>OZ038483.1:67411927-67559427 GCA_964036315.1 Acanthosepion esculentum
GCTTCACGGTCGAGTTTCTTTTTAATTATTCCTTTTAGTAGAATGTTCTCCCTTTATTGAATTCGATTACGTCTAGTAATCTAGGTATGCTGCTTTTTTATCATCAGAAAAAGGTTATATATGAACAGATCACGAGGGACCGATTTAAATCGACTGATGTAGTCATCATTAAAGTTTTGCAAAATGAAGGTAGCAGTTGCTACATAAATGAAAACTTGTCGCGCCAAATAAGGAAGGTACTATTAGCTTGGAAATTTAATATTGAAACAACCTCTTGTCTGAGTTCAAATATAGATGACGAAACTTAATAGGAAATAAGACGATATCAAAAAGCAGCCCGTCCTTCCTAGTTAAGCCAAAACTGAAATTATAAAGACATTGAATTCAGCTATGATTACACTTAGCTTGCTAGTTAGCTAGATAGCTCGATAAGAAAAAAACGTGATTACGTTAATAAGGAAACATAACATTTGTTGTCTAGGGGTTGATCGATTTATTTGAACCTTTAAAGACCATATGATGATAGATAAGATTTTATGGCATAACGGATCAAATCAGAGCAAAAAGCTGCCATAATTCGTTCAATCCTGACTTTCCAACCTTGACAGATGGTTCGAATGTATTTGACCCTTTGTTGAAAATGGATCACGCCAGACTATTCTCTCTTTGTCCCAGAAACTGCCATTAAGTTCTGCTGAATATATGTAGATTTTATTTATCGATCACGTAAAGGTGTTCGATAACGTAGAAAACAAAGATCTACTGGAACTGCTGATATATTTGGGAAGATATTAGAACAATCCAGAACCTATAATGACAGAATCTGCATACGGATAGAAAATGATGCCAGCAAATATAGAAAAATAGAACGAGGTGTAAGACAAGGACACCGGACTTATTTAACCTTTACAGCGAGGCGATTCTTGGAGAACTAGAAGTCCTACCAGGATTCATTACTGGCGACTACAATCTTAACAACATAAGATATACAGATGACACTGTGTTGAGAGCAGACACAGAAAGAAAAGATACCAAAAACATTTTTTATGTAAAGTTGCGAATATTAATTTTATAGTACTCATAAAGAAAGTATACTTGGTTAAAAAATGTAAATTAAAAAAAAGTAAATTAAAAAAACAAAACAGAAATTTTAAAACTTATATTAAACATTAATCTAGATCAACGTATTTCAAAAGATATATATTTTTATGCCGATATGTAACCATCAATTCCTTTCTCTTGATTAATACGATAAGGTTATTTAAATGTTTTAAGATAAATAATTTTTCTACAAGTCATAAATTACAACTATCACCTTCCAATTATAAGATTTGGCTTTTGCTACAATATCCCACGTAATAATGGAGTATTACCATTATTCTTTGATTACCAGAAATTTTTGGAGAGAAAATTGCTGTTTATGTATCTTACATTGCCTAAAGTCATTCGATGGTGTGAAAAAGGAAATTTCTAAGGGTTTTTAGAGGAACCAAAGAAAAATATAATCAGACATTGGCCGTTTAAGGTACATATCTTATTTTTTCGGCAGTTGCATTCTTTTGAAAAAAATAACTTTTGTTGTATTTGCTGGACATGTATTTCTTTAATATAATATTGTTATCTTGGGATATTGATTTATGGATTTTTTTAACGCAGCTATAGCTTATCTTGACATTACTTTTCTTAAAAATATTTTTAGTAATTGTGAATGATTGAACTGCGTATGTATTAAAATTAGGAATATTCGTCCAATATTCGTTTGAACATTACGATTAAAAGGTGGGTTAAACCATATAATATTATTTCCTACGGTGTCTACGTTTATTTTTTACGTGTTTCTACGTTTGCTTTATGGTTGCTTAGTTCTAGAGCTTTTATATATGTAATTTTATTATTGTTATGAGTCCTCACTGCGATAGACGTTGTCAGGTGAAAAGATGCTTTCTCGACTGGAATTCGCAGTGGCGTACTTTTTTTTATAGCAGTACCTCATTTACATACAATACTGCACCTGTATGAACTGATCTTTGACCTATTCTTGGGAATCTGAACTGTGTTTTTTTGCTGTGTATCTTGATTTCCTCTTATAGGAGACCTTCGTCAGATTTCTGGTCATAGATTTTCAATTTCTTTACTGAATTCATTAGTCCCCTCGTACCCTCCCCGTTCTTCAACTTCATTCTTCCATTTTTATATCCTCAGGTTCTATTCTGTTTCTGAAATGATACTCATGGGTCAGTGCATTTTGTCCATTTTCCGGTAATATTGCCGTTTAGAGTCCTTTCTGGACTACAAAGTTCGCCTTCTCTGGATTAGATTCTTTATCTTTTCTTATATCATACACTTTTACTTGTTGAAAATGGCGTTATTGTGGGAGCTCTAATCTGTCTACCCATTAATACAGAGGGACTTTGTAGTGTGCCGGCATGCTGATTTTTCCTATAGCTTAACAGTAATCTTGGTAAGTAACTCTCTATATTATCATTATATGGGAAAAATCCTTTTAGTCCCATTTTTACAGCCTGAACCATTCTTTCTGCGATTTCATTCGACTGTGGGTGGTAAAGTGGTGTTTTATACGGGACGCATCCAATACGCTTTCTGCACGAGCACAAACTTTCCTCATAAAATTCTGGCGAATTCTCTGAGACCAAAGATTTAGGTATCACATTCCCTGAAAATATTGTTCTTATTATTTGTTTTATAGAATTGGCTTTTCTGTCAGCAACCTTAATTACTTCGGGCCATTCTGAAAATAAGTCCACTAAAATTAAAAATATACGCACGTCTTTTATATGGGCATGATCCATGTGTACTCGAAAATAGTTTTTTTTTTCTTCAGGTCACCAGTGAATTTTGTTAGCTAGTTTTTAATTTTATTTCAGCACATTTTGGTCATCTTTTTACATAGACTTCTACATCTCGATAATATCCAAGCCAACACGCTTGTAATTTTAATCTCAATTGTGTTGCTATTATAAAACAATGAACATCATTATGTACACCTTTTAGTACATATTTTCTTAAACTTTGTGGAGCTATTATAATATATACATTACATATTATGCCTTTCTCTACAGTTAACTTATGTCTTGATTATTTGTAGTGTCTTTCTGCCATTGAACAAATCTTCCATGTGTTTCTTTTCATTCAATCTGAAATACGACTTAATACTGGATATTGTAGGATTTTCATTTTGAGACGATTAAAGGGTAACACGTCCGTTTTAACTCTGTGCAGTATTTTATCTTCTGAATGTTCAGATGGCTTTAGTATTTTATTGTCTAAATTTTGTCTGGATAGCGCATTCTCGTGTGAAATAGTATTCACATTACATATACGATGGCAAACTCAAAGGCCATGACTTTTATAGCCCATTTTCAAATTCTAGATGTGACTTTTGGTACATCCTTTCTAGGGTTAAATGTTTCAGGTCAATCTTGGCAAAGTATTTAATTCCTGATAACTTGCTGTTAGGTAAGGGAAATGTATCCGATCATATCTGATGATTCACACCTACTTTGTAATCCCCACATATCCTTAAATCGCCGTTGGGCTTTCCTATCGAAACAGTTGGTGAAGCCCAAGTGCTACCAGCTTAGGTAACTTACTCTAATATGCCTTATTCTAACATTTTCTTTAGTTTTGTAACTACTATGGGTAGAATGTGAATAGGTATTTTTCGGGATAAAAATAGACCAGGTGACTATTTTCTTTTAGACGAATACTCGCTTTACATCCTTGCAATAGGCCTATGTCACGTTCATCTTACTTAATACAGTTTATTAATTTTCAAATTCACAATATCTTGATTCTTTCAATCTGTGTAAATATTGCATTACAGTTTCATTCGGGTTCTGTCAATTTTCCCGAACTTTTGATCTAACTCCAATAATCATTTTTTTGGTCGCATGATTTTTTTATAATGGTTGAAATTTCCTCATATGCCAAGTCTTCCAGTATTTTGCGGTACACCATAATGGATATTTTCATTATGGCTTCATATCCTGCCAAAGCCAAAAATAAATCAGTAATTCCTTTCTTCCCTCCTGAGGCTTTCTTGTCTTGCAGTTACATTGCTTTAGCCAATGCTGCTAAACATCTAATCCAAGTTTCTACGCGCTTAGGGATCCTATCGGCGACGCCATATTATTATGAAGTAGAGTACTCTCTAGAATAGCCGTTGTCGAGTCAACCGATGGTAGCTCGATTTGCATTCGCTGTGGCGTTCCTCATTTACATACCTCATTTACATACAATTATTATCAAATATTTCCTTATTGCTGGAATTAATAGATAATCTAACTTGAACTTATTTATGTAAATTATCTAGAATCTAGGAAGGTTGAATTTTTTACAAACAAATCTGTGGTTACATAGATATTTGGTATATAGTTTGTAATAACCAGTATTCAAGTCCAGGTTCACACCGAGAAAGTTAATCACTTTAACATTGTGGATTGTGGTAATATTTAGCTTGTGATCTTTGAAGAATTTTATCAGTTCCTTTTTCAATTACACCGTCATCTCAACAGAAGCCAGTCTCCTTAATGTAAAAAAATAAATAGATTCCCAAAAATTTTCGCATGCCTCAGCGGAATCAAATTCCCCCATAGCAATGTTAAATTCCGTATTATTTCTTTATATTATGGAATAATATATGCCTAATTTAAGATTTTGATTTCGTGATCGCCAATAAAACAGAAACTTTTTTCTGTTTTTACTAATTTTACCGATGTTATTTTTAGATGAATTGAGTAATCGGTATTGTGGGTTGTTTTGTGATGTCAGCGAACACTCGTTATCACTTTTGTATTATCAACGAATGCTCATTGTAGTAGAGACTTTGCAATCTCAGTTACAAATACAGAAATACCGTTGAACAATACTAGTGTCAGACGCCTTCGAATAACACTCGCACTAATAGTACATGCTCGATAATACACGATCGAAAAGTAACCACCGAATAGTGACCGAATAGTAATAGTGATCACTTAGACGCCACGCTAATTTACGTATATACATTGCTTTTGCTATCACGTGATCTACTTTTTCAAAATGGCGTCACCTGTGTATGGCCTCTGGTGATGTGTGTTCAAACTCTATTCCTATATAACAGGTTGTTTAGGAATTTTTCTGTCAATAGCTCTGTCATATTAAATCGAGTACTGTTTTATTAAAACCAGCACTATATGTGCGATATATATATATATATATATATATATATATATATATATATATATATATATATATATATATATATATATATATTATTTTAAGACATTTGTTTATGTTTATACGTTCTTTTAATAGATACAAATATTTAAGTAAATGCTCTGTTTATAATAAACAGTAATAACAACATTTACCGGCCTGGATGTCCGGGAAATTTTCATAGAAAATAGACCTTGCTAACCGAAACGCTCCTCTGTGGCTAAATCGGTAAAAGCACGTTAGGCTATATGACGGTTACGTATAGGATACAGGTTCGATTCCTTTTGGAGGACGCATATTTTCTATGAAAATTTCTCGGACATTCAGGCCAGTAAATGTTGTTAATACTGTTTATTATAGACAGAGCATTTACTTAAATATTTGTATAAAAAGAACGTATAAACATAAACAAATGTCTTAAAGTAATTGTCGGACTTTGGCCATTTCATAATGCGTGACGTCATATATATATATATATATACATACATATATATATATATATATATATATATATATATATATATATATATATATATATATATGCTGAACAAGAGATAGAGATTAAGTATGTTGTAAAGTAAGGTCGTATAGGCAGAGGGAAAGACCAATAAATTCAGTTGTTTAGCGGAGTGAGGGAGAAGAGAAGAAAAGGTAACTCACTCACTCACGACGCTGATTGTCGTTAGAAAGCAAACTTTGATTGTTCAATAATACTTGATTGCTTCCTGCAGCCATGGTCAATTCGACCAAGACTGTTGAGGCCGGCCGTAATAACTAAAGAATATCGCTGTGGTGTTGTTTCGCGCCAATATCGCTGGTTGGATTCTGCCGAGAGTGACGGACAATTGTTAGAAGTAGAAGAGGCTGCAAAACTCGAGACCTTGAAGTTAAACGACAGGAAAACCATGAATAAGTGTTGGAAAATAAATTAACATTTGAAAATTGTCAAATGAGACGGAGGAATGTGGGTTCAATTGGAACGCGTTTTTAAGATTAAAAATTATTTTTTCTTCCGAGAAAAAGGTGTCAATCATGGTAAAGAAGAAAATAATCTGGAAATCTGGAAAATGGAAGAAAATACAGAAATATGATTTAGACATTAAAGGAATCGAAGAAAAGGTTATAAACTAATGATTCAGTGCGATATTTATTAAGCGGGAAGTTTTGAGGATTTCTACAGTTACATAAATTTCTTCATTTCCTTTTATTATACTCTTCAATTTTTTTTTTGATTTTGGTCTAAGTGTTTACTCAGGATATTAGCATGATGTTTCTTAATATTCATTTCTAAGTTTTCAGTACAAATGTAATTTAATTTTAGGGTATTTTTATTAAATATAAGTATTTTTTATTTTATTAAACATTTTAAGTTTACTGTCTCTATGGAAATGTTTAACTATTAATGCAAGGAATTTTTTACCTAAATTATTTTTTTACCATTTGGTTGTATGGGGGTGTATACCAAATGATTTTTTTTTACTTCTGTTTTTTTTCTATGGTTTCCACTTTCATTTTTTATATAATTTAGTTTTAGACTTTTGTAGACACTATCTTTCAGAGCTTTATCATAGAAATTAATATGTTCATAGGAAATCTTCTCAATTGCTGAATTTGAACTTATTCATTTTTCGATAGATACAGGTATATGCTTAATTATAGTTAGAGGATGATTAGATTTACGGTGTATATATAAAGGATTAGCATTGTGCTTTTTGCCAGGTAGGTATATATTATTCATTAAATCTGAATATATATCAAAGAAGTTCACCATTTTAATTTAGTACTTACGGTAATTTTCAAGTTCAGGCATTCACATTCCCTGTAACATAGATTTCTAATTTTATTAATTTTAAAGTTTATACATGCATGCATACATACATATATATTAAATACACACACACACACACATATATATATATACATATATATATATATATATATATACATATATATATATATATATATATACATATATATAATTGAATATATATAATATAATTTTATATATATAATTTATATATATATATATATGTGTGTGTGTATATATATAGTTCAATTTAATTTCATTTATATATATCATTTGATTTAATTTCAATCTATAATGGAATTTGAAATTTTTAGCTTCTGTTTTTGAAACGTGATAATTCCTGTGTAGCGATGGAACCATATTTTTATATATGTAAATTTATAATATTTCTACTCTGTAGATTTTCACTGAGCACTGTTTTGTAAAAATATAAATATTACTAAGAACACCCGATTATATATCTACTATTGTTCTCTTTATCATATATATATATATATATATATATATATATATATATATATATATATATATATATAGATAGATATAGATAGATAGATAGATAGATAGGCATATATATATATATATATATAGATAGGCATATATATATATATATATATATATATATATATATATAGGAAGAGAGATAGATATAGACAGGTAGACTGAATTGAACATAGATAGATAGGAATGAACAGACTGAGATGCACAGATAGATAAACATTTGCGATGTTTCCAGAGAAAGATTGGTCAGTATTGAAGATAGCGTAGTGGGGACGTAGACGTCTGCACTGTGACTTCCAGTTTCATGCTTGAACATCGCGCTGAGACGTGAAACTGTCAGTTACCATTCAGTTATCTTTAAAATGTATACACAGACAACTACTCACTCTCTCTTTCTCTCTACGCACGAACACAAACACCTACTCGCAGACACACACATATGTTTGTGTAGGATTTGTACATTCTCATGTTTATAAGATTGGTCTCTTTAAATACATTTAAAAAGATCAATACTTATAAAAAATAGCATTTTTATTATTTATTCATTAGCAGATGATTTATTGTGGTGAGATTTTCCCAAAAGGCGGTTGTCTGATACTAGCAGTTACCATGCAGCGTTGCTTCACATATACACACATACACGTCTCCTGTATAATTCTATCTCTCCTATATATATATATATATATATATATATATATATATATATATATATATATATATATATATATATATATATATATATATGTAAGCAAATATGTGGATATAGATCCGACAGTATGAGGAAAAATATGGAAAAACAAAATATCCGAATATGCAAGTTTATTGTTTTTAATGTTGTTTCAATGTCGACATCAAACGTTTCGGTCTAGTAGACCTTCTTCAGGACATAGTTATTAAAATATAATTAAATTTGACGACATTTAAGTCAACATGAAAAGACGATAGAGATGAGAATAATCAAAACAAAATAACCGAATTTTAAGATCAGCGTTCCGTTTTGAAATGCGATCACGTCGGCGTCACGTGGGCGATGTTGTGAAAACGTATTCCAAAAATAGAGTTTATTACTATTAATGAAAGAGAAGAATTTTACTAGAGTCTAAAGTTTATAAGTACGTTTGTCCAGCATAAATCTTGCCAGAAAAGAATAAATATCGAAGAAGTCGGGTCTAGTATTCGCCGTGCGCGAGATAGATATTGTGCCTGCCTCATAAATCCGTCTAAGATTTTTATTACGAATATATTTAAAAATCTTCACAGAATCAAAATGATAAATTCAGTAAGTATTTGCAAATATTCGCATTTCCGAATATTTTTGTCCACACACACACACACACACACACATACACACACACACACCCATATATATATATATATATATATATATATATATATATATTATTTATTCAAAATTATAACATAAACAAGTTATAACATCACTGCAAAAATAGCCATTTTGTTTGAACACGTCTGATGCCTCATCAATTGATGGTGTTGAATGTAGAATAAAGGCAAACTCTTTATTCTATATTCAACACCATCACTTTTGTAGTGATTTTATAACATATTTATGTTTTAATTTTTGAATAAATAATATCAGTTCTACTCTGTATTGAGCAGTCTTTGAAGAATAGTATTTTTGATTACTGGAATTTATTCCACCTTAATTCTGTCTTTTAAAATTTAATCTATTTCTCTTGAAATTCATTAATATATTTGACTTCCAACGAAATGCTCGATTATGAATTGAACATATTAAATTATCATCATGCATTTTAAAATGTAATGTTCTAGAGTTTAATCTTAACGCCTTTCAGTTAAACTTTGTGGCATATGATTGGGTAGCAAAAATATATTAATCCCTCTAGACGAAACTAGATCAATAATCTCAAGCAGGGCACGTACTAATTAACTAAAAAATTGGCAAATGTAAAGGCTTGGATCAAAAGTGCAATCTTCGTGATTAATATTCAAAGCTTAATTAAGTGCATAATCTTTGACAAGAGATGGGATTAATTTTCATATTAAATATTTGTTTATAGTATTTACATTGTTTGGACTACTGTCCTCAACTTTGTTGGTATATACCTCAAGGAAACATGGCCCAGTGGTTAAAAGCGTTGATAATCCAGTGACTTGATCGAAAGAGTTGTGGGTTCAATAACAAGCCACAGCGAACAAATAACTTAAAGAGTTGAGTTAAACTAGAAGAGGCATGGCACGTGAAACTAGAACGATCTACTCCGGTGGACGAAATAAAGGGTTCGGTTCGAAATTCCAATCACCTGAAGAAGGCCGGAGCATACATGTTGTTGTAGGATCCACCTAATTTGCATAGTGGAGTACCGACGATATAAATATGGTTAGTACCGGAAGAGAGGGGGGGTGAATCAAGAGATTCAACTAGAGACCCTGCCCGACTGCGACTTAGTCAACACATTCTCCAGGAACGGTCTTCCCAGGAATATACAAAAGACTATATGTAAATATTGTGTACCCTTTCTTGTTTCAATACATTTTGTTCTAAGTACATTTTGTGTTGCATTATTATTCCATGCATTAGTCAAGTTTCAACAATACAGCGGTTGAAACGTGATGGATATACAACACTTTTCAAGTATTTAAATGTTCCTAGCATTAAAAAAGAAGTAAAACGAGTTTCATTGTGTTGCGAATAAATTAAGGACTGGCGGAAAATAGTTAATTTCTCAGACAATGGAAAGGAAAATTGTTAGAGATATCTCGAAACCTCACCTAAAGACAACGGACATTGTCAACGATGCAAAGGCGTCAGGGTTGAATGTATAGACGAAGACGAGATGCTTTCATCGAGCAGGACTTCGAGTTTGTCGCCTACAGAAAACTTTCTTGCTTAAGGCTAAACACATAAGCTGCAGACTAGCTTATCCTAGAAGGCATCTAGAACATGAGAGTAGTAAATAATTTATGGTCAGATGAAACCTAACTTGAATTATTTGGTCACATAAACTCCCATTATGTCTGAAGGAAAGTGAATGAAACGCGCAAAGCAAAACATAACCTCACTACAAATATGCTCGGTGGTGGGAGCATTTTGCTCTGGGGATGCGTAAAATCTAATTTAGGGCGACACTGGACGTTCCAACAACGGCAATGACGCGAAGAATACGGTACGAATTTTTACAAAATACTTAGATTACAGAAAGTTTGTTATTATTGCACTCCTTGAAAATAGGCATATTTAAAGAAGAAAGTGAGAAAAAGAAGTCCTTAGATTTTGGCGGAACTAGAATCTATTGCCAAATAAGAATGGAGCAAAATACCTATCAGTGTGTTTAGTGATCTTAAAAGGAAATAACAAAAATAATTAATGGCAATAATCAAGAATAAAGGTTATTGAGCCTCGAGAGCTAATTTTTGTCCTGTGTTTTTGTTTTGGTGAATTTTTGTATTATTTGACATTAAAACAAACAAACAAAATGTTGTGGGCATCACTACACATTCTTTCAAATCCATTATTTCATCATTTGTGAAAAAATGCACATGAAGTTTCCATACAAAATTTGAGATATGACAGATTTATTTGTAATTAGAAAGAGCGAGGCTGAATAATTACATTCAGAAATATATATATATATATATATATATATATATATATATATGAGTGAACATTGAAGTCAACATTTAGGAGGCGACAGGCTGTTTCATGCTAGACGCAGTAGTCACAAACACTTCCAAATGCTTTATGAATATACTCAGATCCTCAAACACTAATAACAATAATATTTCTGACGAATGGCCTGACCATTGCGTCTAGCATGAAACAGCCTGTCGCCTCTAAGTGTTGACGTCAATGTTCACTTTTATATTTACACACGTTATATATCTCTGATATTGAGCACTCTATGCCATAAATATAGCACACCTTAAGATTATATTTCTTCAAATATATATATATATATATATATATATATATATATATATATATATATATATATATATATATATATATATATATATGTATGCCTCTTTGGATGACAAAATAGTTAACCGAATATCAAAGACAAACAATGCATTTGGGAAGCTTAAGCATCGACTATGGGATGTTCATGGGATTTCACTGAAAACGAAAATCTGTGTCTATCGAGGAGTCATTGTCACCACACTTCTTTATGGGTCAGAATCTTGGACGCCATGCAGGATGCACATCAATCAACTTGATGCTTTTCATAAACGGTGTCTTCGTTTAATATGCGGTTATATACAGCAGGACAAAATCTCTAACCCTGATCTTTTCATTAAATGTGGTGTCGATGGTACTGAATCCTTTGTGATGCAATCACAGTTCAGATGTCTGGCCCTTTGATCAGAATGAGTGATGATCGGATGCCAAATACCCTCATGTATAGCCAACTTTTTGAAGGTAAGAATAACATTGGCCGTCCTTGGTTACGTTTTAAGGGTAAAGTTAAATACAATTTAATTGCTGCAAACATCCCCATAGAGGAGTTCGAACTTGATGTTGAAAACCGAGCAAACTGGAGAAACACCTGCTTCCGAGGTATAACGTAGAATCGTCTCAACCTTCTGAGAGAATTAAGAATTAACACTAAATCTTGGGGTAACACCATCCGCCCATATGACGGTCAACCCTTCAGTATGGCCTTCGTGTGGATTTATTTGCAAATCCCGTGCAGGATTGTTGTCTCATACGAAAAAAAATAAAACTGAACTGAAAGACACTCATACGACTAAAACGACGGGAGAGACCATGATATATATATATATATATATATATATATATATATATATATATATATATATATATATATATATATATATAATATAAAAGTGGACATGGAAGTCAGCACTTAGAGGCGACAGTCTGTTTCATGCTAGTGCAATCGTCAGTCGCCTGACGATTGCACTAGCATGAAACAGACTGTCGCCTCTAAGTGCTGACTTCCATGTCCACTTTTATATTTACACACGCTCTATCTCTGATATTGAGCACTTTACCCCATAAATATAGCACACTTGAAGACTATATTTCTGCATATATATATATATATATATATATATATCTATGTATGTATATGAAACGTTTCTCAGAGTTAACCTGTAGAAAAAGACAATACTTATAAATTTAAAAGACAATAGGAAAACATTAATATTTCGCCGTTTCATCCA
Organism: Acanthosepion esculentum; assembly: GCA_964036315.1. Taxonomy (NCBI): domain Eukaryota; kingdom Metazoa; phylum Mollusca; class Cephalopoda; order Sepiida; family Sepiidae; genus Acanthosepion; species Acanthosepion esculentum. The sequence goes on from OZ038483.1 coordinate 67,424,619, forward strand.
ATGTAGACTTTTTCAAGGCAAAAACGAAATGAAATAATTGAAACAAAGTAACTAATAATAACAAAACCAAATGTCCTTAGCAACTGGAAGAATTTAGGAAATGCTATTATATTCATATCATCAATTAAAAATTACTTCAAGTATTGTCACGTGTGGAAATATTGTTTTTAGTGTTGTGTTGACGGATTAAACTATTTTCTTTTGATTTCTTGGTATAGTTGTGTATATTTGCTTGTTAGAAAATGTGAAATAGGGAAAAAGCCTGGGCCTAGATTAATATTTGGATAATATTCAATGGAGGCACTCTCGAGGATTTCCCTTCTGAGTGGGTTAATTTCTTTTTTTTAAGAGTGTAGCATTTTTAAACTCAAAATTGTGGTTGAATTTATTTCTACGTATAACTAGTGCATTAGTTAAGTTGTTTTTGTAAGGTATCTTTTGTGGCCATGAATGCGTTTTTTAAAAAAATTCTACTTGTTTCTCTAATATATTGGGAGGAATATTTTTGGCAATTTATTTTATAAATGCCTGCTTCAGAAATATTGCTATTAGTGTTTGAGGATCTGAGTATATCTATAAAGGATTTGGAAGTGTTTGTGACTATTTTAAGATTATTTAGATGGGATAGTTTGCTCTGGATAGTGGACGTGACAGAGTTGGTTGATAGTATTATGCATCTGTTTTCATGTAATTAATTATTGCGGATTTTTTTTATATGTCTTTCTTCTTGCATTGTGGATGAAATGATATAGGTATTGTAGGTTTTTGAATGTAATTTCTATGTATTTTTCTTCTTCAGGTAAATATTGGGGACTGCAAATTATTAATGCTCTCAGCTTGAAACCTATAATAATTCCAGATTTAATTTTAGAAGAGTGGCCTGAGTATAAACTGATCAGATCATTTTTGTTTGTATTCTTTCTGTAAACGTCAAAATTGAGTTCATTATTATTTCTATGTAATATGATATCTACGAACGGAAAAGTGTAGTTGGTTTCAGTTTCAAAAGTGAAATCTATTGTAGGTTCAACGTTGTTAAATTTATAGAGAATATCTGTTAAATTAGTGTTTAGTGGATATATTAACAATGAGTCGTCTATGTATCTGAAATAAGAAGAGTTATTGAATATGACCCGAAAACACCCACATTATACAGACTTCCCAAAACACATAAGCAGAATATACCAGTGAGACCTATCATATCAGGGATAGGCAGCACCCCACATAAACTTGCCCGCAAACTAAGCAGAAATCTAAATCCTTTCTCGGCACTATTAAATCAGTTAATTTATAATATTAATGCTCTGTAAATTTTTATTGAGCACTATTTTGTAAAAATAAAAAAATCAATAAGAACACCGGATTATAAATCTTACTGTTAATTCTTTTTATTTATATATATATATATATATATATATATATATATATATATATATATATATATATATACACACACACACACACACACACACACACACACACACACACACACACACACACACATATATATATATATATATATATATATATATAATTCTAAGAGGACAGAATCCATGGAGAGCTCAATGTCCAAGAATATAATATAAAAGACTCAAACACTAATAATCCATGGTTATAATTTATTACATTGGAATCGTACTCACGATCCAACGTACATACACTTTCACTTTTATTTAATTTTTATACCCGGAGTGATATTTTCCGATTTCTTTTTTTAAATTCTAGGTCTGATGAATTGGATTGTGATGACGATTGCAGTGTAATAAATTATATCCATGGAATATTTGTGTTTCAGCCTTCATATATATATATATATATATATATATATATATATATATATATATATATAAAGAAATATAGTCTTAAAATTTGCTATATTTATGGGATAAAGTGCTCAATATCAGAGATAGAGCGTGTGTAAATATAAAAGTGACAATAGAATATTTTATATATATATATATATATATATATAATTGTTTATTTAAAAATTCTAACATAAATATGTTATGAATTATAACATATATATAATGTTATTATAATATAAATATGTTATAAATTTATGTTATAATTTTTAAATAAACAATTATATATGCTCTACTCTGTATTGAGCACTCTTTTAAGAATAGCGATTGTTGGTTATTGGAATTTATTCCGTATAAACCAATCCTAGACTTGTACATATATATATATATATATATATATATATATATATATATATATATATATATATATATATATATATATACCTCATTCTTTACATATATATATATCGATCAAGTTATTATTCTCATTCTATCAATTTACCTATCTATGTATCTATATACTTAATTGCCGATCTCTTTATTATTTCTTTCTTATTTTTTCACTGATTGAGGTTACGTTATTATGAATAGACGCAATCTGTACAGACATTTGCATGCAACTTAGAAGGATATGATGTCTTTACATGCGTGAACATGCTCTCGTCTTTAGCGTTCATCCTGAGACACCATCGAATAAATTTGCTAACAGCGTGATTGTCGCATTCACAGCGGCCAATACTGCATTTTCTTCACGTCTTAGTTTAGCGTTGTATTGCTCTACAACGTCCATATTTGTCACCTTGAGACTTCCGGCTTTTTATAATGCTAAAACCTCCCACAAGAAGTGAAAAGGAACATGCCGAATCAAATAACAGTTTTCTTGAATGGTGATTTCCCAGGATATTTTGAAATATGTAAAATTGGCAGGGATAATTACAAGATAAACTTTTTAAAAACTTATCAACTCATGTAAGGCAGTAACGACACAAGTTCTTATTGGGTGTCACGGAATAAGAAGAATCAGAATGATTATTAACTAGTGAGAATAGTAGAGGAATAATCAAGAAGACAGTAGATAATGATTGTCACTGAATTTAATTATTTGAAGATCAGAGTTGCCTGGAAACAGTGGTACCGAAAGAAATTTATACACGCGAGGAATGCAAGAAAGAAAACGGCATAGAACTTACGGTTACATCAAGCCATTTCAAATTTGAATTGGTGAGACCTTGCCGAAAGGAACGGAAGAGACCTGAAGCTGGCCACCCACCTCTCTGCGGTAGTGGGAGGTTGATCTTAAACCGGAACGAGAATTTAATCTCTTTCGTGTCGAATGGCATATTTCAGCAACAGTTCTTTACATTTGGCCGAACTCCATCATGCAATTCCGCCTGTCTTTAAATCTGTGTATCCTATAACTTTCAAATCTATTTTTTTATTTTCATTTCTGAGTCTGAGGAATGCATATTTGGAAGGAACATATCTGTGATATATATATATATATATATATATATATATATATATATATATATATATATATATATATATAAATATTTGGAGACACAGAGGAGCGTTGCGGTTAGCAAGGTCGATTTTACTGTTTTTAAAATACAATTCCCCAGTAAAATCGACGTCGCTAACCGAAGATTTCCTTGTGGCTCAATCGGTAAAAACACGTCAGGCTATATGACGGTTCCATATATATCTATCTCTCTCTCTCTATATATATATATATATATGTTGGAAGGAAACATAATGGGAGATAAATCCAAAGTAGTGTAAGAGTTATCCCACTTGCTTTGGACATCGTGACGTCAGACGTCACGTGTGGCAATACAGAGAGATCCAAGATGGCGGACTAAACCGGGCCACGTGTGGCAAACGTCTCTCCATATTTCACTAATTCTTTTGTAGAGTAGTATTAACTCAGTTTATCTAGTGATTAATAAAATGCTGTAAACCTAAAAACGTTCTTGGTAATTATTTCCAATCAACAAATGCATTGCTCGGTCCTCAGAACTCACGCAAACATAACAATATATATAATCACCCACAGACACTTTTCACAGCTCCTAAGTGTGACTAGACGTCCGATTAAAGCCGGGATCGACAAACTTGACATTAGTCAGATATCTTACCTCTAGGTCATTGTCGCACGGCAGAAAGGTAGGGAATTTTAACTATTTCGCTATACGATATACGTCAGCGCCTCGGAGAACTCAATTCATACTTGAAGAGTAATGCTCTCTCTCTCTCTCTCTATATATATATATATATATACACACACACACACACACACATATATATATGTGTGTGTGTGTGTGTGTGTATGTGTGTGTACACAATCATAATACCCCGTGCAAAACAGTAAAGCCACTAGGGAACAGTGGTTAATGGCTGTGAAAGAATTAGAAATCTGAAACATTACAATAAAAGAGTGATCAAGAAAACAGTTATATAACAATAAAAATTGCATTTAATTTTTGAAGATCAAATTTGGCTGAAAATTAAGAAGCCGGACAAGTGCTCCTCAAGCGTGAAGTGCGGGAAAAGACATTTCTATCACAGAACTACATCTAACTAATTCACCCGCAAATTGATGAGAACTGCGTACTGCGCTTAAATTCATAAAGTCTAAGTAGCATAGTGAACAGTTCCTCCGTACAATTACCAACCATGACAATATTTATAGAAAAGGTGTAGGGAAGCAACTTTACAGCGATGGGAATTGTACTAAAGTCGAGACGCCAGGTTAGGACCTATTTATGGAACCGTAATAATAAGACATGTCATTGATTTTATATAACGGCACAGATTCATCATTAAAATTTATTTTTAGACACGGGTGAATTCCAAACTTTTTCGTGCAGAATAATTTTATTAAAGTTTTAATCCGATTTTGGGGAGCAGCACTTAACCTTACAAAATGTTTCGCTGTGATTCTGAGATTTTTCTGATCTCTATAATTACTTTGATCTATGACCTAGTTTAGTCTGTGTAATGTTCATCTGTTTTACATCTGAAATTACAGTCACGGGAGACTTCTTTTTCCTAATCAGATATCTGTCATTTATTTAGAGTCAGTTTGCTTGAAGACCAACTTTTCTGATGCCATTTCATTCTCTTCCTTCTGTTACAATACAAGACAATTCCGTTTCTATGAATTTGACACCTGCTATCAGGTGCCTCCATTTTAAAATGTAAATTCTCTATGGTAATGTGAATCACAGTTGCTGTCGAATCCTTTTATCATACCCTTTTCATTTAACAAGTAGCGCCTGCGAAAATGTCATAGCTACCCTATTGGAATGTTTTGATTAATCATAATTCTTAATTTAATATCGGAATAAGCTGCTAGAGGGTTTAACGATTATAAAATAGCCATGGAAATTACCCTAAAGCATCGGTAAATGTTTAGGCTTATGAACTAAACAACAGAATATTGCAATATCAGTGATGAGTATGAATGTGAATCATTATTTAAACATGAATGAAAAGACTTAAAATTGATAAGTTTTATTTAATTTCACTGACGCAGACGTTAAATGCGTGTGTGCATTATCATCTCTGTTTTCTTGTTTTTTTCTTTACGATTATTATGTTTTCCTTTTTCTTTGTTTCTTTCTTTGTGGTTATGTATTCTTTCTTTTCTTCGTTCTTTGTTTCTTTGCGATTGTTATATTGTCTTTCTTTCCCTCTTTCGCTGTGTTTATTATACTTACTTTCTTTTTCTTTATTGCTTTCTTTCTTTCTCTTCAATTATTGTTTTCTTTTTTCTTTATTCTTTCTTTCATTCTTTCTTTCTTTCTTTCCCTTCGATTATTGTTTTCTTTTTTCTTTCTTTCTTTCATTCTTTCTTTCTTTCTCATCGATTATTGTTTTCTTTTTTCATTCTTTCTTTCATTCTTTCTTTCTTTCTTTCCCTTCGATTATTATTTTCTTTTTTCTTTCTTTCTTTCATTCTTTCTTTCTTTCTCATCGATTATTGTTTTCTTTTTTCATTCTTTCTTTCATTCTTTCTTTCTTTCTCTTCGATTATTGTTTTCTTTTTTCTTTTTCTTTCTTTCATTCTTTCTTTTTTTCTCTTCGATTATTGTTTTCTTTTTTCATTCTTTCTTTCTTTCTTTCTCTTTGGTTATTGTTTTCTTTTTTCTTTATTGCTTTTTTTCTTTCTCTTCGATTATTGTTTTCTTTTTTCTTTCTTTCTTTCATTCTTTCTTTCTTTCTCTTCGATTATTGTTTTCTTTTTTCTTTATTCTTTCTTTCATTCTTTCTTTCGTTCTCTTCGATTATTGTTTTCTTTCTTTCTTTCATTCTTTCTTTCTTTCTCTTCGATTATTGTTTTCTTTTTTCTTTCTTTCCTTCTCATCGATTATTGTTTTCTTTTTCTGTATTGCTTTCTTTCTTTCTCTTCGATTATTGTTTTCTTTTTTCTTTCTTTCTTTCTTTCTTTCTTTCTTTCTTTCTCTTCGATTATTGTTTTCTTTTTTCTTTCTTTCTTTCTCTTCGATTATTGTTTTCTTTTTTCTTTCTTTCTTTCTCTTCGATTATTGTTTTCTTTTTTCTTTCTTTCTTTCTCTTCGATTATTGTTTTCTTTTTTCTTTCTTTCTTTCTCTTCGATTATTGTTTTCTTTTTTCTTTCTTTCTTTCTCTTCGATTATTGTTTTCTTTTTTCTTTCTTTCTTTCTCTTCGATTATTGTTTTCTTTTTTCTTTCTTTCTCTTCGATTATTGTTTTCTTTTTTCTTTCTTTCTTTCTCTTCGATTATTGTTTTCTTTTTTCTTTCTTTCCTTCTCTTCGATTATTGTTTTCTTTTTCTGTATTGCTTTCTTTCTTTCTCTTCGATTATTGTTTTCTTTTTTCTTTCTTTCTTTCTCTTCGATTATTGTTTTCTTTTTTCTTTCTTTCTTTCTCTTCGATTATTGTTTTCTTTTTTCTTTATTACTTTCTTTGTGGAAAATACGAAAACTTAAAGAAATCACATGTGATTCCTAAGTTTTCGTATTTTCCAGTGATGTTTCCTGTTTATTATTTCAACATCATCCCACAGGGAGCGGTGATCTCCGTTTTCCCTCCATGATCAGCTACACCTGATTTTCCTATTTACCTTAGTGTTATGGCGGTACGATATTCTTGCAGTCTTATCTTAAGGGGGCGACCAGTTTCTCCATTATATTTTTACTTCAGCTGCAAGGTATGGCATACACACAAACGATTCCACGTTTGGAGTCAAGTTTTTAAAGGAAAGTGAGAAGAAAATATAACTATCAATTGTAAGAAGACAGAATGTATTGTACGAGGCATGATCAACAAAGTATCAGGATTGTCGCTATGGTAACGGTGTTATAGAAGACAAAGGGAAGTTGTTTGGTACAAATTGACCATGAACACTGTCGCATATACACATTAAGTTATAACGTCCTCTTTCTCTTTTCTTGGTTATAGCAGTGCTTGGAACGGAAGTGTGTAGAGTGTGGTCGTCTCAGCACACCACAGTGGTTACATCAGCGACCATTTCGTGCAGCAGGTTTTGGCCAATGACAACATTTTCCAGGTCCGACAACCATCACATTTCCCAGATTTCGAACTTTGGGACATTTTCCTTTTCAAAAATCAAGTCCCACTGGAAACAAGATATCAAAGACGTCCAGGAAATACGAGAAAATGAGACAAGGCAGCTGTCTACTATCCCCGGAGATTGAGTTTCAGGAATGCTTACCTCAATGGAAACTACACTGGATGTTGCGTCGCCTCAGAAGGGGACTACTTCGAAGGGGATTAAGTTCCGAGTTGATATGTTTTGTAGTTTTCTTTTTATAACTACCGGTGCGGTCCCAATAATTTTTGATTAGACCTCGCAACTTTTAAAAGCTAAACAACGTATTAAAAAACGGTCAAGTCTTCGTTGAAAAAAGGTGCTAAATATGGAAGTAAATGCTGGGTAATTTAATAATAGCCTAAGAGCTATAGATGGTGGCAATAGAGATGCTTGATACATGAAGGTTTGTTTGTGTTATGGTCCAATATCCTCGCACCACTGTTATGGTCCAAGGTTAGGACCAAGGAAAAACAATACGAACACAAGAGAGGAATAACAAAGATATATTAAACAGAATAATAATACAAGAAGTTGAAGGTGTTAGTATGGCTGTCAGTCTGGTTTAGAGTGAACTACTATTGTCTCGACTCGTTCCGTCTTGACTCGTTCCACTTCGTTCTACGTCTCTCTTGAGAGGTGCAGTCTGTATAGTGTCAGGAAGAGTTCATTGTCGTTACAGGCAAGATCGCATAACAGTTTGATTATTGAGGAAGATTTAATGATAGTAGAAAGAAAAGACAGTATGACATAGAATCACGAAGAGAGAGTTGAAATTTCTGGAACACATACCGAGTAAAGAGGGCATTGGGAATTTGGGACTGACTGTGCCTAATAAAGCAAGCGAAAAGAGAGGAAATATCGATGTGCCTACATAAAGATCTTGTTTTAATGAGTAACAGAACATGGAGAGATAATAAGGAGACACACACTGGTTATAGCTACAAAGGATAAGATGATGTGGAGACCCATGATTTTCGTTATCCTGAAAGGAAACACGACATACCAAATCGTCTTTGATATTAACAAATGCATTCCCTGACAAATACAAGCTCCAACTATTCAAGTGTAACGTCAATCGACATCTCCAGCTGCCTTGATCTATCCACTTCCCTTCTCCACATCCTTTCACCTTTCATTCCTATCTGCTCTCGCTCCAAATCTTCTGTAACCCCCTAGCCTTGATCGATCCACTATCTTTCTCCACATCCTCTCCTTTACCACTTCTATCTGCTCTTCCTCCAAACCTTCTGTAACCCCTTGCGTGCTAGTGGCTTCCAGCCTTGCTTGGGGTGATAAGCTTAAAAAAAAAACAGTATTTAAGATGTTTTTCTTTATTTTTTCTTTATATATTTTTTCTTTATATATATATTTTTTTCTTTATATTTTTCTTTATTTTTTTTTAGTTTTTAGGGGATCTTTTTTTCTTCTTCCTAAGTGTCATCGGGTTAATTCAACCCATACAGCGAGACAATTCTGAGATATTTCTATGTCCTACGAATTCATTATTTGCGGCCACAATATTAAAACATTAAATATATAGATGACATGATGTTGGTAGCAGAAACGGAAAGAAAAATACTAAAGCTCATACAGAAGGTAGTGAAGGAAAGCGAGATGAAAGGACTAAGCCCAAACTACTAGAAGATAGAATGTATGGTCGTTAGCAAATGGATTCACACAACAATTCAAATTAAGAACTGGAAATACAAAAAGATAAAAGCTACGAACATTTAAATATGTGGGAAGTGTTCTAACAGAGAACGGAAAGTGTGACACTGAAATCCGAAGACGTATTGGAACGACCAAAGTTGCACTCCGAAATGTCAGCAGAGAATTAAGAGACCGGAAAATGTTTTTAGAAACAAAGAAAAGTGTAGGTTACATGATATCTGTCCTCATATATGGCATTGAATGATGGACTATATCATCACAGATGAGGAAGAGATTTTGAGGCAACATAAATGTGGTTCTACAGAAGGATGCTAAGGATACCATAGAGCGAACATGTGAGCAACGAAGAGTTTTTAGAGAAAATGATAACAAAAAGGAAACTTATAATTAACATGAGGAAGAGACAGTTGACATTTCTAGAGCACATAATGTGGAAAGAGGGGTTGGAAAATCCGATACTCACACGGCAGATTGAGAGCAAGAGGGACACAGGAAAATAGCGCATAGCATACTAATGAGATCAAGTAAACGGATGGCGGAACAGGGCTTAGGAGAAATAACGAAAAGATAAAAAATTACTAAGAACAACAAAGGAAAGGAAATTGTGGAGATCCACGATCACTTTCACAGATTCTTCTCCATTTGATACACACAATGGTACACATGTAAGCAATCCTAATATTCTTAAAATAGAGAATCATCTTTGAGTTTTCTATACGTACCTCCACATTTCCTTCAAAATACAGGATAGCGTGATGAAAACATCTTCACACTTAATAAAAACTTTCATCCTCAAAATATTTATGCTGTTATTAAAAGGAAAGACTAAAGTATTTTTAACTATTTGTTTTTATTTTTACTCCTTTCTACCATGTTCCAAATTTTAGTTAAATGTCTTGTGTTTTGTTTTTCATCCGTCCACAGTATAAAAGAACTTACTATGGAAATTTCAGCGCGCTTTCTTCCGGTGAAATAACACATTGATTTGCAAAACCTTTGAGAAATCGCGCTGAATTTAATGAAACTTTCAAGACTTGTTCAAAAATGAATGAATTTATTTTTTAAATTATTATTTTTTAGAACATCTTGGTAAAAGTATCTGTTTACACCTGTTAAACTTAGTTAATTTCATGAAATTTCTGGAAATGTGTGTTTGTGTGAAAAATTCTCAGAATTAATCTGTAGAAAAAGTAATTGACGTATTTTTCGTTGACCATATGAATATACAATATCGTTTCTAAACTCTTTTAGTTGCTAACGACATTTTGCTTATTGTTTATAGATACTTTGTTTCAATAAATTCATTTCGTTTTTTGCCTTGAAAAAGACCATATTGTACGAAACCTGTCGACTAAAATTAAAGTTTTCTTACTGTCTTTTTTCCTTTATAAACACACACACACACACGCGCGCAGAGGCACACACACACACACACACACACACACATATATATATATATATATATATATATATATGAAGAAATATTGTCTAAAAGTGTGCTATATGTATGGGATAAAGTGCTCAATATCAGAGATAGAGCGTGTGTAAATATAAAAGTGAACATTGAAGTCAACACTTAGAGGCGACAGTCTATTTCATGCTAGACGCTATTATCAGACCACAGTCAGGCCTGACGATTGCGTCTAGCATGAAACAGACTGTCGCCTCTAAGTGTTGACTTCAATGTTCACTTATATATATATATATATATATATATATATATATATATATATATATATATATATATATTTATACTAAAAAGAAATATATTTGCACATATTAATGTATCTATATATATATACATTAATATATATATATATATATACATACTAAAAAGAAATATATTTGTACACATTAATATATATATATATACATATATATATACATATAAATATATATATATAAATATATATATATATATATATATATATATATATATATATATATATATATATATATATATATATATATGTATGCACATTTCATTAAAAACAACTGACAAGGTGCTTTTATTTAGTTTGTTATACAATTTCTCATGCGATCTGATAATGTTTTTCTTTTCGGGTGATAAGTTATATAAAAACTGTCCGAATGTTCTTTTTATCCGAGCGTTTTCGGCTATACATTTAACCATTTTCAAGGATTATATTTTAACTGTTAGAATTAGAAATAGTTTGTTATATGTATGTTTTATATAATGTTTCATTTTTTGTTTCAAAACACGGTCAAGATATTATGTCCCTGTTCAAAGTTAATATTATTAAGTGTTGCTTTGTTTGTTTTTATTAATAAAGCTTCCATTATTTATCATCCGAAAAGAAAAACATTTATTAGATCGCATGAGAAATTGTATAAAAAACTAAATAAAACCAACTTGTCAGTCGTTTTTAATGAAATGTGGATGAAAGAAGGATTGCTGCCTAAATACACAAATATATATATATATATATATATATATATATATATATATATATATATATATATATATATATATATATATATATATATGTGTGTTGGATAGTGGACTAAGTGTATATTTACTTAGCATGCTCACCTGCTTTCGGATTTACCAATATATCACAGAAAATACGCAATTGGATGGGCAGATGATGAAAAGATAAGGAAGAAAGAAAATGTTCGTGAACAGTAAATGGATGTGAAATTATCTGAACAATCCAGTCCAGCAGAAATATTATTTCTTTCAGAAGCCTATCACAAAATGTCTGCGATCAAATCGACGCGAGAAAGACTCGTGCAAAATATACTCCGATCCGATACAAATATAAAATCAGTGCAAATATAATTGCTGGTGCGTTCAACCAAGACGTATTGTCTTGCAGGCATTTAGTACTAACAACAATTTGACCATTTTGAATGTTTCGCACAAAATATATCATATAATAAAATAAAAGCAGGCATTTTAGCACGTCATAAATACGATTGTATACACACAATTTATGCCACTTCCTGGCTTGTTTAAATCTTGTCTGTCGATGTTACTCTTCTATTTTTTTTCCTTTTTTTTTTTTTTTTTAGCCATCAGCCTGGATACTTATTTTCTCTTTTATTTAAGGGTGGGGATGCGTCTTGTTTTTCTTTTACACTGTTTTCTTTTTTCTGTAGTTGTCCACAAAGATGTGGAATATTTCAGTTCGAAACAAAAAAGTGCACCAAAAAGACGATAGTTAAAAGGGGAAACTGAAACCTTAGTAACACTATATCAAAACAACATTCTTCGAACGAACTACATAAAAACAACAAAATAGACAAGGCATGACGGTATATGAATTGCGCGCGTGTGAAGACAGAAACTAGACTATAAATCAAATTATAAGAGAAAGTAGCCAATTACTCGGATGGGATATAAAAGGAGCTAAGTAGATTTTATCAGACATAAGAAATTCCATAGGCGTAAACAATAAGGTGTTCTGGAAAATATAAAATAAAGTAAAGCCATTTAGTACGTGGGATGTCAAATGGATCGCATTATTATATCAAACTCTTAAATCTAATCAGCATTAGATTTGAATAGACAAACATTGTCGGAGGAATTTAATATAAATCTATCTATCTATTTATCTATCTATCTATGCCTGTTAATATCTATCTATCTATCTATCTATCTATCTATCTATCTATCTATCTATCTATCTATCTATCTATCTATCTATCTATCTTTCTATGTCTGTTAATATCTATCTATCTATCTATCTATCTATCTATCTATGCCTGTTAATATCTATCTATCAATTTATCTATCTATCTATCTATCTATCTATCTATCTATCTATCTATCTATCTATCTATCTATCTATCTATGCCTGTTAATATCTATCTATCAATTTATCTATCTATCTATCTATGCCTGTTAATATCTATCTATCTATCTATTTATGACTGTTAATATCTATCTATCTATCTATCTATCTATACTTGTTAATATATATCTATCTATCTATATATCTATCCCTGTTAATATCTATCTATCTATCTATCTATCTATCTATGCCTGTTAATATCTATCTATCTATCTATCTATCTATTTATCTATCTATCTATCTATGCCTGTTAATATCTATCTATCTATCTATCTATGCCTGTTAATATCTATCTATCTATTTATGACTGTTAATATCTATCTATCTATCTATCTATCTATCTATCTATCTATCTATCTATCTATACTTGTTAATATATATCTATCTATCTATATATCTATCCCTGTTAATATCTATCTATCTATCTATCTATCTATCTATCTATCTATCTATCTATCTATGCCTGTTAATATCTATCTATCTATCTTTCTACCTATCTATCTATGCCTGTTAATGTCTGTCTATCTATCTATCTATCTATCTATCTATCTATCTATCTATCTATACCTGTTAATGTCTATCTATCTATCTATCTATCTATCTATCTATCTATCTATCTATCTATCTATCTATCTATCTATGCCTGTTAATATCTATCTATCTATCTATCTAACTATGCCTGTTAATATATCTACCTATCTATCTATCTATCTATCTATCTTTTTTTTCATTTCTCTTTCTGTCATTGAGATTAGCGCGCACATACACAGACACATAACGAGCTTGAGGCCGTATCACGGTGAAACACCGGTTCCATTTTCCGATACCCTGAGATTATCAATACCGTTCCGTTTGTTATTTTTGTATATTTTCTTACAGTACTAACAGAAGCCGCAATTATTTTTTTTATAGCTGTTTAGGTTTTTAATTGCAGTATTTTCTTGCATATTGAGTAATGAAAAAAATCCAAATCGATATATATTACTTTCGACCCTTGTATTAAATAACTAAGTGAAGCTGAATGCATCGCCTGTCCATTCTCGTTAAACTTTACTGTTATCTCATATAGCGCGCATCTACCCACTTAGAACTGAGTTTCTTTTGCATTATATGCATATAACTCCTTCTATAGTTTCTGTTATCATCTCTATCCTAGATCGCCACTAAGCATGCGGATTTGAACATATCCCTGTAATCGTCATTAAGAAGAGATCATGGATCTCCACAATTTCCCTGTCCTTTGTTCTCAATAATTTTTATCTTTTCGTTATTTCCCGTAAGCCCTGTTCCCGTGCTGGCTCCTGTTCTCTCTAAACTGTATAATAAATGCCTCGATACCGCTTGCTTTCCTGTCTGTTGGAAGTCATCATCTGTTGTTCCAGTTTTTTAAGAACTCGGGTGTACCGTCCTATCCTTTGTAACTATCAGCATATTAGCCTTCTACCTCTTTTTGGGAATCTCCTACAGACCATAATCAATGATGAACAGGTAAAGCATTTTTCATCACGGGGATTTTTTTTTTCAGACAAACAATATGGCTTTCGTTTCTCCAGGTCAGCTGCTGATGTAATGCCGATAATTGTGCAAAGATTCTATCATGCTCAAAAGTAAAAGCGGTGAAAGTCGGGCTGTAGCTTTGGACATCTCAATAATTTTCGACCAGGTTTGTCATACAGTCCTTCTTCACAATCTGAAAAGTTACGGGGTTTCCGGACAAATTTTTAATTGATCCACTCGTTCCTATCCAATTGTGAAGATATCTTTTTGTACCTATGCGTGTGTCTCCCAGGGTTCAATCCTTGGTATAACTGTATTTTTAATTTCCGTTAATGACATTCCCGATGCCATCAAGTCTCAACTTGGTATCTACGCTGATGACAGAATAATTTACTCCTGTCTCGATAGAAAGTCTGGTCAGTTTGATAAGGTCAAAATGGCATTTGATGTCCAAATTGACCCCCAGTTTGTTGTTATCAGGGACAAAAGATGGCTTGTTAATTTTAACGCCTCTTAAGCTAAACTCACTCCATTAATCATCTCTGTCTTCCATCAGCATAACCCCAGCAAACTGAATCATTGCGACTTCTCTGACTGACATTCTCAGCTGACATCAAGTGGAAAGACAATATTCTCACCATTACTAGATCAGCTGCTAAGAAAGATGGTTCAATGTGTCGTGAATTTTTCACTCCAAAATCTATCAGACACATCTATAAGTCTACCATACGTCCATGCTTAGAATATTGCTGCCACATATAGCCCGGTGTTACTGCCATATACAGTGATCGCCTTCATAAAAACTTTCTTTCAAGATATCGTGGATTGTTCGATTTCAGCGTGGAGACATGTGTCTTTATATATACCTGCTTCAGAATTATTATTTTTACGAGTATTTTTCGTTCTGATCATATCCGTAATAATTTTGGAAGTGGTTGAAATTATTTTGATATAATTTAGATTCCCTACATTGTTTTGGATTGAGGGTGTTATGGTGGTAGTAGGCAATGTCATGTGTCTTTTTTTTATTTAGTTTATTGTTGTTAATAATGGTGTTATATTTTTTGAAGACGTATATTCTTTTTGCATTTCTCTTAGAATTGGGGATGAAATAATAAGGGTATTTGAGCTTTTTGAAAGTGTTCTCTATGAATATTTCTCTTTGGGCAATGATTGCGGCTGCTGTTTCTTCGTGCTCTTAAACAGAATCCTATAATTATTCCCGATTTGATCTTCTGTTGTGAGTTGTGAGAATAAAAATCGATCAGCCACACTGACGAATATTAATGAGTTTTTATAAACATAAAAATTTTGGAAATCCAATAAGATTTTTCTGTTAAATACTTGTTACGAAATAAAATCCTTGCCTTCATTTGGATTGATAAAGTTCCTAAGGGGACGAAATGCGTCAGTAAAGATGAGTTTTATTTTTGTGATTATATATATATATATATATATATATATATATATATATATATATATAATGAAAAATGCTCAAACACTAATATTCCAGGGATTTTTATGTTCATACATTCTTTTTATAGATACAAATATTTAAGTAAATTCCCTGTTTATAATAAACAGTATTAAACAACATTTACCGGCCTGAATGCCCGAGAAATTTTCATAGAAAATATTCTTCACCCGTATAGGATACAAATTCGATTCCTGTCGCAGGACGAATATTTTCTATGAAAATTTCTCGGGCATTCAGCCGGTAAATGTTGTTTAATAATGTTTATTACAAACAGGGAATTTACTTAAATATTTGTATCTATAAAAAGAATGTATTAAAATAAAAATATCTTAAAATATACGAAAGTCATTCAATAAATAAGGTGAATTTTTCGGTATAAGGTCTTCTAATACAGATAGAAGCTTACTTTTTTTTAATTGTTCAACGCAGTCTCCCAGCACTGTCACACATTTTCCCCTCTGTGCACATGCTTCCGTATTCCCTCAGTGTAAAAATCTTTGGACTGATGTCTCAGCCAGTCGCTCACAACACTTTTGACTTCTTCGTCACTTTTAAACTTCGTGCCTCTCGTGAACGCTTTCAAGGGACGAAACAGGTGAAAGTGTGAAGGGGCAAGGTCTGGGCTGTAAGGGCGATGAGAGAGCAGTTCCCAGCCCAGCTCGTTGATAGTCTGCACCGTTTTTGTGACTGTGCTCTTTGTGCTCTGCAGTAAGCATCTTTTGCACCCACCAGCAGTTCACCTTGTGTGCTGTCCCAACAGATTAGCTCAAAATCCTTGCAATGTCATCCACTGTCACCCTTCTTTCAGACTGACTGTTTCAATCACCTCAGGAGACCTCACTTCTGTAGTCCTCCCAGGCCTGTCTTCATCCTCAACACTGCTCCGTCCTTCTTTAAACAATTTAGCCCAATTGTAGACATTTTTTTGGCTGAAACATGTGGCACCATACAGTTGACATTTTCCTATGAATTTCAACTGGTTTGCACCCTTCAGCAACCAAAAACTATATAACTGAGTGCTGTTCAATCCTAGAGCATGCTTCTTGGTCGGCCATCTTTGTTAATCGCCAAAACTCTGAAAAGTTTTTTTTTAATCTGCAAAATAAATTAAATCCATGTGAAAAAGAAGTAAACAAAAAAAAATTAAAAAAGTAAGCTTCTATGTGTATTAGAATCCTTATACCGAAAAATTCACCTCATTTATTGAATGACCCTCGTATCTATATGCATGAAATGCCATTGTATTTTGGATAATTTTAAGCATTAACAAGAGAGTTGATTATTTATATTATTTACATTGTTCGGACTGTTGTCCTCATCTTTGTTGCCATATTCCCGGCCCTCTTCAGTTGGTTAACCTTTTTTTTGCGTCCACCGGGTGGATTGTTCTAATTCCACATGCCATGCCTCTTCCGGATATCCCTTTAACTCAAACAGTTATTGTTCACCTCTGCTGTAGCCAAGTATTGATCTGACAACTCTTTGTGTCAAGTTACTGGATTACTTCAACTTGTATCCATTGAGCCATGTATCCTTGACAACGAAGACGAGGACAACAAAATGTAAAGAAATGTAAATAGAGTAAATACTTACCATACCTCATCTCAGAAATTTTGGCAGAGAAGATTATGTTGAAGAATAAATGTAAAATAAATGTTCAGCCTTTTAATTCTAAGCTGTATGCTCTTTGATTAATATCCGTGTGACCCTAACAGACATTCATTTAAGGCTTAAAAGCTTTCATTAATAATAACAAAAATTAAATATTTCCATCATTGAAATAAGTATCCATTAAAAAATAATTCATCAGTTAACTGAGACGGCAATTATGAATGCAATCGTCTGTTTTCTCATAGTTTTCTTTTTTTTGTTATAGTCTGAATAGTTATTTTGTTATAATGTATTCATTGTTTCACTAGAAATCTACAGAGAGTAGAACTCCTAAATTCTTCAACATTCACCGAATTACTCTTGACAGATACAATAATGCTAACATCTGGAAGGTTTCAATTACTATTCGCTTTTTTCTTTCATTTTCTTTGAAAGACTCTTTGGGAATCTTCCAATTGTGACATTAATTTTGATCACATCTGTCATATTTTGTAATTTTTGTTTTGAGTTCTCCACCTTTTCGAGATCGTTACTTTATTTCAGTATCCCCTCCTGTAGTATTCAAAGATAACATCGTCTTTTTTTTCGCAAATCTGTTTTTATTTTTTACTTTCTGTACGTTAAGAGAATGAACGATTCTAACCTGATACGTTTGATTTTTTTTCGCATTCCGTAAATGTATACATTTTTTTTATTAAGTCTTTCTTTAAAAAAAATAAATAAATAAACGAAGATATTGAAGAAAATATTTTTTCGATTTTCACTATTAAAAATATTTTTCACAGTTTGATATTTTCTTTAATTTTGTTTTTTACGGCTTATCAACCTTTTGTAGGTATTTTCTGGCTTCAAATAAACCAGAACATATTTTAGATTGTGAAATTCTTTTCAAGATAAAAATGATTTTTTCAGATACAAGTTCTGCTGATTAACTCATAGTTGAGAGGAGGAGATGTGGATTCCTACCTCTCCCAAATATATTGGCGTATAAGTATAATAAACCGATTGGGAATGGAAATCGGCTCTTTGGTTTCCAATTCAGAGACGTTATTCATTACACCAGCTGCACTTCCACGTTTTCAGTACCTGACATTGGCAATTGGAACCCGTCTAGATGCGGACCAGCTTGGACATGGCTTAACTTCGGTGATCGTACCAGAACTTCATTTTGACATGTCCATAAGCAGAGTTTTATATGCATTGCAATGCGTTTACATAGCAAAGTGAATAAATTGAATTAAAACTATGAAGTGCATCTTTCAACGATATAATCAAAAATAAAATTAAAAATGATTTCTTGGAGGGGCCAGTTTGCGGAGAAATTGTCTTATGATTTATAGGATATGGCCTGAATTCTATATTTAAAACGAGCGCTCTATAATAAAAGCCTTTTACACTGTTCTATATGGATTTCTATTCCTACTAAATCGCATCTATTTTTTGGCTCTTATTGTACGCTGGTGCATTCACCGAAGGTTTATTTTCGGCATCTGCAAAGGCATCACCTGCATGGCTATGAATAAAAATTATTTCCTTTTCTTTTAATACTCATCTCAGCACAAACAAGACGGGAAAAGCCAATAATACTCGAGTATTTACTGAGAGTAAAAGAAACAGAAAAAAAGGACAATAAAAGAGCAGCGTTCATAAGAGACAGATGATGATGATTGACGTTGCATTTAAATTTTGAAGCTCGTTGTTGAATGGAAAGCCAGAAGCCAGATAAGAATTCCATAAGCGAAGAGAGAAGAAAACTATTAGGATAGATCCTTGGAGATGTCAGAATTAAGCAACTACAGAAATTTAAATATCCGGGAATATTTTCAATAGATAATATGACAAAAATATATGACACCGAAATCCGAACACGGTAACCGGAGAATTTCTTTAGAAACAAAATAAAGCATGATGAACTATTACGTAATGTCAAACCTCTTGCATGGCAGTGAATGAGGAGAAAACTGGAGGCAGCAGTTATGTTGTTCTACAGAAGGATGCTGAGAATATCAATGGAATGAGTGAGAAAGCGATGAAGAAGTCTTAAGAGAAATGGCACGAAAGAATACTTATACACAGATTTAGAAAGAGAAAACCGAAATTTCCTGGATTCATAATGAAGGAAAGGGCGAAGAGGATTTGTCACAAGGATATATTGAAGGCTAAAAGTATATTTTTTTAATATCAGTTTCAGTGTATAGTCTAGAGACTATCATTTAATTTATTTCTTTTTGTTTTGTTTAAGATTTTATCACATTTTTATATTAAGTATTCCACATGGGCATAATAACATCTGCCAAGAAGATGAAATTTACATATTTAAAAATTTGAACATTGTGGAATATTTAATTACATAGTGTGGAATACTTAATTAAAATGCGATGATTTTTTCTTTGTCTTTGCCTCCATTTCTAATTATGAAGCCATTATGGTGATGACAAGTCATAGATAGGCGTAGGGCGTCCTACATTGATGTCAACGTGTGGGGCAATGTCATTTATCCGTGACTAATGCAGAATTCATGTTGGAAGATTATCTGCCATTGTTTAACACGGAGACGGATTGACTCCTCTAGGTATTCATGTCTAAGAGACCGTGCGCATAGAAGAATACCCAGGTTTGTGCAGGGAACTGGTCAGCTGATCAGTTGCTCAATGGCCCTACGACCATATCCGGTCATGGGAGTGATAATAATCATTATTAATTAGATTTATTTGTAGTTAATATCCAGTGAAAGGTATTAAAATAAAAATAGCAAGATGATAATTTTATGCAAATAATCAAACGTTCAGCTATGTATACAATACGACAACATGTGCAGTGGAGTATTGTAACGCTTACCAACGTGAGAATTTAAATCCGGAAGTAATAAATCCATCCTTTTCTTTGATACCTCAACAGCACGAATTTAAGACCACTAAGATGGAGTAATGGTTTAGCGCCTCGGATTGAGGAATCGGAGAGTCGAATTCGAATTCCAGTCGATTCCATACCATTCCCTTACGTGCTGATACCCTTGGGAAACATATGAATCCTCTTCTTCTTCCCCAGCTATGGGTAAATAACAGTACAGACCGGATTCTATAGCCTTGGATGGCAACTGGTCTACCGGAGAAAGAAATGGCAATCTACTGCTGAAAAAACATCTGCCCTCGTCAGTTATATATCGAAAGGTACATGTGCGCCTAAACGTGTATCACGCATGGCACATGACTGACTAAATTGGCAACATGGTATTGACGTTTTGAAGTTGAAATGGCTAGATGTAACCGTAAGTTCTATGTTAACAGTTTTTGTTTTCTAACATTTCTTGCTTGTGAAACACTTCCGAAATCTGACTTCTGCTGTGGCGTTGTTAGGACCAGAAATAAAGACACAAAGTGAGGAAGTGAATTAAACAAATATATTAACAGAAAAACGTAATACAAGCACATACAAACGAGAGTGTTACAGCAAGAATGTTCGGTCCGACTGTCAGAGCTGACTGCTGGAACCTTCCCTTTCTAAAAGACAGTACCTGCTCCTATTTATAGCTGCATGTGTCGGTAAATTGCCATAACGCAATCAGATTTGATCGTTTAAAAACTAAATGCAACGTCAATCTTTATCTTCTGTTTCCTTAGTTGCTGTTCTTCTCTCTCTCTCTCTATCTCTCTATCTCTCTCTCTATCTCTCTATCTCTCTCTCTCTATCTCTCTATCTCTCTCTCTATCTCTCTATCTATCTCTCTCTTTCTCTCTCTCCTTAGTAATATCTTTTCTCATATCCTTTCGCTCTTTTGCGTTACCATGGGTTTATTGCCTTGCTTGGGGTGAAATATTAAAAAAAAAATAGTGTTGGATTTCTATGTGCTATATATCCTCTTATATGGCAGTGAATGTTGGATAATCTTCCCACGGATAAGGAGAAAACTGGAAACATGTGGTTCCACAGAAGGATACTGAGAATTCCAGAGATAGAGCGAATAAATAACGAGGTAATTTTAAAGATAATGGCAACAAAAAGCAAACTTAAGCTCAGAATCAGGAAAAGTCAGCTGAAGTTCCTTGGTCACATGAGAAAAGAGGAATTATAAAAATCTCTATGGAGCCCAGAGAGAGAGAGAGAGAGAGAGAGAGAGAGAGAGAAAGAGAGAGAGAGTGTGGTTGTTAAGAGCCACCTACTTAACTTACCTGGCACAGGAGTTAACCATTAGCTAACGAGGGTTTACTGAGGCGTAGTTAACGCCTCTGTACTGTACTGCAAGTGGATCTATGATTCTCCTCATTTTCGATGGGAGAAGTTGATCAGTTGCTAGAGAGGAGAACTTGCTGAGATACTAACCCTGCGGCAGGACCTTCCCCATCGCACTAAAGAGGTTAGGTCGGTGTAACACCGATGCCAGCGTGACAGTGGTCGCGGGGGCTGGGTAAAAATTAAACTTTTGTCCTTGGCTCACATGCATAAGTATGTGTATGATGCTCCCCACGTGAAAACGACCTTGTGTCACACCCAGACTCGGTGGAGAGGCTGGGTAAATATACCTGACGAGCTTGTGAGAATGGATGACGGATGACGGGTTGGGAGCCTTAGCAAAAGCAGGGAAGCGCACAAGGGTGATGACGATTTGGAGAGCCATGATCGCTGATCTGCTGAAATGACGTGGCACATGAAAGAACCACTTAAGAAAGAGCCTGGTTTAAAATTGTTGCAAAACGAAGCATGTTCCTTGTCGCATTTTGATACCCCAAAAAGATGTCCAACCAAACTTTCTCCCATAACTCTACGCATACCAATTCCAGTCCGTTAGACCCTCCAGGTTCCTTACCATATTTTCCGTTTGAACCGATTTAAAATCCAGATTAGCTCATATGAATGACGTTCTAAAAATTATTTAAAGTATCATTTGTTGCTTTTGATCCGAGTTCTTCTGATTTCTTGATTCTAATCTTTGAAGAAAATATCTGCTAACTTTAAAAAGAATTTTCTGATTTCGCTACAGAAGCTTTAATGCCAATGCCAACGTACTCTCTCCTGCCAAATAAACTTTGGCCCTTTCCCTTGAACTCCTTTGTTCAACAAATTCGCATACGAAAAAAAAAATGTCAGCTCAATCGGTGACAAGTGTAATCCAAGTGCAAGCTCGTAACTACTCTGCAAGGGTATGTTTTTCGATCCGTCATAAATAACTCTGAAACCCGCTACTCGATTTAGAAATATTTCCACGGGAAATCCAACCCACTTAAATATGAATGAAAGAGAACTGGATCTTCAACCTACACATCCTTGCATAAATCACGAATTAATCGCGCGTTTCGAGCGTGCTGAATTGATATCGAAATTCATGATTGCATCATTCATATGCGCCTCTATTTCAGCTTTCATTTCCTTCATGACACATATCTGGCGTAATCTGAGGTCATTTTAAATATCTAGATGCTGGTTTTTGGCGAAATTCGAAATAACTACTGAATACATTGCTCAGAATTAAAATGCCAAATTGATTTTAAAATTTGTCAAAATTAACATCCTAAGGAAGTGGAACGTATGAAAATATCGTGTCGAAATGTTCCTCAATTTGAGATTTTTTTTATATGCCGTGTCACTACAAGACGTGGTTGATCATGGCTCTCCACAAGATGGCTATCCTTTGTAGCTATTAAGTTTTATCTTTGCACTATCCACCTAAATTCCTGCTATGTTATCCATTTGCATAAACTGCTTAGCTACGTTGTTCGATGTTTTCATTTGTCCCTTATTTCAATATATCCCTTGAGTGACAGATTCCTTAAGGTGTGTTTCCTCGCGTCTCCTAGAAAATAGAATTGTCTTTTTTTTCTGGTTATATGTAGAAACTCTCTTTTTATTTACATTTCCCTTAAAACTTCGTTATGCTTTGTCCATGATATTCTCAGCATCCTACTGTAAATCTATATCTATGTTGCCACGAGTGTCTCTCCTTCGTCTGGGAGGAAATTGTTCAGAATTCACTGTCAGAGAGGAGAATTGATAATACATTGCAGCTTAGCACTTTTTTTTTCTTGCTTCCACTGAAAATGTCCTGTTTCTTTACACTTTGCATAGACTTTGGGAGACTTTTTTTCTATTCTAATGTACCTTTAGATTTAAGTTTAACAGGTTCCGTCTCCTGTTAAAATACTTCGAAGATATTCAAATTTTCGTATTTGATTTTGACATCCTCAATTCTTAGCTCGCATTTTTGGGTGTTCATATTATTAGCCACCATACATTCTTAAAGCAACACACTAAAGCAGATTTACTACTAAGTAACAGCACAACGAATGCCGTCGGCCATTTTAAGCCTCCTCAAATAAGTACTCACTTATATGTGGATATTCGACATTCCATTTTCTACAGATGAAATATTAGCCCTGTTGTAATAATTTCCATGCTTATTTATCATCATTTCTAGCAATGATTCTTATAAGTTGGCAAGTATTCTGAATGTACAATTATTTTAATTTCTTCGTAGACTTTTTCGTGTCATGATTTGTATTAGTTTACAAAACCAGTCTTGGTAAGAGCAGTCTTGCGTGTTTAGCAAACATCTTTCGGAAAACTGACGCAGTTTGATTTTTTTTATTAAATTGTAAACGACAATAAAATGTCTTCGTTCTTTACATAACTGCTGTTAGGTACTTTCATTTTTTTAATGCGCAGAACAAATTGAAATGATCGCCTTGTTTTTTTTTGTTTTTTTTATTTCTCCACAATATTCTATGAAAAATAAATTACAATAGAAAGAGAGATACGGTATTCATATTTTTTTTCGTATTATTCAGGTTCGTTTCAACAGCTGAGGTCGCAAAAAATAAAAATAAATGAAAGCAACACATCCTTTTGAACTGAGTGTCATTACGTGTTTTGGATTCTGGAGATGAAGTAACAATATTAATGTACGATTATTTTTTTCACCGTGTTGTTACATTTTTTTTAGCTCCATATAACTTCTGACTGTGGTATTGGAATAATAATACAGCTTCTGACGTGACAAAAAATCATATCTCCTGATTTCACATATCATTTTATATGGAAGAAAGTGTTAAAAGAAAGAGACTAATTGTCCTTCTCTTATTTAAATTGCTTTATACTAGAGTCGCTTATGAATTTTCATCAGAGCTCTATCACCTCCTAGAAACTCTAAACTGTGATAATTGAGCTGGATTCGGGACGAGTGCCTACCACGTCGCAGTAACTACCACGGTTTTACCTATGATTACTTATGATTTATTGATTATAAAATGACTGATATACATTATCCGAACTAAATATGTAAGCTAGTTGGATTTTGAAATATTTACTCAGCTGCTAACTTTTCCTACAATGAAATATAATTTAATATATCGTTATCGTAAAACTTCTTGTGTGACTCTGCAATGCCTTCACAACCATTCTCCAGAAATTATTCAAATCACTCTGCGTTAATTCCGGGAATATTCAATAATAATAAAATTTCAACAGATGCATAGCGATTTTACTTTCCATTTACTCGCCATATTTCTTGTTGGTTACAGTCTATTAGTACAAATAGCATAGACTATAATGCAAATGTGTTCACGTCCGATCACCAAACATAAGCAACATCAAGCCTGGTCAGTACGTAGATGGGTGACCGCTTGGGAATTCCAGATGCTGGAAGCTTGGATGTTCGTATGGCATAATGGATAACGGCTGGCAATTAGAAATCGGAGAACCAAGTGCCAATTCCAGTCGGGTTCGCTGTATTCACTTAAACACAAATACCCTAGAGAAAGGTACGAATCTAACTATTCTCTCAATTATGGGTTAAATAGTAATACTGTTATCAGTAAATTGTTATTAACGTCAAAGATCTCTTACAATACCAAAATATGTTCTGGTCTAAATAACCTGCAAAAGTTTGAGAAGCCTTAAAAATATAATGTCAACCAATCAATTCATGTAATTGAAATGTCTTAACCGATGTTGGAATCGATAAGATACTGAAAGAAAAAATAAAACAGCGGTGAAATACCAGAAGGCCTCAGTCGATTTATCTTTATAGAGATACTAAAGAAACCAGGCGAAAATAAATGCAAGCTCCATCGGATAATCAATATAATAAGCCACATAACTAAACTTATGATTAGGATTCAAATGAACAAGAGGATATAGAATAATTATAATGGAAATAGGGAAAGAGTAATGTAGATCTTTTCAAGACAGGAGAAGAAAAAATTGTAGTGTTTGGTGCAGAATGGTATGAAAACGTTCAGTACAAAGGCATTAGCAACTCATCCTATTTTTAAAAATAGATTACGCAGATATTTGCTAAGGTTAGACATAAAGGCTGTTTGAACTACTGAAAAAAAAACGTAGTTTACATGGTAAAAATATTTGAGTAGTTCGTAACCTTTACTGGGAACAAATAGCCTGTACGCGGGTAGAGAAAGAGACGAGCGAGAGCAGCATGCAGTTCCTAAACGTACAACGATACAACCCTAAAGGAATTGGAATAATGTTCAGTATTTATTATCGAAAATCATAAAGATACGCCACCGTTATTGTGCTAGTGGCAGACTTAGAAAGAAAATTGAAGGAACCTTTCGTCATATTAGTAATGAGAAACATGAATAAATGACTGCTAATTATAGATTGGAGACAAAAAGCCGTGGTTTCAGCAAAAGAGACAGTCAAACATTACATTGTGGGACATCAAAGCCAACCCTGTATAAAAACTTTCTTTGGTAGTATAGTGAGACGTAAAACAAACGACGCAAACCGCGAGAAGTTAATCCGAAGTTTTGAAATATTTCTTCTTCTGTATGCCGTATCTCTTAAGGACGTTAACGCAACTATGGCTCGCCATAACCTCCTCTCTTCTATAGCTCTTAATGAATTTAGTCTTTTTGCTATTTCTCCTATTTCTCCTAAAGCCTGTTCTTCTTTTGTTATGGTGAAACACACCTAGTCTATAGATAATAGACTCTCCAATCTAATATAAGTAGGAGTCAGTGAGGGTCGACTGGGAGTCGAATACGAAAGTAGTCAGCTACCACAACTAGATTACTCTGCGTAATACTTATTATAACAAGTTCCTAACGTTTTTGTACGTTGAACCTATTTAGGACCGAATTTAGTCCAAATACAGTTTCCACTGCGGAAAGTAACTCTACAACATCTTTTCATTTACAGAAGCTCATTAGGCAGATTATGCACTGTTTTCTCCTATCTTTCTTGACTTCAATCAGTCGTCCCGGATAGGACGATAAACTACATCCGCGTCCTGGGTAAGACGATAAACTACGACCAACAGCAAGGCCTCTGATCATGAGGCTATGAGGAGCGTAGAACCACCTTTTACTTGCTGGTGTTCTCAGGTCCACCCTGACCCGGAGTGGTAGCACCTCTTAAGGTCCCAGCTATGAGCAAATAGTTAACCCCTAAACAATATGCAAGCGTAAAAACAGGTTTTAATACCGGAATATTTTTTAATTACCAGAAAAAATTTTTTGAAAAAAATATTACCAGCAATAAAAATCTTGTCGGCATTAAATAACTCTTAGAGGCTATACCTTAAAACAAAGCAATCCAAATCAAAACTTTAATCTTTTCTGTGAGTATCAGATATTCCAAGCCCTCTTTCAGCATTATGTGCCATAGAAACTTTAACTGTCTTTTCCTGATGTTACGTTTAAATATGGTAAAACTTCGACGTTGCTCACATGTTCACTCCATTGTATTCGCACTATACTTCTGCAGAAACACGTTTCTATAACCATTCTCTTCTTCAACTGTGATGAAATTGTTTATCATTCACTGCCATATAGGACGGCTGATATTACCTAACAGTTCAGTACTGTTTGCTTTTTCTCTAACGAAATTTTCCTGTTACTTATTACTTTTATTGTCGTTTGGTACTTTGAGACAATTATTAAATCTCTTTGTGATTTAAAATGAGGAATGCTTGATGAAGAACTTGTGGCAGCCATTGGGCTTTGTCGAACGAAGATTAGTTGCATTGTAACAAAAGAAACCGGACGAAAAGAGGTGAAAATATATAAATGAATAGCTTCCTTACATTTTCAGGGAGATGGAATTCGTCAATCCGGGAGGGTAGTCTATCTATTAGAAAGGGTTCGGGCGTAAACCCTGAAGACAAATCCGGTGCCAGAATCCCCAAGACAGTCTGATATTATGTTCAATTTGGTTCTGGCAACTCCTGTGACCAAGATGCTGGTGCTAATCTGTATTGACCACTCCCTTTCCCTTGGATAACATCGGTGGCGTCGAGAGGTTAAACAGGCTGCATAAGCAATTGCCAATCTCTCATAAGCCCTTGCCCAAGCCTGCATCCTAGAATTCACTCCAATGTCGTCTCACCGCGACGACATAACACGGGAAGCAAAAGTCTACTAATGGAAAAATTCCGAAGGTATTTCTATGCGGGGAACTGGTCATCGGCAAGAGGGCGAACTCGTCTGCCAATAAAGGACGTCTGCAATAGAGACATAAGGGCGATAGACATGGACATGGACATTGAGAGATGGGAAGACGTCATTAACTATCAGAAAAGCGATTTACACCAAGGGTTGCTTCGAGGAGAAAACAATCGGAGTTTTCTCGCTGTTGTGAAGCGTGATCGACAGAAAGAAAATAAAACAAAGCGGTGGGAGAGCGTCTTCGCATGCATTCGTTTCAATCGAGGCTGTACAGACATAACAGATGCCGCGCCACCATCAACAGCTGAGACATAACTTTTTGTAGACCGTCTAAGAGAAGGAAAACTCTGAATTTAAACCCCCACTGTCTTGCGGCCATACCCAATCATGAGAAAGGCTTCGAGAGTAAACCCCATGGACAAATCAGTAGGCGGAA
The DNA here is from genome assembly GCA_964036315.1 of Acanthosepion esculentum. Classification (NCBI taxonomy): domain Eukaryota; kingdom Metazoa; phylum Mollusca; class Cephalopoda; order Sepiida; family Sepiidae; genus Acanthosepion; species Acanthosepion esculentum. Next base: position 67,452,928 of record OZ038483.1, read on the forward strand.
TCCCTAAGATTGTCCGATGTTATGTTTAACTCCGTTCTAGAAACTCCTGAGGAAAACCATGCTTGCAAGCCTTATGGGATCCGACCTTTTCCTTGGACAACATCGGTGGCATGGAGAGAGAAGACGTGCTGCATAGACAAACACCGAACTCTCATAAAACCCAGCCCTGGGCTTCACCTTACCGCTTCGGCAAAACCCGAGGTGCAATTGGTAAGATTCCTTACTGTTGGTAAGATTCCGGAGGTCTTTCTGTATGGGGAACTATTCACCGACTAGAGGACATGAGGGCGACGTCATCTTCGCTTCAAGGACGTCTGCAAAAGTGACATGAGGCCAATGGACATGGGCTTTGAGAGGTGGGAAGACGTCGCCAGCGATCGCTTACGCTAGAGACGTGATTTACACCAAAGGCTGGACCGAGGAAAGGAAAAACGCAGACTTGCCGCCGGGGAGAAAAGTGATCAAAGTAAAGAAAACAACACAGCGTGATCGGGTGAGAGCGTCATTACACAGATTGGTTGCAACCGAAACTGTCACGCCTATGTGAGCTTGTACAGCCATAACAGATTCTGTGTCGCCTTCAGCAACCGAGGTATAACTTTTGAAAATATAATTCTTAAAACATTTTAAAACCTGTACACCACACGGTATCCCTGCTGATTCTTACTCTCTGACGATTTCATACTTAAGATCTTTCCTTCTTAGGCTACGATTTGTTTTCTAATCGATTCAATTCTTTCGATGTCACATTGACAAATAATTGCGCGTGAGACCCTCTCAGTATCGTCGTGTTTGGACCCTCGAAAGCAAACCAGAGTCGTTGTCAGATAATTGTGCTATTGTTCGGCCAGCAAACGCTTCGATTGCATTTTATTGGTTTACTGAAGCCGTTTCAAAAGGAACGCGAACACTGAATGACACTCGCATGGTAACTAACCTGCATTGTTGTCTAACAAAAGAAAGCAGGCTCGACTAACGTTTCTTGTATGAGAAATCGGACAAACAAGTTTGAAACAGAATACGTAACCAATAGCGAAAGACAGACGCGCCAAGACACAAAACATTGAGGTAATAATGATTTACAAATCCTGAATATGTAAATCGATACTTAGGAGCGCGCCTGAAAGCCTGGTGTGGGTAATTGGTTAACAAGCTTGTCGAGCCGCCACAAAACGACAGAACGAGTGTAGTGAGTTTGTTTCTTCCCGGACGTCTAACTACCATAGCCTTCTACTAGAATTAACTTCACTAAATAAATAACAGACTTCAATGACCGAAACAAAACGACCTGGAGCAGCCAGTACCTCTCCAGATAGGCCAGTATCAACAGCTCGCTAAATTGGCCTGACATGCAGCGGTCGATGGCGGATGACCGTAAGTGCCAACCAATTCTAGCTGAATACTGCGGATGCTAGTAGAAGCAATGAATCGTGCTTACATTAGTACTGGTAATGTTAATATCAGCCAATTACATAAGGAAGTATTCAGTTTCCAATGACCAGTACAACGTTCGTTTGAAATTCTTCAATTTTTTCTCGTAATTTTTTCGGAATTTCCGGCTTATTATTTACACTATTTATATTCGGACTACTTTCCCCATATCTAGGGATATCTCGTCTAGTTCTTATGCTATTTAATACTGTTCAGTTTCCATTGTGTACACTTGCACACTATGCCCGTTTCCACTGAGTATAATAATCACACACTACGCAATTCAGGGATTGAACTCACAACCATTATTTCACCATGTTCCCTGTAGATTACCTAGAATGATATACACCGTGAAAAAAAGGGGAAAAAATAAGATGAGGACAATAGACTGAATATAAATGTTGTAAATAATCTTTTTCTGAAAACTATTTTTTCCGAAAATAGGTTTCTCAGACACAGTAACTGTTATTAATCTTACCACTATTGATGGGGGCTTCCTTCCTAACCTTTTGTTTGAGGTAGAGCGGAAAGTCAACGTCTTGATCATGTCATTATTTTTTAATCTTGTTACATGTGCTTTGCATTTTGCTGCTGCTGTCGAAATTCCTCAAGTGATGTGATTTCTATTATTTGGTAAATTTCTTTGTGCTTCGAAGATATTGGAAGATCTGTGACTGTCGCTAATACATGCAGGAAGCCATTTTTCGCAGATATCTATCTCATTCTTTCGAAGATCTGTGACACCAAAGATCCGTGGCCTTCTCTACTACCTACAGGAAGGCATGTTTTTCGAAGATCTGTAGCCTTCAAAAATCCGTAGACCTCGCCGATACTTAGAGGGAGCCATTTTTAACCAGTGATCCGAGAAAGGCGTTGTATACAGCTTTCAGTTTAGGTATTTCAGACGGAGTTTGGTGGCATAGATGGCGACCATACAGAAGTCTCGATGTACCGTGGCTATTTAAACACATGATGAAATTTGTCGATTAATGTTTTTATTTTGATCATTAATTTACTTGAGCCAATTCATGGTTAATATAATATATACAGACTTTTTAGTATTATTCACCGAATACAAAAACAAAGAGCAACTCAAGATAGAGGGATACTAAATGGGAGCTTCACATATGTAGAACAAGTAAAGGTTAACCCTAGATTTGAAGAGGCTTAATATTTTAGGTATCGGGAGAAACATCGGACGGCGTGTCCGTTCCTTCACGCAACCATTCGGGAGAAGAATGTGTCCAATCGGAACTTTCTGCTTAACAATGAACTATGAAGAAAATAGGGATAAGTCGACTTAATGCAAGTGGTCTGCTAGGATCGAGTCGTGATGTTCTCAAAGGAATTTAGTTCACCCGAACATCGACTCTGTAGATAAGTGACAACATCTTCTTCTCGTATGTTTCGTGGTCCTTCAGGACGTAGGCAGTTTTGCTTACCTACCGGTCTTCGTGAAAGCAAACTCTGTATCAAATACCGTGATGATGTCAACGGGAAATCATTCTGACAAGAAGTCAGAGCTCTCCTTCTTCTTCTTCTTCTTCACTTCCTCCTCCTCCTCCTCCTACTCCACCACCTTCTTCTTCTTCTTATCCACCACCACCACCTCCTCCTTCTTCTTCTTCACGACCAACCCCTCTTCCTACTCCTACTTCTTCTGATTATTCACCACCACCTCCTCCTCCTCCTCCTCTTGTTGTTATTGTTGTTCTACTTCGTCACCTCCAGCACCACTTACTCCTCCTCTTTCTTCTTCTTCTTCAACACCGCCTCCACTTCCTCCTTCTCCACCTTCTTCTTCTTCACCACCAACACCACCACCACGACCACCTCCTCCTCCTCCTCCTCTTCTTGTTGTTGTTTTTCTTCTTCGTCTCCTCCAGCACCACTTACTCATCCTCTCCCCCCTTCTTCTTCTTCTTCTTCTTCTTATTCTTCAATACTACCTCCTCCTCCTGCTCTCTAATTCTTCACTACTACCCCCTCCTCCTCCTCAGCTTCTTCGTCTTCTTCTTCTTCTTCTTCTTCTTCTTCTTCTTCTTCTTCTTCTTCTTCTTCTTCTTCTTCTTCTTCTTCTATCTTCTATGTACCTCGTCTCTTTGGGGGTTGGCTATAATGGATCTCCAAAATTTCCTGTCCATTGTAACTTCTAATAATTGTTGTTGTTTTTTTGTTATCTCTCTTAAACCCTTAAATGCCATGCATTTCCTTTCACACTCGCTACGTAATTTTATGCGTTGTTTTCCTGTCTGTCTTTTTGCCTTCAAACTGTCCTCTGAGTATCACATATTTCCAAACACTCTTTCCTAATTATTTGCCAAGAAATGTCAACAAAATCTCTTAAAGGTGCTATGTGTATTTTTTCTTTCCATTTTATCTACAACTTCCTTGTTGATCACATGTTCAGTCCATGTTGTTCGAAGCATTCTTATTGGAAGTTACAATAAACACGGACAGAACAATCAATGCTAATCAACCACACATCTTAATCAATTACTACAAAAAGAGAATGTGTTTCTTATTAACATAGCATTCACTGCAGATTTTAATGTATCTTTGAATATTCACAGAAAACTATCAAAAATTGAAATCTAAAAAAGTGTGACACGAGGGCATCAATAATTCCAGTTGTAGTTGGATCCCTCGGATTGATTGGATAAGGTCCCGATAGACTCATTGAAGGGATTCCTGGTAACCCCTGCTTTAAAGAAATACAAACATTCTATTCACAATTAGAGCTCGCACATTTTGAAGATCTTTATCTATGTAAAATGGTGTGATCTTATTTTTTTTAGAAAATGATCAGTGGAAAATATCATAGAGCTATTTCTAACTTTAGGTCTCCTTATTGGGACCCGGTAGAAAATGTGTATACAAGAAAAATCAAAGGAAATAATAATTGTTGCTGTTGTTTTCTTCGAGGATCAGGTGACATCAAACCTTGTCGTTTTGGGGTGGGGTTATATAGCATTTACCCCAGTATTCTAGCTGAACAAAATTATAAAAAGTCTCCTCCATGCATTAAAGTTACCCTTAACATTTCCCTTGAGTTTAGCGGAAAAGTGGGGTAAACGGTTTTTAGTTTTAATTTTTGAACCAGCTGAGTTACTGAGTCCTACCATTAACACGGGGCTAATAAGACCGCTCAATTATCAGCAAGTCTCTTTCAGTAACCCCTTTAGTGGTGTAGCGGATTTAAAAATCATGGATAGCGTTCATTTTATCTGATTTTGTTTTCTTTTTCTTCAATTACTTTCTTTCTTTTCTTCATAATCTTTTTCCTTTCTCATCGGCCTTTTGTCTCTTCTTCATGTTTCTTCTTTTCCAAACTTTTCATTCTTCTTTTCATTTTCGTTTTTGTCCTTGTAACGTTTGTATTCTTCATTTTCTTCACTGCCTTCATTTATGTTCTTTTTCAACTTCCTTCTCATTCTTCTTCATCTTTTTTCTTCCACAGCATTTTTCTTTCCCATCTTCTTTGATTCGTCTTCATTCTTCTTCTTCTTCTTCTTCTTCTTCTTCTTCTTCTTCTTCTTCTTCTTCAAATTCATTCTTCATCTTCAACTTCTTTCTTTGCCTTCCTTCTTCTTCAGCATCTTTTTTCGGTTTCATTCTTTTTAAAACTTTTTCTTTGTCTTCATCCTTTTACTCCTTCATTCTTCTTCACCTTCTTTCTTGGCATTCATCTATTTATTTGTTCATTTATCTTCGTCTTCATTCTTTTTTCTTCTTTCTCTTCTTTTTCTTTTTCTTCTTCTTTTCCTTCTTCTTTTTCTACTACTACTACTACTATTTCTTTTTCTTATCTCTTCTTTTTCTTCTTCTCTTCTTTTTCTTCTTCTCTTCCTCCTCCTTCTCCTCCCCCTCCTTCTCCTTCTATTCGTATTCTTCTATGTTAAGTACCGCTAGAAATAGCAATCAACTCAAATTCTACATTCTAATGAATTTTTCCCGCCAACTTCATCATTGCGGTCTAAATCGTCTCAAATCTTTTTCTGAGGGCAAAGAAAAAAAATAATTATTTCATTATTATCGTGTTTATTTCATTAGGCAAATATTGATTGTGGCATTCGCTGCGTATAGACAACCTTTCCAGTCATTTATAAGTAATGCGAAAACAATGACAACGAGACAACACATAGTTGGCAAGGCAAGAAAGATAAAGACAGTGCGACAGTAACCAATGAACGAACATTCCACATCTCTTTTCACCATTTGCCTTATTCTATGTTTTTATTATCATGATACTGTTTTACGAAATCATTAGTGAAACTGGAAAAAATATTTTCACAACTAATCAAATTATTGCTAAAAATTGACATCGTGTGGGTGATTGCAAGTCTCGAACTCATGACCGGCCGTGTGACGGAAATTTCCATCACAAATCGATAGTAGAACTTTCTTGTTACATTTCTCTTGTAAAAAGATATTATTTTGTAATACTTTGCATTTAGTGCAGGCTTCTGCTTCTATGTGTCTTGTCCGATCATGGCGTAGGCAATGATGGCTCTCCACAATTATTGTCTATCTTTTGTTGTTCTTAATAAATAATTAACATATTTTTGTTATCGCCGCTATCCATTTAATCAAGCTCTCTAAGTAGGTTATGTGTTGTTTTCCTCTTGCTTTAAGTCTATCCTGTGATTATCACTTTTTCAAGCCGTCTTTCCTCATTATGTTCCCTGGAAATTTAAACTGATGTTAATTATAACTTTCCTCTTTGGTTCCATTTCCCCTAAAGCTTCATCGTTCCTCACATCTTTGTGAAGATCCAAATATCCGTTATTTCAAGTTTTTCTTCATCCGTGAGGAGACTTTCCAGTATCCCCTGCCATAAGGTAAGACAGATATTAAATAACAGTTCGGTACTCATTTCTTTGTTTCTAGCGAAATGGTTCTGTTTCTTAATATTTTTCTTAACTTCTGGATAGCATCTTACGCTATCCCAATGCGACTTTCATATTTCAGTTTCGTACTCTCCGTCCACTGTTCAAAAACGTTCCAGTTTAGAAACTTAAATTGTGTATGTTAGGTTTGAATTCCGTCTTTGCTGAATTAGCCTTCAGCAAATTGCTGTTTGTAAAGATAACTGATTTTCAAAATCGCATATAACGCTTGCAACAAATAACATATTGCTCTTTGGTGAGACATAAAAAGAAGAAGACATTCCTGCCAGGATTATGGTGAAAACATCAAGAACAAGATGTCGGAGATAGGTGGTCAATGGCAGAAACTAACAAACCTGATTTGAGGCATTGAATTGTCATGCAAAAATACACTTTAAAACCGAACTGTAGATGAAACATAATTATTCCCCGTCAAGAAGAAACTAATATATGTGAATCCAAAAATATAGTAGATTGGTAATTGTACATATTTGCATATGCCGAGTAGAAGAGATATGAAGTGTATAGTAAAGTAAGACGCGTGCAAGAAGTTTACTAGTCCATTTAACAGAAACAACATGAATCAAATAGGCAATATCTTCACAGTTTATGAGAAGCTATCAGATTATGCGATTTGAGAAACTTGGAACACAGAATTTGATTATTGAGGATGAATCGATTCAATTACACACTATTGAAAATATGGCTGATATATGTTGTACAAACAAGATATTGGAACATATTACAATTGAATAATTTGTCTTTAACTGTATGTTGTGAAACGTAAAATATAAAAATGGCCGCAAGAAATGGAACTATTGTAACAATGAGCCTGAAATTGACAGAAAGAAAATCCCATCTTTTGAAAGATTTGCCATAACGACCGAAGAAAAAATATTTTGAGTCTGTATGCAGAATTAAAAAACAAACAAAAAACATATAGATAGTATACAAAATTTTGAAAATGGAGAATTAATTACTTTTTTTTTTCAGTACAAAGATCCAGAATTGAACATAAATACGTCCTGTTGGAAGAAGACCTTGACAGAGAAGAAATGATGAGTTCTTCAGATCAGTACAATGGAATAGACCAGCCTATGAGTGATACAGGGAGTTACTCAGATAGAAAAAAAGAAGATAGAATGAGACCAAGCTCTACAGTAAAAAGAACGGGACGTAAACCTCAAGGAGGGGAGGTAGAAAGAGGTTGAAGAAGTTCGAGAACAACTAAAGGCATTAAACCGCTTCGGTTCAGGGAAGTGTTGTGGATTGGTAAATAGGAGTGTACCTATCAGCATATATTAAGTAGAAGATATATGAAGGGTATAATAAATTAAGAGACAGGCAATAAGTTGACTGCTGATGACGTGTCGTAGAACAATATAATACAACAGAAACTTCTATGTTGGAAAAAGAATGCTTCCTGGGGAATAATCCTTTTTGTAATTATATCATCCTAAGCAAAATAATAACATAATAAATGAAAGGTGCTACACGGAGCATACGATAGAGTGAGGACAATAAAAATACCAGGATTCAAGAAGACACAAGATGACCAGTGACATTGCATTTACATTTTTAAATGACCGGAAATCAGGACGGCAGAAGATAATTTCAACAGTGGAAAGATGTAACGTCGAAGTAGCAAAGAGAAAAGCCCAAAATAACTGTCGTAAATATCATTATCTCATATATATATAGTGCCTCTGGGAAACTTCGTCACCGACTCTGGAAACCCCGGGGCATTAGGCTTGAGACCAAGATACAAGTCTACAGGGCTGTAGTCCTTACAACACTATTGTATGGTTCAGAGTCCTGGACACTGTACAGAAGACAAATTCAGCAGTTGGATGTATTTCACAAGGGCCGTCTTCGAGAAATTTGTGGAATAAACCCCAGCCAAAGGATGGCCAATGTTGACCTTTTCACCATGTGTAATATTGATGGTATTGATTCCTTTCTCATGAAGTCACAATTACGCTGGGCTGGTCATGTGCTACGTATGCAAGACAACAGAATACCAAAAATGCTCATGTATAGTCAACTTGACAGTGGTCATCGAAGCGTGGGCCGACCATTGCTTAGATACAGGGACAAACTGAAAAGTAACATCTCAGCTGCGAATATGGATCATGCTACGTTTGAGGACATAGCAATTGATCGCAATGAGTGGAGGACTACTTGCTACAATGGCATCAAGAACAATGCAGCATCAAACATCACCAAGCTCCGTCACACTAGGGAAAGGACTAAAATATCTGCTGCTGTACCGGCCATACACTCCAACAATCCACACTCTTGCACAATCTGTAGACTTCTTTGCAAATCACTAGCAGGTCTGAAATGTCACTTGCAACTTCCACACGGGGTTGAATAAGCACAGTTGTCGGAATCTCATACGTTGAAACCGACGGGAGAGTCCATCATATATATATATATATATATATATATATATATATATATATATATATACTAAAATATTTACTTATCTCGCACTTCCCCTCAGTGGAACTCCCTTCCTCTTATTTGCTTCCCTGATAGCTATAATCTTCAAATATTCAAATGTAATGTCAATGGGCATCGTTTGATGTCTTGAACCTGATCCCCCTCCTTCTCTACATATTTTACTCAAACTATCCCTCTTTACTCTTGCTCTCACTCTCTGCAACCCCCTGCGTGCTAGTGGCACGTGTAATACCAAAATTGTTAGATTACATTTGAACCATTGTATCTTAAAAAAAATGATTAAGGATATCGTACCAGAATTCTCCGAGATTTTTTATAAAACTATTAAGAATGTATTTAGATCTAAGTTGAAATAATCTTGCCGTTGTGACATCCTGATGCAGTTTACCTCTCTACGGTTCCCTCTCTTTTTTAAAAACATATTAACCGTTCTCGTAATGGGTCTTGAATGGACTTAGAAGATGAAAGCCAGAGAATAAATATTGGTAACATTTCTGAAGGCCTGAATGATCTTTTTCCTCTCACCATTGCTCAGTTTGGAAGACATAGTAGGGCTGAAACAAAACGATTTTAAACTGTTCTCTTTCTAACTGGATAACTCAAAGGGTTTTTCACTGATTCTGACAGTAAATGGTGTCAAGATAGCTGAACAATGTTGCTGTTACACCCAGTACACAGAGACACACGCGCGTGCACGCACGCACACACACACACACACAAACACACACACACATACTCACACATACACTCGCATTCACATACACACACACACACACACACATATATGTATCAGTGAATGCACTGCTCCAAGAACTTACCAATGAGTTACAAATATTATATAAAAATTTTCAAACCGTTAGTTTTAAATCCGTGCCTCCTGGAAAACAGACGCTTACGTGAAACTCAGGTTTGTAAGAAACGATCAGAAATATATGTATGCCTTATATATATATATATATATATATATATATATATATATATATATGTGTGTGTGTGTGTGTGTGTGTGTGTGTATGCGAGTGTGTGTGTGCGTTGTATGTATGTATTGTATATGTTTGTATATTTTGTTAAAGACAAAAAATGAGTTAGGTCTATTGTGTTCTAAATAAGTTCTGCTTGTTGGCTGATTGGTTCCCGTATGTTACTGCAGAAGAAGGTGTCAAAATTCAGTCCACACTTTTCGTGTTTTGGCTCCCAGCTTTCGACTGGCTACAGTGACGTCGATGCGTGAAAGAAAATAGACGAATTTCAAAGATCTGAACACTGGACAATTCCTTTACACCTTTATCACCAAAATACAGAAACAAATCCGCCAAACAAAATACGAACAGAAATTACATGAGACATATGATGTTTATCGTCTTTAACAAAACATTGGTGAACGAACATTTGCACGACAGAATCAAACGCACGTACACACACTCACAATTTATATATATATATATATGTGTGTGGGATTTTCTGCCTGTCTCTCTGTCTGTCTTTCTCTCTCTCTATATATGCATATATATATTTAAGTATATATTTATTACTAATAATAAATAGGCAGTTGTGTTTTATCATTAGGTAGAACAGATTTATCTATCTATTTATACATAAAACATTTTTTATGTTTATGCGTTATTTATAGATACAAATATTTAAGTAAATGCTCTGTTTTTAATAAACAGTATTAACAACAATTTTCATAGAAAATATGCGTCCTCCGACAGTTATCGAACTGGTATCCTATACTGAACCGTCTTATATATATATATATATATATATATATATATGTTAAACATGTTGTGTTGAATGTTAAAGACAACATAGTCCTGCATATTTTCTTTTGAATTTTCTTATATTTTCTAATGAGACTTTTTATTTGAAAATATCGAAATAAATATTGTCCGTACGATAACCAAGTACTTTCGAACATCATTATTCATCTTCATATATATATATCTGTGGCCCAATATATATATATATATATATGTATATATATATATATGTTGAAAATAGTTACACAAAATCATTCATGTTTCAATATAGTTAATGTATTTTATCAAACGATGAGAAATAACTGGTGATTAAATCTTTTTTTTTTAAATTTAAAAAAAGTGTTACTTCTTTTCCGAAAGTCGGGTAAACATACGGTCATAATTAAAAAGTAGACTTGTCGGTATATCTTGATTAACCAATTAAATATCAGATCTATGCTAAATAGAAAAAAAAAGCTCAGAGGTTGGATGTGGGTGAGTTATTTTTTTCATGCGATGATAACATAGACATGCCATCATTGACAAATGTACAGTGATTGCACACACATATTTGTCTTCAAATACTGAAACATGAAAGCTTTAGTGTAGCGAGTACAACATTTTTTAATATAATTAAGTATAATAAAAATAATAATAACATATTGCTCCACTTTGTAGTGAGCATTTTTTAAAGTAACTGCTACGAACAGTGGTATTTAAGACCATCTGATTTTCTCCTATTTGTGTGTGTCTGTCTATCTATCGATCTATCTATCTATCTATCTATCTATCTATTTGTACGCGCGCACACACACACATATATATATATATATATATGGGCATGTTAAAAAATACATACATATACGCACCTATACTTGCATGTATATATATATATATATATATATATATATATATATATATATATATATATATATTGCTTTCTCAGGTATTATAAAAATTGTGCTCAATATATATATATATATATGCATATATATATAAAATAAGCAAATATATATATATATGTATGTATTTCTAATTTCATATATATGTGTGTGTGTATATATATATGTATATATATATTAGTCTTATATATATATATATATACACACACACACACACACACACATATATATATATATATATATATATATATATATACATATATACATATATACCTTGTATTAGATTTATATTTTATTTAAATCGTGAAACGCTTTGAATCATTTCATCGAACTAAACTGATGTTTAAGTAGATGTGATTACTCATGCACACGAAGGAGACATTTTTTCAGTGAATTTAGAGCTTTAAACTTAAACTGCCAGCTGATTAAGTTGCCACTGCTGCTGCTGTCTTCCGTTTAAATAAAGGGTTTCTTTAACGGTCTATGTATACTACCCATATCGATATACACCTTACGCAAGACAAAACGGTTGAAATGTTCAAATTACAACAAGGTTGAGGACAATATTTCGAATCTAAATAGTCTAAATAATGATCACCATTCATCACAGAATTTTGAAAAATGTAAGAAAAAACTTCGAAAATTGCAACACATATATACCATACATCGCTAAAGATACGATAACATATATAAACAGCGCATAATAGGAGGAGTCAGATATGTACCTGTACGTATCTGACTCCCACTTGATATGCGCTGTTTTACAAGGGCCTGATCCGAGCTATAAATTAAGTATGGCTTCATTATATAGGCTGGGACTTTCAAGTCTTCACCTAACCAGGTTTCATATAGTTCAAGAGCATCTACACAGTCTGTTAAGTGATGAACTATTTTCAACCCTACATCGCATACCTCTCGCTACTTTATCGCTAGTTTATCGCTTATTTCAATGGTAAATGTTCTAACGCGCTACCTTCCTTAGTTTCACGAGTTCGTACCTTCACAACTGAGATCTATACATATTAGAACGTAACATCCTCTTTCCATTCGTATCCCAGTAGTAATATAAAAGTTCAATGAAACAGATTCTTCATATGAATTTCTACTTTGTAGAAGATACTTCTGAGAAGACGTCTTCGTCATCAATACTGTTTTTACAACTTGCTTCTTATCTAAAACATCCTAGCATTTCCATGAGCACTAGTATACTTTTGTATCTCTTTCTGTTTCCTTGAGCAATTTTTATCCACTATCGCCCTGCTAAGGCAGTCAGAGCTTCACCAGTGCCCATTTGGCCAGCATTACCTGCTTCCACCTCCTAGGACGAGTGGTTGGACTAGCATTTCTATGAGCACCAAGGCAAATCTCTTCAACGACATTTTCCTACCAACGCTGACATACCAGCTCACCTTGCCGCTCACAGACGACTGTGTCTCCTCGCGACGCCTAACTGCACAAGCGGAAGGAAAAACTAAAGTAATCTAATATTTTAACCACTTCAAGTCTACGTTTAACTGTTATCTTTTCTACACAACCCGATAAATTGCATTTGTTACCTCATCCTTTGATACGCATACAACAACGAAATTCAGACAACCTTTTCTTTGAATGGTTCTTTTACTGGGTGAACATTAGTGAAATAAATATCTTTTTTGTTTCTATTTCAATTAAGAAAACCTAGTGGCTTACTAATGCATGGTCTTCCGTAAAAGGATGAGCACGAAATCCGATTTACAAGTCGGGAACACTAGAATCAAGTAGACACGGAAGTTTAAATATCTGGGAAGCGTTTTGACAGAAGTCGGTAAGTACGACACTGAGATCCGTAGACGTATTGGGATGGCCAAGGACGCATTCTAAAAGCTTGGCAGAGTATTGCGAGACAGGAGGATTTCTTTGGTAACGAAGAAAAAAATACTGTGCTGTTACGTGACATCTGTCCTTCTTTACGGCGAATGTTGAACGATTTCCTCAAAGACGAAGAAGAGACTCGAAGCGACGGAGATCTGGTTCTACAGAAGGGTGCTAAGGATATCATGGACCGAGCGTGTGAGCAACGATGAGGTCTTAGAGAGGATGCAAACAAGGAGGAGGCTTATACTTAACATCAGGAAGAAGCAGCTGAAGTTCCTCGGACGCCTAACGAGGAAAGAGGACCTGCAGAATATGATACTGACGGGTCGAATAGAGGGAAACGTGAGACAAGGAAAAACAACGCATGGCATATCTAGCGGGTTTAAGCAAATAGATAACAGAAGGTGGTCTGGGCGAGGAATTAGAGGAAGGAAACTTGTTGAGAGCTGCAAGGGATAGAGGGAGGTGACGAGACACAATCCTTTACGTCCTGAAAAAACATAAATATATATTATGTTCATAAAAACAATTGATCCAGCAGTAAAGAATTCCTGAAGAAAAACACTACACATATCTCACTGTTACTTGAACTATCTACTTAGTTTATATCATATTAACTGAAAAACACTTATAAAAGAAAATACGTGGATTTACCATATTACAAAATACAAAAAAACTCTCACTTTAAATATTTAAAATTTAGCGTTGCGATTTGCACGCTCCAACATCATATAACAGTTAATAGCTCATACTTAAAAACATATTTCGGTCGGATAAACATATAAATCGTCTCCCAGTTTTGATTCTGATGGATAATAAAGCCTGATGATGAATGACGTGAAGATATATATATATATATATATATATATATATATATATATATATATATATATATATATATATATATATATATATATATATATATATATATATATATATATATATATATATATATATATATATATATATATATATATATATATATATATATATATATATATATATATATATATTATATATATATATATATATATATATATATATATATATATATATATATATATATATATATATATATATATATATGTATATAAAGAAAAACAAGAAAGTTACTTAATCACTCCGTCCATGATATTCTCAGCATCCTTCTTTAGAATCACATTTCTTTTACTTCCAGTCTTTCAGAGAATCTGTCCAGTCTTTACTGTAATTTAGGAGGATTGATATTCTATAGCAGTTGAACAGACTTTGTTTCTAACATTTCTGACCTTTTTTTTATTTCTTAATATTTTATAATTTAATATTCCATTTCCGAGATGACTAATTTTCAATATTCTTTTATTATTTCGATCGTATTGTTCTCTTCTTCGTCGTGTCTGTAATAACATCAATTTGAAATAATAAAATTTTATTCTTCATACATTGTTTATTATTGGAAATGCATCTTTTGCTATTCTAAAGCGCGTTCGGAGATCAGTACTTCATCTATATTTTATTCTAAAAATACTGAAATAGACCCCGGGACTTTTATTTGTTTGGTTCCATGATGTAGGAACGCAGTTGACAATAGTTCTCAAATGATGACAATGATAACTTCCAAGAAAGTGACTCTTTGCGACTAAAGCTTTCCGCTGAGCAGAAGTGGAACGATAACATTGAATCAACTGATAGGTCTTCTGCGAGGAACATTGGTTCACTGAGTGGTACTAAACATTTTGTTCTCGCCGAATCTATCTTACACATTTAGAATCCTGTCCTTCGTCCCTGCATTCAATATTGCTGTCACATCTGGTCTAGTGCTTCTGCTACGTATTTATAGATTCTTCATAAAATCGAAAGAAGACTCTGCAATGTTATTGGTGCTTACCTGGCATCACACTTTCCCACCGCTGTAACGGAGCTCCTCATTGGATTTCCTGTACATATTTTCATGGTAATGGTTCTGATTAATTTTCCATTTGGAACCTAGACTTTATGAATTTAAGCGTACGACTAGAATTGTACCAAGGTTTCATTATCTTGCAGGTGAAATGACGTTAAATGAAAAAGAATGACACATGCGTAAGTCTTTTTGACAAGATTACCGATTACAGACGCAAAAATGCCATAGTATGAGTTTAATACCCCACAAGGTGGCCATGGATTGAAAAGTCTATTAAAATGTCAACTCCGCGCTATCGTGAATATATTGTACCCAAGTTGAAATCGTTAGTGTTTCAGCATGTTGCATTTTTATTTTTCGTAAGATAGATATGAGAATATAATATATTAATTACTTTACGTAAAACCATGTTGTGTTGGGTAATTATATATATATATATATATATATATATATATATATATATATATATATATATATATATATATATACCTTATTTATTTATTTATAAAAAGCAATCGGTCTGAAGAGATGAATATATAATATTCACGAAATATATTATAACCGATATTAAGTTTCAAGTTTTTTCTTCAACTATCTATCTATCTATCTATCTATCTAGCTAGCTATCTCTCTCTCTCTCTCTATATATATATATATATATATGAAGAAATAAATATTGTCCGTGAAGATGAACAATGATGTTCGAAAGTACTTGGTTATCGTACGGACAATATTTCGATATAATTTTAAAATAAAAAGTCTCATTAGAAAATATGAGAAAATTCAAAAGAAAATATGCAGGACTATGTTGTCTTTAACATTCAACACAACATGTTTAATATATATATATATATATATATATATATATATATATATATATATATATATATATATATATATATATATATATATATATATATATATGTGTGTTCATATATATATTTATATATATTTATAGATATATTTTATATATATATAATTATATATATTATATATATTTATATGTTATATATATATATATATATATATATATATATATATATATATGATAGCTGTACACAAACGCTTTTCTCGACAACGATTAAATATTGCTTCGTCCTTGTGACGCCTTTATTTCTTAGTAGGAACTGACACTAGAGTATCACAAACAAAGCACTGTAACAAATAACAAATGATGTCTTTCAATAGCCACAACAACTAAAATGCATACCACATAAATTGGAAGAGAGAATACTGATATAAGCAATGTGTTTACATTCCAGACGAGTTTAAACAAAAGGTTAGGAAGGAAACGCACATCAATCCTGGAAAGAGCGATAAAAGTCACTGGACTTGTTAGATTTGTTTTGCTTAAAAATTGATTTACCAGAAGGTTTTTATAAATTTCAACCGGCACTAGTTGATCGGTCAATTGAAATGGCTAATTTTACCATTATTTTTTAATTTTATTCTTCGAAGTTCAACGGTCAGAAATACGGTTTTTTGATATGACATTATGAATCGTGCTATCTTAATACGTAGTTTCCCGATGGGCGGACGGTATCAATCTAAATTTTCAGTGCCCTTTGGCCACACTGCCTGAACGTTACAAATTAAACATCCAGTCCATCATAGAGTGATCAAAAGGCGATTTCATTTGCATGTTAAGCGTCACGTGACATTAAAAAAAATGGCATTGAAAATAGATTCAGAACAGCCTCTTCCTTTTTTTTTCTTTGCCATGATGAAAGCCACAAGAGTGAATATGGTCACTCAGCCGTTTACACTATGAATAAAATATAAGGCCTTGCTAATGGCGCCCAAGTGTTTTCGGCCACCGATAAAAAGAATTCCGTTCTGTAATCTCTTTGTCCTTCCGTTAGTGGGCCTAGCCAAAATGCGCATGTGCAAGTGAGATTCATAGCTTGGATTGAAATGCTGTCAGGAGTTTGTTTTGTCATTAGTCGTAATATGTTTGTACGTCTTTGTCTGTGGCCACCTACAAACGGTGGAATAGTGTCGTGTGATCATGTGGCTATTTTCAATGCCGCACGTTTATTAAGCGCTGATGGAAGCCTTTTGGAAATGTTTGTGCACCCAGGCTGAAATGAAATGCAATGTTTTTTGTCAGTCGATTAAACTCTTCACAAAATCCACGAAAGCATGTAATAAACTTGTTTGGCCTCAGTCGTTCATTTAGTGTTTATGCTCAACCACACAGAAATAACTTATAAACGCGCATGCGCAAAACACGCGAGCATAAACACGCGTTATGAATATCGCTGTGTTATAAGAGGGAAAGAGGTCAACCTCGATCAGATAACGAACCAAAATGAAAAAAAAAAAAACTTTTCCTTTTATAAATATGATGTCCCTTCAGGATGCAGACGTACGTGGTTCTCCACAGATTCCATTTCTTATCTGAGAATTATCACGACTCTTAAAAACAGAGAAATGGTTTCCGGTTGACGTCTGCATATTTTTTTCTTTTAATTCAGATCAAATATGGGTTTACGACAGTTTATATCCAATTTTAATCCAGATGTACCGGAAGTTTTTCGGAAATTAGAAAGCATAAAATGCAAATTTAACATGACTTGCCGTTTGAATTTAATAAATCTTGCTTTAATACCTAAAGAAACAACACACACACACACACACACACACACACACACACACACACACATATATATATATATATATATATATATATATATATATATATTGCGTATATTTTGGAAGCATGATTACATCATGACATCTCTTAATGGAAGAATTTAGACATGTTCTGTCTACTTATTTTCAATTTGATCCTCTCATATTCCCGGACAAGATTCTTAGTATCCTTACTAAAGAAAGAGACAAAATTACGATTTTGATGTCATCATCAGGGTGTTGTTGTTTTTTTCTAGGACAAAATTGTTGTCTTAATCTGAAAGTTAAATTGTCTTAACAGTTAAGTAAATGGTTATTAACTATACGGTTTAATTTTCACGATGAAAACGTCAGATAAGTTTTGAAATGGGCATATGCTTTTTTAAAAAAAAATATGGACATTTCATAAGTTATTTATTATTTTATAATTTAACATAGTTAATATAAGAATTATATTCTTTATATTTAAAGAGAAAATATACTACTCTTTTTAAAAAAAATTAATTCTTTTTACACGTTTTGTGTGCACACTCGTGAAATATTTTTCTGTCGTTCTAGGGTTAAATGACAGACAGTCTTAGAGAAATAATTAAATTCGCAGTAAACACCTGAATCAGTTATTGTTGCATATATGAAAAAAAAAATAAGAACAGAATCCTTCATGGTCCAGAAGACCTAAATAAACAACAGATGCAAAAGATAAGTGTAGAAAACGTACAAATGATTTAAGGAAGCTGGCTGAAGAATATATATATATATATATATATATATATATATATATATATATATATATATATATATATATATATATATATGTATATATATATATATATATATATATATATATATATTCTAATGCTCCAGTTGGCGCGGCTTGGTAATAGTAGTCGTGGCTCCAGGGGGCACAGTCCTATGGTTAGAGAGAATCTCAGTTGAGTTCCACCACGGAATTTGTGAGCGAGCGGCGCTATATTGAGTATGATTTGCTACCTCTTAGGCCCGTAGAACAGTTGGTAGGGTATTCGCTTGAAAACCTAACTGTCAGGGTTTCAATTCTCGGTAGTGGATGCGCACTGCTGATGAGTCCAAAATATGTTTCTGCATTCTGTTGAGGTTTCAGACTCGATGAATTACTTAATTATAAATTATATCATATATATATATATGTGTGTGTGCATGTATGTATAAAAATGAACATTGACGTCAACACTCAGTGGCGAGAGGCTGTTTCATGCTAGACGCAATCGTCAGGTTCACTTTTATATTTATATTTACGCTCTATCTTATTGAGCACTTTATCCCATTAATATAGCACACTTTAAAACTATATTTCTGTATATATATAACGACACACTGGGAGGGTATGCTTAATCTAATGGGCATGCTTTTTCTGAAGTTCATCCTCCCGTTGCCTCCTAGAATCTATGATAGCGTGTCTGTCCGTCTGGTATAATATAAAGAAAGTAAAAGAAACTGTCTTTTGTTGATACAATCTTTGAATTGGCGTTGGGATCTGGGGGATTGGGACAGTGACGACACGTGCCTCAACGCCGACCATTCTCTCTTTCCGAATGTGGGACGAACAGTTTTTCTCCACTGCTCTTTCGTACCTATATATAAAGTTGATTTGTCTGTATCACTTCCTAAACATCATGTATATTTCCCTGTCGGAAATCTAGCGATTTTAAACAGCACAACTTATATACAACTGAAATGACTGTTTTCTTCTGCTTTCAACAGGGATAGTCTACTAACGATTTGCCAGTGAAGCAGGGAAAGCGATTTAGTAATTATGGGAGAAACTCTTTCTGAGTCCTGTCTTGTACGTCTGTGTAACCTCAAGGCAACGAGGCCTTAAGACTCTGATGACCTGTTCATCAAAAGCTTTGTTAAAAGCCAAAGGGTTAAACTAGAAAAACGAAATAAGTACGCATATAACGCGATGCTTGAACATAGAAGCAAGATCATTTGCATAAATGTGTAAAGGAAGTTATTTAATATTTTCCTTATATGAATATATATGAAGTTGTTTTGATAACTTCCCTGACAGGAAGAAAGTTACATAAAATATATTAACGCTCTGCCAGTTAATACGGCATTGAGCTTTCGTTTGTTCCTCTATAGCAGACCAATTTAGTAGCTGCTCACACACACACACGCATTCACACACACACATATATATATATTTATATATAAGTGAACATTGATATCAACACTCAGAGGTCACATGTGGTCTGATGATTGTGTCTAGCGTGAAACGATCTGTGTTGACTTCAATGTTAAGTTTTATATTTACGTGCGGTCTATGTCTGATATTGAGCACTTTATCCCACGATAAATATTGCACACATCAAAACTATATATATATATATATATATATATATATATATATATATATATATATATATATATATTCAAAAAGTATAACAAACATGTTATAACATCACTACAAAGATAGACATTTTGTTTCAGCACTTCTGGTGTTTTCTAAAGTGATTGTGTGAAATGTAGAAAATTCATTGCAAATTGCTCTAAGGACCACCAAAATATTACCATGGAATCCCAATTTGGTAGTTTTTTGTGTGGGCTCTCAGTAATGTTGCAAGGCCACTACAGGGTCCATATAGACCACGTTTGAGAACCACTGCTGTAATATTTATTTTTCTATTTCCCTTCTAGTTAGAATCCTCACATTCTAGTGACGTTCAATGTATCCTTTATAATATTTTAGAAAAGTGAGATATTTGTGGGCCGTTTGTTACGTCATGTTACTTTGAAACTATTCGATTATTCGTAAAATAATGTCCGATTTTACAGTAAACACTTTAATTGTGTTCTATTATATTTCGATGAAATGAAGGGGTTAGGGATCCGCTTGTTATTCCGCAGTAGGGTTCCTGTTCTTGAAGTTCCGCCGTAGGGATATTAGTCTTAAATGTCGAGGTGGTAGTGGATTTCCATTTGTAACTGACAATCAATATCTGAAAACTCTAGTCGAACAAAAGCCAAGTCAAAGTGTCAGAGAAATATCTCAGATAATGGGTGTCGACATTTCAGAAATATCAAACACTGTCAAGAATAATGGCAAGATGAAAAATCTTGATTAATAGGTTCCACATGAACTCAGTGAAAGTCAAAGAGTTCGACGTTTTGAAGCGTGTTCTGTGCTGCACGTGTTAAATTCGAATGAACCCTTTCTTGATCGAAATCTGAGTTGTAATGAGAAATATATCCTTTGTAACAAACGGAAAGGATCGACTCGATGGTTTGAATATTGCAAAAGATCGGACAAAATTCTAAAACCAAAATTGCACCAAGAATAGATTTTGATGACGGTCAGGTAGTCCTCCATCGGCGTTATCGATTACAACTTGGTAGAATCTAACCAGAAAATCACTGCCGAAGTTTGCTGCTAGCAACTGGATGAGATGCACATTCAGGTGAGCAAAATGCAACTTGCTTAAGGAGACATGGCCATTGTGGATAAAGGCGTTGGGTTGGATCCAGTGACTTGACCTGAAGGAATTGTGAGTTCGATACCTGGATACTGCAGTAGCGAACAGAAATTTGGAGAGTTGACTTGAAGGGAGATAACTGAGACATCCGGAAGAGGTATGGCAAGTGGAACTAGAACAATGGATGAAATAAAGTGTTCCGTTCGAAACGTCGTGGATATTGCAACAAATATGAGGTCAACTCTTCGAACAATGTAAATAGTGTAAATAATTACACTGGTTAATCTTCGAGTACCAAGTCTGCTTCAGGATGCTGCTCGGTCACATGTTACAAAGATGACACTGATGGCACTGGGGATACGGGCCTTTGCCACTTCCACCGTATTGCGCTGCTAATTCGCCCACTGACTACCACTTTCTCAAGCGTCTTGACAATTTTTAAGCCAATATATATCTTCGATGGATCGGAAATCCAGAAACTACTTTCAAAAATGTATTGTCGTCGAAACTTTTAGTTTTAACGTAAATGCGTGAATAAACTCGTTGGCAGCAAGGTATAGATCCCCCGAGTTCCTATCTTGACGTATTTAAACAGATGCTTAAATTTATTAACTCGAGAATAAATGTTGATTCTAAAATCGGATATTTCTTTCCGAAAAAGTTATGAAATTGTTGTGGTAGGATCCAACTAATTTGCATAGTGGAGTACCGACTATATAACTATGGATGGTACCGGGAAGACATGGGAGGCGAATCAAGAGATTCAACTAGAGACTCTGCCCGACTGCGACTTAGTCAACACATTCTTCAGGAACGGTCTTCCCAGGAATATACAAAAGACTATATGTAAATATTGTGTACACTTTCTTGTTTCAATACATTTTGTTCTAAGTACATTTTGTGTTGCATTATTATTCCATGCATTAGTCAAGTTTCAACAGAAATAAATCCATTTTTCTTATTTTTTAACATAATCCTTAAAATTATATACATATACAAGTAATTTATGCAGAATCTATGAAGCAACAACTGATAAATGTGACCAAAGCATTGGATGTTAGCCGTGACTGTGTCAGGTGACAACAGAGTGAAGGCGAAAGAATCGATAAAATTGTAAAGTACAAGAACTTCGAAATCTCTAAGTACCAGTACTTTGAAAGCTATAAAAAAGACGTTTAATGTTGTACTTATTGATAATTAGCACAACTGGAATCCTTTCAAAAATACTTGGATACAGTTTGGATGAGTTTGAAAGTTCACGAAGAACTGAGATAGTTTGAAAACATTGTGTTTAAAGAGCATGCAAAGAAAATGACAAAAGTTTTGCAGAATTGGGGAGAATTTTCATCTACAACCTCCACGGATTGCCAGTAGATATATGGGTGAAGCATGCAAACGCATAAAATAATAATAATAATAATAATAATAATAATAATAATGATAATAATAATAATAATAATAATAATAATAGTAGTAATAATAATAATAATAAAAGCGTCTATATTGATATAGCCTACTTCTGTAAATGCTTGACAAAGTCCATTTCTGTGTGTTGTGAAATAAATCAAAATTAAATTGTACACACACAAAAACCAGAAATGGCCTGAAGAATTCTGGCAGTTTATACAGTCGCCGTCTGACCAAACACAAAGCTGACCATTAAGTCGGGAAGCGCTGTGTTCCAACACCAGCCAAACATTTCCTTTGACAACTCTGGCAAAAACATTATCGGATGTCAAATGGTAGTTTCTGGCACAGAAATTATAGAAGCTGTTACGCAACATTACTTAAAGAAACATATTTTTACAAGCTGAGTTATATTGTGACTTTTGCTGTATATCAAGTGACGACAAGTGAATTTTGATCACGAGGATTCGGTTCATTTTTCTTTAAAATATAAATTACTTTCAACCTAAATAATTTTCGTTTTCTTTTATCAGCTTCGTTCTGCTAAAAATTAAAGTATAGTTAGATTTTATTCAATTATATACTCGGCAGAATTTGTAATGACTTGTTGCCATCAGGCAGTTTTTCGATGCTCTTGGTGTAAATGTCTGATGACGAAAGTTTCTTTCGACAATGTCTTGAATCTGATTATCATTATAGAACATTTTCCCCATCAACGATCGACAAATGTAGTAATCGGCTAGTGCAGGGTCAAGAGAATATGGTGTGTGTGGTTGAAAAGACGAACCGAGCTCTAAATATTGCTGTATGCGACCTTGCGTTGTCATATAGCAGAACGACATGTTTCCGATTGACGAGCTCAGGGCGATTTTAGATCAAAACACGGACACGTTTCAGCTTCTGGACGTAAAAACATGCATTATGGGGTTCATTGTGTCCTTATACTTTGTCAATCGGCTGTTTTTTTTTTAACATTGTCATATGTTAGTCTATTCCAAATGTCTCATTAGGATGATAATTTCGTCATTGCAATTGCTTCACTAAAACGGAAATTGCTTATAACTCAACCTAATATTAAATCTAGTTTTTTTTCGGGCAATTCCCTGTTGATTCTTCATTATCACATGATTTCTGATTTTGTCATGAGGCTTTCTATGGTGTAAAATATGTATTTTGCAAATTACTTTATCAGTAATTCAGCAGCGTCTTCGATACAATTGGTCACGCTATCTTTCCTTCTATTTGCACGTATATCGTTGGTCGCTATCATATCTGAAGTGTATCGCTTGTGCATTTCACTGGCTGTCTCTTCATCGATCGAAGTTTCTGGCCAGCCTACGGTTCAGACCGAAAATATAAAACTCTCATCATTGTGGATAAGTTCAAAGTAATTCTCTTTAAATCTCCATCCCTCTATTCCAACGCCGTGATAGTCAGAACTGCTTAAGCTCTACTTAACTCGAAAACATATTCTCTGATGTCCGTCGTTGGGAAAGAAATACATTGACTCTGCCATGTTGAATCCGTTAAGCCCTTTGCTGTGTAAAGCTAAACTTACTAAATCTTTAGAGGAAAGGCAGGAAATATATAGAAGGCGGGGGTTAGAACAATTCTAGTTGAAAGACGAAAGTAAAGGACGGACGGATTGAAAAAGGAAGAATAAAGAGGGAGATGGTTGAAAAAGGAAATGGAAAGAAGAAGAAGAAGAAGAAGATCATCCTTAAAACATACTGAAAGTGGAATCATGAAGAAAGGGAAAATTGACAAAAGCGAATAATAAAAATCTAGATGAAAACTCTTGGATTAAAATAGACAGCCTCATTATCCGCAGACAGTTATTGTATTAAATTATATGTACAGGGTGGTCCGAAAGTTTTGTCACTCACTACCTCTCTTCTAAATTATAGGAGCCTAGCCATCTAAATGAGGAAATTATATTATGTAGGGTTGACAGGACTTTTGGACCAGCCTGTATTTTCATGACGGAGTTGGTCATGTTTCTCTTCAGATTTCCGTCACTTTATCATCTGTAAAATGCTATGACGAAGATGGTCTTGCGCAGACCAAAAGCTTATCACATGATCCTTCGAGAATACAGATTCGATTTCTGGCCCAGTTTTTATTCAGAAGGATTTATCAATCAAGGACGGTTATTCTATGCAATTCTTCTGTACTTCGGGCAATTTTTCTGGTTTACATGGAGAATTTAAAAAGAAATTGCCAAATGTTTTTATAAAGGAATCAAATTTCAAAAGTCATCCCCAAGAATTGTTTGTGTTGAGTTTCTGTGGATGGTTCATCTTTTAAATACGTTCATTTGTGGTGTCCAGAAGATACTTTGGAATTTCAAACATTTCGCTTGAAGATGAAACAGAGCTTGATACTTTAATTCAATTTAATTTTTGTAGCGAAGAAAACAACGACTTACTTCGTCAAACCAAGCGACAGGAAAATGTAGCGAAAAAGAAAATTACTTACCAAACAAAAGTGACATGCTGCAGACGGAATATTTAAAAAAAAAAAAGTCCGTCGCAGAAGTCGCAATAAAAGTATTTTGATATGCAAAATACTGAACATCCTCTCCCAGCTGTCGACGAATAGAAAAAATGTTCGGCCAAAAGCAGTTGGTGTTCTCAAATCTGGGAATTTGGCAATTTTGCCTACAGTGTTTGGTGGAGAATGAGTTATTTTTCTGACTGGTGGCGTGCATTTTGATTAGTGAGACAGTACCTGCAAATCGAGTTTTCGGCATTTCTTTCTGCCCCCGATGTTCAGTTGGAACTTAGTGATTTATTCTCTGTGACGTGGAAATAATCTGCGACAAATATTTCCTTTGCAATCCCAGTTTACTTACATTTTTATAATTAAATTGATGTTTTTAGCTCCTGGTTTTGAAACATGAGAACTCTTATGTAGCAAATGGAATCATATTTTTAAAAAATAATTATAATATATATATATATATATATATATATATATATATATATATATATGTGTGTGTGTGTGTGTGTGTGTGTGTTTATATATATATATATATATATATATATATACATATATATATATATATATATATATATATATATATATATATATATATATATATATATATATATATAATAAATGAAGCCAGGTTCAAGATGGATTGAAATTGGGTCCAGAAAATGAAGGAACGCCGGAATTAGCCAAACACAGTTCCATGAACAAAAAAAAAGACCATTCTTGGTAACTGCTGTGGCAACATTCAACAATACCCGAATAAAAAAAATAATCAAAATGAACATTAGAAAGTTTACCAAATTTAATTCTGGTATAAAACAAGTTATTTTGAAGTTGGAAATACTTAACAAAATAATGGACAGACAAACAAACAGACCATGTCGGTAGTGTTCAAGAAAATTTCTGAACGAATTAATGCATTCTAAATAAAACTGTAGACATTGTTGTAACCCAGGGATGGTTATCAGAATAGAATAATCAAATGAAGCTTGGTAATGAACGATAATACTTAGGACAAGAACAACACAAATAAGATTCGCCAGCGGCGCGAAGAAGAGGTAGTCAACTGCTAGTAGAGAGTCAAGTGAATTCCACAATGAATCTCCAAATACAGACGAACATACAGTATTTACAACTGTATTTATGTGAATGGGGACATCCCCATTATCGTCCGTAGGTATGCTACAACATATATATATATATATATATATATGTGTGTCTGTGTGTGTGTGTGTGTGTGTGTGTGTTAAAATAATAGGAAAGAACAATGAGATTTATAATTCAGAGTTATTAGCCATTATTTTTATTTTTAAAAACAGTGATCGATACAAATATAGAATATAATATCATAATTGTTTTTTAAATAGTATATTACCATCGGGACTCAGAAATTTCCATCGCTTGATAAGGCAATGGAATTTTGTTTACTTATAATTTTTATGGTTTAATTTGAATTGAAGTTTCAGTCTAATTCTAACAGTTAAAATATAATCCTTGAAAATGGCTAAATGTATAGCCAAAAGCGGTCGGATAAAAAGAACATTCGGACAGTTTTTATATAATTTATCATCCGAAAAGGAAAACATTATTAGATCGCATGAGAAATTGTATAAAAAACTAAGTAAAAGCAACTTGTCAGTCGTTTTTAATGAAATGTGCATATATATAAATATATATAAATATATATATATATATATATATATATGTATATATATATATATATATATATATATATATATATATATATATATATATATATATATATGTATGTATAAATTCCCAAGAGGATAGAATACAGGTAGAACTCAATGTCCAGAAGAGAGTAAGAATATAATATAAAAGGCTGAAACACTAATATTCCATGGTTATAATTTATTATATAGGAATCGTAATCACGATCGAATTGGTCTGATGAATTGGTCGTGCTTACAATTCCATTGTAATAAATTATAACCATGGAAATTTAGTGTTGTAGCCTTTTATATATATATATATATATATATATATATATATATATATATATATATATATATATATATATATATACTTATGAATCAGGACATCAGTTGAATCCGTTACCTTGGTTTCAACCTTATGGGATTCTCAGGCGATTTTTATCAATTGACCTCCCAACTAATTTGCAACTTTTCAGTTGTTTTATCCATATTATATATATATATATATATATATATATATATATATATATATATATATATATATATATACTCTGTTCTTTAATTAAACTGTATTAATTACATTTACCGGAAAGAAACCTGTATCCCATACGGAAACCGTCAATCGGCCTGACTTGATGTTAACCATTCGACCACAGAAATGATATATCGAGAAAAAACGTCGTGTATGTGTGTTTACAAGTAGTAATATGAACTTTGCTAACCGGAAGTTCTTTTTTGGCTGAATGATTAACTACACCTTAGGCCAAATGGCGGTGTCCATATCAGATACACATTTGATAACTCTCGGAAAACGCACCTTTTCTATTAGATTTCTGGATCATTTAGGTCGCTAAATGTAATTAATACTGCTTACTTAAAAAAATGAGTACTAACTCAAGAAAACTGTATCCATAAAAATGACGTAATACACACATACACACACAGACACACATATATATATATATGAAGAAATATACATTTAAGGTGTGTTATATTTATGGGATAAAGTTCTCAATATCAGAGCTAGAGCAAATGTAAATAAAAATATAAAAGTGAACATTGAAGTCAACACTCACTGTTTCATGCTAGGTGCAATCGTCTGGTCTGACGATTGCGTCTAGCATGAAACAGCCTGTCGCCTCTTAGTGTTGACTTCAATGTTTACTTTTATGTATATATATATATGTTATAATTTTATCATATAGACAAAAATAGTTTACTCACTACAAAGATGCAACTTCGACTGAGTGTTGACTTCAATGTTCAATTTCATATATATATTGTATTTTTATCATATAGACAAATACAGTTTACACACTACAAAGATGCAACTTCGTTTCGGTGCATTTCAATTGTACATCGATTGGTGAGAACAAAACATGGTTGCATCTTTGTTGTGAGTAAACTATTTTCGTCTACATGATAAAATTATAATAAATAATTATCGCTCTACTATCGGTATCAAGCCCTCTTTTGAATTAATGCTGTGAACGTTAGAATTTATATATTAGTTTCGTTCTCACTGTATCGGATTATATATATGTATATATATATATATGTATTTCTATATGTATACACACACACACACACACACACACATACATATATATATATATATATATATATATATATATATATATATATATAAGGATCGGTTTGTACGCACTTAGGCCGACAAGTAGGTGTAGCCTGTTATTTTATCTCATACCATACTGTATACTTTTCGACAGATGTGATGAAGCCTCAAGACTGGGTTAATTAGGTTTGCTACGAATGAGACTATCTTGAAAATTAATTATTCTTGCAGAGAACAATTGGCTTTCTCATCAATTGATTGCTGACTTAATGATGTCGATACGTGTCTTTGAAGTGTCAACGAATTCATATGTAGTAAAAATAATACTCAAGGAAAAACAGCCGTTAAAAATTACGTCGCTCATTTTGTGCAGGAATAGATATCGGATTTATAACATTCTTCATTCAGACATTTGATCATTTAATATTTCATCGGTGTTATTAGGGGAAACTAAAGAAACATATTAACTTCGTCGAAGTCCTTCCAGTGCAGAATTGGTAAATTCCGAACCGACATCAGTGAAGAAAATTTAATCGCTCACAGTTGGCACAAGTAGAATTTAAGTTGGCTAAGAAACTATAAATCAATAAAATCACCATAGCAACTTCAACGTTTAAAAGTGGATTCTGAATTCCGTTCAGGTGAGCGTATGGGTAGATATCAAAAGAAGGCGTTGATGTTTGAAGTCACGAATGTTATAAAGTAAGCCGTTTTATCAACTCTCAACGATATTTTATGTATGGAAATCCACGAAGAAAGCTCTCGTCCGTTATCAGAAGTAATTGAAGGCGTTACTAATAGACTAGTGTTATTGTGTGTAAAATTAGCTTAGACATACTATCAAAAAAACTGATAGATTTTAGTCGTTTAGATACAACTTTAGTTATATCTTCTATGTGGATAATCATTGCTGTATTTACTAGTTACTAGGTAGAAATACAAACGAAAAGAGAGGGGTTAAAAAGACAAAAGATAATGATTGACATTACATGTTAAAATTCAAAGTTGACTGGAAAGCAATTGGAAGAGAGATCCACAAGGGAGAAGTGCAAGAGAAGACGCTTTTAGCGTAGAACTTACGGTTATATCTATCCATTTTTACAAGTGAAATGATGAGACCTAGCCGCCAATCTAGTGCTGCGCTTAAATTGATATTACATAGCAGCTCAACTCTCTGTTTTTTTTTATTTGTTTCTGACGAGATGTTTCTGTTACTTCATACACTGTTCACCTTTTGAAAGTCTTCTTCCCTTATTCTCGTGAAACTTCGAATTTCGGTGTCAAATTTTCCATATATTAACCGGACAGATTGAAGGAAAGAGAGGACAGTAGGAAACAAAGAATAAACTACCTACCAAGCTTGAGTAAAATGGATGACAGAACAAGGTTTAAGAGAGATTATTTTTTGAATCATTTCACCCTATGCAAGTTAATAAAACCATTAACACTCTAGTGATTACTGAGTGCGAGAGAATATATGAAGGAGAGAGAACCATAAAGAATTAAAAAGAATATATGACAAAAATAGGAAATATATTAAGAGCTACAAATTATAGGTAATTGTGGAGAGCTATGATCGTTAACTTCCAGAAGGACACCGTTCATAGATTCTGATGTCTCCTGTCTTTTGCTCGCTTCCTTGGATGCCCCAATGTACATGACATTGCATTCTGGCTTCATACAGTTGTTAGCTAATTATCTCTCTTAATAATTTGTTTAGTTTCTGGAAGGCATCTTTCCTCATTCCTTTGAGCCTTCAGATTTCTATTTTCTTTTATAACACTTTGTATATATTTAGATTTCTGCAAGCTTGATTTTGACTTCTTCAATTCATGTCTGTCATTTGGACTATTCCTCTTGCTGACAGCCATGCATTTTATGTTCTTACAATTGATGCATAATATGGTAATTAATGCAATTCTTATTAGTTAAGCAACAACTGTTGGTCTGTTCCTTTCTAATATAAGTTCATTAAATATCTATTTAATGTGTATTTAGTGCTTGAAGTGATACTTAACAACCACGTTTGGCCGACATGTCATCATCTCGAGATTAAAGTTGCCCAAAGTCGAATCTTTCAGAATCGGAACATCTGAACGGTATTGGAATATCTGTCTGTGGTGCAGTTTGCTGCTTATTCGTCTAAAATCATTCTATTTAAGCATTAAATCGTGTGTAAAGTTTGTACGGAAAAAGGGAACTGAAGTAATGGATCGCGGCATGAATTGATAAGTCGGAGAACCGTGTTTCGATTTACATTCGAGTTTAGTATTTTTGCTTCGTTGGTATTATACATTTGGGGACAGGTATGAGTCCAGCTAGGGGTGAATATCAGGAGAGATTGGAGCCTTATAGACCTGAGTGGCAACCAGTCTAGGTGATCGATAACAGTGAATTTAAACCAGACTGAAGAGTGTTGAGCGTCATCAGATCATTACTGAAATCGATGTGGTGTCTATACGACCGTAAAGTATTACAGGATTCGTTATCATGACAGGTTGTACGAACCTACACGTCAAACGGGGAAAAACGAGAAAATTTTTTTGAAGGCATTTTTATTGTGTTTATATGTTTGTTTATATATATATATATATATATATATATATATATATATATATATATATATATATATATATATATATATATATATCCGATGCGATGAGAACGAAAGTAATATATAAATTCCAACGTTCGCAGCGTTAATTCAAAAAAGAGCTCGATACAGATAGTAGAGCGATAATTATTTATTTATTATAATTTTATCATATAGACAAAACCATCCGTGATGTGCAGTTAAAATGCACTGAAACCAAGTTGCTTCTTTGTAGTGAGTAAAATGGTTTTGTCTATATGATAAAATTATAATAAATATATATATATATATATATATATATATATATATATATATATATTTAGAAACGTAATATACTGCTTCTTTATTTTCCTAAACTAAAGTATTGAATACATATATATATATATATATATATATATATATATATATACATACACACACACACACACACACACATATATATATATATATATATATATATATATATATGTTCATTCAATATTTTAGAGTAGGAAAATAAAGAAGCAAATAGTACGTTTCTAAATTTAATATAATTATCAGTATGATGCACATTGAAGACTTGCGTGAATTATGAGGATGGCCATAGTCTGAACTCATCATTTCTTCCTCTTATCTCTTTGTGAATTATTCCTGAGAACATAGCACATACCTTGGCTTGTTCTTTCAGTTTCATTTGCTTGGAAATACTCCATAAAATTACGTAACTTAAAATATTCAAATAAACTTAAAATCATCGTTTTTTCATTGGTTGATTTTTTATGGCTTCTTTTGAGCTAATTTAAACCGAAATATATTTATGGATTGTATGTAATTTTTGGCGACAATAATGTTTTTGCTGATAAACGTCTTACTATTGAAACCATAGCAGTGGAGAAACTGTTGATTCATACCTTCCCAAAAGCGTATTTACGCAGAAATATATGAATATAACGAACCCGACTGAAATTAGAACTCTGCTCTGCGTGTTCTAATTGCAAGTCTGTTAACTATAACCCCACCTGCAAATCCAAGCCTACCGCATTTGGTATTCCCAAGCCGACTAGGTACTGATCAGTTTCAACATTGCTTAACTTCGGTGATCAAACGATAACCGGTGGTTTTATGTAATATAGCCGAAGGTCATGAATTGTCGATTTGCAACTTTATTCTGGAATAATGAATGAACGAGGCTCGTATCGATAGAAAAAGTTTAAATTATCAACTGATAACATCTGATTATGACCAATGTTTAAGGGTTAATCTGAAGCCTGAATATTAATTTTAATTCTGACGAGAATGAAAAGATTTAGTACATTTTCATAATAACGAAATATGCATTGTAGATGGAATATATCAGAGAAAGATATAAATTATCATGGTGGTGGGGGGGCACCTCGTAGAGGTGCAATGGTTAGCAAACTTTTCTCATTACAATAATTAGTAGTGAGTTCTATCCTCATTGTCAGCTCCATAATATTCGGCTCTGTGCCACATCTAAGCTACGCTTAGAAAATAGCTATAAAATTGCATGGAAAAAAAAATGAAAGAAACCCCAACATTTCCGTCTTTTTGAGCATTTCACCCCAAGCAAGGCGGGAGTGCCACCAACACATAAGGGGTTACATAGAGTGGTAGCAAGAATAAAGAGGCGTGATAGAGGAAATGATGAAGAGAAGGACGGAGAATAGATCAAAAGCATCTGGAGATGTCGATTGACATTGCATTTGAATATTTGGAGGTTATAGCTATCATAGAAGCAAGTAAGAGGAAGGGAGTTCCACAGACGGGAAGCGCGTGAGAATCTATTGGAGTAGAAGAGACGACGATATTTAACTGTTTCGACAGTGAAAGTGTGGGACTGAGATGCCAATCTAGTAGCAAGTTTAAATTCATGCAGTTTGCGAACCAGTGAAAGTATCTCGTCGAAGTACTTACCGTGAAAGTATTTGTGGAAAAGACAGAGTGAAGCACGCCACGTCTGTGAGAGAGCGACTGTAAACGAGATAGCATATCAGGTTCAATCACATTGCATACCCGTCTCTGGATTTTGTCGAGGACCTTAAGACGAACAGGGGGGGGGGGCTCCAGACCGTATATATCAGCATTATTCCAAGTAAGGGGAAATACGGGTTTTAAATTTCTCGCCTTCTTTTCTTGACGCCGCAAATATTTTCGCTTCTTTGGTCTATTAATTTCGTCCGGAATTTGCTAACATGATTTTCGTCCCAACTATTGTCGATTCGCTGAAGAATTCTCTTCCTTATTAATTGACAATTGAAATGTTTCCTTACATTTGTCTCCAAATGAATACAGCTTGTCGAGACGCTACTTGTTTAAGTGATCACAGTTATCGCATCGTTATTATCTAGAGACACATCGATTCCTCACATGATTTGTTCCCAACGAATGCATCTACACATACACGGCGTGGCTGCGCTAATTAAAATAAGTTAATTAAATACAAAGACAATTATCATTTGACAAAGTGAGATACATCTATGTGCGCAGGTGCACTTGAGAAACGTTCTGGATTTTCCACGGGCATTTCTATCTAAGTATAATAGAATTTAATCACAATGGCAAGTTTATGGACGGAGTGCTGAGAGAAGCCAGATTATTGGTGATGTTCGATACAGGCTAAACTCATATACATATATATATATATATATAGGCACTACTGTTCAAAAGTAGTTGTTTTGTACGTTAAATAAGAGAAAATTCTTATATATGGTTAGAAAATGAGACATTTTTTTTACTAGAAATTTCATTATGTGAAAAAGAGAAAACATAATTCATGATAAAATTTTGCTCTGGTTAAAATATCCTCCTATAGCCTTATTTAGTGAAGCACAAATGTTTGGTATTCGTTGCAAAAGTTTCACAATGTATAAGTGTGGTAATTGATTCCATTCTTTTTTCAATGACTCTAAGAGCTTTTTTTCTCTTTTTTAGGATGGAATGGTTTCATTATCATGTCAAGTTCATTGTCCAACAGATATATATATATATATATATATATATATATATATATATATATATATATACATATATATATATATATATATATATATATCTATATATATATATGTATATATATATATATATATATATATATATATATATATATATATATATATATATATATATATGTAATATGTATGCCTCATCAGACCGACTACATTTTATTAAATGATATAAATTTAGCCACACAATTTAAAAATAAACCAGACCCAAAAATCTGAAAATAAAACAGACAAAAAAAGGTTGCAAATTAAATTTGACAATAAAAATCTTTTGGTGGCTTACATAAGTGAAGAGAGAGAAGTGGGAGAAGAAAAACAGTTTTTTATAAAGAGTAGGGAAAGTATATATGGGTAAACAAGTGTCTAATATAATTCATAGAAATAAATCAACATTGTTATTTATTTAAACATCATCATCACTATCATCATAATATTAATAATAATAATAATAATAACAATAATAATATATATATATATATATGAAGAAATATAGTCTTAAAGTGTGCTATATTTATGTTATAGAGTGCTCAATATCAGAGATAGAGCGTGTGTAAATATAAAAGTGAACATAGAAGTCAACACTTAGAGGCAAAAGTCTGTTTCATGCAAGATGCAATCGTCAGGCCACGAGTGCTGTTATTTTCCTCGGCTATTTATTTATACGGGTCAGTGGTGCATTGTGGGTAGTCTATTTTGGTGTTTATTTATTTATTTATTTGTGTCAAATTATTTTGCTTGTTTTTATTTAATTTTATTTTTATTTTTTAACTTGTATATTTATTTATTTATTTTTTATTTTATTTTGATCCGTGTTTTTATTAACGTAGTAAAAATTTGTTTATATAGCTTATTGTGGGTA
Organism: Acanthosepion esculentum; assembly: GCA_964036315.1. Taxonomy (NCBI): domain Eukaryota; kingdom Metazoa; phylum Mollusca; class Cephalopoda; order Sepiida; family Sepiidae; genus Acanthosepion; species Acanthosepion esculentum. The sequence continues at coordinate 67,487,789 of OZ038483.1, forward strand.
GTCTATTATGGCGGTTATTTTACCGGAAGTCGTTTTTTATTTCGGTCAAATTATTTTGCTTGATTTTGTTTATTTTCATTTTTTATCTTACATATTTATTTATTTATTAAAAATATTATTATATTATATTATTATTATATTATATTATAAAAATAATAAATAAAGCAACATTTGACACAAATACATAAATAAATGACTTCCGGTAAAATAACAGCCAAAATAGACTACCCACAATGCACCACTGACCCGTATATATAAATAGTCGGGAAAAATAACAGCACTCGTGGCCTGACGATTGCATCTAGAATGAAACAGACTGTCGCCTCCAATTATATAAAACAATAAAAAAATTCTATTACCTAGTAATTCGTTGTTGCTTTTGTGATGCAGATTGGAACTCTTGTTTAGTGCTTGGCTTGCACCTATATATGACTTCTTGCTATTTGTGCATTTGAGTATGTAAATCACATTTTTGGAGTAGCAGTTTAATTTTTAATTTTTTGGAGTTTTCAAAAGTGTAAGAGTTTCCTTCTATAATAATATCACAAAATCCTCATCTTTTTTTGTTGCATTTTGTGACCCCTTTATTGTTAGATTTGCATGAGATTAATATGTTACAGGTTTTTAGATTGCGTTTACTTTTAATTATTTTGTTTGTGTTTAGTATATTTTTCAGTTTGTTATTCTTGTTAAGTAGGTCTAGTTATTTTGTAATTTCTGTGCATATTTCCGAATTGTTCTTGTTGTAAGTTAAAGCATATGCCAGAGTTTGTTTGACGTTATGTTTCTTTGGTTTTCTTAGTTGATCTAAAGAAAATTTTTTTGCGAGTTCAAACCCTTTGTTTATTTGTGTTGTGGGGTAGCCTCGTTATTTTTTAGAGTTTTATGTAGTTCTTCTAGGCGGGTTTTTTCGGAGGTGTTTATCAGTTACTATAGTAAAAACATTACGTGCTAGAGAATGGGTGGATTTCAGGCAGCTTTTTGGGTGATGGCTCTTGAAATGAAGATATTCTTGGATGTCTGTAGGTTTGTGGTAGATATCTGTGATTATGTGTTTGTTTCTATTTCTCGTGAGTATATATAAAAATGGTAATTCGTTAAAACTATATTATTGGGTGAATTTTATTTTTGTGTATGAGTTCTGAAGTAGATTATGGAATTGGTTAAATCGTCCCATGAGGATTTCAAGAAAATGAAGCAATCAACTAAGTACCGTTTCAAAGATTTAGTGAAGTGGATTTTTATATTTTCCCCATATATTTGTTTTATCTTTTCGTAGAGGTTCTCTTCTAGGTAAACTAATGTTAGGATGGCATATATTGGTGCCATTTGTGTCCCCATTGAGGTACCTAGGATTTGGATATAGTTTGTGTTGTCCAATTCAAAAGTGTTATTGTTTAGAATAAGGTCTATACTATCGATAATGAATTACTTAATGAATCTGGGATGTGGAGTTTCTGGAAGTTTTTCAATGCAGATTGAGATTGCTTGTTTACCTAATTCATGGAGTATGTTGCTATATAGGCTACTGATGCAAAGTTCCCATAAGTTTTCCCGGATCTACTTTTTGTGGTATGGAAATAAGGAAGCGTATATCGTTTCTGATGTAGCTTTTAATCTGCTTAGTAAAAGGTTGTAGTATTGTGTCTATTAAGTTACTGAGTTTGCTAGTTGGAGAGGCTGGTCCTGCTACTATGGTTTTGAATGTAAGGTCACTGGGGTTTGAGATGCTAATGTATTCAGATATGTGTGTATGGATAGCTGCTTTTATTTCACTCGATTTGTGAATTTTGGTAGTCCGTAGAAATTGCTTGATTTTGGTGCAAAGTTTATTAGGAAATCCTTTTCGTTTTTTTGTTAATATCTTATTATGTTTTGCGCAGAGTTTTGTAATGTTTGATATAATATTTTTGTCTATGTTGGTGTCGATGAATTTGTAGTTGTTCTTACCTCTTAGTGCTTCTAAAATTTTTCTTTTATAGTATATTTTGTCTATGATCAATATAACACTACCTTTATCTGATTCTTTTATAATAATGTTGTTATTTTTAAGGATGCTATCTAAGGCTTGTCTTTGTATGTAAGGTTGTTGAATGGTTTGGATTTTTTGTAGGTCGAGGTTCCAGAGTTTTTCAAATATGGTTTGCTCATTAGTATTATTATTTTTTTTACTAATGATTCATCTGTAATGTTTTTGTTATTATTAAATGTTTCTTTTAGTCTAAATTTGCGTTCAAATTCTCAAAGGTCTTTTTTAGGTCTATGTTATTGCATTTCGGAGCTGGGCAGAATATTTGAAATAATTTTAATAGGTTGAATTCGTCCTTTGTAAGTGTATATGTAGATAGGTTTGTTATTTTGGGCTTTGTGATTTCTACCCTGATCTTCTTGCTCGGACTGGGGCTTCTAAAAAGTAAGGATTGTTTATTTCAACATATTACGGGTTTTCTGAGAGATAACCTCTCGGTACACATTTTGGCTTTTTTAGCAAGAGAGTTTTTGTCTTGGTAAAATTGGGGCTGTTGTTTCTAGATGGCTCTATATAAGTTTGTCTGTTTTTGTTATAAGGGGTGTTCCAGATGTTTCTAGATTTGTTGTTTCTGTATGTGGATTGTATATAGATATTTTCGGGGAATTTTGATTGTATTCCTTGATATGGGTAATGGTTGGTAGGTTTGGTTTGTTTTGCTAGGTGTTATCTGTAAATGCCGGTTTTGTGAATGTGCGTGTATTCTGACTGTTGTCTGGTTGTGTTATTGTGTGATGGTCTGTTGTGAAGGTTTGTTTGGGTAGAGTTTCATAATTGTATTTGTTGTGTGGGTGTGTTTGTCTGTGGTAGTATGTATTAAGTTTCTTACGCCGCCGATATGTTTGCGTATGATAGTATGCATGAGGGTTCTTCCGTCTGTTGTGTGCTTTTCTCTGCATTTTATGATGTCGCACGTAGTTGCTTTGTGTTGAATACTGTATTTTGTTGCGAGTTTGGATAGTTTTATTTTTTATTTTTTGGTTCTGTCTCATTATTCAATTCAATTTTTCTTTTCTTAGTAATGTTTTCAGCTAGGTTATCTTTACTTCCAAGATATTCCGGGATTTCTAGACAATATACACACATAATGGCCAAAAAGAGTGTTCAGACCACTTACATGCATACACAAACACACACACACACACACACACACACACGTACGCAATCACACGCAGGCATCTATGAAGAAAGAATATATATATATACAGGCATACCGGCAAAACCAAATAGATTACTCACAATCACACACACAAACTCAATAAAACATATGAAATGTGTGTATGTGTATATATGTATATGTATATATGTGTATATGTGTGTGTCTGTGTGTATGTATATATATTGCGTGTGGGGGTGTTTATATATGTATATATATGTGGATACAAATTTATTATAATAAGAAAGTATGTATGTATAGAGAAGGCATATATACATACACATACTAGCAAATACGCAGACACACTATACAAAAATAGAAAAATAAGAATACAGATGTCTTTCCACAACCTTTCTCGGACCAATCTTAATTGTTTTATTAGCCTTTAAGCAGAAGAACTTTCTTACCACTACTCCAAGAAAGATATTTGTGTCACGTCTAACCCAGAAAAGAGATTGTTTAACATCGAAAACCTTAAGGAAAATTAATTCATTTTAATAAAACGTAGAAATACTCTCTCTTTGCCTGAAGAAGGTCGAGAGCCGGAAAGCCGTGTAGCAAAATTATGGAAAATAAAATATAATATATATTAAAAAATCTACATTACAAATAGTATATATATACATATATTATTATTAATAAATTAAACTGTTAATCCGTATGTAATTTCGAAGAGGATAATGATATAAGGCGATCTCTATGTCCGAGACAGAGCAATTTATTAATTAATGAATATCAAACACTTAAAATACTATAGGTGTTTGCTATTCATTAATATATTTATATATAGATATAGATATACAGACACAGACAAAGACACGCACACAAACACACACACATGCACGCGCACACACGCACGCTTATATATATATATATATATATATATATATATATGTGTGTATGTGTGTGTGTGTGTGTGTGTGTGTGTGTGTGTGTGTGTGTGTGAGAAACAGTCTGTCTGTGGATGACAAAACATATGCTCCTGAAAAATTATTTCGGTTGAGCTATCTGGGGAAGACGTGCGAGTTTGTGAACAGTGATTATTATTGCTACTAATGCAATATTCTTCGATAAAACGAATCGAGTTCTCTCAGTCACTGGCATATTTATTTAAAAATAAATAGGCTTAAACTTACCTTCACATCAGCCGTACGAAAACGGCTTACGGGTAGATTCTCCGATTGACGCCAATTCAGCCGAGTAGAAGCAACCGGACGTCTAGCCACACTGATGAGTTGTGATACAGTGAAACAGTCTCTCTGTGTATGACAATATATATATATATATATATATATATATATATATATATGTAATGGCGGGATTCCTTCGTATTCTGGAAAATTATGTCGAAGTTTCATTAATTTACACATCGTTTACTATTGCACGTACACACAGTTGGCAATTGCAAAACTGCCATGGAAGTTAACCATAGTTGTCTCCCTTTTGAACTATTCGACTATGAAAAGAAAAGAAAAAAAAAACAAAAAACAAATCGCCCTACTTGCACTGATGTGCTGCAGTCAAATTGCATTGAATAAAGCTTCACTATAAGCTTAAACATTCGTCTGTTTATCTTTGCAAAAAGCAATTCCTCTACGCTATGGCTAATGGATGAGACGAATGCGACCAGAGCGAATAATTCTTAGAATATTTTTTTTTACATCAACTAAATCGTAAAAAGAAATCTCAAGTAATCACAAGTAATACGTTATAAAAATTTAACATACATGGTTGCGTATTTGGAAAGCAGTTAAATTTTCCCTCTCAAAATGACTGACACACTTCTTCCGTTATTTTTATTTGTATTTTATTTATCTTGCCTTCGAAAACTTATTGTTTTGGGATATGGTACACGTAGAAATTGTTCAAATGATTGTTAATTTCAAGAGCTTTCGGCTAATCTGTCTGCCATTTTCATGAAGTCTTTGTGCTATAGACAATGGTGTGTAAATTGCTGATACGTAAGTCTATTTAATTCCCCAAAATAATGTAGCCGTATCCAGGAATTAAAAAGTAACCCGCGTACTAACGATCTGCACACATTTTCTGTCTATCTCACTCTTTCCCTTTCTCTCTCACTCACACACTTTACACAAACACACACACACACACGCATATATATATATATATATATATATATATATATATATATATATATATGTATGTATATATATATATATATATATATATATATATATATATATATATATATATATATATGTGTATATATGTATATATATATATATATATATATATATATATATATATATATATATATATATAAAGTATTTATGGAGGGAGTGTGTCTGTGCCTACGTATATGTAGGCATGTTTACGCTGCATGAAGAGAGACATTGCTACAGACATTTAACTTTGACTTTATTTATTGTAACCCGAAATTCCTTTTACGTGTAAACCTCTTATAAATCTTTTTGGAAGTTTTCAGCGCTCAAAAGCGAACTGCGAATCCCACTGTGTATTTTTTTTCCTTTTTCCAAGAAAGAGTTCCGATTTCACAGGACCTCAATTGCACAGATGCAGACACAAAAGCAAACGCGTATAATACGCCGCACTCCCTTACTTTACCTATCGCACCTTAGTGGAATTGTCTGCCCACATCAATACAACCCCATCTCCGACAACACTCTTTCTTACCATCAACTGTGCACAACAAGTCTTTTAGTTTCCGGCAGAACGTAACTGTCCACTTTGTTTTTGATGTTTTGTATTACAGATATATTTTTCTTTTATTTGGTTGAACCATACTTCATCTCCGTTCTTTTTTGTTGGGGGGAACCAGTTATAGTGACAATTTTGTCATTCTAACTGATAAGCTTACGTTGCAGTTAAGAATAAATATGGATTACACTGATAGTCCTTAGTTTGACCCGACCGCTTATATAGTTGATTAAAAGAAAAAGAAGTATTGTTCACCTCCATTCGTCCGTATGCGGGAAAATTATGTCGAAGTTTCAGTGATTTACACATCGTTTACGATAGCATTTACACACAGCTGGCGATTGCATACAGCAAAAAAGTTATCGGGAAGTCGGCTCGGCTGTTCTGTTCCACCCTCTATAGTCAACTTACATTGCATCATTATTATCTTTTTCGATTGCTGCAAAAAATGTATTACTTGGGAAAACTTTCCATAAAACCAAATTTCGGTCTGAAGAGATGAATACATAAAATATATTCACGAAATAAATTATAACTAAAAGCTTTGACTTATTGTTATAATGCTCTGTAGTTTACATTGAATTCTCTCTCTCGGGATTAATATCCTCCCTGAAATTATCCCTACTAGCCACAAATTAGTAATATATATATATATATATATATATATATATATATATATATATATATATATATATATATTGGCTCCTGAAAAAATTAATTTCGGTTGAGCTCTTTGGTTTGAGGTGACTGTTTGTAAACAGTGACTATTTAAGCTAATATTGCATGACTCTTCGGCAGAATTGAGTCACTGTCAGTCACTGTGTGTTTATCTAAATCTAAAAATAAACACGCTAAAATTCACCTTTATCCCTGCCGACGGCTTAGTGGTAGAAGTTCCGACTGACGCCAATTCAGTCGGGTTTCGATCCGAGCTAGAGGCAACCGGACGTCTAGACACACTGATGAGCTGTGAAACAGCGAAACAGTCTGTCTGTGGATGACAAATATATATATATATATATATATATATATATATATATATATGTAGTCCGGTAGGTCTCCATGAATATTTAAATGAGATCTGATTCAGCTATTCGTAACATACTTGTTGACTACACAAATATAATAGCATCATCAACTTGCAAAAATAGGTTAAAAATAATGGAAGCCTTATTAATAAAAACAAAAGAAACAACATTCAGTAATATCAGCTATCAACATCGACACAATGACTTGACCGTGTTTTGAAAGTGAAAACATTACATGAATTCATTCATGCAACAAACTATTTCTTATTTAACAGTTAAACATTGGAAATGGCTAAATGTATAACCGAAAGCGCTCGTGTAAAAAGAACATTCGGACAGTTTTTATATAATTTAAGAAAAAAAAATTAGAACACATGAGAAATTCTATAAAAAAACTAAATCAAAGGGCGTTGTCTGTCCTATTCAATGAAATGTGCCTATATATATATATATATATATATATATATATATATATATATATATATATATATATATATGTGTGTGTGTGTGTGTGTGTGTGTGTGTGTGTGTGTGTGTGTGTGTGTTTGTGTGTGTGCAAATAGATACAAAAATAGGAAAGAACACGTTAGGTAAATAATCCGTAGTTCTTTAGTATTTTTTTTTAAAACAGTGCACTATGCAAAAGTAGAGCCTAAATAAAGTAACTAATATGTTGATACCTATTGTTAACCCTTACGCCTGTTATTAAAACAATTGCTTCAGCAGTTTCCATAGTAATTAATTTTACGAATGAACATGCTTATAAAGATGTGTAAACTTCAAGTTTGGTTATTACAAAAAATTCGCTTGACGATAAAACAGAGCTTGATACTTTAAATCAATTTAATTTTAATAATTATATTGAAGTTTTTGGCTCCTGTTTTTGAAAAATGAGAACTTTTATGTAGCGAAGGAATCATATTTTAAAAAGATATAATTATAATATTGTTATGGTCCAAGTTCCTTGTACCACGGTGATGGTCCAAGGTAGAACCAATGAAGAATAACTCGAACGCAGGTATGAAATAACACAGATATATTACAAATAGAAATATGTACAAAGAAGTAGAAGTGTTAGTAATAGCAATCACGTTAGGTTAGAGACAACTACGTTGTCTCGACCAGTATCACTATTCCCATGTCTTACTGTAATCGTCTGACGCGACTCTGTCTCTGACTGACTCTGCCAGTGACTTACTGACTCACTGACGGACTGGCCGACTGCCAGACTCACGATGTTCATTAACACGCCCACGTGTGTCAAATGTGGCACAAGGCCGGTTTAATGTGGGCTTTCCGAGCCCGTAGGATCGGCCAAAAAATGCCCGTAGAACCCGAATAAACGGGATCGGGTTGGTCAACCTCCCCAAACGAGGATCTGTCCTTCGGCGGAGCGTCGTCCGGGTGCCTCTCTGCCCATAGACAGAGAGTTCGACCGTCTAGCCGAGTCGTCCAAAATGGACTGACTCACACTCGATGTTCATTAACACGCCCAAGTGTTTCAAATGTGGAACAAGGCCGGTTTAATGTGGGCTTTCCGAGCCCGTAGGCTCGGTCCAAAATTGCCCGTAGAACCCATATAAACGGGATCGGGTTGGTCAACCTCCCCGAACGAGGCTCTACCCTTCGGCGGAACATCGTCCGGGTTCCTCTCTGCCCAAAGGGAGAGAGTTCCCCTCTGCCTCAGAGGCAGAGAGTTCGACCGAATAGCTGAGACGTCCAAAAAGGACTGACTCACACTATGTTTAACAATACGCCCACGTGTGTCGAATGTGGCACAAGGCCGGTTTAATGTGGGCTTTCCGAGCCCGTAGGCTCGGGCAAAAATTGCCCGTAGAACCCGTATAAACGGGATCGGGGTGGTCAACCACCTCGAACGAGGCTCTGCCCTTCGGCGGAGCCTCGTCCGAGTTCCTCTCTGCCCAAAGGCAGAGAGTTCCCCAATGCCACAGAGGCAGAGTGTTCGACCGAATAGCTGAGACGTCCAAAAAGAACTGACTCACACTATGTTTAAAAATACACCCACGTGTGTTAAATGTGGCACAAGGCCGGTTTAATGTGGGTTTTCCAGGCCTGTAGGCTCGTGCAAAAATTGCCCGTAGAACCCGTATAAACGGGATCGGGGCGGTCAACCACCTCGAACGAGGCTCTGCCCTTCGGCGGAGCCTCGTCCGAGTTCCTCTCTGCCCAAAGGCAGAGAGTTCCCCTCTTCCTCAGAGGCAGAGAGTTCGACCAAATAGCTGAGACGTCCAAAAAGGACTGACTCACACTCTATGTTTAACAACACGCCCACGTGTGTCGAATGTGGCACAAGGCCGGTTTAATGTGGGCTTTCCGAGCCCGTAGGCTCGGGCAAAAATTGCTCGTAGAACCCGTATAAACGGGATCGGGGCGGTCAACCACCTCGAACGAGGCTCTGTCCTTCGGCGGAGCCTCGTCCGAGTTCCTCTCACCCAAAGGCAGAGAGTTCCCTTCTTCCTCAGAGGCAGAGAGTTCGACCAAATAGCTGAGACGTCCAAAAAGGACTGACTCACACTCTATGTTTAACAACACGCCCACGTGTGTCGAATGTGGCACAAGGCCGGTTTAATGCCCGTAGAACCGGTATAAACGGGATCGGTGTGGTCAACCACCTCGAACGAGGCTCTGCCCTTCGGCGGAGCCTCGTCCGAAGGGTAGAGACGTCCAAAAAGGACTGGCTCACACTCTACTTCTTCCTCTTGAGGAGCAGTATTTATGAGGTACGGAATAGTTCATTCCTACTATGGGTAAGTTCGCATAACAAATACATATATATATATATATATATATATATATATATATATATATATATATATATATATATATATATAGATAGATAGATAGATAGATAGATAGATAGATGAGAAGCGTACTCAAGATAGTGGATATAGCAATCAACTTTTCGTGGTAACAATCAATTTCTTATTGCAAGGGATCTTCAAGGTTACGGTCATGCAATTGTCTTTGTGAAGCGGCGATGTAAAGTAACATCGTGTCTGTTCTTTACCTGAAAGAGTGATCACTTGGTAATACCAAAATACTACAAATTTCATTGTGCGGGTGCTTTAATAGATAATGGCTCGGAATTGTTAATCGGAGTGCTGAGTCCAAATTCCTGCTCAGTTGGTTATATTCACGTACCTGCAAATATCCTAGGTGAAAGGTATGAACCTAACTCTTACCCCTCCCAGCTATTAGTAAATCAGAAATACTTGTATCACTAAACCATTATTATCTCAAAAATAATTATTACAATCTAAAAATACAACCTGGCTTTAATAACACTGCAACAGATGATAAGCAATAGATAACGAATCAATCGAATTATTTCATCGATTATACTGACTAGTCCCTCAACTTTCTTGTTTTGATAACAATCACTCTTAACATTGTCTGCTTTAAAATGTTGAAATAAACATAACTTTTCGAATTGAACGTTTTCTTCATTGTGGGCTTGTGCATTGCTTATATATTTTCCATTTTTAAATTATTCAGTGTAATTTTGTGCGCTTTAATTTCTACAAGTGTAACATACCGATATGTATTTATTTATTAATTTGCTGATGGACGAAAAGCTGTCAAAAATATATGGCGAAAAGCTGTCATAAAAATTATGGCGAAAATCTGTCATAAAACAAAATAGATACCCATGTTTAAAGTTCGAAATGTTAATGTAGTTTAGACTGCTGAACTCAATGTTAATGTTGCTTTCGTGTGAATTTTAAATGAGATTTCATTCAACAGTATCTTCAGGTGTACAATATTTACTTATTTATTCTGACTACTATCCTCATCTTTGTTGCCATATTCATTACAACATTTCGGCCGTTGTACGTCTTCTTCAGGTAGTTGGAATGTCGAACTGAACCATTTATTTCGCTCACTGGGGTAGACTGTTCTAGTTTCAGGTGCCATGTTTAAAGGATGTCAGTTATCAATTATCTCCTGTTAATTCCCCTCTCCAAGTTCTCCACTGCCTTAACCGGGTATTGAACTCACACACTTTGGGTCCTGTCACCGGATCTAACCAAAGCCATGTGCCTTTGTAATAAAGATGAGGACCTTAGTCCGAATAATGTAAATAGTGTACATAATACCTAACCTCAGAAATATAGACAGATATCTTCAGGTGTATAGACGATAAGGAAAATGAGGCAACATTTTGACGGGGCTTCTCTCTGCCTTTTTATAAATATATTTATGGCAACTGCTTTTTCCCTGGGGCCTCGACTGCAAACATTCAAGCTGCTACTACATCTAAATTCCATTATTTTGTTGTTGAAATGAATGCAACCGCCACTTCTACTCGAACAGTTTCTTTTCTTGCACTTCCCACCTGTGGAACCGACTTCTGTTTACTTGTTTTTTTTCTCATAGTTATAGTCTTCAAAAATTAAAATGCAACGTCGATCTTCATATTTTTATCTTCTCAAATTCTGTTCTTTCCTCAATCCTCTCTATTCTCAATCTTTTCTTTCCATTTCACTCCCTGTCAACCACTGCGTTCACGCGGCATTACCGCTTCGCTTAAGGCGAACTTATTGAATAGAGAAAAAAAAAAGATTAAAAGATCTGATGTGGTTCTTGTTATCCGCTACAGTTCTTTACGATTTTGTAACGCCAGTCCACAAAGTTCAAAGAAGTAAAATCTTTTCCAAGAACCTCAAGCTTCACACGCTCAAAGCAATTTTAAACCATTTATTTTTTTTAGAAAGCGTTTGTATATAACGGACCATTTTGATATTTCTTAACGGTTTTAGTGCCAGTATCGATCTGTATAGGGTATTTAAGATCATAACTCCAGTTTTCAGGTCAATGCTTTGATTTTTCGGGCTATTTACCGTGTTGGGCGAAACTACAACAAGCGCAGCCTATCCCACGTTCAATTTTCTTCTCTCCTATACCGAAATGTGTTATAACTGATCCATTCACCGATGTTTAGTATTTACTAATTGAACATCCATCACTGCCATCGCTGCTTTCATTCCAGTTCCAGATCACAGTTCCTGTTTTAAAAAAATTTTCTCGTGATTCCTGTTTCTTGGAAGACTTGGTAGAGAAACATTTAAATGCGGCCCAGTAGATCTTCTTCCCGTTCACGTGGAAGCCATGAATCGAGTAGACGAGCATAAATTGACGCAAACGTTTCATTTGAATAACGTGAATATGTTGGCGATTGCCCGTGTCGTATAATGTTGATTAATCTCACGTAATGTCTAGCTTTTTATTGTTGTCATTCTCAAATGGTCCACTCAACCGTGGAAAACGAGAAACCTTTACAGCCGTCTTTTTTTTTTTTCGTACGTTTCATCATTCCCGCGCTTAAACTGAACAATTTACTTGCGTCCCAGCTGGATTCTGTAATTTGTTAATATCAGAAACCGGAACACGGCGAGAATTTTATTCCCATTTATCTATTACAACCTGTCGATGGAAACAAAGAACAGAGAAGTGAACTGCTGTGTAATATCAATCCTGTTATAATGGAAACGTGTACTGGACAATCTATTCACATATGAAGAGGAAACTTACGTCTTGTACGAGGGTTGACTGAAAAGTTCATAGACTAACTAAGTTAATATAATGGAATATAACTAAATGAGGTTTATTTTTCAACATAGACCCCCCCTTGTAATTCATACATTTATTCCATCTGTGATGTAGTGCTTGTATCCGATTTGTGAAGAAGCTTCCATCCGATTGATCAAAAAGGCCATCAACAGCAGATCAGACGACATAATCCATTTGCATTTCCCTGCCAGGTTTTGTTCATTTGTGTTTGGAAACAGATGGTTGTCAGATCAGGCAAATAGCGATGTCGATGAACCAATTCAAAGCCAATCGTGCACAGAAATCATTGAAACCAGGGAACTTCTGCGCTGGAGCATTTTCCTGTTGAAACTAGACCGCCTTTATCGGTTTTCTGGATTCGTTTGCTCATTTAGTATCATGGTTTGTCTCTTTGTCTCGGGCTCAAAGTTATGAATCCAACATTCATCCTGGGTTTGTAAACATTGACGAAAACCAACCGGATCTGCCTAAAAATATGTCAGATTTTCCCATTATGTTATAAGCCTAGTTCGCTTTTGATCAGGTATCAGGAGAGGTTGGACACACCGATCAGTAATCTTCGACAAGCCAAATTCATTATAGAGAATATTCTCATCTCTCTCGCTGGATATGATAAAAAAATCGATCATTAATTTATAGACAATAGTCTGTATTCTAAAACTATGTAGCAATCACGATAAATGTTTTCCTCGTTGTTTTCAGTTGCAGAACGACCAGAATTTTGGTCCTCTTCAAAACTCCTAAATTCATCTGCCCACATTTGAACTGTTGCTAAATCTGGTGCATTATCCCCTGTCGTAGCATCTATGTTTTTGGGGGCTAAACCTTTTTTTTCTGCTGGTGCTTGATAACACCACGATGCCAAATTTTGTCTATTTTCTAGAGAAGTCGCTACTAGTTTCATCTAACGTCTTTTTTGAAAAGATGTCGGTTTACTTGGAAGGAAGCAATGTTCTTATTAATAAGAAGAATTGAAATTAATGAATTCAAGATTTCACACATCTAGCATCACTCCTTCATAGTCATCTTATGAACGTTTTATTTCAGACTCGTAGTTCTACAGACGAATGCCGAGAGTCAAAAAGACGGAATCATAAATAGGCCATTGGCATTCCAGGACAAATTATCAGAAAAATATCTTGCAGCATTAGACCCAGGGCATATTGACGGTTAGAAAGGTCAGAGAAAAACATTGTGTATCCTACCTAACAAACTTGGGGAAAAATAGATGATAGAAAATAGAGCGATAGGGGTCCTAAAGAGACGATAGTCGGTAAGCACCGTGGATGTTGAATCAGCTATATGCCGTACGTGATATTCGCTTGAGCGGTTATGAATCTTTCGAATCATGACTGACTAGACAGATTTTTCCGACAGTGTGTTGCCATTTCTTTCTGCAGTAGACTGGTTGCCAACCAAGGCTAAAAAACAGTCTGTCCTGCTATTCAACCTATAGATGAAAGGAGAAGAGACATAGTCATAACTTTGTATTTACGCGCAAGAGAATGTAACGAACCCACACGGAATTCCGAGTCAATATGCATTACATCGCTATGCACGACGGAATGAAGTATAAGAATATTGTAAAAAAGCCGTTATCGCCCACGTCCTGAAGAGAGCCTTCACATAGAATAATGATATTAGAACCAGTAAACAAAATGATCGCCTACGTCTTGAAAGGAGATGGCACATAAAAAGAAGTAAGACCAATAATATAAAAGCCAATCTTTTTTTATATGTAGTTAAGAGAGTGATAGCTTTTTATGCCATCTGACGAAGGGCAGAATGATTCTTTTGAATAAGGCGATATATTGTGGTACATTATGATCATTTTAACTGATATATAATCCTCGTTTGTTAAATTATATAATGTAGAATCAAATTAATATGAAGTTTTGAAACATCTTACCAAAGACGATATCTTAAATTATTCGGCTACGGAATCTTCCATCAGTAAGTATCATTAAAGTGACGGATAAAAGAACGTGTTTAATTACTTATAATAAGGATTAATAGAAAAAAATTCGGATAAATTCATACTGATAAAAAGATATGTGGGCAGTATAACAGATATCGATAAAATCGATGAGTTGAATTAAATGATTGATTCATCTTCTACGGCTTATCAGCATTTTAAACCCAGAAAATATTTTTCAGATTGTAAGAATTGTATAGCAGATAACAATAAATTGGCGATACAAATCTATTAATTAAGCCATAGCTGCAGGTAGAGAATAGGTGAATTCATATCTTTCCCAAGTGTAAGTAAATACGAGGAATTGGAAGTCGGCTCTCCGATTAATAATTCCCAGCCATTACCACGCGCACATCCAAGGACCTGGTATTTTCAAGTGGTCACCCATCTAGATACTGACCGGTCTAGATGTTGTTTAACTTCAGTGTTGGTACGAAAACTGATGTTTTCAACGTGATCTGGCCGTAAGACTATGATCTGAATTAAGATCCCGACCTAGTATGTCGCGTTCTATTCGCAATAGCAGACTTGGCAAAATCATCAATCCATCTCTCCTTGTATAGTTTAACAGCACGGGAGACTAGCCTTGCCCGTCTTGCGTGGCAAGCCAGTCTACAAAACTAGCTGCAATCTGTTCCAGCTGTGTTGTCGAATTCTCGGCTTCGAGTAGAGAGGAACCGCGACGAGGCTATACCGAAGGGCAGAGTCTCATCTGGGGAGGTAGACAGACCCGAACCCGTTTATGCGGGGTCTACGGGGATTTTTTGGCCGAGAATACGGGCTCGGGAAGCGCACATTAAATTCGGCTTTGTGCCACATGTGACTGTGTGGGGCACTTCCTAGATACCGTCTACAAGCCGGATTTACTGATTTGTTCTTTTATGGGTTATCAACCCTTTGTGCTTTATTTAAAGCCGAAGCATATCTTGGATTGTAAGAATAATTCTTGCATTAATAGTTGGTTGGAAATAACAATGATTTTTTCCAGATCCATATTCTCGAAATTAGCTCTCTGTGAAGGACAACATTGAATTTGAATACAATGGGGAAAAAAGACAATCACAAAAGACTATTTTATCCCCAGGAAGTTATGAATATTTACAGATAATAAAGAAATATAATCCGTGGAGTTCCATGATAGAATAGTTCCTGAATAGTCATAATTTAAAAAAAAAAATCTTCCTATTTGTTAATTTGTAGAAACATCTTGCATTTTTTTCTTCTAAACTTTGAACTTTAGTAGCAGCAGTTTTAGTTGTGTTAATGTGTTAACATGCATCGTAATATTGCCATGTTCATTATCACAAGACAAGCTGAATATATTACATCAGAAGTTGTTCACGGTTCATAAAGTGTTATTTATCTACAGCACCGAATAGAATCAATTGAGGAAGATCAGTTAGATTTTTCTTTAGTCGACTCTTTATCATTCCGAACAAACATTTTATTTACATTTTGCAGCCTTTGTTGACGAACACGATTCCATTGAAGCTGATGTTATTAGGTGAATTGCATTGTCAATAATAATTTGCTTTATTCAATTTCGCAATCTTCAGAAACAATTTTCCCCGTTGCAATTTAGATTCTGTATCAAAAACGTATTTTGATTGCTCTTTTTCTGAAGCATTCACAGAAAACATTTCTGCATGTCTATTTATTTTTCTCACTATCGATTCGATATTGCACAGTTTGCAAATGTTTTGTTGCTAATTTAGATATAATTTATGCTTGGATAAAAATAAAAAATAATCCCACACTCCTATCCACGTCTTTAGATACAGGAGTAGCGGTTTATTCCTTGTTTCCTGTTTAGGATTGGGTTTCCGGTTCCTTCTCCTAAAGTCGTCTCATTCTCTTTCACACCCAGTTACTCCCTTGCGTCTTAGTGGCATTATCACCTTTCTTACGGTAAAATGATTAAAAAAACAACAACAACAATTCATCTATTCCACTGCGGATAAAGTAACAACCAACTTCCTAAAAATTCCAGACTAACCTTCAGCATTTATGCCCACGATGCTTTTGTTGAGATTTATTGTAAATTAATACAATTATGGCACAAGGCCGAAAAGAGGGAATGTGTTGAAGCTGGTCTTCACTAACTATCTTATACCTAACTAATCGGAGTTACGACCCATTCACTCGTTACAGTTTCATAAATCATACGATGCTTTTATTTATGGCAAGGCAAAATACCTTTCTTGTTGTGTTTTACAATTAAGTATTAGCGTAATGAATTTGATGGTAGTTTATGAAAGCAGTTGATAGCCACATGTAGATGGCATTCGCCATCATCAGCGTCCTACAGTGCTAACCCCAAATATCGTAGGGTCGGTGTGCCATAATTTACTACTCTCACTGGTGTATATGTAGCTTGTGCACTTCCAACAGAATCAAGCCCGCCCATATACTTACCTACTTACCATGCACTGGATGATTTTCGACAAAACCTCTGACCGGTAGGACCTCTAGACTGATTCGCCGTAGAACAGGCATGGCTCTATTGCGCGGATATTTCGACGAATGGAGTAATATATCACGAGATATCATTCACCACCTATAAGATTTTATTTTAATAATTTTACACCAAGTAAGGCAATAAAGCCGCTAAAACGCAAGTGTTACTGTGTGTGAAAGAATATGAGAAAATAAAACACTATTAAGTCGAGATTAAGAAAAGAAAGGAATTAAGAAAACAGAAGTTAACGATTGATACTGAATTTAAATTTTTGATGATCAAAGTTGCATGGGAAGGTTAGAGACTGGAAAAGAGTTCCACATGC
The DNA here is from genome assembly GCA_964036315.1 of Acanthosepion esculentum. Lineage (NCBI taxonomy): Eukaryota > Metazoa > Mollusca > Cephalopoda > Sepiida > Sepiidae > Acanthosepion > Acanthosepion esculentum. The sequence continues at coordinate 67,505,031 of OZ038483.1, forward strand.
GAGAAGTGAGCAAGAGGAACCTGTTATCATAGAACTTGACGAAATCTTGCTGCCAAACAAGTACTACGCTTAAATTCGTAAAGTCTAGCTACCACAGATCAAAGTTAATCAGAACAATTACAATGAACGTATTTATAGAAAAGGTAGAGCGAAACTACGTTATGGGAAAGTAACTAAAGACAGGAAACACGGTGGAGTAATGGATAACGGATCAGTCTGAGCAATCGAGTTCCACTCGAATCGAATACATTCACTTACGTGCTAATATCCTTGGGAAAGGTATGAATCATCTTCTTCTTCCCCTAGCTATGGGTAAGCAGCAGGACAGACCGGGTTTCTATAGCCTTGGATGACAACTGGTCTACTGCAGAAAGAAGTGGCAACCTACCGCGGGAAACATTTCTGCCTCGTCATTCATATATCTTTCGATACAAGATGGCCTAAGTGTGTATCACGCATGGCATTTAAAAGAACTGAAGACGAGATGCCAGGTCAGAATCAATAAGATTGCAGATACTTTGTATTTTACCACGAATCTCTAAATACATAGCAGAAGCACCAGACCAAATTTAACGGCAATATTCATTGCATGGACGTATGGTAGATTTATAAATATGTAAGACAGAATCTGGCAAGACATAATTTTCTAGGGCGATACAGTGGATCAACTGTCCCTTTTCGAAAAAAAAATTATTTCATATATTCGAAAGTACATACCTGTGTTGGAGGCCAAATAGGCTATACATTGAACTGATATAAGGCCCTAATACTGATCATAGACCGCTTCTTTTGTATCGTGTCCATATATGATTATATATTGACATCCAACTTTTTTTTAACCTACAGTTTTGATATTGTGTTAATTATAACATATATTCCGGATTTTACAGTTTTTCCCTTCTGTCAGTAGGTAAGTGCTATCCGCGTTTCCATCTTCGAAAGTGATAAAGAGAATGAAAAATCTCAAAGACGTAACTCTGTAACTCCGGGGTATACAGCATTTATGCTGGAACCAATACAAAGGAAATGTGCATAATGCAACCTCAGGGCGGGTTGCAGCAGAGCAACCCCTATTCGCATGCACCTCACTAAATTTTGCTTAATCATGGCACGAAGTGGAATGAAAACCCATTGGTAATATACAATCTCGTACAGTGTAGAAATAATGAAAATGGCTGCTAAAAGTCAGGTTCGGGAAGCGAAAGAAAATAATTTCCAGGCGAAGTGAAGAATTCTAATACGGCAGCGTTATCTTGACTAAAATGTAATCGCACAATTTTTAAGAAGCATTTCTAGACGGGGATTAAATTCAAGAAAGCAGCATACATTACCGGGCAAATATATAAATCCTAGAAGACTTGAACGGCGACTCTTCAAAATCTATTTTGTTCCTAATATTCATCGACAACCTTCCAGATGTTATCGGTTCTCGACTCGATGTCAACGCCGAAGACAGAGGCATTTAATCACTTCTAGGAAACCCAATTGGTAGTTGGTCTCAAGAGAAACCATAAATCTGTTAACACCATTATAAGATTTCTGTTTGTCTATGCATCGCATATTTCTGCAATATCTGGTCTGGTGCTTCTGCTAGAATCCATACAAGAATCTGCAATGTTATTCGTTCTACCCGCTGTCCAGTCATATTTTCTATAACGAAGATTCTCCATGCTTTTGCCTCTCTATACAAGATGGGATGTTGTCATTTTATATTTTTAATTTCACGCATGCAAGTTGTTTGTTTTTGATTTTGTCGATTGCATAGTATAGTAGGATCAATTGCGCACGCTCTTTTAGAAAAAAGAGCACCACGACGCAAGACACTCCGTCAGAAATTTGAAAACCACATGCTGTACTACTTTGCATTCACACCGGAAACTCCAATATGAACGCGTTTGGGTTTCAATCTCAGGATAGTGCAGAGGATTTCGAAAGAGTTGGATGTGTCTAATGGTGACTACGAAGGAATGATAGGCCAGAAAACTCAGTTTGATCTTTCTGATAAGAAAATAACTCCCGAATTTATTGGTGAAGTCCTCGAACTCAACAAGAAGGCCTACATCAAGTGCCTTGAGAAGGTAGTGCTACCCTGGATAAAGACGGTGGCTACTGACAACATAACTCTGCACCATACGACGGAAACGGGAGAATGCAGTCATGGCTGTCAGACAATTTCTGCACCACATCAGCACTTACAACTGGGTAGACTTCAACCCCATTGATTATTATTTATTATGTGTGAGCCACAGTTGAGAGAGAGAGAGAGAGAGAGAAAAAGAGAGAGAGAGAGAGAGAGAGAGAGAGAGAGAGAGAGAGAGAGAGAGAGAGAGAGAGAGAGAGAGAGAGAGAGAGAGAGAGAGAGAGAGAGAGAGAGAGAGAGAGAGAGAGAGAGAGAGAGAGAGAGAGAGAGAGAGAGAGAGAGAGAGAGAGAGAGAGAGAGAGAGAGAGAGACCAACAAAACTATTTGTAACACCGAGGATTATGGCAACATTCACCAGCTTAAATATGGAGACCGCCCAGAAGAGTTGCAGGAGATTCTGAAGTCATATGGAAGCCGTGATTTAAGTCAATGGCGATTTTATTGAATAAATTTAATCTTTAGTATTTCAATATATTTGTGGATAGTTTTAGTAAATATATCAGGTAAAATGATATGTCAGTGTTATTTTCATATTTTGCGTCTTTTAGACAACAATTTAACCGTCGCACCCTGTATAATATGCTAATTATTCCGATGACCTTTCCTTTTTGGTATCTACGCTTACGGAATCTAAGAGGAGTACTTTATTAATTGTGCGTTTCCTCATTTGACTGCTAAAACTGATAAGTATAAAACGTAATTTCTATGATAACTGTTTCTTCGTTCACACTTCTTGCCCGTGGTACTAATGCTTTCCTGTCATCTGCGATCACGAAAAATTATATGCAATCGTTATCGTCTGTCTTCTTGATTCATTGTTTTTCAATGTCCTTACATTTTCTCAATTTATTTCACTCTTGCTAAACACCTTGTGTCTTCGTGGCATTATTGTCTTACTTATAGTGAAATATTTTTTTTAAAAATATCTGGGTTAGAATGCAGTGATGATTTTTTCATTTAGCTGGTAACTGTTGCACACTAACTCATATATCAGCAGTTAGAATCATTTGCATTACACGGTTTGCTGAGAGGCTAGTAGCCAATATTGTTAACTTTTTTTTTCAGCGTTCTTCTTTTTTTTTACTTCCGATAATACGATTATTTACTGTCTATCTTTTTTTTTAAGTGGGGGTTTTCCCACTCGTAATAGATATTTTTTTATATCTGATTTCTTGATATCTGAGAACATTAGTTGAGCAATCGAGCTGTCTGTTAATCTATCACGAGAACACTGCTCAGTAGACTAGCCAACGATTATATGATAGCTATTGGATCTCATGTTCACTAGGCAAATAACTTGATGTTCATATCTCTTGATTATTCTCCATGTTTTCTGGTTAGTTTTTTTCTTTTTCATTGAACAGGATGGTTTTATATATTACCATAGTATTTGTGTGTAGTGAGGTTCACACAGTTTAAAGCCTACAGAATTCTTCCCCCTTAACATATTAAAATAAATTATATATTATCAGATTAGTAAGATTGCGGAAGAAATAAAATATGATTCATATATTTTAAAAAATGTATTTCGGTGTAAGATATTTAGGTGAGAGGTTATTCATTTTTTTATTATTTTAGTTTGTTATAGTTTGAGTTACCTTCTCCTCTTGGCTCATTCAAGTCGTATCAACCGTGTGAAATTGTTAAAAAATAAAATCTTATATCACATCTTTTTTTCTTCATTTTTTTGTCAACCTCCAACTTCTGAAATTTCAAGGAGTTTTCGAAGAGAATAAAGCTTCTCTCCTAGGGACATTTTTTCTTGCGAAACTTCGTAGGCTGATTTGTTTTTCGGAGTGCTGAGCGAAAGAATCCAAACTTTGATTTTTCATCCGACGTTAGAGCTGCCATTTAGTAAGGGCAGTAAAAACTCAAGAAAATTCGTTTCTTTTTCAATATTTATCTGATTTGGTCAGCCAGTCTAGTAATTAAGAATTCATACTCCGTTTTTTTCTTTCTCTTTCAAATATTATGCTTTTTGAAAAATAATCTCCGATTTTAGAATAAACAACTTGTGTTCTAATATTGTAATATTGTAATCCTACAAAAATATATTACTGATTCTTCATTTTTAAAGTGTAGTCTTTGTTAATGTTATATAAATAACTATCAGGAAAAATAAATGCAATCGTCATCTTCAATGTCCTTATATTTTCTCTATTTCTTTCACTCTCTCTAACCCCCTTGCGTCTTAGTGGCTTTATTGTCTTACTTGTAGTAATAAAAAATATCTGAGTTAGAATGCAGTGACGATTTTTTCATTTAGCTGGTAACTGTTGTACATTAGCTCATATCAGCAGTGAGAATCATTTGCATTATACGGTTTGCCAATATTGTTAACTTTCTTAAGAATTGAATGAATCATTCCGTAAATCTGGAAGCTTGGTTTTATTCTTACGACTTGGTGCTCAAGAATGGTTCAGTATGCGTACATATTTATTTTAATTTTTTCAGAAAATTTAAAATTAGTCGTGTGAAAAGTTTTCTGAAAAAAAAAAATCTGAAAACGTGATATACCCTTTTTGCATATGAAAAAGAAAAGTGATAGGTTTACCTTCTTTCTGATATAATGCTTCTAAAGCTGCAGCAAATATTAAAAGACCGATAGCTGATGCATCCACTGTTACAGTTTTCGGAACTTCCACTATGGAGACACAAGTCGTGAACATCAGGCTGGTAGAAGAAATCTATCTACAATTGACAGTCAACATCTAAATTCACTAGTCGAACAAAATGTCCGCCAAAGTTTCAAAGAAATGTTTCAGATAATAGATGTGAACATCCTAGTGCAATGGGAGCAGTAGGGCAGACTTGCAGTTTCCGATCAGGTCAGAGGGGATCCCGTCACCGCCAAGGGCCTTCCCTGAGGCCAGGGCTGTCAATGGCCTTGCCAAGCTCCTCTATGGTTGGTTCGGCGTCGAAGTCCTTCACGACCGGCAGGCACTTAATGGAATCAAGGGCTACGGAAGTAGAACCCGGTATAATGCTCCACCCATCTCTCCATCTGTTGTACCTTGTCTGCGATGACTTCCCCAGGAGTCGATTTGAGGAGTGCTGTCTTGTTCTGCACGGCTCACATTGCCGTCTTGATGCCATTGTACATCCCTTTTATGTTTCCTGTAATTGCTTCAGTCTGGATGGTTTCGCTAAGCTTTGTCCAGTTCTCGTTGACACAGCGTCTGGCAGTTTGATGAGCTTCGCTCCTGGCAGCCCGGTTGATCTGTAGGTTTCTCTTGCTTGTGACCGCTTGTATTCTGCAAGAGTGGCGCGCTTGGCCACAATGACAGGAGTCATCTCGGAGGACTTTGTCTCAGGGCAGTCATATGACTTTGAGGTCTTTCCCCCAAAGGTGGCCAAGGCGGTGAGGTGCATGGTGTCCCTCAAAGTCGTCCACTTCTCCGTGGAAGTGTCTCCAGTGTGTGAGGTTGCCCACTCGTTCTCAAACCTCTTGGCAAACTGTTGCACAAGGTCTGGCTGGCTCATCTTACTGACATCAATGCGAAAATTCCCATGCTTCTTGCCGCAATGGAACTTGTAGGGCTGCGGTTTGATCTTGCAGCAAACCAAGGAGTGGTCAGTGTCGCAGTCCGCGTTAGAGGAAGAACGTGTGTGAAAGATGTTCTTAATGTCATCTCGTCTGCTTAGAATGAGATCCAGCTGGTGCCAGTGCTTTGAGCGTGGATAGTAATTTGACAAACGTTGGTAAGAGCAACGAAGGATAGAAAATTGTGGAGGTCCATGATCGCTCATGTCCTGAGGGATCCAAGATAGAAGAACAAGCGTAAATATATTGTATATTCAGTCATGTGATAAAATTTGAGAACCAAATTTTTCATTCATTCAAAATAGAGCATTTATTAGATAATATTTTCAGTTTAAATACAGAGTCATAAGGGCGTTAAAAAGGCTATACATTTTGGTTCATACTGTTTTCCTGTTCACCTTGTGTTGTTGCCAATCATAAAATGGGAAATTAAACCTCTGTGATACAGATGTCAATTTCAGTTTAATTTAAAATGTGTGCGGACAGAAAGTTTGCATGAGTGCATTTATATTTTAATTCAAATGACAAATCTGAAAATATTTCCCAGAAAATTAAAAAAACTATTAAAAGCTTATAGCTATTTTAATTTCCCAAATGTACAAGGAATCTTATAATCATCTTAACTTTTATAAGATGTAAATCTTTTTTTTCTTTCCAACATTCTTATTTACTACTCAGACTAGGATAGGTGCTGTCCAGAATGAAGTGAGAGGGAAGATTGATTATCTCAATTTCTTATTTCAAACTCAAACAAATTCTGTGTGTATATGTGTGCGCCCGCGTGTACATTACAAGAATATGTTAATCACTCAAGGACAATATGGATATACGCATATACATTACATGCACGCACGCATATATTGTGTGACACACAGATAATCAGCTCTTCTTGTAAAATATTCTCTCCCTCCCGAGATATGAGGCCAAGTTGAAACGGGCAAGAGAAGATATTAAACCTTTGTCATGAGATATTAGCCAGTAGAAAATGGTGTCATACGACAAGGACTTAACAGAACTTCAAGGCCGCCACCGCTGCCGCCGCCTCTTCTGTTTTTTTGTTAATTGTTTTTTTTTTCGCTTTTTCGTCTTCTTTTTTCTTGCTGCTCTTCTTCGTCGGTTAAAGTTAATGTTCCTATTGTTATTGTTATTCTTTTCCTTTCTATTCTTTTTATTTTACATTTTTTCTTCTTCACCCACTTTTTCTGTTGTACTTCTTCTTCTGTTTGTCCTCTTTTTTTTCTTCTTCTTCTTCTTCTTCTTCTTCTTCTTCTTCGTATTCTCTTCTTCTACTGTACTTAATATTATCTTCCTTTTCTCCTTTCTCTTCCTCCATTTTTTCGTATTGTACTTCTTGATCTTCTTCCAGTTTCTTACTTTTCTTCATCTTCTATTTTTCCTGTTCTTCCTCTTCTTCTTCTTAATCATATTCTCTTCCTTTTCTCCTTTTTCTTCGTCCATTTTTTACTGTTGTACTTCGTGTTCTTCTTCTTTTTCTTCTTTTTCTTCTTCTTCTTCTTCTTCTTCTTCTTCTTCTTCTTCTTCTTCTTCTTCTTCATGTTCTTCTTCTTCTTCCACTTCATTCCTCTTCTTCTTCTTCTGCTCTTTAACTTATTTTTTCCCCTTCTCTTTTTCGTCTTCCACTTTTCTTGCTACTCTTCTTCTTCTTCTTCTTCCGCTACGGTTAATGTTCCTTTTCTTACTCCTATCCTTTTTCATTTCTCTTCTCTTTCTTTTCTCTATTTCCTCTTCGTCCACTCCCCCAGTTGTGCTTCTTTCCTCCTCATCTACATTTCTTCTTAATGTTCGTTTCTGTTTTTCTTCTTCCTCTTTTCGTGCTTCCCTTATTCTTCATCTACTACGGTTCAGTCAGTTATGTGTCATGCACCATAAAGGCTTGGGAGATCATGCCTCTTTAGATTCCTGACTGACCATGCAGAAACTTTCCCCGCGGTAGATTCTATTTATTTCTGTGGTAGACTGGTTGCCAACCAAGGCCAGAAAATTTGTTTTTTTATTTCCTGCTATTTAATCCATAGCTGTGAGAAGAAGAGATGGATTCATATCTTTCATTTACGCTTTAGTGAACTGGAATTCGAACTCGACTCTTACACGACAGCACACGGTTACTGCGCCTATCCTTTCTCCTATTCTCTTTCATATTTGCCCCTCTTCCTTTCCTCTGTTTTCTTCTTCGTCCACCTCTCCTGGTGCGCCTCTTCTTCTACCTCATTTATTTCTACTCTTACTTTTTATTTTTATTTTGTTCTTATTCTTAATCCTATTCTCTTCATTTCGTTTGTATCTTCTTCCTCTTTTCTTGATACCCTTCTTTTTCCTTCTTTATCTTCGTTTTTTGCTGTTATTGCTCTTCTCCTTCATTTCTCTTCCGTCTCTTCTTCTTCCTCTTCTATTTCGCCTTCTTTTTATTCTTATTCTGCTCTTATTTTTATCCTCTTCATTTTGTCTTTGTCTTCTTCTTCATTTCTTCTTTTTCTTCGTCTTTTGCTACTATTGCTGTTCTCTTCCATTTCTTCTTCTTCTTCTTCTTCTTCTTCTTCTTCTTCCTCCTCCTCCTCTTCTTCGGTTCTTACTTTAATCTTATTCTCCTCATTTTGTCTTTGTCTTCTCCCTCTTTTCATGTTTCTCTTCTTCCTCTTTTCATGTTGCTCTTCTTCTTCTTCGTCTTCGTTTTTTGCTGCTATTGCTGTTCTTTTCCATTTTCCTCTTCCTTCTCTTCTTTTTCGTGTTGTGTCCTTGGAGGATTTTGGAGGTCATAGTCATCTAAAACTTTCTTTTCCTTTGACTATTAGAAATCTTTCTCTCCAATATAATATTACACAATGAACATATATATTAGCAAATTGATGAAATACAAATTATAAAAAAACAGCAAGCCTATTTATCAGTTAGTATCCTGCTTTTCTTTACCGACATTTCTTCTGCTTTTCTTCCTAAACACTTTTCTTTCAATACGAATTCCCCTAACCATGTTTGTTCCAAACAGCTCAGTCTTATCAACAACATTACGCTATTCAGATGTGAGAATAAAAATCTCTAAGCCTCCTACCAATTCTAACTTTAAAAATTCAGCAATTTCTTTTTTTTATTTAAAAGAAAAATTCTTTAACAGCGAAAAATTTTCTTACTAAAATTAAGTGTAAGCATTTTTCAGCTAATACAAGACGGTATGGCAAAGGTTTCCGCATGATATTTTTCATTAGTTTTTGCGATAACTATCCAAGTTCTCATTTAAAAAAAAAAAACAGGAATAAAATGCCACCTACTTATTGGAAAATAATCTCTCCATATCCAAATACATTCAACATGTTGCACTGTTCATATGAATAATTCTAGAAAGGTGGTGTCTTCAGTAGTACGTGTGCGTTTCAACATGTTAGGGTTTTATTACTTAGCAAGGTCACTGAGAATCGAATAGACTCTCACTTTGTTGCTTAATAAATCTAATAAGACACGTTTTGTTATTTTTGAGTCCTTGAATGATCTTCTCATTAAATAACGGTATAAATATTGTTGGTATTTAAGAGGGAGATAAAAGATAATTTTCACTTTCACATTCCTAGTTACAATATAGATGTTTAGGCCTACAAAGGAGTCGAAATAGTAGTAGTAATAGATTCAGAATATCAGGAAGCAGAAGAAAAGTCTTCGAGACCACGGTTTCCTGATGAATGCAAGGAAAGGTACGTCGAACAGAGGTCGAGACCGTGGTTTCCTGATTAATACAAGGAAATCTCCGCCAGACACAGGTCAAGATCACGCTTTTCTAGTGAATACAAGGAAAGGTACGTAAAACAGAGGTCGGGACTACGGTCTTTTGATGAATATAAGGAAACGTACGTTGAACGGGGATTGAGGCAATCATTTCCTGATTAAAGGTATTTGGTGGCTGGTATTTAGTGAAAATCACGAGTAATGATCGAATTAACATCTGAATAATATAAAATAAATAAAATAAATTTTTATTAGAACAACTTTCGTACGTTTTTCACGATTAAAACTGTTTATTATACTGGGGACGTAGATTATAAATGAGAAAAAATGTCTAGCGGATTTGTTTTTAGAGTTCTTCATATGTGGGGTGAGAAAAATATGGCAAAACGTTGTCTTATTTTGACTGGATTTCCGTTGTAAAACCCTCTCCAACAAATCCACTCGATAAAGGTCATTTTTGAAAAAGCGTGTCATGATAAACATGTCGGTAACTTAGAACGTTTGTTTCAACAAGATTCCCGTGAGCTTACCAGCAAAAAGCAACTATCGAGAACTGATCATCTAAAAATAAATGCGAGTTTTGATTAACTTCTAATGATCATAACTTGGCAAATACTTGGCATTACGACAAAGGTGAACCAATTCTGAAATCATTAATCTATCTAAGATTAGAGAGCACATATGACATTCAGTACATTTCAAGATTGATTCTGGTTATATCAATGCTTTCATTCCAATTCCAGATTATAGTTTCTGATTTGGAAAAAATTATATTAAGTACTGCTTCTTGGAACACCAGGTAAACACCTAGCTCCTTTTATCACAACTATGAATGCCTATGTCATCAGAATTGGAACCAACATAGTCCTCATTATACACGAGAACTACAAACATTTTGTCTGTTACGTCTAACAACATATTCGAGATGGTATGACCGAATGCAGCTAAATGTTGGTTGGTTGATTTTGTTTAGCGGCATATCAATCTCGATGAGTTATTTAAGGCTTAGAACACAATGTTATGGCTTCAACAACATATATTTTGAATTCAAATGTATGCATTCAACTACACAGAATATATAGTTTGTCATTTTATTATAAATATATAATGCTGGTAATTTTTCTTATATAAAATTTTATTGCTGGTATTTTTCTCTAAAAAGTATGTTTTTTTATACTTTCATAGAGTTTTATTTGGCGGATTCACTATTTGCACCTAGCTGTGACCCTAATAGGTGCTCTCAGACCGGGTTAGGGTGGACCTGGCAACAACAGCAATTATCATTCCACGCTTCTCAAAAACTTCAATTTCCCGATCGGATACTTTGCTACTGAATGTATTTTATCATCATATCCAGGAGAAGTTACTTAAATATTTAGTTCCAAGAGATTAAATACATTTTAGTTTGATTTCTTACTGTCCGTACTTCTGCATAAAAGTTTCATTTATGTTTTCAACGTAGTCGATATCTTCATCGATATCGTCCTCGTCGACACCAGTTGTCACCTTCAATGCCATGCAGTGCTTTCCTGGTGCAGTGTTTATTTATTTTTATAAGATATTGACACAGTTGTTCCATGGTTGTTCTGTCAGGTTCACAGTATCATACTAGTGGCTAGTCATTCGTTTCAGAGTATAACCGTCGCAGATATCTGCAAAGGAAGATTTGTGTTTCCTCAACACACGTGGTTTATCACTGTAACTATGCTTAGTGCACTTTGTAAGAGAACGCTTAACTTGTCTTGATCCGTATTTGTGAAAATACTGTACGATTTAAATCCTCAGTTATAATGACTTATCATTAGTTATGCAGCAGGAAAATTTGGATATCCATTGAAGCTGCTATCCACCAAAGAAAAAAAAAAGCTAGTCCCCACTGCGGGCCATTTAAAAATAGTTCGCGCAGCTGATTGGTTGTACAAACAGCCAATCGGATGTGCGGAATACGTGGTCTTTCTTCGTAGAATTCTTTAAAAAGGCCAGAGTAACTGTTAGCGTTTTAAAAGTGAGGAGGAATCAGGGTTAGATCACCCCTGATTGGGTCGATTTGGTGATGGGGAGTATGATGTTGAAAGACCGGAAACTCCCTGATGAACCAAGTCAAAACATCACTGACGACCCCCTCGGGCGCGTACTTAAAAGCGTATTTTTGAATTAGACTAGTGAATCCGTGCCAGCATCACTATCGAACAGCCTCTTCTTCCTATTTTTAGTTACAGTATGAAGAAAAACCGGAATGTGCTTTTCAATTATAAAATAATTATAGATATCCCAAACACCTGACAGTTAAGACAATAAATTAACATAAATAAAGGTTTTTTCACCTGCACATTTTGAAACTGAAATTAATTTTCCATTTGCGTCTCTTTGATATATTTAGAAATTCTTGATAATGTCTAAAGAACCAGCAATATGATTGGTCCTGACCTAGCTTCTCGGCTTCCGCCACTTTCTCACGAATGTAATGTAGTTTCCCTGCGTGTTTTTCTATAAATCATTTCTTGGTAATTGTCGAATAAACTTTTCGCTATTGTAAATAGACTTTATTAATGTAAGCTCTCTACTAGATTTGCAGAATAGTTTATAACGGTTTCTGCCCTTCCCGCTTGTGTAACTCTTTACCGGCTGCACACTTTCTAAATACTTTGATCTTCAAAAATTTAAATGCAATCTCAATCGTTATCTACTGTCTTCTTGATTACTCATCTGTTGTTCTCGCTCCTTAATAATATTTTTTTTTTTAATTATTCTTTCACATTCAGAAACCCCTTGTGTCTTAAAGGCGGCACTACCTTGCATGGGGTGATATGATTTAAAAAAAAAAATCATGTGGAAATTCGTTAATTTTATTCTCTTACGAATGAAATCTTTACCTGGTGTCTCACTGTACAAATTCACCAAAACCCAGGTTTTAGAGAATATGCTAACATCGACATACTGTCTTTCATGAGAATCAATGACAGGTTTTTCAGGCTGCATGCATTTTTAAATATCGTTGTTTCGTTTACCATTTAATATTTTCCCCTGATATGTAAACGTGCTTATAATTACCGGTTATTTTAATAAAGTGCCTAGGATCAAATGCGAGTGAGTCAAACAGGGTTTTTCGCGTTCTTGCTGACAGCATCATCACCACCGATTGTTTAGTGACAGCATATCACCTCACATCTTCAGTATCTATCTCAGCATTATAATGAATAACTGGGGGCATTTCAACGTGTTGTAATGGTTAGCAAGCTTGTCTTGATAGGTCAGATACAACTAACTAGTGAGTCCGATCCTCACTGGGTGCCCTATACTTTCGGCCTTGTGCTACATATAAGCCACGCTTATAAAACCATTATCTAAAGGTCCCTGGTTCAATCCCGGGTTTCGGCATCCGGTCGCAGGCGCCTTTAACTTGGGCACCTCGGCGTGGTGGAATGGTTAGCATGCTTGTTTCGTTAAAACAGTTAGGACTAAATTGTGAGGTCGATCCTCATTGGGTGCCACATACTTTCGGCCACATCTAAGCTACGCTTAGAAAATCAATATAATGAATAACTGGAAAAGGCATCGGCCGAAACGAAATCTTACTTGCTTAAATAATTTGGTTCTCAGCTGTGGCATGTACGTGATCAGTGGTCAATTCTCGTAGCAGAAGGTGTCTATCACTGTTATAACGTTTATCGTTATCTGACAAACTAGGTGACTGATGTTGTCTCGAATAGTAGGAATTGAAGCAGACTATTAATATTTAAGAACAATATTTATTCAGTTAATGTATGGATTAAGACACAGACGACGGAAAGTGCGAAAATGAAAACCGAAGGAGCACTGAAATAGTAAAACAGCGTATTTCAAAAGCTAAGTAAACTATTAAGAAACAGGAAAACTTTGTTAGAAACAAAGAAAACACTACCGAACTCTTACGTGATATCAGTCCTCCTATCTGACAGAGGATGATGGACAATCTTCTCACAGATAAAGAGGATATTTGATGCAACAGAAATATTGTTTCTACAGAAGGATGCTGAGAATAACCTAAACTGAACATGTGAGCAACGGCGAAGATTTAGAGAAAATTAAAACAAAATGGATACTTATACTTACGCTCAGTAAGAGACAGTTGAAATTTGTAGGGTGCATAATAAGGAAAGTGATGTAAGGAAATAACCTGGCACCCCCCGGTGAGTGAATCCACTATAGGTAATAACTAGCTATAAGTATCTGTAAGTCAACGGATTACAGAGACCACCTGGATTCTGTTCCAGCTATACAGTCGACATCTCAGTATTCGGGCAGAGAGGAACACGGACGAGACTCTGCCCTTCGGCATAACTTCGTCCGGGGTTGTACACAGACCATAACCTGCTTATGCGGTTCTACGAGGAATTTTTGGCCGAGCCTAAGGGCACGGATGACTCACGTTAAACTCGGCCTTGTGCCACATCTACCATCGTGGGGGATCTAGTAAATATTGACGAGCTGGAATCTGTTCCAGCTGTGCTGTCGAATTCTCTGCCTTCGAGTAGAGAGGAACCCGGATGAGGCTATGCCGGAGGGCGGTGTCTCGTCCGGAGAGGTAGACAGACCCGAACCCGTTTATGCGGGGTCTACGGGGATTTTTTGGCCGAGAATACGGGCTCGGGAAGCGCACATTAAATTCGGCCTTGTGCCACATGTGACTGTGTGGGGCAGTTCCTAGATACCGTCTACAAGCCGGATTTATTGATTTGTTCTTTTATGGGTTATCAACCCTTCGTGCTTTATTTAAAGCCGAAGCATATCTTGGATTGTAAGAATAATTCTTGCATTAATAGTTTACGAGAAATTTTGGGCCGAGCCTACTGGCTCGGATTGTCCCACATTCAATCCGGCTTTGTGCCACATTCTGCCCAGTAGGGAGGTTGGTAAATATTACTAGATGGGATCTGTTGAGTACGAATTAGACTTACGCGAGGACTACCGACCTTCCAATAGTAGCACTCACTACTGGATTGACTGCAACGACCTTGTGAATAACTGTTACATTTATTCGTATTGTACTGGTTTTGTACAATAAGTCTTTACTTATTTTATTCACCTTGTTGTTCAAGTATATATTCCTATTATCAGGGAATAAAACAGAAAGAATCTCTGGAAAACTTGAAACTCACTGGATATATTGAATGCTAGAGGACTATAAGAAACAGCGCATAAACAACCGAAGGAACGTCTGGAAATGGATGACAGAACAGAGTAACATCTGGAAATGGATGACAGAACAGAGTTTAGGACAAATAACACAAAATAACACATCTCTCTTTAAATTCTGAAAATCACAAATAATATTAACGTTCATTCAAAAAACCGAAATGTGCGTGAAACATGATTCTCCAATGAAAATCAAGCAACACGAAAGGAAAAATACCAGAATTTCTTTCTACGTTTTTCTCCATATCTCATTCTCTGGTGAACCTTAAATATATGTAAAACACGTTAGATTGATAAACGTTTACTATTTATTCTTTATCTTCTCATGTGTACACCTCCCCCCCCACATATATATATATATATATATATATATATATATATATATATATATATATATTTGAGAGACCGAGACAATATGTGTGTGTATTGGATGAATTAATAACATATACCATATGCATATATGTATATGAATGAAGACAAAAGGAAAACCTATCTTAGTCCACGCATTTCTTCTCAGGGATTTTATCAAGGCATATTTCAATAACATTTTTGCTCTTGTATATAAATACATGTGACAAAATAAAGACTTAACATTTGCCTTGACGAATTTCCTCAGAGGATGAAACGCGTCGGCTAAGTTTCCAAGTTTCTAAGTTTCTTCAAACATAGTACTTTTACCGATATATTCTCTTTGAAATTTGTATATGCATATATCTATAGAGTAAAAAAGAGAGAGAGAGAGTGGGTGTATAGAAGAGTGAAAGTGAGAACGTGAGAGTCAGACCGCTTCCTCAAAAATAAAAATTCCAATTTCATTTTGCCCTTTATAGAAAAAATTACTTCATGTCTGTATATAATTGTTGTGGTAGGATCCACCTAATTTGCATAGTGGAGTACCGACTATATAAATATGGTTGGTACCGGGAAGACATGGGAGGCAAATCAAGAGATTCAACTAGAGACTCTGCCCGACTGCGACTTAGTCAACACATTCTCCAGGAACGGTCTTCCCAGGAATATACAAAAGACTATATGTAAATATTGTGCACACTTCCTTGTTTCAATACATTTTGTTCTAAGTACATTTTGTGTTGCGTTATTATTCCATGCATTAGTCAAGTTTCAACAATAATATATTTTAAAATTTTTACACATGCAATTTCTTAAAAAAAAATTAAAGCAGTTACATAACCAGTTAAGTTTTGAATGTGGAAGCAAAAATACAGAGAAATGGATCAATTGAAACAAGTGTTAACATCTGGCTGGTATATAAAACGGGAGACGGGGGGGGGAATTCACTGTGGTGTAATGGTTAGCGAGTTTGTCTCGCTAGAATAATTACGACTGAGTTGTGAGTTCGATCCTCTCTAGTTGTCCCATACTTTAGACCTTGTGCCACATCTGAGTTATCCTTGGAATATCACTATAAAACGGGAGATGAGAGAAAATAAAGGATGGAACGCAAGAGGGTTAGGAAAGAAAACGCCAAAAAATGTCTGGTGGAATTTTATCGATGAGAACCTCTGATGGCTCATGGAATGTATGCATTTAGTTGTCAAACGTGGGCTTCGTACCAATTCCTTCCGCCCTGCATTTCATTAAGGCAAATGGAAATTTTACAAAAGACATTTTGATATCATCACTCGAGTCGTGTCTTGATCTTCTTTTCAAATTAACTTTGTCAAACGACTCACAAGTGTAATGCCAACGGTAAGGTTTTATTGCATCAGGTTATCGCCATTTGAGGTGAAACGAAAGAAAGTATTGATACGTCGACTCACTGATATAGCTCAAAACTGAACGATGCCTTTCATCTTTCTTTCAACACTGCCGCCTTGTCAAATACCTTAAGACAGACATGACATCTTTTATACTTTGATAGCTATTTCCACTCTAACCTGCATTTTCAGGGAAGCATTCTTTTCAAGTTTAATAGAGAAGATTGTTTCAAAACATTGTGAAGTGCCTGGTTTGGGCAAGCAGAAATTTTCCCCGTCACCCCATCGCCAAAAAAAGCCCCACTTCATTTTCTATTTCACATTGAGAAAAGACATCGTCTTGTCCGAAAATTCCATTTTTGAACACCTTTCGCATCATACTTCCATTTTTCTAATTACTTAAAGAAAAATATGCGCTGTCCGGCAGGATACGAACTAGAGGTCGCTGTCATTTGATCAGACAGTTACAGAGGGCGTTGATGACCAAGCAATGTCCAATAGTGCCTTTAAACACATTTTTTCTGGCTCTTTAAACAGATACAGCAGCCCAGTTTCGTCTCCTAACGTAAACAAAGCAATTTGTAAAGAAAGGAGGTGATTTTTTTTATTTATGAATCCAACAGATTTTTATTACTTAAACGTTATTTTTAGTGGATACTCGTATTTGAATAGACACCCCGTTTATTTATTAAACAGTACATATATTTATTTTCATCTACCTGCCTGAGTATTCGAGAAATTATATTTTTCTCTATATTTTCTACGAATATTGAGTACTACTAAGTAGAATCCAATGATTATTCCTGAGGTTTATTTTGTTTTTATGATAGGAATAGAAAAGTATTAGATAAGTTTTATTAGGTGCCTTTAGGTGGGCACTAAGTTTTAAGTTTCTGTGAACACAGTGTAGCATGATATCTAGGAAAGCCAAAGTATTGTTTTCTTCCATTTCACTTTTTAATCATTTTAACCCATGCAAGGCGGGGATGTCACTAGTACTCAGAGGGTTACAGGGTGTGAAAGTGAGAGAAAAAGACTTGGTACTAAGGGGACTGAGGAAAGGATAAAAGATGAAGGGAATTCAAGAGAAAAGGAGATGGCGATTGACGTTGTACGTACATTTTTGAAGACTGTTGTTTTCAGGAAAGCGAGTAAACCCAAGGAGTTCCACACGCGGGAAGTGCGAGAAAATAAACTACTGGAGTAGAAGTGGCGGTTACATTTAACTATTTCTCTATTAAAATGGTGGGACCTAAGTGCCAGTCTAGTAGCACAAACGCACATAGACCGGGAACAAGGGAAAAAAGCTTGTCATAGCAGGTAACATGAATACCAGGAATATATTTGTAGAAAAGACAGAGGGAAGCCATATCACGTCTGTGATTAAGTGACTGAAGTCAAGGTGTCATGTCAGGATTGATTACATTACAGATCCTTCTTAGGAGTTTGTCAAGAACCTCGCCATGAATAGCAGGAGCACCAGACCAGATATGGCAATAGTATTTAATGTACGGAAGAAGGGTAGATAAGTAAATCTGCAAGATGAACTCTGACATGAAAAAAAAACCTTCTAGCACGACAGTGATCCAACCTTCCTTGCAGTAGATGCAGCTATTGGTTCAATGTAGTTGTTCCACCCTACGTCAGTTGACAAAGTGAGGCCAGAAAGCCGCAGTGTATTGCTTTCTGTGAGTCTAGCATCAGGCTTTCTGATGGCGGGCAGTTAGAGATTCCCGATGGTAGTTAAATGAGAGTATTTTAGATTTGGAAGTATTGCTATTGAGACAGGAGTAAATATTAGAGACATCAGCATAAATGACTACTTGGAAATTGTTGACATCAGGAAGATAATTAATGACGATCAAAAACAGCGTAGGATCCTTGGGGACACCGGCGTTCGTGTGAAAGTAGCTGGAAGCGAGACCGTTCAAAACGACCTTCATTCCACGATTTGATAGGAACGTCTACATTAAATCAAACAGTCGCCCAGTAATATCGTAACCCTGGAGTTTGCGTGGAAGACCAGCGTGTCAAATGTCTTCGTGATATCAAGAGCCACAGCTCGGGCTTCACTGTTATTACCAAGAACTTGATATAAATAGTCAGTGATGACAGTTTGCATATAAGCGGTAGATCTGGCAAAACGGAAGCTATGTTGTTTGTCATGAGAGGTAAGGATCTTAACCACTTCAGAAAGGATTAAAGCCTCGAATACTTTGACGGAAAACGCTAGGAGACTAATAGGGCGATAGTTAGAGGGGTCAGAAGGATTTCCAGTGTTCTTAAAGAGAGAAACTACAGAGAAGAAAAGCAGGAAGAAGCTAAGAAATAGCTATAGATTCTGAAGAGGATTGGAGCCAGTTCGGGGACACATTTCTTTAGGACGATGATTGGGATAACGTCACCTCCCGTTGCCTTATTTAGAATATAATGTTTGAGACCTATCAGGGGTTTATGCGCATATACCTCAGCAGAGCCTCTGTTCTAGAAGGAAAATCAGGTGTGGGTACTCCAAAGTAGGCGAGTGTCGAGCTGGAAGAAAATTTCCAAGCAAATCATTCAGCCATGTCTGCTATCAATGTTAGATTTGATTGAAAGGAGGAGGAATTAAGGATCTGCCGTTGTTCAGCACACTCTCGCAGAGCCGCCAATAATGACTTGCGAGATGCAAAAATTTGTTTCATTATATCAGCAGAGTGTTGTAGAAATAGACATTGGTACACTGAAACGAGCAGCTGGCATTACAAAGACACACACACCCACACACGGGTGGGAACACAAAAATACACGCAAACAAACATACACACATTCACACACGCGCGCGCGCGCACACACACACACACACATACATATATATATATATATATATATATATATAAAGAATGAACAGTAAGATAAAAGAAAGAACAGTAAGATATATTTTAAATCAGTTAAGTTATAATATATATATATATATATATATATATATATATATATATATATATATATATATATATATATATGAAGAAATATAGTTTTAACGTGTTCTATATTTATGGGAGAAAATGCTCAACTAAATATCAGAGAGAGAGAGCGTATGTAAATATAAAAAGTGAACATTGAAGTCAACATTCAGAGGCGACAGACTGTTTCATGCTAGACGCTAGATGTCGCCTAATGTTTGCGTCTAGAATGAAACAGTTTGTCGCCTCTGAGTGTTGACTTCAATGTTCACATTTATATATATATATATATATATATATATATATATAGTGAGTCAAATCTACCGCATTATCTCAGTTTTTTGTAGGCTACCATTGTTTGTCTGGCATTGGTATTAATGTAGGGACCAATGGAAAACATGTTTGTTTGATCATTTGACGTGAGAAAAATTATTTCTAAACCTGAAAAATAAAAACGAAAAGGAAATAAGAAAATAAATAAACAGAAGACAGCTTTTAACAATATGACTTCCCAGAACCTGTTTGTTTATTTTTTTTATTATACTTTTACAACTTTCGGAAAAGACTTTGAGTATTATGTTCAAAGTTGAGGATACACTTTTCGACGTTACAGATGACGCCATGTTAAATCATTTTCAAATGAATACCAAGAAGCAGACAAAGAATTTAAAGTACCACACAGAAACCGCGTCGCTTCTTGATAACGTCTGGAAAGCCGAAAGTATTTGGACAACATATATATATATATATATATATATATATATATATATATATATATATATATATATAAATATGAATTCAAGCATGTTTTGTTAAATAATTTAGACGCATTATGTCTATTTATTTTAGTTTTAATCCGTTCAAGTCCACGAATTAATTTCTTGGCGGCTGTAAAATATTGATTAAGAAAGATTACAAAACTTTCGTTAAATAATTTTTACTTTCAATCTTAGCAGAGTCTTTCTTCGTGGGGTGGGGGAAATTTAAAATATCTGTGTATGCGTATACAGCAGCTCTGTATATTCAAAGTATTTTTCCCTGTTCAGTTACAGCGTTCCAAATCCGAAAATGCAAGGAGGGGTAACTTTTCTTTTTAATATTTAAAATTAAAAAAAGATTTTATGTTTTAATATTTTAATTTAGTATTTTATATAAAACTTTGCTGCTACAAAAATTTAAGAACTTTGTGGTTATACTCATAGCTGACTATATATGACTTTATTTATTTTTGTCTGCACTTATTTCAAGAAATACCAGAATTTTAAGCTTTCGCTTATTATTATTATTTTGATGAAATAGTAATGTCTTTTCAACTAATAGCTTTCGGCTATACATTTAGCCATTTTCAAGGATTAAATATTTTAACTGTTAAATAAGAAATAGTTTGTTGCATGTATGCATTTATAAAATTTTTTCATTTTTCAAAACATGGTCAAGATATTGGAACCATAGTTGATATTATTAAGTGTTGTTTTTTTGCTTTTATTAATAAGGCTTCCATCATTTTAGCCTTTTTTTGCATGTAGATGATGCTATTATATTTGTGTTGTAAAACAATGTTACCTATGATGTCCGGTAGGCCACCATGAATATTTAAATGAGAACTAATTGAGCTATAATCAGAGAGATGTAGAGTGGCCTATATAATTATTTACGAATTTTTATTGATCATGAATACAATTCCTTAATGGGCATTTAAATTCGTGAATAATATTTACCCTAATTAATTTTGTTGTAAGAGGTGAATTATTATTTTTAACTATAAGGTTAGAGGTTCAATTTTTTTTTGTAATAAATAATTAATCTATTTTTTTTGCTATTGTCAACTGATGTTGTCCATTTTTTATAATGTTCTTTAGTCTACTTTCGTCTTGTTTATCATTTTCGTTCATTTGATTTTATAAACATATTAATGTTACTGTTTATGTTTCTGCTCTCGTCATTGCTATTAGCTAACTTAGACAGAAAACGCCTAATATAGAAATCCAACAATTGATTAGGAAATTCGTTATTAATAAGCGTTTGTTTTACGTTGTTTAATTCTTTAAAGAAAAGCGTGTGAGAGAATGAATTCTCGTGCACTCTCTTGAGGAAATATTTAATAACACCTATTTTATTTCTAAGAGGACATTCACTAGAGAAATTAAGATGGCAAGAGTCATTACTAGTTGTTTTCTTTTTATAAACAGAAGTTTTAAAGGTATTATTGCTACAATCGACGAGAACATCTAAGAAAGGAAGTTTATTTTCTTCACTAAGTTCATGAGAAAATTTAGGACGGAATTCTGTTGAAATGTAGCTTTCAATTTTCTATTTCTTTCTTATTTTCAGCTAAAATAATTATATCGTCTACATAACGAACATATATCTAAGGTTTAATAACATTAGTAAAAACCTTGTTTTCAACATAGGACATTTGATAATTGAAGAAAGAGGGCCCGATAGGGTTTTCCATACTTACTCCATCAGTTTGTATGTAAATAGTACTATTATGAATATAAAAAGGAACTCTAGTGTTGCAAGCGAGCAATTTTCTTAAAATATTGGGTTGGATTGATGGGGATAAATTATATTTTTTTATACACTGAATTAGTGATAATATTAAGAGTTCCTTGAATAAAATAGAACAGTTAATAAAATTAAAAAGTAAATATTTGTTAATAATTTAAATATCTGTTGACAGTCAATGAAATCTGTGTATAGGAAAATGTGAATACATAAAATGATTTGATGTAGGAAAAATAAGTCATTTATGGTAAGAATAATAAGTCAAGTATATCTAAAGAAAGTATAGAATACGTAGTAACTTATGAATTCAAAAAATTCTGAATTCAAATATTTATGATAATATTATCGACATATTAAGGAAACTGAAAATTACATTAAAATAAAAATGATAAAATTTTAACATCCAACTGCATTTCATATATCCCAACTAACATACTTTGCGTAATATTCGATATCCATCATATATATATATATATATATGTATGTATATATATATGTATATATATATATATATGTATATATATATATGTATGTGTATATATATATATATATATATATATATATATATATATATATATATATATATACGAAAGAAACAGGGAGAGAGACAAAGACAGAGAGATACCTCTAAAAAGACGCTAAAAATCAGCATACATGATGAAAAAATGCACTGAATTTAATATAAAAATATTACAGGTCTTTGTGATTCTGTAGCGCCAGGCCGTGATGTTTGGTGAAAAAGGGTTCTAGTAGAATTGGGCCGGAGATGTTCCAAGAGCAGAGCGGTGTCCTTAAAAGATATCGCCTTCAAGTAACGCGATATCCATACTCAGAACGATATCGGAAATCATGCAGAGTAGGGAAGGTTGACGTTTCAATTTTGATAAATCAACATTGCACTCAGTGCAAAAGTTGGGGTTTGATCAGTTGAATAAGGACACCTAGAATTAGATTCATAAATTTTACCAGTTATTGAGCGTTTAGTTGCAACGATCGTCTAAAAATGTATAGAAATGCCTAATTACCGCTGGTTTTTGCTTACAACACAACTTTACTATTTCAAGACCAAATCCAAGTTGATATCTTTTGTATTAGATACATTGAATGGAAAATATATTTAAACCAGAATTCTAATTATGAATCACCACAAGCAAAATATGTAAATTGTTAACTGTATTCGATGAATAAAACCTATGTAAAAAATGGAAAAGATTACAAAAAAGGCGACTCAATGAATAAGATTTATTTAGACGTTTGGAAGATTATTTGTTTGGTCATAGGTCATAAAAACAAAAATAGATTAAAAAATATATATAAATATATAATACTGCTGGGTACACATTATAAGAAAAAATGATATAAATTTGCATAGCATAGTAATAATCACACAAAACTACTGCATTATAGGATATATTAGATCATAATACAATTAAATTGTTCAGTATAATACCCATTTGAAGTAAATGAAGGTTTTATTTTATAACAAAATGATGTATTACTAATGTGCTTGTGCTATGCATCTTGTCCGTATACAATCTCTAAAGCTTCAGTAAATTATAAATTCTGTAATGTACTATATTTACTTCTGGTGATCAGTAAAATTCCAACGCTACGATTTTTAACCTGAACTTAATATTTAAAATCCCCTTTTTTTTAAAAAAAAACAACAAAAAACGGTAATGATTTGTAAATAATATTTTGTGTCATAACTGTCAAATTGAGTTCAATAAAACGGTTCTAAAATCGACCTGTCCTAATGCAGAAGGGAGCTCATCTATGTTTTACAGATCATGCAAAAAATTTTAATAAGGCGTTTACTTTTACAAAGTTTACTTTTTATATTCAAAAAGAGACAGTTGAAATTTTAATGACACTTAAGGACAGGTGGGAACTGTGGTTTTTGAACAAACACAAATGTACCTGAACAGCGACAATAATTGACCAGATCCTAGTTGCCAACGATTTCATACATATATATATATATATATATATATATATATATATATATATATATATATATATATATATATATATATATATATATATATTTGTGTGTGTGTGTCTGGAAAGACAAAAGGAAAACTTATCTTAGCTGACGCGTTTCATCCTCTGAGAACTTGTCACAATACTTGTCACAAGGTCGCTCAAGTATTGTCCTTTTACAGATGTATTCTATTTGACTTTTCTATCTGTCTGTCTGTCTCTATCTCTGTCTCTCTTTCTGTCTGTCTCTCTCTCTCTCTATATATATATATATATTGCGAGACATATACAAGAACATTCCTGTTCACATTCACAATATAAAAAAAATACTGATCAACACCACAACTACAATATACCAAGAAAATAACAAATTCAAGCTACAGATCCTCAATGCAATATCCGTTAAAAGATTTAAGCCGGCATTGAACAGAATCAACTTTGAAAACTGCAGTAATGTTCTGAAATACCTATAAAGTAACAGTTTTTCATGCTTTAATGCACGTAAGACAGTGAAATTCTAACACAGAAGAAAGACATTCCATAATGGATAATTTTTCACGTTCTAATGAACGCTAAGCACGACTGTCAACCGTTGCATTTGAAATTACAGTAATGCATACCAACACACAGCTTGTACTACTTGCATCCCTGAAGATGTTCTTGGAAGAAGATCGAAAGCACATGGGAAATGGGAAATAAAAGTGATATAAACAGTTATAGTAATTTTCTCTCATCCTTTAATATCAATGCACGGAAGTTCATTCTTGAGTATGAATGCACATTGTTAAAAAGTTGTAGACATAATGTCTGCAATTTATTTAATCGGGCAAGCCTAAATGAGAATTTGCTGCCTAAATACACGCGCACACACGCACACACACATGCACACAAACACACGCACATACACACACACATGCACACACACGAACACACACACGCACACACACACACACACATATATATATGTATATATATATATATATGACTTAGACCACTTGGCCACATTGGACCTACTGATATATATATATATATATATATATATATATATATATATATATATATATATATATGTGTGTGTGTGTGTGTATGTGTGTGTGTGTATGTGTGTGTGTGTGTGTGTGTGTTAATCGAATACACTCGAAAGCAAAGCAATAAAAACATTAAGACAAAAAACAGTAATATTATTATTAAGGAGTGAGAACAATATAAGTGTAATCACGTAGACAGTAAACACCGATTGATATTAACAACTTTACGGCATTGAGAATGTGACTGAAGCCGAGATACTATGTCAGGAACAATATCATTTCTGATTCTTCTCTGGATTTTATCAAAGGTATCTAAATATATAGCGGGAGTACAGGACAATATTTGGCAGCAATATTCTAATCATGACGGAACGGTAGACATAGATATGCAAGATAGATTCTAGAGAAAAAATCTGTCTAGCACGACACAGTGGGCCAACTTTCTCAGCAGTAGACCTAGAAATGGATTCAATATAGCCTTTCTGTTGTGGTAGGATCCACCTAATTTGCATAGCGGAGTACCGACGATATAAATATGGTTGGTACCGGAAGACAGGGAGGCAAATCAAGAGATCCAACTAGAGACTCTGTCCGACTGCGACTTAGTCAACACATTCTCCAGGAACGGTCTTCCCAGGAATATACAAAAGACTATATGTAAATATTGTGTACACTTTCTTGTTTCAATACATTTTATTCTAAGTAAATTTTGTGTGTGCATTATTATTCCATGCATTAGTCAAGTTTCAACACTTTCCAATTCATATCAGCCAAGAAGTTTGAAGGGTACTATCAGCTATGCTGATGGAAGGCAGAAACTGGTCTCCCATGGTTGTTTTTTGAGGCCGAAGAAGACTTCATCATGCAATTCAGTGCATTAATGCGAATTCTCGAAATCGAATTGAGCGGGTAGAAGACTTCGGGGAACTTCTATGTGTCATGCCCCGTGCCCTGATGGCATTTGCTGACACCGTCTTTCTGGCCGTTAGATCTGGAGGATAAACCAGCCATCCCACTCCTCACGGTGCCAGTCTTTGCATGCAATAGGGCTCAGAAATTAGGCTGTTGCAAGCAAGCAGTTCTTTGGAACTTCATGTGAGAGTTGGACAACCAGGATGAACTCCCGCGAGAGCAGAACGACTGTTCTTCCTTCAACTTGCGCTATTCCACATCGACATCCTAAATATGTTTTACACTGCAGATTGGAGGAAATGGATGTGGTCAAATGTGTCAATTACTTCAATTACAGTAAAATATATTTAACGGATAAATAAGGCAGTATATATATATATATATATATATATATATATATATATATATATATATATATATATATATAATAAGTAATATAAAATAAATGACAAATATAAAAATATTTTTCATTATTGTTACTGCTAAATTATTTAAATTTAAAACAACAGAGAAATACTAAAAGATTAGTATATTGATATACAAATAAACACAAACACAAGAAGTGGGATCAAATACAGATCAAATATGGATAGGGATCCGACATAATGTTACCATAAAGAACAATTCTTCTTCTTTTATGTTACGTGCCCCTTCAGAAGGTAGGCGATTATGGCTCTCCACCTCTTTCAGTAACTTATGCCTCTTTATAGTTTTTTTTTCTTTTTGTTATTTCTACAAGACCCTGTTCTGCCATCCATTTGCTCAATCACATTAAACCTAGAACACTAAACATGGGTATATAGTACCCAGCGCAAATTTTCCTATTTTTAATTACAATTGACAGTACCTGATTTTCTTACCTAAATAATGTTTTCAGTTGCTATTAATAGTACTCAAAGTACAAAGTCTGAAGTGTACGCATGTAAAATATTTCAAATAAAGATTTATATTTTATATTTTTTTTTATTTTTTCAAAATCGGGTATGATATACCCATGGTTAGTAGTGATGTAACTTTAATTGATGTAAGTATGTAACGTGTTACATTCTATTGTCCCTCTCTCCTTCTAAGCGCACTGTGAGTATCAGATTTTCCAAGCCCTTCTTTCTCATTACGTGTTCCAGAAACTTCAGCTGCCTCTTCCTGATGCTAAATATAAGCCTCCTATTTGTTCGCATCCATCCGACTCCCTTTTACTAAAGCTTCATCAAACAATGAGATAGGGAAAAATAAATTCTGGTATTTTTACCTTTGTGCTGTTTGATTGATATTGTTTAAGCAGGCTTCACGTACATTTGTCTTGTCAAGCAGCGTTCCTGTGTATAATTTATTTGTGTAAATGCATCATAATTCCTTTTGCGATTTGGATGATATTATATATTCATAACTGTGTAAGTATGTGTACGTACGTGAGTGTCTATGTGCGTGAGTAGACTTTATTTATATTGGGTGTTTATCCGCATGTTCATTTGGGGATTTCTTACGTAAATACCGACGGTGATGGTGATTACAAACCGCAAATATATCTATCTCTCTCTCTCTCTCTCTCTCTCTCTATATATATATATATATATATATATATATATTGTCATCCACAGACAGACTGTTTCGCTGTATCACAGCTCATCAGTGTGGCTAGACGTCCGGTTGCCTCTAGCTAGGGTCGAAACCCGACTGAATTGACATCAGTCGGGGATTCTACCAGTAAGCCGTTGGCGCACGGCAGGGATGAAGGTGATTGTAAGCGTATTTATTTTTAGATAAACAAACAGTGACTGAGAGAACTTGATTCGATTTGCCGAAGAGTCTTGCATTATTAGCCGTAATAGTCATTGTTTACAAACCCACACTTCCTCCCCAGAGAGCTCAACCGAAATAAGTTTTTCAGGAGCATATATATTGTTATCTACAGACAGACTGTTTCCCTGTACAACAGCTCACCAGTGTGGCTATACATCATATATATATATATATGTATATATATATATATATATATATATATATATATATATATATATATATATATATATTATGAAATATGAGTCTGACAATAATTTAAATACAGTTTTAGGTTTAACATTGTTTTTATAGATACAAGTATACAATATATATATATATATATTGTATACTTGTATCTATAAATATATATATATATGTCTGCATGTGTTTGTCTCTGTGTGTCTGTGTCTGTGTCTAAGTCTGCTTATATTTCTGAGATGAGGTATTGTAACTATTTACACTATTTACATTTTTCTTGTTGTTGCTGTCATCTTTATTGTTATAATCACGAAGATTCGGCACTTGTATGTTCCGGTCTTCCTCAGGTGATATACAGTGGAATTTCGCATCGAAACCTTTATTTAGTATTGAGTCCATCGCGATAGATTGTTCAACTTATATCACCCGAAGAAGGTGACTTACCTTGAATAAGGGTGATCTCGTGAATATGGCAATAAAGATGAAGACAACAGTCCGAATAATGTAAATATGCATCAATGCATGTATGTATACAGCAAACGAGGAAACGTTGGAATTTGCTAAACACGGTTTTGGAAACAGACTAAACAAGCAGTTCTTGGAAAGAACTATAATGACAGTGTCAAGTGTTCGGGTTAAAAGAAATTATTCTGACATAAAACAAGTTACTCGGAAGTTGGAAAAGGATCTTGTCACTATTGTTCAACAAACGCATTTAAAATAATTCTTGGTCCCAAAGTAGACCTTTTATCTATATAGTAGTGTAGACGTGCCGTCAAAATTGATGGCAAGAAGGAATGTATTATAAGTAATATGTATTATATTGTAAGTAATATTCGTTTAACCAAGTACAATTTTGTAATTTAAAATAGTTATGCAGCATGAATTTGGAATTTGAAATATATTCAAATTTCAAATTCACTTGTTTTTTTTCCATAGTATGAGGAGGTAATGTTTAAATTTTATTCATTTATTATTATTCATATATATATATATATATATATATATATATATATATATATATATATATATATATATATATATATATATGTGTGTGTGTGTGTGTGTGTGTGTGTATATATATATGTATATATATATATATATATATGTATGTATGTATATATAAGAATTTTTCTTTCTTATAAAAATTTAAGAACTTTGTTGCTATACTCATGTTGACATTATTTTAGGCTTTAATTCACTTGTATAAACATTTATACAATAAGAATAATAATAATAATAATAATAATAATAATAATAATAATAATAAGAAGAAGAAGAAGAAGAAGAAGAAGAAGAAGTAGAAATAAATAAATAAATAAATAAATAAATAAATAAAATGAAAACGTTACTTCCCTTATACTATGGAGAAAAAAAACAAAACCATGTGAATTTTGAATTTTAAATCTAAAATGCAACATAACACAGTAAAACGAACAGTTGAATTATTTTTAATTTTCCGTTCTACAAATTCACAGACAATTTAACACCCTGAAAATGGTCTCAGATGAGATTGAAAGCATTTGAAAGAAAACTTTGGTATTTTTCTTAATCAATTTTCTAAGGTACCAGAAAATGAATCCGTGAAGTTGAAACTTTCACAACCAAAATAAATCGACATGTCTAAATTATTTAGCCAAACCTGTTTGAACAAAAAGCTTGACAATAAACATGGCGGTGCTATTGTGCATTTTATGTATCATCCTTCGTTCAGATTTTTTCTGCTCAGTTTTGTACCCGAAACATAAAAAAAGAAATTTCTATTCTAAAGAGTTAACGGCTTTTATTTTTTAATCCGTCTTATTTTTTATTACTTCAAATATTATTATCAGTGGATACCCATATTTGAAGATATGATCCGTTCATTTTTAACTGTATTTATTCCGTCTACCCTTTTGCGTACTCGACGGTTTGTTTTATATTTGCAACAATCTATAACCCACCATTTCTGTTTCTGATTCACTTCTAAAGAAAGAAATTACGAAATTTACCTTCCCGCAGTTTTATTCAGTACCTGACTTGGTTTGTAAACTTGGGAAGGTTACTGGATATAATAATGATGTGGTACAAGGCCGAATTTAACGTGGGGTATCCCAGTCCGTAAGCTGGGAGAGAAATTACCCATAGACCCAGTATAAAACGGGGTCGGGTAGCTGTTTCCCGAGACGAGATTCGGCTCTTCGACATAGCCTCGTCTGAGGATCCTCTCTTCCCCCAGGCAGAGAGTTTGACGAGACCCTCCTATAGTATTTACTACGGCATCTATACCCATTATCGTCCGTAGGTATGTTACAACAACTTCTAAAGAAAGAATTACGAAATTTACATTCCCATAATTTTATTCAGTACCTGACATACTTATTAAGATAATACAGTCCTTTCTTTTGTTTTTATCCGTTAACGTATTTTGTTATGTTAAATTGTCAAAAGCGATATTTCTTGAGTAATCTTTTGTTTTCGAATTTAAGCGTTTTCTTCTTTCCTAAAGGTAATTCTAACGACAAAAAGGAGGAATATGAAAAATAAAACCGAAAAAACAAAAATATGCCTACACAAATTTGGTAAATGCTCTGAGGATGTTTCGTTCTACTGTAAACGCTTTCACTGCATATTATTTTATCAATATTTTTTGGTCATGCCTGGATCGCAAATTTTCGTCAGAGATAAGCCAGAGACGGTGAAACGTGAAAAATATTTGCATTATCAACTGAACTTTTCTACTCCCTCTTGAAGTTTAGGAAGTTTCAGAACACACTTCCTCAGATGCTGTCTGTTGTTGCAAACATAATGATAGCAAGCATATGGAAAATATTTACTGTGTTATGCAGTAAGAACAAGTAGGGAAAGCTTGAAATAATAATAATAATAATAATAATAATAATGGTGATAATGATCATAATAATAATAATGATGATGATGATGATGATGATAATAATAATAATAATAATGATGATGATAATAATGATGATAATGATAATAATAATGATGATGATGATAATAATAATAATAA
This sequence comes from Acanthosepion esculentum, assembly GCA_964036315.1. Lineage (NCBI taxonomy): Eukaryota > Metazoa > Mollusca > Cephalopoda > Sepiida > Sepiidae > Acanthosepion > Acanthosepion esculentum. Next base: position 67,535,700 of record OZ038483.1, read on the forward strand.
TGATGATAATAATAATAATAATAATAATGATGATGATAATAATAATAATAATAATAATAATAATAATAATAATAATAATAATAATAATGGTGATGATGATGTTAATAATAATAATAATGATGATGATGGTAATAATAATAATAATAATGATGATAATAATAATAATAATGATGATAATAATAATGATGATAATAATAATAATAATAATGGTGATGATGATGATAATAATAATAACTTCACAATACACACAGACAGAACAATCAAACATAATCGCCCAGACATTGTAATCAAAGACCACAAGGACAGAAAGTGCTTCCTTATTGACATGGTAGTCCTTGCAGATTGTAATGTATCATTCAAGATCTTCAAAAACCATCAGCATACAAGGATCTTGAAATAGAAATCTCACAAATGAGGACATCCTTAATTCCAGTGTAATTGGAGACCTAGAATTGATTTGGAAATGTTCTTATAAACTCAGTGAATGGATTCCTGGTAAGCAATTGCCTTAAAGAGGTACAAAAAATTGTACTCACATACAGATCACACGTTGTACTCACGCCAAAGATCACACATTACGATGAAATTTCTCTAAGTAAAATGCGTATGATTTTAGTCTTTCTTGCTTGTTTTTACAAAAAAGTGTTCGGTGACAAATGTCATGAAGCCATTGCTGACCTTAGGTCTCTGGCTAGGAGCCGGACGGAAATATCTATACAACAGAAATAAAAGGAAGTAATAATAATAATAATAATAATAATAATAATAATAATAATAATAATAATAATAATAACTTTTCTGTTTGGTCAAGTTTCAGTCATTTGGTGTTGAAACTGGTGTAAGCTCTCCAGGCCATAACATGAGCCATGGTATATGAAGGCCCAGACATGGTCCACCTGAAGGCCGTACCGGCATGATCGAAAGGCGTTACATTTGGGGACGGCTTGGATGCTCCAGTCAGTGTTGACATCCAACCATGTTCCGAGTTTTCTGCCTGGATTTACTTCCATTTCATTTTTCCGTGTTTTTAGATGTGACGGTAAGACAGCAGCGGTTTAAAATCAGCGTATTCCTTCCTGGGATGCCGAGCTCCATCTACCCGAGGCAGCTGTTAATGAGGCGCCAGTTTTCCGCCTTCTTCCATTTTCCGGCTTGGAGCTGCCATTGCTGAAGGCTTAAGTCTCTAGTTGGGACCCGGAAGGAAACATGTATACAACAGTAATCAAAAGAGATAATAATAATAATAATAATAATAATAATAATAATAATAATAATAATAATAATAATAATAATAATAATAAATAACAAGTTCAAAATGGAGTTTCAAATGGATGCAGAAATAAAAGTAAAGCACAATACATTGATTGAAGCTGAAAAATACATAAAAAACAAAGGAAAAACAAATGCAACCAACCAGATACAGAAACAATGGGAAGATAAACCGCTTCATAGCAATACTCTGCTCGTACCAAACAAGCTGATGTAGACAAGCCCCGTAATCATCAGTGGCTACATAGTGCAGGGTTAAAAGCTGAAACGGAAGGTTTTATCCTTGCTGCACAAGATCAGTGCCTGTTAACTCGAAATTATCAAGCAAACATACTAAAATATAGTGTTAGCCCAAAATGCAGGTTCTGTGATAATTACCCAGAAACAATCGATCATCTTGTATCAGGTTGAAAGGTATTGGCACCCACTGAATATAAAACCCGGCATGACAGAGTTGGCCAATATCTGCACTAGAAAATCTGTAACTTCTACGGGAAGGAAACTGAAAGAAACTGGTATGAACACCATCCAGACCCGGTTACGGAGACAGGCCCTGTTACAATTTTATGGGACTACACAATACACATAGACAGAACAATCAAAGCTAACCGCCCATACATTGTTATTAGAGATAGCACACAAAAAGGGTGCCTCATTATTGATATGGAAGTAACTGCAGACTGAAATGTATCTTTGAAGATCTTCAAAAAGCTATCAAAATACAAGGACCTTGAAATCGAAATCTCAAAAATGTGGCACATGGGAACAATCCCGTTGTAGTTGGAGCCCTCGGATTGGTTGGAAGAGATTCCAGTAGTCTAATAGAAACCCATGCCTTAAAGAAATACAAAAAATAGTTCTCACGATTACACCCCATACCTTATGAAGAGCTTTGTCTATGCAAGTTTTTTTGTTCAGTAGAAAACGTCATGATACAATTTCTCACCTTGGGTCCCTGGGCGGGCCCCGTAAAGAAATGAGTACACATAAAATAACAATAATAATAATCGACTAGAAATTGTGCCGCCACATGTCGCCGAAGGTCCTTGAAGAAGTACAAAATCAAGATCTTGTGGGATTTCAACATCCAAACAAATGCTAAAACAGGTATTACTTTTGTTGGAAAAAAAATTACATGCCTAAGATATATGCCATTCCCCAGTTACTAGAATGTGGCCCGTTCAGATCGCTATTATCCCAGGTATCATTGGTACGTTGAGTTCTATGCCATCGAACCTAAAAGAAAATATTAAGAAATCCTAAATAAAGCCTAGTATCACATAGCTTCAGAAGATTGCGTTGCTTGGGTATGCAAATTTACCGCGACATTTTGTCTCGTATGATTTAATAGGGAACACACATTAAGTTGAAAACGAAAAACCGCGCAGAAGAAGAGTAAGTTTCTCTTTTTGAAGTCAATCTTGAACATAAGGAAGAGTCAAGTCCTTTTTCAGTTGTAGATCAGGAGATGGACATACAGAAAGAATGAGGTAGAATCCAGAGGTTTCCAATTAAACTAGGTTGATTATCTTTAGAGGAGTCTGCAATCATGAAGGGAAAATTCTAGCTCGGGGAAGCAACTCTGGGCACTGGTTACATCTGGAAGCCCATACCTTAAATAAATACAAAAAATTGTTCTCACGAGTATAGCCCACACCTTACGAAGGGTTTTGTCTATGTAAAATTTGTTTTTTTTTCTTCTTTTTTTAAATGGAATATGTCATGATGCCATTTCTAAACTTAGGTCGCTAGGCTGGACCCGGAAAGAAAATGAGTACACATGAGAAATCAAAGGAAATAAAATAATAATAATAATAATAATAATAAAATAATAATAATAATGATAAAATAATAATAATAATAATAATAATAATAATAATAATAATGATAATAATAATAATAATCCAGTAGTCAACTATAACAAGAAAACTGTTACTCTATTCAGGCTTGGATGAAAAATGTACATCGAAAGGGAATGGAATCTTTTATTCGGGCCACTGAATAAAATTGATTCCACTCGATAAATATATTTACACTAAGAGATAAGTATAGAGATTTTCCAAGCGTAGCTTAGATATGGCACAAGCCGAAAGTACGAGGCACCCAGTGAGGCTCGAACTCACGACAGTCGTAAGTGTTCTAGCAAGACAAGCTTACTAACCATTACACCACCTATTAAGAGATAAGCATATGTAAAAATGTAATGTCGGAAGGTAATTTTTTAAGGACTTCTTAATACCGAGTCCGATGAACATTAGTTTCCTTATTTATACAGATACTTTTTATCCAATATATACATTTGTTAGTAATATACCGGGTGTAACAGCAAAATTGTCCAAGTCGTGCAAAAAACATACGATAATTGTCCATCCCATAAAATGTTTAATATCTAAAAATACACCAAACTAATTGAGTTTCTTTTTTGCAGATATTCAAGTAAGACGTTTAGCTATCTTGACACCAGTTGTCGTAAGAATCACTGAAAAACCCTTTGAGTTATTCGATTAGAAAGAGAGCAGGTTAAAATCATTTCGTGTCAGTCCAAATATATCTTCCCAACTGAACAAAGGTGAGAGAAAAAAGATCATTCAGGCCTTCTGCAATGGTATGAACATTCATACTCCGACTTGCATCTTCAAAGTACATTCAAGAACCACCAATGGTGAATAAGTTTAAAAAAGAGCGAGCAGTAGAGAAGAAAACTGAACCAGGATGTCACAGCAGCAATTATCATTTATTAATCTGACAGATTTTAATTTATTGCTAAAACGTTATTTTTAACGGATACACATATTTGAGTAGATTTTCTATTTTTTATATATTTATTAAACAGTATATGTATTTAGTTCCATCTACCGGTCTGAATATTCAATATTCATCACGAGTCGAAGTGTAAAAGCTTTTACAGATATCACATTTCGCCTCTTCCTGGTAGGATTCTTCAAGACATCTACCCAGCAGAGACGAACGCATTGTCTGTAAAGGCTATTCTATATTTTCCATGATCATATATATATATATATATATATATATATATATATATATATATATATATATATACTCGGCTCTCTCTCCCGTCGAATTCGAATTATGAGCGTCAAGCAGATCAGTTCCTAGGAAACTGACAGCCCGACACAAGAACATGAGATGTGATTAGAGTGGTGAAGGTTTTGTGTAGAACCATCCACACTTTTTGAAGGGCCGAATACAGAGACTTTGTGCACTAGGTGAGAAAACGTACCCAAACGTCACTACGCAGGTTTTCGAATTCAGAGTTGTCCTTCTTCTAGACTAGTTGCAATCTAAGGCTATAGAACACAGTCTGTCCTGCTCTTTACCCATAGCTGGCGGGAGAAGAAGAGGATTCACATCTTTCCCAAGGGTATTAACACGTGATGGATTCGACTGGAATTGGAACTCGACTCTCCGCCACCTCAATCCAATCCGCTATCCATTACTCCACCCTGCCTTATATATATATATATATATATATATATATATATATATATATATATATATATATATATATATATATATATATATATATATATATATATATATATATATATATATATGCAGAAATATAGTCTTAAAGTGTGCTATATTTATGGGGTAAAGTGCTCAATATCAGAGATAGAGCGTGTGTAAATATAAAAGTGGACATGGAAGTCAGCACTTAGAGGCGACAGTCTGTTTCATGCTAGTGCAATCGCCGATTGCACTAGCATGAAACAGACTGTCGCCTCTAAGTGCTGACTTCCATGTCCACTTTTATATTTATATATATATATATATATATATATATATATATATATATATATATATATATATATATATAGTGATATAAATTATTAGGAGAATTTCAGATAATCATTTTTATCACATGTATATACTTGCCTGAACCGGCTTCTAATGCTCTGGGTGGAGCGCCTTTGGGATAGTAGTCGTGGATCGTGTGGGTACAGTCCTGTGGGTAAAGGAAACTCGGATGAGTTCCACCACGGAACATGTGATTTAGCGGCGCTATAACGAGTCTTAATACATTACCTCTTCGTCAGCGACATCTGTTGATACAGTGGGTATGACGTCTGCCTCATATCGTAACTTTTAATTTCGGGTTTCAATTCTCGGTAAAGGATGCGAACTGCTCATTAGTCCCAAGTATAGGACGAAACGGCCGTTCAGTGATTTATGCATTCTGTTGAGTTTTCTTCTAGACTCGATGAATTATTAATTATATATATATATATATATATATATATATATAGAGAGAGAGAGAGAGAGAGAGAGAAAGAATATGCATATGCATTAATAATTCTCAAAGTAAATACATTTTGAAATAAGTGCAACTTACAATTTATATTATATGCTCAATATCGTAGATAAATCACCGATAAAAGATTATAAGAAACAGGAATGTAATAGTCTCCAGCAAGTGAAGCAGCCCAAGTTGAAAGCTCTTATTGGAGAGATCCGAATCAAGCTGGAAATATGAATTTGAACATCCGTGTAGCATATTATCAGACGATAGAATGGGTGACACAGAAATTCGTAGGGAAACGGATATGGACTGTGCCTTGATAGAAATACTAAGAGATAGGAACATTTTATTAGAAACAAAGAGCGGATACCTGATCTGCTATGTCAATATTCATCCTCTTGAGCGTCAGTGAATGCTGGGAAACTTCCTTACAGATGAAGAAAATATTCGAAGGGACAGAGATGCAATACGGTCAGACGGGGGGTTGAAGAGACCATGGACTGGACATACAGACAAAGAGGGAGATAACGCTAACTGGAAAGACGCTAATAGTTAATATGTGAAAGTAACAGTTGAAATTTCTTGGACATATTATAAGCAAGGACGCACTGATGCAGCGGTTCCAAACTCTGCGGTGTGCCTCATGGTTGAAGCGGAAGAGGATAGCAGGTGAGGCGGAATGATTACATGACAATCAAAGATGTAGAAACAGTTTTTAAAAATATATATAAATAAGATGTAAATAAATACGATTTCAAAATTTAATGGGTTACTTGTAATTGCAAGCATGAATCTCAGTATTAATAGTTATAAATAATTATTGACCGATTTTATTGTTGTGAAATTTTTGCATTATCTCAAGTATTAAGAATATAGTAAGTATGATCAGCAAAATGGAGGAGAGAGTTAATAATAAATTTCTGACTTCTGATCCTCGGTTATCTCCCTTTAACACTGCCTCTGTATAGACCTTTTATGCAGTAGGGCTGCTTGCGCCTTTTCACCGGGACTTCTCTTTGGTTTTCCTTGTTTGTATTTTTTTTTTTGTGTTTTTGTTTTGTTTTACAATATATCCACCTCAATGGGTTATTTAATGTCGACAACATTTTTTATTGATTGCAATAATTATTTACAAAAATGTATTGCTGGTAATAATTTTTCCTCAAAAAATGTATTGCTGGTATTAATATTATTATTTTACACTTTCATAGCGTTTTGATCCCAGTTTGGGGAGTTAACTATTTGCCCATCGCTGGGACCATAAAATAGTGCTACAACTCAGGGTCAGGGTGGGCCTGAAAACAACAACAATTAAGAGGTAGTTCCCCGACCCTCAAAACATCCTGATCGGAGGGGCTGCTGTTGGATATAGTTTATTGCCTTACCCAGGGCACGAGTGCAGTTTATCGTCATACCCAGGACGGGGATGCAGTTTGTCGTCATACCCAGGGCGGCTTCCCTTTGGTGAGGCGTGAGAAAATTTTAATTCCGAAAATACCGACCAGAGAACGATTTTGCCAACCACATTTTGCAACGAGATATAGATTGAAAACGTGTAATATACCTAATGGTATATTAGATATATAATGGTTAATGCATAGAATCGTAGAGACAAGGATTTATGGTTGCGTAACGCTTAGGAGCGGGAAGTTGTGGAGAGTAATGATATCTTACTTCCGGTATTGACACGACGCATAAATGATGGTGTCTTATGTATGGTAAGATTGTTGATTCCCCTGGGGAGTATCAGGGTATATTGCTAGCTTGCTCCAAACTATTGTTAATTATTTTTACTGTAGATTTGCATTTGAATCGATTCACTTATGGGGTTTGGGTTGAAAATAAGGACGAACATTGCTGTCAATCATCAGGAATTAATGCTAACCTTTCAGACTGAATAGGGTTATTTAATTCGGAATGATTGTTGTCAAAAGAAAGAGTAAAAAAAATAGTGTGACGTTTTTCATTCTGGTTGTTAATTTCATGTAGCCATCGCTGAGTTCAAATTATTTATCCCAGCAGAGAACAGCGTGGTTTCCGATGTATCCATTTCTTCTGCCAAAGGGAAACATTATTTAGCGTTTATTTTTGGATTTCTCCAAATATATTTTTTTAAAATTCATTTACCTTTTTTTTTTTTTTTGTGTGTCATTCTTTTTTTCTTCTTCTTTACACATTTTCCCGTAGCATTTTTCTTTCTCGGAGAAAAGCACGAAAGCAAATCATATGTAATAAACGTTTTCGCATGTTGGGTTATTTCATGACAAGATGGCCATAGGCAATTTTTGTTGTTGTTGGGTTTTATAAGAGGGGTAGGATTTTAGAAAAAAATTGACCTGCGATGAACATCCCGGCACGTGCGGGATGGTATTGAAGACAGAGGAAACAAATCAGGGCTGTTGTTGTTAAAAGAGGCAAATGCAAAATAAACCAACTTCTCTTAGGAAGTAAGGATAAGAAGGGCGCTGTAGCAAAAAGTAAAACAAAACGAAAATTTCAACAATTGATCACTGATGGTTATCAGAAAATAAAACATAGCTTTAGTTAATTAAATATTATATTGTTTATACGTATTATTGTAGTCATTTTCCCTGTCACAGCAGACCAGAATATATTTAAAGTTTACGGTAGACGCTGTTAAATGTAGAATTCAGGATACACTCCAAAAATACTTTTACAAAATTTGGGAGTGGCTTCCTCACACCAAACACACACAAAAAACACACACACGCACATACACTCACACACACACACACACACACACACACACACACACACACACACACACACATACATACGTTTCACATACGGCTTGCCTACAAGCGGGATTGTTCATAACCATTTTCGGTTCTCACCAGTCGAAGTGCAGTTGAAATGCACTGAAACGAAGTTGCATCTTTGTAGTGAGTAAAATGGTTTTGTCTATATGATAAAATTATAAATAATTATCGCTCTACTATCGGTATTGAGCCCTCTTTTAGATTAATGCTGTGAACTTTGGAATTTATATATTACTTTCGTTCTCATTGCATCGTATATATATATATATATATATATATATATATATATATATATATATATATATATATATATAATTATTTATTTGAATATTACAACATAAATATGTTATAAAATCACGACAAAAGTAGCCATTTTGTTTCAACACTTCTTGTGTCTTGTCAAGTGATGATATATATATATATATATATATATATATATATATATATATATATATATATATATATATATATATATATATATATATATATTGGACTCTTCTGTCGTATTCGAAGTATGAGTGTCAAGGAGCACAGTTCCTAGTAACCGACAGCCTAGAAACCAGCAAATATGTTTTGATTATAGTGTTGAAGGCTTTGTGCAAAACTAACCACACTTCTTGAAGGCCCGAATACAGAGACCTGGTGCACTATATGCCACAAGATTCCCAAACGAACCTCCGCAGGTTCTGAATTCAGAGTTGTCCTTCTCCCAGACCAGTCTCTCCTGCTATTTACCCTACTCATAACTGGAGGGAGAAGAGGAGGATTCATACATTTCCCAACGTTATTACCACGTGAGTGAATGTAATGAATTCGACTGGAATTCAACCTCGGCTCTCCGACTCCTCAATTCAAGACGCTATCCACTGCTCCACACACACACACACACACACACACACACACACACACACACACACACACACACACACACACACACACACATATATATATATATATATATATATATGTATATATATATATATTACAACCCTTAGTTTCTTCATTATCAACTTTTGGTTTAGTAATATATATTTTATAAATCTGAATATATATAGGGTGTATCAAAAATAGATTTACAAAATTTAGGGTGGGATAATCACACCAGAACTAGGACTAAAATCTATAAAACATATGTCCGCAAATATGTCTGTTTTTGAGTTAGTAAGTTTAAAGAAAATTTACGGTAGCTGCCGCTGTGTTGCCATTCTTTAATAACTCAAAAGCGAAAGATTTAATACATAGATAGATTATATATATATATATATATATATATATATATATATATATATATATATATATATATATATATATATATAAATAAAGACGATTGCACTAGCATGAAACGGACTGTTGCCTCTAAGTGCTGACTTCCATGTTCACTTTTATATATATATATATATATATATATATATATATATATATATATATATATATATTATATTGTAGTTAATTCTATTAAGTGTCGCTTTTCCGTTTTTTATTATTAGGGTTTCCATTATTTACATTTTTTTACACATGGCTATTATACTTGTATTTTCAACTCGTGTGTTTTCGCATGGAGTTAGCTTGATAAGTTTTCGTAGGTGTTTAAATGAGAGATTTCTGCTAAAACACACACACACACACACACATACACACACGCACGCACGCATACACACACACACACACACACATATATATATATATATATATATATATATATATATATATATACATACATATATATATATACACACACATATATATGTGTGTGGGTATAGAGCTGGACAGAGAGAGATTGTAATAGTGATAATAGTCGTTTTTATTCAGGAAATATTCGGCATTCATTGAATTAATTGTTAGCCTTACTGTTGTTTGCAATTTATAAACTTTTTATCTTGAAAGGATTTTTCTCTAATCCATTAAGAGTTATCTCTTTTAAGTACTGGTGGGATTTTTCTTTCTTGACATTTGGTTGATGACAGCATCTACATTTCATCATTATTTTCTTCCAATTATGCAGTTTTGTTATCTTGTAACGTTTCTTCGTCATTCTGTGACGCCAGTCTATATTACATGAGGAAGGATTATCTTCTTTAAGACGTAGATAATTTATTTGCTTGAAGTCATTTTCAATCATTGATCTCAGATAGCGGCTTTATATTGCTGATCGTTTACACATTTCTCAACGATTTGGATGATATATATGACAACGACATGATATTCTCGATTTGGCGATTGACGACACAGTGGATAAAGGCGTTAGTAAGATCCAGTGACAGAACCCGAAGAGTGTGAGTTCAATACCTTGTTAAGGCGGCGGAGAACTTTGAGAGGGGATTTAAGAGGAGAAAACTGATAACTGATATCCATTAGACATGGCACGTGGAACTAGAACAGTCTACCCCAGCGAGCGAAATAAAGGGTTCAGTTCTACATTCCAACCACCTGAAGAAGATCGGAGGGTACAACGGCCGAAACGTTGTGATAAATATGGCGACAAAGATGAGGACAATAGTCCGAATAATATAAATTGTGTACTACTTATGTTGACCGTAATTCATGTCTGTCTCTGCTAATTTTTATTTCTCCTAAAGTTTTCCATTTCTTTACAAATATAACTTGAAATTTAGACATAATTGTTTTTCAAAATGAAATTCTTAATGTATCTTGCCTGCTTCGACTCTCTTTCAAAATAGTAATTAAATTCATTTTCAGGGAAATGGTAGCTTCTTTAACGTAATGTTTAAAAGTTAAATAATTTTAAAAAACAGCTTTAATAAACGTTTATCTAAGTTTGATTTGTTTGAAAACAACATTAACAGAGTATTTATGTTAGTATTTAAATCGAAACATAAAGTGTCTTTTTGAATAAAAATAACTGGATGCTCAGCCTCCTAAGCTCCCCCCCACACACACACACGACATCCGAGTGTGATATTAGTAGTGTGGTATTTTCCTGAATTTATTTATTTTGTAAAAAAACAAAAGAACAATGAAACTTATTTGTAAACACTGAATAAAAAATGATTACCCATAAGATGGCTTAAAAATTATCAATAAATTACCACTAATAAACTATTATACAGTGAACTTCCGAGCAACGCCGGGTATCCCCGCTAGTATACTGACAAAAGCAAGAACAGACATATTTGACTGTGTCCTTAACTTTACCTATGAACTTACCAAAAAATAAACTCCTATTCTTAGACATTCTCGTAGAACACAGTAACAACATTTTTTCCACCTCACTGTTAAAAAACACCAGCAGAAACACTTGTCACCTTAACAGTAAGAGTGAATACCTACTCAGATACAAAACAGCAGTGATAAAAACTTCCTAAAGAGAGAACACGAGATTTCATATTATCATCTACTTTTCCATAAAGACCTCAGCAATTCAAAACAGACACTAGTTAACAATGGTTTTCCTAACCACCTCATCGACCACTAGATTATACTATTTTTCCAAATTAAATAATAACTATACTGAACACACAGACAAAAAAAAAACATAAATATTTTCTACTAAAGACAACTGCACGTCAACTATAAACAAAATGAATCTTCACTTAGAAATATCATAAGGAAATATACTACCTCAATTGACCAGAACAAAAAACAAATTAATTATATACAACAAAAAATTAAAAATACCTAAACTTACCCTCAATAATAATAAAAACACATCTGCAAATCAAAACTAGAAAGAACGAACATTATTTATGTGTCAAATAATTACGTCGGTCACACTACTACATACCTACCTATACGAATTACGTCACACCGATCAGACCAGAATTCCATAAGAATCCATTTAAACACACGCACAAACTTACCAGACTTCACCCTAAACATGCTAGTAGAAAATACATACATAATAACCTGATCCACATGTGAGAAAAAAGAATGAAAATAATGGAAGTCTTAATAATAAAAAGAAAAGGCCAAGACTTAATTATAATAACGACAAACACGGCCACAATGTGCTGACGCTTTTCGGAAAATAAAACATCCCTATGTACACACATAAAACTCATACCACCGGTTAAAAAGTAAAAATAAAATCATGGGTACTCTTGTGAATACGATTATTCAGAATATATATGTATATATTCTGAATAACTGTATTCGAAAGATTACATACCCATATATATATATATATATATATATATATATATATATATATATATATATATATATATAACACATGATGTTCTTTGCTGGAATTATAGCCAATATTCTACTGAATAAATAGTCTGGATGGCTTCACCGGTTAAATAATTATATACCTACCCGAATCAGTCAATGTAAAACGATATTTTCTACAGTATGAATAATTTTCTTTACCTATTTTGCATGAGTTGCCTGTTAGATTTTTTGTATTTAACCCTCTGTTCTGAAAATTGAGCTATATATTCCTTTTTTGTGCTTACTAACATGTCATAAGGGCATTAGGTTCTGAGAAATAGATAAAAATATTCAAAATTGAAGGGTGTACGCATAATTTCGTCGTTGACAATATATATATATATATATATATATATATATGGTTGCACAGAGGCGTAATGGATAGCGGCTCGGATTGAGGAATCGAGTTCATTACTTTCACTTACATGCTAATATCGTTGGGAATGGTATGAATCCATTTCTTTCCCCTCAGTATATAAATAGCAGAACAGAATGGGTCCTATAGCCTTCAGTGGTCAGCGGTTTAAGAAGAGGACAACTCTGAATTCAAAACTTACGTTTGTGGACCTTGTGACTTACTGTACCCCAGTTCTCTGTATCGAAATTCTTGTATTCTTCACAAGCCTATATGTGCCTTCACATGAACTGAGCTGCTTGACCCTCATACGTCGAAAACGATGGTAGAGTCCAGTTATATATATATATAGTTATGTAAGTTTATGTGTGATACATTCATAAAATAAACAAAAAATATTTAAAACGATTCCAACGTACAGTTGATCTACTACATTCTCGCAATAAGCGGTACTTCATTCTATGTGTACAGCGTACTTCTGTTATACAAGGTAACCAAAACAGTTCTGTCCGTTTTTAAAGGAAAAAACAAAAACGCTTCACAGTATGTGTAACTTATATTTAGTCTTCGAAGTAATCGCCACTGGCATCCAGCACCTTCTGCCAACGTGTCTCCAGCTGTTCAATGCCCTTGCGGTAGAACCCGGGGAGTGGGGTTTGTCGCAAAGAAGTCCGTGCGGGCTTTGCGCAAGTCTGATTCATTGGTGAAGAATTTCCCACGAAGATGATTATCCCGGGAGTGGAAGAGGTGGTAATCGGATGGCGCAAGGTCAGGTGAATAAGGTGGATGGCACAAAGTCTCCCACCCAAGTTGCTGTATGGTATCCCTGACCACTCGCGCGACATGCGGACTGGCGTTGTCATGGAGGAAAAGCACACCTTTTCGATTCACCAGTGCTGTCTCCTTCTGGCGCAATGCCTGTTGCACATGTTTCAATTGCTGCGAGTATAGGTCTCCAGTGACCGTTTGGCCCGTTGGTAGCAGTTCATAATCAACCACTTGACGACCTGTCCACCAGACAAAGCATAAGCTTGCGTGGGTTCATAAGCGGTCTTGCGGTGTGAGGGACAGCATCCTGAGGAGACAACCAATGTGTGGAACGCTTGGGAGTTTCGTACAGAACTCACTTTTCATCACTGGTAGGCACTCGATTGAATAAGGATGCGGTACGGTGGCGAGAAAGTTGCCACTCGTTTTCCCTTGTGGACCTCCAACAGCGTTTGCGGAACCACTTGCTCAGTTTGTACGTCTTACATAGGCGGTGCAGGTGAAGTCTAACTGTTTCATCGTAAACGTTGAACTGTCTTGCAAGTTCACCGCACGTTAGAATACTGCCCTCTTCAGTGGCCGCCTTCAGGACTCCGTCATTTAAGACCTGTGGTCGTCCACTGCGAGGCTCATCATGGAGAGACAAATCTCCCGACTTGAATTTTCGAAACCAACGCCTTTCAGTACATTCATCCACAGCACTATCCTCAAACGCTTGACATATGCGGCGACTTGATGCAGCTGCTGATAAGCCCACTTTGAAGTTGTAAAGCAAACAGCCCCGAACGAGATCTTTAGACACTTCCATCCTTATCAAAGCTTACAACTGATGGCCGGGCACGGTGCGCGTGCTTTTTTCATAACGTCTGATGTTCCTACTTCCGGCTGTCCGAATGTGAAAACAATTGCTACGCGCATTTCGTATATATTTCAACTTCATTCAATGACTAATCAAAAAACGGACAGAACTTTTTTGGTTACCTTGTATATGCACAGTGTATGTTTTCTTCTTCTCAATCCTTAATAATGTTTTTCTTTCTCTTATTCTTTCACACTCAGTAACCCTTATGACGTAGAGACTTTATTACCTTACCTGGGTTGAATGATTAAAACCAACAAAATATACACAATATTACTGAAATTCTAAAAAAAAAAGAATTACACAAATCCTCAATCTGTCGCAGCGGGGAGAGATCACAGATTTGATGTACTTCCGATATTCTTCAGGTATCTCTTTTAGTATTTGGTAAACTTATACCTTCGTGGATTGAATATACAATTCGGTTATACCGGTTCGACTATAAAGGCACACTGTTGAAGAAGGACGTTCAGAATAAAACAATTTAAAAATGTTCAATCTCCTTCAAATTCAATCATATATATATATATATATATATATATATATATATATATATATATATATATATATATATATATATATATATATAGTTTAAGCGTTTGAAGGCAGCCCCAGTTTCAACACGGGATGAACATGACAGACGAGGAAAAAATGTAATAGATCACTTAGAGCCATTTTAAAATAAATGAAATCAATTATCCAACTCATAAATTGAGAAACATTTGCAACGAATGCCAAAGAATTGTGCTTCACTAATCAAGGCTAAAGGAGGATATTTTGACGGGAGCCAAATTTCATCATAAAATTCTTTTTTTTTGTCATAATAAAATTTCCAATAAACAATAATTTATCACTTATGTTAACCATGTATAATAATTTTCTCTTATTTCAAGTAGAAAACAATTACCTTTTTAGAACAATTTAAAAATTACCAGGGATGATTTCAAATTTTTGAACTGCAGTATATATATATATATATATATATATATATATATATATATATATATATATACAATAAAACAACTGTAATTAAGAAGACAGATGATATGATACATTATGTCATAGCTTTTAAATTTTTGAAGATCGCAGTTGACTGGAAAGCAAGATGGCGGAAGACAGTTCTACAAGCGGGAAGTGCGAGAAAATAAACTGTTAGCATAGATATTACTTTGATATCTAGTTATTTTAACTGTAAAAAAAAGTGCGACCAAGCTTCCAAATGATTACTGCGCTTAAAATTGTGAGAGAAAACCATCAGAACAATCACGATGTACATATTTATATAAAAGGCACAGCGAAGCTACAATACGGTGGTGGAAAAGTGACGGAAGCCGATATGCTATGTCAAGACCGATAATATTACACATTTTTCTTACTTTATCAGACCAGATATAAGAGCAATATTCAATCCCTAGACGAATGTTAGACTTATAAATGAGTAAGATGGATTCTGTCGAGAAAAAAAAATGTCTAACCTGTCACAATGAACCAAATTTCCTAGCAGTAGATCTAGCAACTGATTGAATATATATATATATATATATATATATATATATATATATATATATATATATATATATATATATATATATATATGTATATATATATATATATATATATATAATGTTATCATTTTAAACGTTACTTTTAGTCGATACTCATATTTGAGTAGACGATAGCTTTATTTATTAAACAGTATATTTATTTATTTTCGACAATCGTCCTGAATATTCCTGGAATATTATTAAAGAGACATATCCGCTTTCCAACACGTTTTTTCTTTAATAAGATTTCTCGAATAATCAGGCCGGTAGGCGAAAAACACTGTTTAACGGAGCGTCTATTCAAATATGAGTATCCACTAAAAATAACGTTTAAAGTGATAACAATCTGTCGGATTAATAAATAAAAAAATCCATATATACATATATATATATATATATATATATATATATATATATATATATATATATATATATATATATATATATATATGTGTGTGTGTGTGTGTGTGTGTGTGTGTGTCTGTGTGTGTGTGTGTGTGTGTGTTTGTGTGTGTGTGTGTGTGTCTGTGTATGTCTGTGTGTGTGTGTTTCTAAGTGTGCGTGCGTTTATGTGCTGGAATGTAGACTTTGTACAAATGTCAAAGTTTGACTTCGTCTAACTTGCACGTGTGGATCAATACGTGGTGACGACAAACTCTTTGAAGCCGTTCTTCAATTTCCATTGAAGATTTTTATGTTGTGTACTTTACCAACAGCCGCCTCTCAGCGTGACTCGCATGGAAACACCTTTCAGATAGAAAAAAATACAAACACTATCAGCCAATTTCAGCTCTTAGAAGTCCTTGTTATGACATATCTGGCGATTCAATCACTAAACAGGTTTTGCTTTTGTTTTTTTCCAACGGATTTTTGAAGGTGTCTTTAATCATTTTTTTTTCTTAAATAAATATCTCGGCTCTATATTTTTAATATACGAGCGGTCATTTTCAAATAAAATTTTTGTGAAACTTTAATTTTTGTTCGTTTGTTTTATTATAAAAATTTGAACAGATTGTAAATATCACGGTGGTCCATCACATAAAAACAAACAAAAACACGAAAATGTTACTCATCGTCTAGAGGTTATCACCGAAGAGTGAAATCGATATGCTGAGTTCAAAACTTGACCAATTTAGATGCGTTCACTTTCACACATATAGCTATGGGTTATATAGATGGGCAGCCTAGGAGAGTGAATATCTGAATTCAAATCATGTTAGTCGTGCTGGCAATTGCACCACGTAAAAAAAGTTACCTGCTACAGAAACAACACTAATATGATCTATCATGGTGAAACTATCCAGAAGAATTCTCGCTAAGGGAAGAGATAAAAGAAAGTGGAAAAATACATTGGTAAACCGTAGTACTACTTGGAACAAAAAAGAGGGATTTAGTTCGATCGTTATCTCATATAAGGCAAATGCATAATCATTGAACGTTGTGTCATAAAGCCTTTTTTAAAAGACACTGCTGCAAAAGACTCTATTTTGGTTATTTTAAACTTTCTTTTTGACTAGATATATTCTCAATTCTTTGACACAGCCGTGACATGGAAAACATAATCACACACTTAGCAAAAAAGGAAAAAAAAATGTTGCGAATCTCCAAAAAGAGGCTTTTACAAGAACACAACATTTCGTTTTAGTTTATCAACAATTGCCTTGATAAAGTCGGATGATATAACGTGTCGGCAAGGACTAAGGACTATTTTCCGATTGTTTATTTTATTCATATATATATATATATATATATATATATATATATATATATATATATATATATATATATATATATATATATTTCATGAAAAACCCAATCTTATATCGAGCAATATTTTTTTAAGGCTTTTAAAAAAATAATATCTCATTCTCATTTTTTATTTCTCAGCCAACATAACTTACTCGTGACGAATTAGTTTGTGATTATGGCGGGAAAATAGCTTAGTTTTATGTTAATTTTAATGTTAAGAGAATTAGTCAGCATTTGAACTCAGTGATCCGTTGTCTTTTCCTCGTTCCGATAAGCAACGCACCACACCACGTGCCTATAAGTTATAAAATAACACTTCTCTAATTAATATAGTGGACCGTGTTTGATTCTCAGATGACAGCTCAAAAAATTGCGTCACTTACGAGAGAGAAAAAGCCAGCCGAACAACATGGAGCCTAGAATTTTAATAAATGAATTCGGAAATGAAAATATTTCATATAGAAGCTGCAGATAACGACTGGTTGAATTTTTTCTTTCTTTTTTGTTATGTTTTGTTTCCTCATAAAAAACACAGCTTTATTGAAAGCCAAATTGTGTATCTACACGCTTTAGTTTTCCTTGGAAGCATCGCATTATAGGTGAGCGATCTTTTGTGAAGCTCCGTTGCCGAGAGGCGTACAGTGAAGCGTCTCTCATTTTTGTTATTGCGAGCATCCGTGCGTTTGATTTATGAAGAAAACCTCTGAAAAAAGAAAATCTAAAACAAAAAATATGTTTTATAAATGCAGTTTAACGCAACGCATTTTAAAAATGAAACACGTGCGACTAGATGCATTTTGACTGCCCACATGCATATAGGTTGGTACGCATAAGCGGAAATATTTATTGACGCAGACACAATAAAGACACTCCTAAAATGACTAGTTGTTTATATAACCCCTGGTATTACGAGTACGATTTATTAAACAAATACATCAAGATTTTCATTAAATCTAATGAAATTATACATTGGGCTTTGGCAAAATTCACCAACGAAATAAAAATCAGTTTCAAACAATGGTTTCCAAGAAAGTCAGATCGAAACTTTTCAATTCACACGCCAAAATTATATATACATATGTATAAATATATATATATATATATATATATATATATATATATATATATATATATATATATATATATATATATATATATATATATATATGAAGACATATAGTTTTAAGGTGTGATAAAGTGCTCAATATCAGACATAGAGCGTATCAAAATATAAATATAAAAGTGAACATTGAAGTCAACACTCAGAGGCGACAGGCTGTTTCATGCTAGACGCAATCGGCGGCCTCACGATTGCGTCCAGATGCAACAGACTATTTTGAGGATACATATTCAGTTCCCGTCACATTGCCCATGTTTATGCATATTTCCTCTAGTTCTATTTAGGCATATCTCCTCTATTTTTCGTACTGCTCATTTATTGCATGGATTTTTCCAATGAGACAAAGTAAATCTGCTGAACCATGGTTTGAACTCACAATCACTATAACACCAAATTCAGGTACCCATTCTTTGATCCACTATGCCATTCTTCCATAGAAAATTGCACCATGGGACAATGGTCTAGTGAATTAAAGTTTTGGAACTTGAATTTAGTGTTATAGTGATTGTGATTTCAAACCCTGGATCTATCAGTCTTAACTTAGTTTCACTGGACAATTTGTTACAGTATGATGGCCTAGTGGATAAAGAAAAATAATAACTAAACATTTTCTTAAATCTTCAGGTGAAGAATTTTGAATGTATTTAATCCAAAGTGATACATTCTCCACTGAGGAGACCTTCAGTGCCATTTGTCCCGAAATATCCTCTTACAAATTTCATTCGTCGTCATTTCATTTTAGGTTGATTTCATTAATACAGAATTTGCATTTTTTTTCATTGTTATTTTGATATTGATATATTCACAGAAAATGTTATTCCTTTTTCTGTGAGAATGGTATAAGAAGTATCAGAACGGAATGAGAAATCGAAGAGCTGTATTCGTTACATTTACCGATGCGCAAAGGTGGGAGTCCATGTCCACACCCAGCTATAGGCTAAATAATAGGTTTTGAATTTGAAAACATTATTGTCATTCTCAAAAAGTTGTTAATGCAAAATATTTACTCGCCAAAAAAGTATTATTACAATCCAAAAGTATGTTTTAGCTTTAAATAACTCAGAAATGGCTGATAAACTGTGAAAAACAACTTAATCAATCAATCAATTATTCCGTTCTCTCTTTCTTTTTCTTTAATTCTTCTTTCAGTCTTTCTATCTTTCAGTCTTTTCTCTCACCATTTATTTCCCTCTCTTGCTTTCTCTCACTCTTTTTCGTTCGCTTTTCTTTGTTTCTATGATTGTTTTGTTCGTTCTCACCCCAAGCAAGGCAATGAAGCCACTAAGATGCAAGTGGGGTGTTACTAGGTGTTAGAGAATATGAGAAAAACATCATTAAGGAGGGAAAACAATTAAAAGAACAGTAATTAAGAAAACTGAAGGTAACGATTGACACTGTATTTAAAGTTTTGAATATCGAAGTTAACTGAGAAGTGGTAGGCGGAATGCGGTACAGAATTCAAGAGATACGATAGAAGAAACTATCAGCATAGAACCTACCGTTACATCTTGACATTTCAACTCTAAATGATGAGACGTTGCAGCTAATCTAGTACTGCGATTAAATTCATAAAGTCTCGGTAATATCATGGAAATTTCATCAGAACAGTATTTATAGAAACAGCACAGGGAAGATACCTTACGGCAGTGGGAAAGTGACTGATGCCATATCAAGAATCTTTAAATATATAGTGAGAGCACTTGACTATATGTGTCAGCAGTATTCAAAGGAAGGGCGAATGGTAGACTTATATATATGTAAGATAGATTCTGTCGAGAGACTTTGACTAGCTCGACGCAAGGCACCAAAGTTCGTCAGAGCAAACCTAGCAGATGATTCAATATAATCTTTCAACTTCTGGTCATTAGAAAACATTTGTCCAAGAAAGTGCAATGAGACACTCTCCTGGAGGTTAGCATCAACCATACTAATGGGAATTATAAGTGCTTCGTTTAAACGATTAAATTTAGAGCCGTTTCGTTTAGGAGGCGTTTAAACTAAAACGCCATTCCATTACTTGCCACAGTTAATAACAGAAAGTAGATGGTATTTTAGATCAGCTGCCGATTTGACCTTATCGAATCGCTCAAACAGGAATAAATCATTCTATTTTCTTTCTTCCTGTTTTTTTCTCTTTCTTTCATTTGAAATATCTTTCCTATCTAAAAATCTAGCCACAGAAGTTTCCAAAACTATAGCGAGCAATGGGTAAATTGTCGCCATATAACATATTTTTAATTTCGCGCATGCGCGTTGTTTGTTTTTGTCGACTGCACAGTATATTAGGGTCATTTGTGCACCGCCTGTGAGAAAAAAAAAGAGCACCATGACGCAAATCACTCCGACGGAGATTTGGAAAAGGTATGCTGTAATGCTTGGCATTCCAACCGGAAACTTCAATAGTAACATATTAGTGTATTCGGGAGTCAATCTAAAGACAGTGCAGAGAACTCGAAAAGAGCTGGATGAGTCTAATGATGATTACGAATGTACGGCAGATCGGAAAACTCACTCTGATCGTTCTGATAAGAAAAGAACTCTCGAAATTGTTGGTGAGGGCCCCAGATTCCAAACGGAGGCATACAACAAATACCTTTATGAGGTAGTGCCTTCCTGATTCAAGAGGGTGGCTGCTGGAATTCCCTATGTCTGGCAACAGGATTTTGCATAATCCCACACAAATAAGAGACCCCAGTCATGGCTCTCGGACAATTTCTGCGACCATATCACCCGTTACATCTGGCCACCTAACTCCCCAAACTGCAACGCACTTGTTTATTATATGTGGGGCGCAGATGACCGAGAGATCAACAAAACTCCTTGTAACACCAAAGATTATCTGAGGACAAGGATTATGGCAGCATTCACCAACTTAAACAAGGGGACCGTCCAGAAGAGCTACAGGAGATTCGTCTGGAGTTCGTGGTTGATGTCAATGGCGAATCTATTGAATAAATTGACTCTTTCGCATTTCAAGATATTTTTGTCGAATTTTGGTAATTGTACCTCTTACAATGAGATGTTAGTATTTTTCATACTTGCCGTATTGAGACGACAATTTATCAATCGCAACCTGGATTTTCTTAAAGATCATTCTTATCATTTACTCATTTTTACTTATTTTAATTTTTTTCATCGTTCATCTTCTTCTTATTTCGAATTATTATCGTAACTTCCGTATTCTTTTTTTCTGTCTTTCACTCCCATATTTCTTTTTATTTTCTTTCTTTTCTTTCTTTCGTTCTTTCTTTCTGTCTTTATACATTACTCATTTTTCTTCTTCTTTTCAGTCTTTTTTTTTTTAAATTACCTTGTTCGTTTTTTTTTTCTTTTGCTTATGGCCACGTTGAAACACCCGTTCACCTACGATCACCGAAGTTAAGCAACGTCGAGCCTGATCAGTACCTTGATGGGTAATCGCCTGGGAAGACTAGGTGCTAAGAGCTTGCATGTGTCGATTTTCAATTCCGGCTGAGTTCATGTTATCTTAAAAAAAAAATCTTATAATCTAAAAATATTTTTCTGGCTTTAAATAACCTGCAAAGGTTTGACAAGTCATCGAGAACGTAGAAGTCAGTAATTTTTTTTTTGCCATGACGAATTTATTCTCTTTTTAAAAAATTTTTTTTTGCTGTCTTCGTTTTCCCTGTACTTTTTTCATTTTTTTCTCTCTCATTTTAGAGTCTTCTTCAATTCTTGTATTCTTGTGTTTCCCCCCACTATTATAAAAAAATTCCATCGAAGGTAAAAAAAAAAAAATCTTTCGTCCTTTCTTTTTAATGTTTTCTCTTTCTAAGTAATTTCTTTGCCTTTTCTTCATTCACTATACTCTATTATTTATTTCCATCCTCATCCCATCATTCCCGTACATTCTATTTCCGTTTCCTCTCCTCGACTTCCGGTAGTTTCCATTGACACCTCCCACTGAGTTTCTTCACATATCCTACTAACCAGTCAAAATATATCCTACTATCACCACACTCATAGCAATCCGAGCGGCTACTTTCGAAAATGGAAGTCAAACTCTAGTAACTGCGTCACTGGTTGTCTTGTCATTAATCATCTTTCAGTTCACTGCTATCGCTGGACGACACGCAGAATATCGTTGTTAAATAAAGAAATGGTATCTCCTCGCAAAATAGTGTACTTCACGACTCCTGATCGAAAAGGTCTTTCTATTTGATTATCCACAGAGTTCAATATAAGCCTTTTTTTTTCTTTTATGTGCTTAACGGCATTTCAACTCATTCAGCGTTATTTAATGCTATGATTTGTTTAATGGAGGATATTTCCTATTTAGCTGAATGGTTGATATAATTTCAAAATTTAGTATTGTTTTTCTCTGAGTCATTTATATTTTTCACAGTTAGAATAATATGGCTTTTGCACTGGTATTGTTAAATGAAACTTTCATGTTGTTTGCCTACTACACTCCTCTAACCAAAAATCACTTTTCATTTGGTTATCTGAGGCGAAAATAGTTTCGTACAAGCTTTTCTTGTTTTATGTGTTTTACAGTATTTCAACTACGTTAGAGTTATTTAATGCTATCCTTTGTAAAATGGAGGGATATTCAAGGTTTAGTTTGAAGGTTGATTTGGTTTTAAATTTTTGTATTTCTTATATTTTTTTCATATAAGTAGGTTTTCCTCAGTAACGATAATATGGCTTCTACATTGGTATTGTTATAATAAATATTTAATGTTTTTCGTCTTGTAATAAAGTTTTCTGATAGGTGCAAAATCGTTGAATTCTATTAGAATATATTTTACAGTGTAAGAAGTCTGGTAAACTGCGTATAATGGTTGAATATCTTAAGTTTGGGGAGATTGATAATCTTGTATGTCCAGTAC
>OZ038483.1:67564427-67611927 GCA_964036315.1 Acanthosepion esculentum
AATCTTGCTTCGTTGTCAATTTTTTTGAATTACCATATACTTGTATTTTGATTGGTCATTCTAGCTTATGTAACAGCGTTTACCCCTAGCGAAGGATCGTTAATTAATTTGAAACTTTTAAAACCATTTATCCTGCATTCAACATCATCACTTGATAAGACACCAGAAGTGTTGAAACAAAATGGCTATTTTTGTAGTGATTTTATAACATATTTATGTTATAATATTTAAATAAATAATTATATCTGCTCGACTTTTTATTGAGTAGTCTTTTAAGAATAATAATTGTTGGTTATTGGAATTTATTACGTATATACCAATCCTATACTTGGGTATATATATATATATATATATATATATATATATATATATATATATATATATATATATATATATATATATATATATAGTAGAATTTGTGTATTTAGGCAGCAAAATCTTTTTTAGGCATGTCTGATTGAATAAATTACAGACATTATGTCCGCTAATTTTTAACAAAATCCATTCATACTCACTAATAATCTTCTGTGTATTTATGTAAAAGGACGAGAGAAATGTGCTGCAGCGGTTTAAATTTCTTTTATTTTCATCTCAAAAGTACTTTCTATTATCTTCAGGGGTGCAAATATTACTACATGTTGTTCATTAGTGTAAGTATTTATACAAAGTTGTGCGTTGTTATCCATTACCGTATTTTTTTCATAATGCTTTTAAATGCAAAACGGTTGACGATATGCTGGGCGTACATTAGAACGTGAAAAAAAATATCCATTATAGAATGTGATAATGTCATGGTCAGACGCGCATTAAATCGTGAAAAATCTGTTCCTTTACATGCATTTCAGAAAACTACTGCAGTATTCATAGTCGATTATGTTCAGTGCCGGCTTTATTTTGTTTAATATAAATTGCTTCTAGTATCTGTAATCGAAATTTGTTGTTTTCATGGTGTAGGATAGTTGAGTTGTCAATTAGTTATTTTTTATATTGTGAATGTGGTCAAGAATGTTGTTAAAGACATTTCACAATGGACATATATATATATATATATATTATATTTTTTGTGATTTGCCCTGTTAATATACTTGGATATGGGAAAAATATAAACAGGGGGGACAAATATATTTTCCCTGCATTTCCAAAGAAATCTTTTTTTCAGAACAGCAAGAAGGATTATATTTTTTTGAAAATAATATTTATACAAAAAAAAAAATGACTGTCAGAAACTGAAACAAATTATGTTTGAAGCCATAAATATATATATATATATATATATATATATATATATATATATATATATATATATATATATATATATATATACACAAATAAAAATGGGGAGATATTCACCTGTTTCGTAGACAAACAATTCCATAGATCAAACTATCAACATCAAGTATTTAGCAGAAACTTTCTAAAAGTCAGCGACAGCTTCACTGAAAATATATTTCAAATCATATAACAGTGGAAGGGAAACCTTTTCACCACGAAGAATAAAAAATACTCAATTGTAACTGTAGAACAAAGAGAGAATGCTAGGTAAATACGAGCGACTTGATAAAAACCAACAAAATATATTGTAAGGTTCAAATGTAACAGAAAACATAGCTATCTGAATAACAAGTTGATAGTTACAGTGAAGATACTCACATAAAACATAATTTACAAACGTCAAAAAGGCAAATAGCAAAAAACTATCAAAATATATATAGAAATTAAAAACGCAAACAAAAACACGCAATATATAATATGGTAAATAAGAAAAACAGCAGTAGCATACGACGCCAATGTAAACGTGTCCTAGAGGAGTGTACAGCAATAATAACTATTCCAAAATAAGATAAACATCTAAACAAAAGATTAAAACATTTTTACAAAGGCAGACACTATATTAAATCTGTTTCTGTTGTAGAGTTATTTCCTCAGTGGAAAGTGTATTTGTACTAAATTCGGTCCAAAATAGGTACAACGTACAAAAACGTTAGGAACTTGTTATAATAAGTATTACGCAGAGTAATCTAGTTGTGGCAGCTGACTACTTTCGTATTCGACTCCCGTCGACCCTCACTGACGCTTACTTATATTAGATGGGAGAGTCTATTATCTATAGACTAGGTGTGTTTCGCCATAACAGTTTCACTACGCACAACCACATATCGTATCCAAAGACCAAACAACTATTAACTCATAACCTAAAATTCATAAACTTTCTTTCAAAGTAAATATCAAACTTTAGAAAAAATACGCTATAAAAAAAGTGTAAACAATATAACATAATGAAGAAACATATAAACAAAAACGAAGTATACAGAATATGAATCAAATTGAAAAGCAAAAAAAGAAATTTAAAAAAATGTCAAGTTTGGACAATAAATAATTAAAAATGTATTGATAAAAATCGTTTTCTCCGTACCGAAGTTCCCATAAGTTATATAAAGTTACAGTATTTACATTAGTCGGACTATTGTCCTCATCTTTGTCGCCATATTTGTCACAACGTTTCGGCCGTTGTACGCTCCGGCCTTCTTCAGGTGGTTGGAATTTCGAACCGAACCCTTTATTTCGATCACTGGGGTAGACTGTTCTAGTTCCACGAGCCATGTTTGATGGATGTCAGTTATCAGTTATCTCCTGGTAATTTTCCCTCTGAAAGTTCTCCACTGCCTGAACCGGGTATTGAACTCACACTCTTTAGGTCTGTCACTGGATCTAACCAACGCCTTTATCCACTGTATCATGTGTCCTTGAGGATATAAAGTTAGTGTAAACAAATGAATTAACAAGCGTTCTGAGGATCAGTGAAGACGTGAAAATGCCAGTTCGTTGGCAATATTGGTTTCAATATCCAATCTCTTTGCACACGGGCACAGCGAGCGCACACGCACACACACACACACACACACACACATACATACATACATATATATATATCTGACTGAATGATAAGAGAAAGAAGAAATAGGAAATATTTGTAAATCTAACAATCTTTTCTTCGTTTATTCCATACTCACAAGGCTCGGGTCAATATATATATATATATATATATATATATATATATATATATATATATATATATAATAAATGTAATAATTATAATACAAGTACTTTTTTACTCTCTGACGAAGTTTTTATAAAAGTAAAAGAAAAACGGTTCCGCTCTTTTCTTTATCTTAACATGTATAACTGGCCACTCGTAGGCGGGGATAACCGACTACTAAGGCGGCTAACCAATTCCTATTGCAGACGCTCGTTCAGGCGCATTTGTGTTTATTCAACACCCACATAGCCCACCTGTAGTTTATATTGCAACTATGCTAAGCAGATCTTAGTTACAGATCCTGGGAAAGAGCGTGTAATTTAGCGTGATCAACAATTTCCACAAGGCCAGTGCGCTTAATCACTCGGACACGATGACTTGTGACTTCGTGCTAGCACAGCTATCGACGGCACCCAAGGTTTCCATCTACCCATTTTTATTCACAAGACACGGGTCAATATATATATATATATATATATATATATATATATATATATATATATAGGTAAATTGTCCATACAAACTTCTGTCCAAAAGGACATCATTGTACCTCAACAGAGCAACATATAACAAATGTTTAAAATGTCCTCCGCTGACTTACGATATGAATATCCTGCCGTTGTTAAACGCAACACTTTTCAGTTAGCTCACTATTGCATGCATTAAATGATGAAAACAGACTAGCCATTAATATATACAAATGACAAATGTAACCTAGTCTATATGGCAAAACTGTGACATTTACCGTAAACTTTCTTTAAGTATAATAGCTAAAAATCAAAGGATTCGCAAAAATGTTTCTATTGACGTTTGTCCTTGAAGTGTGCATAAAACAAAAACAGGTATTCGATAGATGATTTTCCGTGTAGCCGTTACACAATTCGTCAGTTTCAAGAGATTCCAATTCCAGTAATGCTTACCACAGTGACAACACCCAATTCTTGACAATGACTGTGACTGTGATATATATATATATATATATATATATATCGATTAACTTGTATATTATATCTTTCAGGATATATTTATATATTTAAAATAGGATTATTTTGATATGTTTTTATGTCTGTCCAAAACACACACACACACACACACGCATATATATATGGATGCATCCTTTCCTGCACCTACAACACAGTTTCTTGGATGCATGTGTGATACGTTTCTGTTATACAATTTAAACATGTGCGTGGTTATTCCTTTCGCCACTGGCCCTGGACACTGTCTTGAAAAGAATCTAATATCATATAACAAAATAGTTTATTTTTAAGGCGAGACTTCTCTCCCTCTTGGAGGCTAGAATTCTATCAACAATTTCTAAGCATCCTCTTCGGAAAATCCACAATAGAAAAGCCACATAACAAGAAGCATTGTACAGTTATAGAAATGACAGTGCAGTTTGAAAGGAAAGTAAACGAACCTCTGGAAAACTTATTTTTGCTTTTCATTGTATTGCGACGTGGAACTTATACAAGTAAATGCAAGTCTCGATTCGTGGGGAATAAAGTTAACTACATTTCTCTCTTCAGTTTGTAAAAGCGAGTAATCAGAATTTTTTGTGGGGGGTAGTGCGCAATTTATAGCAGGAACACAATGAAGAATTTCATTCTAAAATAAGAACACTTAGAATTCTTGAAAAGATTACTCTTTAATATATATATATATATATATATATATATATATATATATATGAAGAAATATAGTTTTAAGGTGTGCTATATTTATGGGATATAGTGATCAAATCATAGATAATTATAAAAGTGAATAATTGAAGTCAATACTCAGAGGCGACAGGCTGTTTCATACTAGACACGATTGCGCCTAGCATGAAACAGCCTGTCGCCTCTGAGTGTTGACTTCAATGTTCACTTATATATATATATATATACTTATATATATATATACTTATATATATATATACTTATATATATATACATATATATATATATATATATATACTTATATATATATATATATATATATATATATATATATATATATATATATATATATATATATATATATATATATACTTATATAGCATATCTACCGCAGAGTCTTCCAGCCTTAACCAGGTTTTTCTCGTTCCTGGTAACTAAGGAATTTAGAAACAGGGCCCCTCATTTTAATCTCCGAAGGAAGATAGTTCTCGTTCCGCTGATCATGTCTGGGGCATTTTTCGACTAGGTCTTATTTTTAGTACTACTTAGTTATTGCTCGCTTGTTTTTCTTTTTAATCCACTATGCTATTGTCCTTTTGAATTCAAATATGAGTCCCTGACTCAGGCGATATAGTATATAAGAGTTAAATCGCTATCTCAGGGAAGACCTAGACACAGTTAAAGCCGTGTAAGCAATGCTAAAACTAGCGAGCCCAGGTATCCGTAGACATGAACTGAAAATACAAGGACTATCCACGCTCATAGATTAAATAAAGGATCCATTTTAAAATTCACTGACACACCTAATGAAGGCAGCCACAATCACCCAAATGAATTGGTGATTCCGCTGTAAATTAAGTTAATGTTTTTGACAGTCGTTTTTACAATTGTTCTCTAGCTGAAAATTATGGCCGATACGGTTTTCAGCCTTCCGCCGCTTTATTTGAACTTTACCTTATTCACTTTCATTATACCAAATTGTATTCATTATTGTCCTCTTCAACACAGCCTTTTACCCGGTCCGTGCTTCGTTTATAACTGACGTAGTGTAATGGTTAACAAGCATTACTCGCTGAATCAATGACGACTGAGTATTTTTTCCGATTCACACTAGGTGCCCCATACTCGCGCACTTGTTACACCTCTAAGCTACACTGAGTAAATCGCTATATTGCAATCTCTGTTGCTTTGATCGGATATCTCGCTCTCATTATTATTGATTTTATTGTCTAGCGGCGATTATAACAGAAAATCTTTCTATAGGAAATGTACCTTTGAAGATGGCCCAAAGCTGTGGGCCTTAATTTTGGGAAATCATCTTTTGTATACTCGTGCTTTAGCCTTTCGACCACTGCGGTTTCTACAGCAAAGAAAGGTTCAGTTCGAACGCATATACCGAATTGCTCTTGTTGTTGTGAGTAGTTTTATATTATTACCGTTGTTGGAAATATTAGCATTACTTTTATTCTATTTCTTTTCATTTCCGATTTATACTCATTTCTTTCCGGAGAACTAAGGTCAGAAATGACATCATGGCATTTCTCACTGAGTATTTTATTTCCGTTGTTGCAAATATTAGCATTACTTTTATTTTATTTCTTTTCATTTCCGATTTATACTCATTTCTTTCCGGAGAACTAAGGTCAGAAATGACATCATGGCATTTCTCACTGAGTATTTTATTTCCGTTGTTGCAAATATTAGCATTACTTTTATTTTATTTCTTTTCATTTCCGATTTATACTCATTTCTTTCCGGAGAACTAAGGTCAGAAATGACATCATGGTATTTCTTACTGAGTATTTTTTTTTTAAATGCATTGTCCCATAAATAAGTCCTATGTCAGTAACCAGGTTATGGTGGTGTTCATACCCATTAAGTGTACTTTCCTTTCTGTAAAATTTGTAGATTTTCCAATGCAGATATTGACGCAGTCTGTCATGACTGGTTTTATATTCAGTCGGTACCAGTACCGTGCAACAGAGTAATTTTAAGTTCCCAATTACTAAGTACCCTCTGGGTTCTATGAGTAATATGGGTACTGTGAGAGAGTTATCCATACATATTTGGGACATTTCGTTTAGATGGAGAGGCTTATGCGGATGGTAGGTGCAGTTACGCATATAATAATCTTTTGTACGTCCGAGATGCTGAAATGTCCAGTAGTTTTACTCACATGATTTTCTGTAGCATTCTTTATCATACCAAATGCATCTATTTTTGCATTTATTATTATTATTATTATAATTATTATTATTATTATAATTAATATTATTATTATTATTATTATTATTATTTTATTTATTTATTTAATTTCTGGTGTATCCACATTTTTTCTGGAGGGCTTTTTTTAAAAAAAAAAATGAAAACAAAAAAAAACAGGATCACACTCAATTTTACATAGCTAAAGCTCTTCGTAAGGTGTGAGTTGCACTTATGAGTACATTTTTTTTTGTATTTCTTTAAGATTTGGGCTATCGGAACATTTTCCAATCAAACCGATGGTTTCAACTACAACTAGGATTGTTGACGTTCACACTTGACCTATTTTTGAGATTTCTGATGCGTACGTGGTTTGTCTACATCAGCTTGTATGGTACGAGCAAAGTATTGACCATGAACCGGTTTATCTCGCCATTGTTTCTGAATCTGGTGGGTTGCATTTGTTTTCTTCTTTCAGTATTTAGCACATTCAGTCAGTTTATTGTTCTTGTATTTCTGCACACATTTGAAACTACATTTTCAACTCTTTGGCTTCCTGTGTTATTATTATTATTATTATTATTATTATTATTATTATTATTATTATTATTATTATTATTTTCATTTCCTTTGATATCTGGCCTTTACACATTTCTTTCTGGGTCCCGCCCAGGGACCTAAGGTTAGAAATGGCATCATGACACTTTCCACTGCAAAAAAGAAATAAAGAAATAAAATAAAACAAAAAGATAATTACATAGATAAAGCCCTTCGTAAAGTGTGGGCTGTACTTGTCAGAACAATTTTTTGTATCTCTTTGAGGGATCCCTTCAATCAGCCTACTGGAATCTTTTCCAACCAGTCCAAGGGCTCCAACTACAACAGGAATTGTTGATGTTCCCATGTGCCACATTTTTGAGATTTCTATTTCAAGATCCTTGTATTTTGACAGTTTTTCGAATATCTTCAAAGATACATTGCAGTCTGCAGGGACTGCCATATCAATAAGGAGGCACTTATTTTGTTTGAGGTCTTTAATAATTTAATTTAATTTATTCTGTCAGTTTGTATTGTGTAGTCCCATAGAATTGTAACAGGTCCTATCTCCGTAACCGGGTCAGGGTGATGTTCGTACCAGTTTCTTTAAGTTTCCTTCCCGTAGAAGTTGCAAATTTTCCAGATATTGGCCCACTCTGTCATGCCAGGTTTTATATTCAGTGGGTGCCAATATCATGCAACCTGATATAAGATGATCAATGGTTTCTGGATATTTGTCACAGAATCTGCATCTTGGGCTAACACAGTATTTTAGTATATGTGCTTGATAATTCCTAGTTAACAAGCATTGGTCATGTGCAGCAATTATTATTATTATTATCATTATTATTATTATTATTATTATTGTTATCATTATTATTATAATTATATAGCGGAGAACTATGGTTTTGCTTTACAACATGAATTTCAGTGAACAGTTTTTCCTTTAAATTTATATTATACATTTTGTGAAAATATCGCTGAAATGTAACCTAGATTTATGGCGATAATAAATGTTTAATAGACGACACCAATTATTAAATAGACATTTCTTCATTATATATTCTAGTTGTTTCTCCTTAGAATCATTAAGCAGAAATTCAAACGAAAACAAGTTACGCCAAGTTGATTAATTTAAACAAAGATCGAGATCTGCTGGATGATTAAATATCGGACAATGACTGGAAGGAGAAAATCACAAAACCTTAATAAGTATACACAGATCTGATTTGGACTAGAGCCAAAACACTGTGCAGAAGTCATGTTCATACTCAAAAATGTAGGCTTAACGCCGATTCACAAACGATTCAAAATGTTAGATATTATTATTATTATTATTATTATTATTATTATTATTATTATTATTATTATTATTATTATTATTATTTCTTTTGAATTCTCTTGTGTACACATTTCTTTCCGGGTCCCACCCATAGTCCTAAGCTTAGAAATGGCATCATGATATTTTCCATTGATCAATAAAAAAACAAACACACACAGACGCACACAAACGTATATTACGTAGATAAAGACATTTGTAAGATGTTGGCTGTACTGAGAACATTTTTTTGTATTTCTTTAAGGCATGGACTTCAAGTAAACCCTTCAATGAGTCTACTGGAATATTTTCCAACCGATTCGAAGGCTCCAACTAGAACAGGGATCATTGATGTTCCCACGTGCCACATTTTTTAGATTTTGATTCAAGCTCTTTGTATTTTGATAGCATTTTGAAGATCTTCAAAGATACATTGCAGTCTGAAGGAACTGCCATATCAATAAGGAGGCACTTTTTTGCTCGCGGTCTCTAATAACTATGTCTGGGTGGTTAGCTTTGATTGTTCTGTCTGTGTGTATTGTGTAGTCCCATGAAATTGTAACAGGTCCTATCTGCGTAACTGGGTATGGGTGAGGTTCATACTAATTTTTTTCAGTTTCCTTCGCGTAGAAGTTGCAGATTTTCCAGTGCAGATGTTGGCCCATTCTGTCATGCCGGGTTTTATATTCAGTGGCTGCGAATACTGTGCAACCTGATACAAGATGATCAATTATTTCTGGATATTTATCACATAATCTGCATTTTGGACTAACACAATATTTTAGTATGTGTGCGTTATAATTTATAGTTAAAAAAGAACTGGTCCTGTGCAGCAAGGATATAAAACCTTCAGTTTCAGCATTTAACCATGCACTACGTAGCCACTGATGGGTAAGTGGTTTGTCTACCTTATCTTGTTTGGTATGGGCAGAGTATTGGCCATGAAGCTGATTATCTTGCCATTGTTTCTGTATCTTGTCGGTTGCGTTTGTCTTTGCTCTCTTTTATTATTACCATTATTATTATTATTATTATTATTATTATTATTATTATTATTCCCTTTGATTTCTGATGTGTACTCATTTCTTTCCGGGTCTCGACCAGGGACCTAAAATTAAAAATGGCATCATGATATTTTCCACTGAAAAGAAAAAAAAACGTATTTTACATATACAAAGCTCTTCGTAAGGTGTGGCCTGTACACTTGAGAACAATTTCTCGTATTTCTTTAAGACATGGGATTCCAGGAATCCTTTCAATTAGTCTACTAGAATCATTTCTAACCAACCCGAGGCCTCCAACTACAACGGGGATTGTTGATGTTCCCATGTGCCACATTATTGAGATTTCGATTTCAAGGTCCTTGTATTTTGATAGCTTTTTGAAGATCTTCAAAGATACTTTGCAATCTGTTGGGACTGCCACATCAATAAGGAGGCACATTTTGCATTTGTTTTTGCTTTCATGTATTTTGCATCTTCAGTCGGTGTATAGTGCTTTACTTCTATTTCTGCAGCCATTTGAAACTCTATTTTGAACTTGTTGGCTTCTTTTATTACGGAATAAAGGCGATTACTACTTTCATATACTTTGACACATATCATCATCCAGTCTTCCGTGGTTTCCAGGTATCTTTGAAGGCCAATTGTTGTAGTTTTGTAGGACAGTTCTAGTTTAACTAATCCTCTGCACCCTACGGATCTGGGCACATGCAGATGATCAACATCAGGTTTGGGATGATGCATGCGGTAGCAAGTGAGAAGCTTTCTCGTTTTGGCGTCCATTCACCTAATGCCAGCTATGGTCCAATTAAGGATGTTAAAGCTGTATTGCACCACAGGGACAGCCAAGATGTGTATGGTTGATATTCTGTTTTTTGAGTTCAGCTCGGTATTTAGTACCAGATGCACACGCCTGGGGTACTCCTTTCTTAACTTCTCCTTCATTTGGGCATGTTGTATATCATCTTCTTCGTTAATTCCTAGGTACTTATAGGCTTCATCTTCTTCCGGTTCCCTAATCTTTGTAACAAAAACTAAATCTATTGAGGTTGTTTTTATAATTCTCCCTCTCTTGAATGTTAACTTTGCACATTTATCCGAAGTCCATACCTATGTCGTCACTGAAACATTTTACAATATTGAGGAGGCCCTTCAACTCATTGTCGTTTTTGGCAAAGAGTTTGAGATCATACATGTAGAGTAGCTGATTGAATATTTTCTTGTCTAGTTTGTAACCATAGCTACTGTTGTTTAGTTCATGCGAAAGGGAGATTAAGGACAAACAAA
The DNA here is from genome assembly GCA_964036315.1 of Acanthosepion esculentum. Taxonomy (NCBI): domain Eukaryota; kingdom Metazoa; phylum Mollusca; class Cephalopoda; order Sepiida; family Sepiidae; genus Acanthosepion; species Acanthosepion esculentum. Next base: position 67,575,471 of record OZ038483.1, read on the forward strand.
ACAGAAGGGGTGAGAGGGAGTCTCCTCGAAAGATTCCACATCGGATATTCAGCCGGTTGGAGATGGCAGTGCCTGTAGTGTGATTTAGGCGTAGTGTGGTGTTCCGCATTCCCATGATTTTTACTACCACAGGGGAAACTTTGTACATTTCCAAAGTCTTAAGGATCCAAGAGCGTGGCACACTATCAAAGACTTTACGATAAATAATCCACGCTGCGCTAAGATTTCAACGTCGTCTCCTGCAATTTTCAATGATTCCTTTTGTTTATCAGTAGTTGATCTTTGCAGTCATATGAACCTCTCCTGCATCCCTTCTGTTCCAGTGGAAGAATATTGTTTGCTTCGAAGAAAGAGTAAGTATGGTTCGTCAGGACAGACGTGATCAACTTATACGTGGTGGAGAGACATATTATTGGACTATAATTTTTTGGATCATCAGTTTCACTCGTTTTAGCATGAGATATGTAATACCTTCAGTGATCCAATCCGGGATTTGATCGGGGTTATTTACAAGGGTTGATAGATATTTTGCAAGGGTTTTATGGATTGTTGAGAGATGATAGAGCCAGAAATTGGGTACCTTGTTACTTACTGTGGATTTCCATTTTTCGGATTTCGTTAGTGCTTGCCTAACATTATCTGTGGTTATATTTTCCCACTCTTGCATGGTTGTATATCCAGCATTCGTTTTTCTTCACGTTAGATCCATTCTGCATTTGGGTTATATTACGTTGGGCTGCTCCAGATATTCTCCCAAAATGTCTGTATATTGTCAATAGATGGTGGTGTTTCGACATGTATAGGTGGATTTCCAATCTCTCTGTAAAATTTCTTAAGGTCCGTTTGGAATATTTTATTTTGGCGATAGAACCTGCACCTTTTTTCGTATCAGCTTGTTCTCTGTGCCAAATTTTATGGTTATTATTATTTTTATTTTCTTTGACATCTGGCGTTTACACATTTCTTTCCGGGTCCCGCCGAGGGACCTAAGGTTAGAAATGGCACCATGACACTTTCCACTGCAAAGGAAAAAAAATAATTACATAGATAAAGCCCTTCGTAAAGTGTGGGCTGTACTTGTCAGAACAATTATTTTATCTCTTTGAGGCATGTACTTCCAGGGATCCCTTCAATTAGCCTACTGGAATCTTTTCGAACCAGTCCAAGGGCTCCAACTACAACAGGGATTGTTGATGTTCCCATGTGCCACATTTTTGAGATTTCTATTTCAAGGTCCTTGTATTTTGACAGTTTTTCGAATGTCTTCAAAGATACATTGCAGTCTGCAGGGACTGCCATATCAATAAGGAGGCATTTATTTTGTTTGTGGTCTTTAATAACAATGTCTGGGCGTTTGGCTTTGATTGTTCTGTCAGTGTGTATTGTGTAGTCCCATAGAATTGTAACAGGTCCTATCTCCGTAACCGGGTCAGGGTGGTGATCGTACCAGTTTCTTTTCAGTTTCCTTCTCGAAGGATTTGCAAATTTTACAGTGCAGATATTGGCCCTCTCTGTCATGCCGGGTTTTATATTCAGTGGGTGCCAATATCGTGCAACCTGATACAAGATGTTCAATGGTTTCTGGATATTTATCACATAATCTGCATTTTGGGGTAACACAGTATTTTAGTATATGTGCTTGATTTATTATTATTATTATTATTATTATTATTATTATTATTATTATTGTTACCTTTCATTTTCGTTTGATTTGTATAAAAAAATCCTTCCCGGTTCCAACCAGGCGCCTAAGGCCAGCAGTGGCTTTTGTTATATTTTTCTGTTTTCACTTATCATTTTGCAAAAAAAAAAACTAATCTTTACAAGGACAAAGCTCTTCGTAATTTGTGATCTGTACTTGTGAGTACAATATTTTTTTTGTATTTCTTTAAGGCATGAGCTAGCAGGAATCACGTCAATGAATCTATCGAAACCTTTTTCAATCAATCTGCGACCGCTAACTACAGCTGGAATTGTTGATGTCCTTGCGTGCCACATTTATCAGATTTTCACTTCAAGATCCTTGTTGTATTTCCTTAGTTTTCTGAAGATCTTCAAAGACACATTTAAATCTGTAGGGATTCTTGTGGTCTTTAATCACGGTGTTGTGGACGATATGTTTATCATGATTGTTCTGCTTGTGTGTATTGTAGAGTCCCGTAAAGTTTTTATAGATCCTATCTCTGTAAGTAGGTCTGGGTGATGTTCATACCAGTTTCGTGCACTTTCGTTTCCGTTGCATATTTTCCAGTGCAGATATTGACCAATTTTGTCATGCTATGTTTTATATTCAGTGGGTGCTAATACCATGCAAAGAAACAAGATGGTCAGTTGTTTCTGCATATTTATCACATAATCTACCTTTCGCGTTAACACTATTTTTAATATGTGTGCTTGGTCATTTCTAGTTTGAAAGCATTGTCCTCTGTAGAAAAGAATAAAACCTTTTGTTTCAGCTTTTAACTCTGCACTATGTAAACACTGACGAGTACGGGGTTTGTCTACATCAGCTTGTTTGGTACGGGCAGACTATTGATCAAGTTCTCCACCGCCATAACCAGGTATTGAACTCACACTCTTTAGTTCCTGTCAGTGGATCTTACTAACGCCTTTATCCACTGTGCCATGTGTCCTTTGTAAGAGTGTGAGTTCAAAACCTGGTTATGGCTGTGCAGAACTTGGAGAGGGGAATTAACAGGAGATAACTGATAACTGACCTCTAATTAGACATGGCACGTGTAACTAAAAAACTAATGAATGAAATAAAGAGTTCAGTTGAACATTCCAACCACCTGAAGAATGCCGGACCGTACAAAGGCCGAAACGTTGTGTTAAATATGGCAACAAAGATGAGAACAATAGTTCGAATAATGTAAATAGTGTTATAGGCTTTTCTTGTTCCAGACTGATCTCTGTCGTAAAAGCTCGATCTATGGCGTGTAAATTCCCCATTTCTTGAATGATACTCTTGCATATTTATCTAATCCGAAATATATCCCGATTTCATCATTAAAATATTTTACAGTATTGAGGATACACTTCATTTCATTGTTGTCTTTACCAAAAAGAATTTGAAATCATCCATGTAGAATAGGGAATTAAATACGTTCTGTTTATCTTTGTTCCCATAGTTATTACTGTTCAGGAAATACGAAAGCGGGATTAAGGACAGACGGAACGGAAAGAGTTACAGGGTGTCTCCTTGAAAGTTTCCTCGTCGGATATTTAAACAATTTATAGTAGCAGTACATTTGGTGTGATTTAGGTATGATGCGGTTTTCCACAATTCCATTTAAAAAGATTTACTATCACCGAGGAGACTTTGTACATTTCTAAAGACTGTGGATCATATTCAAAGGCTTTACGGTAATCTATCTACACTGCGCTGAGATAACTACCTTTTCTCCTGCAATTATCCAGGATCATTTTATTTCTTAGTAGTTGATCTTTGCAACCATATTAAATTCTTCGACATGGCTTCTGTTCTCGAGGAAGAATGTTGTTTTCACCGAAAAAATAAAGAGTCAGGAAAAACGTGGTAAATTTCTATGAGTGAACATATATGTTATTGTTCTATATTATTTTTAACTTCTGCTTCACCGGTTTTTGGCAGGCGATAAGTAATACCTTCGGTGATCCATTATGAAACTTCTTTGGTGTTATTAATTAGGATTAATAAAGTGTGTGCAAGTGTTTTTTGGAATGATAACTAATGATATAGAAAAAAGTTACGTAGCTTGTCATTTCTTAGGGATTTTCATGTTGGGGATTTTGTTGGAGCTTACCTAATATTATTCTTGGATATAATTTTCCATTCTTGTACAGGCTTATCTTTCATTCTTTCTTCTTGTTTGATCGACTCTGCATTGGGATTATATTCGTTTCCGTTACTCCGAATATTCTCCCAAAATTATTCACTTCTTCAGTTGATTTTGGCTAAATGCTTTTCCAATTTCCCTGTAAAATATCTGGAGGTCGGTTTGGTATATCTTACTTTGTCGATAGAACCGACAGTGCCTTTCATGCCATCTTGTTCGCTGTGACTTTAATCGCAGTTTCTGATTTCCTTGATTGGAGGAATTTCATTTCCGGCTTTAATGCTACACTTCCGTTTGATCTAGCATTTTTGTGTTGAAACATTTGAATTCTTTGAAATCTCAGCTCTCTGTTCATATTACTGAGATGAAGTATTGTAATTATTTACACTATTTACAATTGTCGGACTGTTGTCCGCCATCTTTGTTGCAATATTCACGAAATTTCAGCCGTTGTACGCTCCGGAGTTTTTCACCTGACAGGAATTTTGAAATGAATATTGTATTTCCAATCACCTGAAGAAGGCTAAAGCGTGCAACCGCCGAAACGTCGTGAATATAGCAACAAAGATGAGGAAAACAATCCGAGCAATGTACATTTTGCACATCTCATCTAGTATCGGTAATTCACATCAGATTTTCTGTATTATTCGCTTCAATTCTCCCTTCAGTAGCTGCTAATGCTGTTGCATATGTTATTATTATTATTATTATTATTATTATTATTATTATTATTATTATTATTATTATTATTATTATTATCATGCTTCCTTGGATTTCTGGTTGATTCATTTCTTCCGGGTCCCTACCAGAGACCTAAGGTCAGAAATAGCATCATGACATTTTCCACTGAGCAATTAAAAAAAAAAATCACACATTTTTCATAGATAAATCCTTTCGTAAGATATTCGGTGTACTCGTGAGAGTATTTTTTGTATTTCTTTAAGGCATTGTTACTGTTATTATTGTTGTTGTTGTTGTTGTTGTTATTGTTCGTCCTCTGCTTTTTGAATCCACAATATTCCTTTTACTTTGTACCCCTGAGTCCATTCACACAAGATCATCAAGTACATCGTCTGCTGCTTACCGCTGTCCCCTTTGATTTTCATATGTACTGTGAGTGTCAGATATTCCATAACGCTCCTCCCACGTCCAATTAAGTCCAACCGTCCCAGTCTCACTCTATCTATAAACGGTTATTTTATTTCCTTTTTCTTCAAAACTTCCTTGTTGTTTACACGCTCCGTTTATCGTATTCACAGCATCCTTCGGTAGAATCACGTTTCTATTGCCTGATGTTTTCATTTCAACTTTGAGGAAATTGGACAGCATTCATCGATATATAGGGTGATTGATATTACATAGCAGTCCAGCAATTTCTTCTTTGCTTCTAAGGTAGTTTTCCTGTTTCTTATTACTTTGCTAAATGTTGGGAATAACATATTTGCTATCTCTTTGCGCTTATGAATTTCACTTTCATATTTCCCATCCTCTGTAAAAAACACTTTTGGGTATTTACACTTTTGAACTTGTTTGATTTTGACATCCCCAATTTGATGAACTTCCTTTTTGTTTTTTTTTATGAGCCGTGACATCTCAGTATGTGCGCGATCATGGATCTCCACAATTTCATATATTTTTTGGCACTTAAAAAAAGTTTGTCTTTTTCTTTTCTTTTCCTAAAACTTGTTCCGCTATCTAGAGCTTATTAAGTAGGTCATGCATTGATTTTGTCAGTTCCTATTGTCTTCAGTCTGTCTTGTGTATATCAGATATTCCAAGCCGTCTTTCCTAGAAATTCCAGTTGCCCCTATCTGATGCTAATTATCGGTTTCCTTCTTGTTTCCATTTTCCTCTAAAACTTTGTCGTTGCTCACATAATCTGTCCAAGCAATCCTCAGCATCCCTCAGTAGAACCACTTTTTTTATTATCATCAAGTCTTTTCCTTCTCTTTTTAATATTTGTGGAGATTGCTTAGTAATCACTACCATAGATGACACATATTTCAAATGGCCAGAAGTGTTTCGTTGCAGAAAACCTACTTCTGAAACTACCATAAATTGCCTCCACGAGCTGTTTGCTCGTTTCGGAGTGGTTGATTGTCTAGTCACCGATAATGGGACACAATTCACATCTGCGGACTTTCAAGAATTTTGTGAAACTTTTCAAGTTAAACATATCAAATCCCCGCCATATCACCCAAGATCAAATGGGCAAGTGGAGAGATTTGTAGACACACTCAAAAGAGCGTTAAGGAAAGCATATGACGTGACAACAGAAAAGGCGTTGCAACAATTTTTACAAGTATATCGAATTACTCCAAGAAGCGCTACGCCATCGGCATTATCTCCCGCGGAAGTGATGTTCGCCCGAAAAATCAGATCAGTATTTGACAAATTGCTACCAAAACAAACAAAGCAAATACCAGTGTCGTATGTACCAAAAAGAAAATTCTACCCAGGAGAGAAAGTTTTTTTTCAAAACGTATAAAAACAATACATCCTACTGGGAGCAAGGTACAATTGAAAAAAAGAATCGGGAACATGGTTTACATAATACAGGGCCTGAAATTCTCACATAAAAGACATGTAAATCAAATATGAAAGAGGCTGTTAGATGATTCTAACAGTCCACCTCAGGAAGAAGAGGTGATGGATACAATATTCGACACATTTCATATGCAAAGGCCGCAAACAATGTCTGAACCACGAAAATCGACCAGGAAAAGAAAAGTCAAAGAACCTTTGATAATAAATCCAAAGAGAAAAAAATACTAAATACCCCTGCGACACAAAAGCTTTGGAAGGGGGGTTTTAGGGGACATTACCTATAATGATAATGGGCTCTTCCTGACTCTATGACTACTGCGCCTCTCTGAGAGAGAGGGGAGGAATGAGTCGAGACCTAACGAATTAAGACCATAGTAGTTAACTCTAAACCCTTCAACTACTTATATTTTATTTCTGTTGTAATATATCTTTGTTATTTTCTGCTCTTGTGTTTGTGTTGTTCTTCCTTGGTCCTAACCTTGGACCATAACCGTGGTGCGAGGATATTTGGACCATAACTTTATATTATACCTATATGCAAACCAAGACGTGACCTTTTACCCTGCGTAAGCCGATACTGAAGCTAGTGTAGTGTATAGAAATGCATCTCTCATTCTGTTTCTCTCGGATTACTTATGACTGTTTTATTTTACACTCAACACCCAACTACTGAGAATAAAATGCCATCATTTCCTAGGAAATATCAATCGATAATCTCACACGCCTGAAGTGAGTGGGACTAAAACGACGAGAGAGAACTACTCATCGTCAATACCATGCTCTCCAAATTGTTTTACTGTAGATAAGAAATATTCTTACATACATGCTGCAATTTGATAAACTTTTGTCTAAATTGCGGAAAGATGAATATAACACTGACATCTCATTTTAATAGATATATTTACCAAAATTACACAAAAATATTTTAAAATAGTAAAGAGTCAATTTATTCATTAAAATCGCCATTGGCTTCATACACGGTCTCCAGACGACTTTTGAATATCCTGCAACTCATCTCGGCGGTGTCGTTGATTAAGTTGAACGATGCTGCAATAATCCTTGCCTTTCTTCATTTCCTGTTTGGTGTTACAAGGAGTTTTATCGGTCTCTCGCTCAATTGCGTCCCACACATAATAATCACCGGAGTTGTAATCTGGGACGTTAGGTAGCCAGATGTAAGGGATGACGTCGTCGCAGAAATTGCCTGACAGCCATGACTAAGTTCTCCTGATTGTGTGGTATTAAAATTAAAAAGAGTCTTTACATCATTCTTTAAAAAGAATTAAATTCTGTATGAAGCGTACACAATAAAACTAATTTATATTGTTTTGTTAGAAGCATATTCTGAAATGAATAAAACTTTAAACATCGGTCTTAAACTTATTTTTGCCAGTATATATATATATATATATATATATATATATATATATATATATATATATATATATATCAGAGAGGCGCAGTATTCACAGAGTCAGGAAGAGCCCATTATCGTTATAGGTAAGGTACCATAAACCCCACTTTCCAAAACTGTGAAACCCAGGGTTACAAAGTAATATCCATACAACTGAATATATATATATATATATATATATATATATATATATATATATATATATATATATATATATATATATATATATATAACAAAAATTCATTTGCATACAACTAAATCTTTGGTCATAAATAAACTCGAAGCCCTTAGATGCATCACGCTATCACCTTATCACCAGGTTTCTTAACTAAAGGATGTCTCCCCGACTGCTATTTAAACTGAATTCAATACCAATGATTCCGAGACAGTTAGTCTAGTGTTGAAGAAGACTGCCATAAAATTGTGCCGGTTACAAATAGAATATACGAACGTGAGGTAATTTTGGATGTTTTGCTATATTGTTATGGTCCAAGTTCCTTGTACCACGGTGACGGTCCAAGGTAGAACCAATGAAGAATAACTCGAACACAGGTATGGAATAACAGATATCTTACAAACAGAAATATATACAATGAAGTAGAAGTGTTAGTAATGACTATAAGATTTGGTTAGAGTGAACTATGTTGTCTCGATAAGTATCACTATTCCAATGTCTTACAGTAATCGTGTGAATCTGACTGACTCTGAAGATGTTCAACAACACGCCCACGTGTGTCGAATGTGGCACAAGGCCGGTTTAATGTGGGCTCATCGAGCCCGTAGGCTCGGCCAAAAAATGCCCGTAGAACCCGTATGAACGGGATCGGGTTGGTCAACCTCCTCGAACGAGGCTCCGCCGAAGGGCGGAGCCTCGTCCGGGTTCTTCTCTGCCCAGAGGCAGAGAGTTCGACCATCTAGCCGAGTACGTCCAAAAACGACTGACTCTGAAGTATTTAGTGTCCTCCCCACGAGGGATAGATGTGGCACAAGGCCGGGTTTAAAGTGGGGTACCCGAGTCCGTAGGCTCGGCCAAAAAATAGCCCGTAGATCCCGTATAAATGGGATCGGGTTGGTCAACCTCCCCGAACGAGGCTCTGCCCTTCGCCGGAACCTCGTACGGGTTCCTCTCTGCCCAAAGGCAGAGAGTTCCCCTCTGCCTCAGAGGCAGAGAGTTCGACCGGCTAGCTGAGTCGTCCAAACAGGACTGACTCTGAAGTATTTAGTGTCCTCCCCACGAGGGACAGATGTGGCACAAGGCTGGGTTTAAAGTGGGGTACCCGAGCCCGTAGACTCGGCTCAAAAATAACCCGTAGATCCCGTATAAACGGGATCGGGTTTGTCAACCTCCCCGAACGAGGCTCTGCCCTTCGGCGGAGCCTCGTCCGAGTTCCTCTCTGCCCAGACTACTCATTACTACACACACACACACACACACACACACACACACACACACACACACACACATATATATATATATATATATATGTGTGTGTGTATGTGTGTGTGTGTGTAGTAATGATACAATATTTTAATTGCTATTGAATTTCCAAGAGAATATAGATCCAGGGACAGCTCTATGTTAAAAGACATTAATTAAGGTATATCGATCACTTAAAAACCCATGTGTAATCATTTTTATTTCATAAGAGCACTAAAATAGCAACTCTCAATCTTCATGACCTGCTGCTTTTATAGGGCTCTCATGAAATAAAGATTATTAGTGTTTGATATTATTAAATATATATATATATATGTATATATTATTTTTTTTTTTTTTCTTACCACAGTCGTACCAACTGTAATCAAGCCTGAGAAGAAAGTAGTGTGACAACCCTAAAGATATGTTATGGCCAAAGTGCGAACAATTTTTTCTTCGTATATATACATTCATAGATACATACATATATATGTATGTATGTATGTGTGTGTGTGTGTGTGTGTGTGTGTGTGTGTGTGTGTGTGTGTGTGTGTGTGTGTTCACTGGTATATTTACGTTAAGTGGACGTTATCTGTAATTTGCTTTCAGCCCAACCACCAGAGTGTGTTTTTGCACGTATGTGTAGGAAAGGGCGTTTCGCAAATAATAAAGCCAATTGTTACAAGATGGATTCGAGGCGCTCTCCCGCGGGCTGTCTCGCATCCTGTAAAATTCTTCTGACTCCATCCCTTGCCGCGAAACAATTTCCCGTCTTGGAGCATCGGTTCGAATCGACACATTGACTAATAAGGAGCAATCGGAATCATTCGCGTCCTTTATGGTTTGAAGACTCTTGCTTCTTTTCTTTCTTTTTTCTTTTCTTTTTTTCTAAATACCGGATGAAAAATAAATCAGTGAAAAACTAGTAAAACTTTCATTCGTCTGCACGCTTGAAGCTCACTTCAGGAGAACGTCTTCTATCATTATTTAATTTTTTTTTCTATCTAATATCGATAAAATACTGTTTTTTTTTCTCGTTCTTTCAGACAACCGCAGTTGTACGAGCGACTGAATAAATGTACTCCTCATGAAAAAGAAGTCCATCTCCCTCAAATTCTCATCTTTACTGATTTGTTTACAATTTAACGGGGATTGGTCTTTTCTATTTGCCGTATCCCTTCAGGACGTTGGGAATCATGTCTCTCCACAGTGTCCTCTCATTTGTAGCGCTTAACGTTTGTCTTTTTGCTACATCTTCAAAAATCTTGCTCCACCTTCCAGTCACTCAATTTCGCCAGGTAAGACGCGCGTTGCTGCTCGCTTACTTTCAACCTGTCCTGTGATTCCTCAATATATGCCCAGAAATTTCAACTTTCTCTTCGAGATGTTAAGTATAATTTCATTTTTTTTGTTTCCATCTTCTCTAGAAATTCGTCGTTCCTTACAGGAGCAGATATTTGTGCCTATCTATCTATCTATCTATCTATCTATCTATCTATCCACTCACACACACACACACACACACACACACACACACACACACACACACACACACACACACACAGACAGACAGACAGACATATATTTGTAATAGTTTTTATAAATTTGAAAGTTATTTTGAGTGGATACTCGTATTTCAGCAGTCGCTCAGTTTATTTATTAAAGAGTAATGTGCAGGGCAATTAAATATAATAAACGAGCAAAAACACCCTATGTAACCGCACACGACCTTAGTTTCCCCCGTCAGACGTCTTCAGAATATATATGCATAAATACATACATACATATATATATATATATATATATATATATATGTATATATATATATATATATATATATATATATATATATATAGAGAGAGAGAGAGAGAGAGAGATGGGTATGATATCGATGGTGGATATTATGTGTGTGTGTGTGTATATATATATATATATATATATATATATATATATACACACACACACACATACATATATATATATATATATATATATATATATATATATATATATATATATATATATATATGGATTGATGTGAGTTTTTGCGATTGTCAGACAAACCCTTTTTGTCTGACGATCACAAAAGCGTGAAACCCAGGGTCACACACTCACATCAATCCAAATATATATATATGTATATATATATATATATATATATATATATATATATATATATATATATATATATATATATCTAATATTGAGCGCATTCTAATAGGTACCGCGCATATATAATATATAAATAATATATATAATAAATTGCATATATATATATATTTTTATGTATATATATATATATATATATGAAGAAATATAATTTTAAGGCGTGCTATATTTATGGGATAAATTGCTCAATATCAGAGATAGAGCGTATGTAAATATAAATATAAAAGGGAACATTGAAGTCAACACTCAGAGGCGACAGGCTGTTTCAAGCGGCCTGACAATTGCGTCTGGCAAGAAACAGCCTGTCGCCTCTGAGTGTTGACTTCAATATTCACTTTTATATATATATATATATATATATATATATATATATATATATATATATATACATTTCACACATACACAAACTCATATATATATATATATATATATATATATATATATATATATGTATATAATATTATTATTTAAAAATACGTATTCATCGCGACACAGAAATTACTAATATTAGACTTAATGAAAATTATATACCAACCTTATAAAAATCTAATACTAATCCTTTATATATCCATCCGAAGACAAACCATCTCCAATCTATCATAAAACATGTAACTTCATCCATAGAATGACGAATAAGTACAAATTCTCTTTTGAATGAATATTCTGTGAAAAAGGTAATTTTTATAACAAATCTTTAAAGAATAGTGGTTACAAACGCCCTGACATTAAGTATAAAAATAATAATAAAAATAAGCAAAGAAATAAAAATAGAAAAATCAATTGGCACACTGTAGGAATCCTATAATTTATTCCCTTGTTCAAATTTAAATTTAATTTAAATCAAAGGGAAAAAAAAGATTTTACTGAAAGGGTTTGTGCCTCCTGGGGACACTTTTGATCAAAATGATCTTACCGATGTGACCCCGATATTATGGCTTATAATTTAAATCAAAGGAGAACATTTTTCAGTGAAGAGTTTGTGTCCCCTGGGGACCTTTTTGATCAATAAAAATAAATAAATAAATATATAAGCTAAGAAATAAAAATAAAAAATAAAAATAAATACCTTCTACATTTTGTATAGGAGTCATTCCGTTGTTCAAATTTAAATTTAATTTAAACCAAAGGGCAATAATGTTTTCAGTGAGGGGTTTGTGTCCCCTGGGGACCTTTTTGATCAATAAAAATAAATAAATATATATATAAGATAAGAAATTAAAAAAAACAAAAAACAAGCAAAATAATGTAATCCAAATAAATAAATAAACAAATAAACGACTTCCGGCCGGCAAAATAACCGCTAAAATAGAGTACGTCCAATGCAGCACTGACCCGTATATATAAACAGCCGAGATCTCGTGGTCTGATGATTGCGTCTAGCATGAAACAGCCTCTAAGTGTTGAATTCAGTGTTCACTTTTATATATATATATATATATATATATATATATATATATATATATAAATACATATATATGTATATGTATATATATGAATATATACATACATATATATATATGTATATATATTTATATATATATATATATGTATATATATATGTATATATATATATATGTATATATATATGTATATATATATATGTATATATATATATGTATATATATATATGTATATATATATATATGTATATATATATATATAATGTATATATATATATATATATATATATGTATATATATATATATATATATGTATATATATATGTATATATATATATATATATATGTATACATATATATATATATATATATGTATACATATATATATATATATATATATATATATATATATATATATATATATATATATGTATGTATGTTTGTCAACCTAGCCAGACGATACTCTGCTCTTCGGCATAGCCTCGTCTGGGTTACTCTCTGTCCGAAAGCCGAGAGTTCAACGTCTTCATGCTTGCTGGAAATGAAGCCGGTATTTGCCCGACCTCCCCGCGTGGCAGGGTGTTGCACACGGCCGATTTTTATTTGCGGGATTCCGAGCCTTTTGGCTCAAGCAATAATTCTCCTTAGACCCCGCATACATGGATCGGTTTTGTTTACATCCCCAAACGAGATTTTCCTCTTCGGCATAGTCAACTTTGGGTTCCTCTCTGCCCGAAACCAGATAGTTCGACGTTTTGATGCTTGCTAGAAAGCAAGCCGGTAATTGCCCGACCTCCGCGCGAGGCAGGGTGTGGCACAAGGCCGATTTTTTATGTGGAACGATCCGACCCCGTAGGCTCGTGCAAAAATTATCCTTAGACTACCGCATATACGGATCGGTTTTGTCTACACCCCGGACGAGACTTTCCCCTTCGGCATAGTCTCCTCTTAGTCCCTCTCTGCCCGAAACCAGAGAGTTCGACGTCTTGATGCTTGCTGGAAAGCAATCCCCCTCATCCCCTCGCCAACACCATAGATGCTCATATTACTACTGGTATAGTCAATTTAATAGAAGGGGTGTATCAGTTCTTTGAATACTGCCTGTTATCAGTTCATACCCTACAACAGTATGTCATGTTCTGTAGCTTTTATCAGTCTTTCTAGTCTGATGGGGGATACAATTGTTTGAAGTAGGGTGAGACGTCAAAATGTGTAAAAACTGTCTATTAAAAGAAATTTATCAGGAAAATAGGTGTATCAATTTCAGTGGGCTTTTATCGCTGTTTCCAGCACTGATGAGTGTTTCTTTCCTAACCTTTTGACTGAATTAGTGTGGAAAGTAAAAATATGTAAGTAATGATAGTGGTTTCCTTCTCATATTTTATTTGGTGTAGTATGAAAACGTCAAATTTTGTTAAATCTAACTATTAAAAGATTTTTCTGGAAAATAAGCATATCAATTCCAGTAGCTGTTAGCGCCTTTTCCAGCGCTGATGGTGCTTTCCTTCCGAGCTATTTGTTTGATGTGGAAAGTTCAAATCTGTAAAAAAATTCTATTTAAATAATTTCACAAGAAAATAGTTATTTCAAGTCCAGTAGTTGTCATTATTCTTTCCCGTATTTATGAGGCAGCTGCTTCCTTCCTAACCTGTGCTTATATATAAGAACTTTCATTATAATTGTTATGATGAATATTCCGCTATGGTAACTAGACTTAATGAATTTAATTGCAGTACTAATCTGCGTCTAGAGATTATATGCAAGTTATGAATTGTTATAAAGAGTTGCGTCTTTAATGTTAAAAGTCCTATTATGATGTTGTTTTGATTCTACTCAATATTATTAAATTAGATATATAGTGATAGAGAAAACTATTGTTTTTGTTTGGAAAAAATCTTACTAAGTTAACAAAACAGACTAATTTGACTGTCAGTAGTTTATTTGCAACTATTTATTTTGATACTTTTACATTATTATACCTTGTAAAACTAATGTTAAAAAATAATATGATAAGATCTTAGAACAAATTCGTCAATTTCTTAAAGGAAAAACCTAAAAAAAACATTTTATTTTAAAAATAAAAGATATATTAACAAAAAATAATAAGAACCTCCTAAAATGTATTGCACAAATGCTCCTTTCTTTTCAATACCTCTTAGCAGCCTATTGTCAACATCTGATGTTAGATTTGCAATTTTAGCGGCCGGTAAATTGTTTGCAGCAACTTTAACTGCCTCCTAGAGGTCACACTTGCTGTTGAATAGACTTCCATTAGAATAAATATCTCTTTTAAGGATGCTCCACAGGATCTCAATGGGATTCAACTCACAGCTATTTGAAGGCCAGTCCATAAGAGAATCTTCAACAAATCCCTTTTCTTTCAACCAGGATTTAGTAAACTTTGATGCATGACTCGGTGCGTTATCTTGCATAAGATCATAGATCTCCGCTTGGCTAAAGACTGGTTATCAAGCCATTCAAAGAAATATTACTCAAGAAAATCACAGTAACTTTTGGAATTCATTTTAACCCCGTCTTTCAGTTTAAATGGACGCACGAGCTCATTACCAATAATCCCAGCCCATATCATGATCCCACCGCCGCCTTGTTGGCGTTTAAAAATTGTTCTTGTATCATGTTGCTTGCAAACCCATCCTCGAGCCCATCCATCGGGCCCATCGAGGGTGATCCTTGATTCGTCTGTAAAAAGCACTTTACTGAAATCAGTTTTCATGTATTCTTCTGCCCACTGCAATCTTCTTTCCTTATGTCTTTTGTCAAAATGGGTTTCTTTATTTGATTTTTTACATCAGCAAACTTCTTTACTACTTTACACCTTGTTTCCCTTGACACCATAAGAGATTCTGCGACCTCAAATATGAACGCACTTGACGCATTTGGGTTTCTTATTAATTCTCTTCGGATATGTGATAGATCTCGCTTTGTTAAATTCCTGAATTCAGCTTGAGACTTTTCTTTCCCTTGGTTGAATTCCCATTTGACATATTCTGTTGATTGTTCGATGATCCCTTTTCAAATCCTTAGAAATTTGAAGCGAATACTTTCTTTTGCTAATTTTTTTGATTATATAGTTATTTTCATCCATTGTTAGTTCTTTTTACGAGCCATAAAACTAAATTCTAGTTCTTGCAAATAATCTCTTGACACTGCAAATTGCTATAATTACTGAAAAAATACTAAATATCAATCTGAAATCGAAAATTGGGACTTAATTGCCTTCATGCTTACTGGCTATACATAATAGTCCAAATTATTTCATTGGATAACACATATCTATGTATTTTACATAAAATATTTGACAATACCTCTTTTGCATATAATCTCTAGACGAAATTTAGATTAGCGGCGAGGTCTCATTATTCTACAATTGAAATGGCCAGATGTAACCACAGGTTCTATGTTAACAGTTTCTTCTATCACACTTCTCGCTTGGGAAAGTCAATTGCTGCTTCATGCTTCCCAGTTAACTTTGACCTTCAATACTTAAAAGCAATATCAATCGTTATCTTCAGGCCTTTTAATTCCAGTTCTTTTATTGTTCTCACTCCTTAATAGTATTTCTTTTTGTCATTTCTAACAATCAGTAAGTCCTATCATCTTGATCTTCAAGTATTTAAAATCAATATCAATCTTTATTCTCAGTCTTTTTAATTCCTGTTCTTTCATTGTTCTCTCTCTCCTAAATAGTATTTATTTTTATCATCGCCAACAATCAGTATACCCTTTCATCTTGATCTTCAAGTATTTCAAAGCAATATCAATCATTATCTTCAGTCTTTTTTTATTCCTGTATTTTTTTTAATGTTCTCTCTCCTTAATAGTATTTATTTTTGTCATATTCTCTAACACTCAATAGGTCCTTTCATCTTAGTGGCGTTATTGCTCTAATTGAGATTAAATATAAAAAATTGTCAAAATTTCAGCATACCTTGTACTGGGGAGGTCTTAAGCGCCTTTCAAATAAAATCATGATTTGTTATATATTAGTTCATTCAAACAAATTTCCACCTTTTCATTTTATAGTCACAACACTTCCGTTGATGTCCCCTTGGTCTTTCAAACGTGTTAGTAGTATTCATTAACTTTTTGAGAATTTCAACCATGAGTCTTTGTCCCTACGTCTCTAGCATGCCCGCACTCCCTCAAGGTGAATTTCAAAACTCTAAACATTACTTGTATTCTTATGCCGTGGATTTACTTCTCATCTGAGCCGGTGTCTCGTTTTAGATTCTCTGATCCAAGGATTGAATACTCGTAGGGTTTATAGTTTTGCTTAAACGGAAAGATAGGACATTTAATTCAATTTTAAATTCAAACGATTCCTAATTTACATATGCGTAGGGAAACAGATAAAACAATTCTGCATAGGAAAAATGTGAAAATAGAAAATAAAAGAAAAGCTCTTATCAGAATTATTTGGGATTTAAATTTCAACCGACAAATGGAACAACCCTTATAAAATATTCATAGCTACTCTTTTTGTTGTTAAAAAATACACAGTTTTATATTCACATTCGTATGAAATCTCCGCAACATTACATTTTCTATTACAGATAGAGACTTCTTTATGTGCTGATCCATTTAGGGCGTGGGCGATAATGGCTATCCACAACGTCCTATCCATTTTTTAAAATTTTATACAGAAGCTATCCCTCTCACTGACAGTTATGTAATCCTTTTACACGAGATCGTTAGGTTGGCTACGTGGGTTTCGTTACTTTCAATCCGACCCGTGAGTGTTAAATCCTTCAAGTACTCTATTCTCATTGTGAGCCCTAAAAAATTAAACTGTCTTTTGGATTCTAAGTTCAAGCGTGCCCTTGTTTCCATATTACTTAAAACTTTCTCGGCGCTCACAGATTAAGTCCAAGTTATTCTCAGCAGCCTTCTGTAGAAACACATTTATTTTGCTCCAAGCTGCCTCTTTACCTGTCACCCAGCTATCCTGGGTCCTACACTGTTACCGATCTCCATCAATGATCTTCCTTATGTCATCAGTTCCCAAATAGACATCTAGATGAACTTAATATTTAACCTTGTCTCAGTAGTAAATCCGGCATCGCTGAAAAGGTTATCCTGGCCACTGCTCACGAAAAGTACCTCTAATCAGTGGTTAACTGCGGCAGGAAATGGCTAGTAAATTTTAATGCCACCAAAACTAACTTTCAGTTAACCACTACAGAGAAACTTCCCTGGCTTCCATCAGCCTGGTTGAAACTCGACTACGTGAGACCGTCTCACTCCGCCTTCTTGGTCTCACATTTTCAACTGACTTGAAGTGGAACTACATTAAATCAATAGCTGCATCTATTGCAAGGAAATTTGGTTCACTGTGTCGTGTTAAAAGGTCTTTCTCGTCAGAGTTCATCTTACGTATCTACAAATCTACCATTCGTCTATGCATTGCATATTGTTGCCATATCTTGTCTGGTGCCCCTGTTGTCCATCTCGATGTTCTCGACAAAATCTAAAGAAGGATCTGCAATGTAATCCTTCCTGATATCTCGTCAACAGTAACATTCGCACAGACGTGATATAGCTTTCACTGACTATTCTACGAATATTTTTTTGGCAAATGCACTAACGAACTTATTTCCTTGGTGCCCCGACTGCATGAATTTAAGCGTTCCACAAGATTGACATCTAGGTCCCACCATTTCTTCTGTTGGAATAGTTAAATGTAACAGCCAATTTCTACTGCAAAAGTTTCTTTTCTCGCACTTCCAATCAGTGGAACTCCCTTCCTTTTACTTGCTTACCTGATAACTACAATCTTCAAAAGTGTAAATGCTACATCAATCACCATCTTCTGTTGCAGTGACTCCAGTTCTTCTTTTATCGTTTCTTCAACCTTCACTATAAACAGTCTTTTCTCCTACTTTCACTCTCTGTAACCCCCTGCGTGCTAGTGGCACTCCCGCCTTGCTTTCGATGAAATGCTTGAATGAAAATTTGCTGTCATATATGAGGACCGATGATACAACGTTGTTCAGCTCTCTTGTCTTTGGTTCTAATGAAGGTTCCTCATTTTTAATACTTTGTTTAGCTTTTGGAATACATCATTCTCTGTTCGAAAGAACCTTTTTAATTTCGGTGTCCCAGGTACGATAAAGTTTAATTTCCGTACTTGATTTTGATGTCGCCTCTTGTGAAGTCCTCCTTACGCATGAAGATGATTCAGCCTTTTTTTTTTCAATTAATAGTTCTTTCTTCTGATTTTAACTATTAGTGTATCTAGAAGCTACTTGTCTTTTTGGCTGTTATCGACATGCATATCGTACGTTTGTAAGATTGTGTTTACCTGTAATAAATTACTGATAGAGCATCTATTTTTGTTTTAGAATAATCTGTTCAGATTAAATAATTCCAATGTCTAATAAGCACGCTTCATTTACGCTCTTTACCATGTTTTCTCATCCATGTGCTGCCAGTATCTTCCCAGTAAATCTTTGGATTATTCTAATAATTTTAGTAAATAAATAAATTTTTCATAACATTTCAAAAGGATTTTCGCGTTGCGTCTTGCCAAACATTTTTGCGTAGTCTAGGAAGAATACGTCGTTTCGAAAATTTTATTGGTGATTATGATAACATTCTTGTCAAGAATATTTCCTTTCTTGTTCATTTCTCATTCGCAGACCAGAATTACTTAGACAGAGAAGCTAGCCGCTATTCAATACGGATACACCCCTTAACTAGGCCGGAAAATGTAGTTTTTAAAATCATTTCACCTCCAAGCACGACAACAAAGCTCTTAAGGCGCAAGAGGTTACCGAGTGTAAGAGAATATGCGAAAAAGAAAACATTAAGGAGAGAAAACAGAATAAGAACAAGAATTTAAAAAAAAACTGAAGATAACGATTGACATTACGTTTAAATCTTTGAAAATCAAAGTTGACTGTAAAGCACGAAGAGTTCCATAAGTGAGAAGAACGTGTGAAGATACTGTTAGCATAGAACTTACGGTGATGCCGAGCAATTCCAACTTCAAAATTGTTGCCAATCTAGTACCGCGCTTAAATTCATAAAATCTTGGTAGCAAAGTACATCAGAAAATCCCCAAGGCAGAAAAGGAACCGAGAAGCTCCGTTACAGCGGTGGGAAAGCCGAGATGCCAGGTCAGGACCAATAGCATCGCAGATTCTTCTTTGTATTTTATGTAGGATGTCTAAATACATCGCAGAATCACCGGACGAGAGGCGATACCAATATCCAGTGTAGGGGCGAATGGCAGATTTATAATTGTGTTAGATAGATTCTGGCGATAGAAATTGTATAGCACGACATAATGAACCAAAGTTCCTAGAAGCAGAACTTGCAATTGATTCAACATAATAGTTAAAACTCAGTAACATCTAAAAAAAAAACAAAACAAATGAATTTGGGCAAATTTCTGGTGACCTCCCAGGGCGAAGCACCTAAAAAAAGTTTCCATCTCTAAAAATGAGCATATCCTGTTGAGCATCGTACCCATCTCATCTCATTAATAAATTACGATTTGAAAATATGCGAAATGTCACGACATGACAGTCTATGAGTAAAAGAAAACACGAAAAATTGACGAAAGCCAAAACAGCGATCGATAGATAGGAAACCGAATAAAATTTCACCTAAATATGAAAAGATAATGAACCAGAATAAAATTTATTAAAAAAAAGAAAAAGACAAATAGAAAAAAAAAAGACGACAATAATTTTATTATTATTTTCTATATTATTAAAGGAAAAATATCTTTAAAATTATTCGATACTATATTAAAATGTTTCGGATAGAAATATACCAACGTATTTCTATACTTAAAATTGTAAACGTGATATTATATCCGGATTATTAATTCTGCATACTTCTTCGCGAAAAAGCATTCCCGCACTTTGGTACACTGGAATTTTAGATTAGGTCGAATTCGTATTTTAAACCTCAAGTATTTATTTGAGACGTGAGTGATAATCGAACTTCTGGTCGCTAGCGTGTACAGGTAATTCCATTGGGAAATCATAAGTTCTCAAATCGTAACAACATTCCATCGCTGAATTTCATGGCAAATTCTTTTCAAGATATTTCCATTTAGCAGGTGTTTCTTCCATATTGAAGTGTCAATCTCTTTGTTTGGCTTATCTGTAAAAAAAAAAAAAAAAATGAAAAATTATTTAAAATCCATGTAATATAAAATCTGAGAGACGGATTACAATTTCGACAGAAATTGCATGAATTCGTAAGGAATGTCACTTTTTTTCACCGCATGGTTGGTAGAATATAATAGGCTGTAACATTTGAGGCATATTGGTCGATAGTCTGAATTTACCGTCAAAACAATTTTCCATAAAGAACAGTTATATATATATATATATATATATATATATATATATTATGAAGGAGATTAAGTCAGATAATTACTAATATATTTTTCTGTTTTTACGTTAATATTATAGATGTAATTTATTTAAGTAAAGATCTGTTTTTTAATTAATCAGTGTTAATTACATTTACCGGTCTGAACATTCATTTATTAAAAAGAAAACAGAAAATTTACTTAAATAGAATATATCTATAGAAATAAACAATAATGTAGAAATAACCTATAATGCATGCACACACACACACACACACACACACACACACACACACACACACACACACACACATATATATATATATATATATATATATATATATTATATTTGTGTATTTAGGCAGCAATCCTTCTTTCATGCAGATTTCATTAAAAACGACTGACAAGGTGCTTTTATTTAGTTTTTTATACAATTTCTCATGCGATCTAATAATGTTTATTCTTTTCGGATGATAAATTATATAAAAAATGTCAGAATGTTCTTTCTATCCGAGCGCTTTCGGCCATACATTTAGCCATTTTCAAGGATTATATTTTAACTGTTAGAATTAGAAATAGTTTGTTATATGTATGTTTTATAAAATTTCTAATTCTAACACTAAAAATATAATCCTTGAAAATGGCTAAATGTATAGCCGAAAGCGCTCGGATAAAAAGAACATTCGGACAGTTTTTATAAAATTTATCATCCGAAAAGGAAAACATTATTAGATCGCCTGTGAAATTGTATAAAAAACTAAATAAAAGCACATTGTCAGTCGTTTTTAATGAAATGTGCATGCATATATATATATCTATCTATATCTATCTATATATATATATATATATATATATATATATATATATATGTGTGTGTGTGTGTCTGTGTGTGTGTGTGAGTGTGTGTGTTGTGGAGTTATTTCCACAATAGAAACTGTATTCGGACTAAATGCGTCCTAAATAGGTTAAACGTACAGAAACGTTAGGAACTTGTAATAAAGGGTTACGAAGAGTAATCAAGTTGTGGTCGCTGAACAGTTACTCCTTCTCTCGACTACTCCTGACTCCTACTTATAATAGGTGGGAGAGTCTATTACCTAGAATACCTACATTAGAATTTTGGGAAGTTTTGCAATAGATGGGAATGGATGCAGGTGTTACTGATAGAACAGTTGCTAACGATTGCACAGTATATAATCAATTGCAAATTTGTAAATCTCTCACCATATATATAGAGAGAGAGATAGACAGATAAATATCCTTAGAGATATTAGTGTTGTACTGCTAATTAAAATCTAATTTCCTATATGGTTGTGAATTCCTGAAAGTAACCTCATAGATGAAGAAAGCTTGAAGCGATATCATGGAGGAAGTTTTAAGGAAATTAAGAGTTACAAGTTACCCTTACTTTTTCAAGTCACCGATGAGGTGTGAACGGTTGATTCTCCCCCAAGAAATGGGCGTTAAATTATTTCTTAGTGAACTTTGCTAATTTATCGGTGGGTGGTGGTGCCTATACCAGAGTTAATTTGAATTGGAATGTTGGTTTGGTGTGTTTTGGCAAGCCATAGAACCTCACAGAATCAAAATATAAACTTCTAAAACCAGAAAGGTGAACAACATATACCTGGAACACATAATGAGTAATGAGTGCCAGGAGAGTTTAACATTCAAAAAAGATATAGTGAAGAAAAACAAAAAGGGTTACTACGAGTAACATATTTGACGGGAGTGTGTCAATGGATGGCACAAGGGCAGAAGGAGGGGTTATTTAAATTTACCTTAGAGCCCCAAATTGAAGTTGCCAAGAGCTATAAAACTGTTGCTGAGGTGAATATTTCCCTACAAGTTTGGATTTGGCCGTCGGACGAAAGACATAAAAATACACCTACATCAAGAGGAGTAGCAGGAGGAGCAGTGGATCTTGCTGAAAATAGTTAGTCATTCACGGTTAAACACTATCGTCCCTGGTTTCTATTCTACATTTTGTTTCCCTGTACCAAAGGTAATAAACCCGTTCAACCAATTCCGGTTTTCTACTATTGTTTTGATAACTCAGTTACACTTCCTGAAAGCGACATGGCGAATAAAAGAAAGACTGGTATATGCTGTATTTTAAGGAAGTGAAACCAAGAAACAAAATATGATACGTGCATTTTAGACAGAATAGGATTTTTATATACGATGCAGTATTTAAAAGTTCCAGGACTAATTATGTTTAAAGAAACTAATATATTAAGTTTTAACATAATCGCTTCGAAATAGTCCACTAGTGCAGCAATACACCGGTTCCATCTTCATTGTCAATTTTGGAATCCGACCTGGAAGTCGTTTTCCGTAAGCGACTCGAGGGCCTTCTGCGCTGGATCTCAGCAATGGTGTTATAACGGCAATCCTTGGGCTGCATTTTCAGCTTTGAGAAGAGGTGGAAGTTCGCAGGTGCTAAATCTGGCGAAGAGGGCGTGTGCGGAATTGATACAAATGTTTGGCAAAAAATTCACGACAGGGGAGAGCTCATGTTGACAGGGAGGGGGGGCATTGTCGTCGTGAAGCATCCATTTCTTCGGGCTCCACAGTCCTCCCTCAAAGACTCCAAAACGTGGCCGTAGAAATATCGATTGACGGTCTGGCCCTCTGGT
The DNA here is from genome assembly GCA_964036315.1 of Acanthosepion esculentum. Lineage (NCBI taxonomy): Eukaryota > Metazoa > Mollusca > Cephalopoda > Sepiida > Sepiidae > Acanthosepion > Acanthosepion esculentum. Next base: position 67,599,225 of record OZ038483.1, read on the forward strand.
ACGAATTCTGAATGCACAATACGGCGGATGTCGAAAAAATGATGAGTATGCACTTGCATGACAATATCTCAGGCTAGAAACAACACGTGATCACAAAAAACAGGCATTTCACAACATGCGAAATGAACACAACGATGTCATTCGGCACACCGGCGTATGAAGGTCACTGATAGGGCACTCTGCGTGTGCAACCATATGTTGCAATCTGTTTGCGCGCTACAAAATTATTCTGGCAACTTTTTGATAATATATATATATATATATATATATATATATATATATATATATGTATAGAGAGAGTGAGATAGATAGATAGATAGATAGATAGATAGATAGATAGATCCAGGTAAAATGAGAATAAATGGATTATAATTCCACTGTATGTAACATTTAATTTAAAAGACAGCTCAATAGAGAGTATAGGTAAATATTTGTTTTAGGATATTAAAAGAAAATCATGTTAAAAATCGCTACACAGTTGTAGTTTAAAATGACATCGCCCGAGGAGACACATTTGTAGCGTTGAAACATAATTGTAATTGTGTAGCGATTTTTGACATGTTTTTGTTTTAATATCCCAAAATAAATAAATATATATATATATATATATATATGTGTGTGTGTGTGTGTGTGTGTGTGTGTGTGTGTGTGTATTAAATTTTAATCTGAAATTTTTGGTAAGATTTTAAGAAACTTATTCGTGTTTCAAGTTTTCTTCATTTATCCCTTGTTTCCGGTTCAGGGTTGGGTTTCCGGTTCCTTCTAAATTCTACTTCATCTCTATACTTCTAATTTCTCCGCTTGAACTATGAAATTTTCATTTACTAATTATATTTTGCTCCTTAGTAGCCGTATATAAGTCCACCTGTAGTACTATTCACATTCCTCTACTGTTATTTGAACAGGGGTTGAAGTTTAGCCCTTGTTCCATATTTGAGATTGGATTTCTAGTTCCTTCCATTCTCTTTCAATACATGTATCCACTCTCGTCCTGACTCGGGGTGTCTTGTTTTTAAAAAGTCTAATATAATTATCTATGCTGGAAAATATGTTGTGATTAGATCGGTCGAAATAAAATCTATTTTTCTGATAACGTCATCTGATCTACGAAACATGTCAAAATATATTTTTTTCTAAATTGACGACATTGACTAACCGCTGCACACGGTCGGATGTGATACAAGGCTGAGTTTATTGTCGGTTATCCGAGCCCGTATTTTTTTAAAACTGACTTATATAATTACCGTACCCGGGTTAAAACAGCGGAGCATTCATTAAAATCGTATTACGTATATACAAGGCTAGCTGTTTATTCCCTGCTGATAAAGTGGAAGTTTCTAATTTATCACCAAAGTTATATAAGAATCTGTTTTTACTTTTAATAAAAGATTTATTTTTTTTATAATTGATGCAAGATTTTTATTTTAACTTTTACAGTTTTTTTTTAAATTTTTAAACGCTTATAAACGTATTTATTGAACAAAGTAACTAATAATAACAAAACAAAAGTCATTGAAACAAAGCAAGTTCAGTCGACCAATGATGTCAATTCCAGAACAACGTAACTATGAACAATTTTTTTTATCCTCTGTCAGCCGCTATGATGGAGAAAGCATTACCTCGAACCGTCGCCAGTGAGACACGCTGCAAGAGCCACTCCGTTTCGCGAGGCTCGTTCCTTAATCGAGACGCCATCGCACCAATCCTCCGAAGGAACGCCATCGAACGAGGGCCAATAACCCCTGTAGTCTCCACTGCCATTTTTACAGCTAGTATTGGATTTTATCAGTCGGTTAAACAACCGATAAGAATTCTTTTCATAACCTTATAAAAGAAATTTTCATCTGAGACAGGCTACTGAGTGCCAACTATATTTCCGTAAGAATATACAATGTTACCATAACCGTTTATAAGCAAAGTTCACAAATTTCTTAAAGTAAATCACTTCGATTAAACTGGAAGAGAATAGTTTACCTAATAACGAAAAGCCGTTTTTTTATATCAGCAATGTTATCTGTCTAATAGGAGTTGCCAGTTTTGAGCATCGGACTAAACGAAGATAAATTCCTCCAATTAATAGACGAGTAGCGACGTTCTTGTTTAGAAACTTATATTTTAAATCTTGAAGGTGTCAGCAATTAGAAAGGCTTCGTTGACCTTAATTGGAAAGCAGTTACCAAGTTTCCTGATGATTCATTTAAAATATCACGACCAATAAAATCCGCTGCATCTTACGACTGAAGCGGCAACTCTTTCTCCATCGCTGGTTCTTGAGTGGTGTCGATTAATTGAGATTATCAATTAAAATTCAATTAAATATTAAGTGTAACAGTTAGTGCCATTATCAGATTTTTATTCTGCTTTAAACACCCGCTGTTGTGTCTGTAAATAAATAGTAAGTAATAGACATTAGCTGTCTGTTCTAAATAGTTTGGTAAGTGAAAATATTGAGTTCAGAGTAATCTACTTTTGTTGCTATTATTCTTATTCTTATACACTTCCTCTTCAGCACTTCTTCAAATTCTTTTTTTTATTTTGCTTTTTTTTTCTCTTCCACTTCTTCTTCTTCTTCTTCTTCTTCTTCTTAGTAAATCATGAGGGGTGTTTCTTTCCAAGCCATTTCTTTAAGTTAGTGTAGAAAAGCCAATATTGTGAGTAAAGGATTAATTATCTCCTAGCTATATGAGATATCCATTTTCGTTTTTACTATTTTACCACGTGGATGGGTTTGTGGCATCGAAACTAACTTCCCAACTAGCTTTTCTGCTGGAGTGGTGAGTAGGATGGCATCTCACAGTTCGAAAAACAAGACCTGTCAAAGAGCGTATCAACATCTTATAAGGGTAAACGGTCAACAGACACACACATAAACACAAACACACACACTCACACAAATATATATATTCGTACACATACAATTTTTTAATTTATTGTATTTCCAACCAATGAATAAACATACTGTACACGGATGCATAATAACTAAATATGCATAGAAAAAAAAAATTTTGACGTAATAGAAATAAATCCCATTTATCTATTTCAATGGTGAAAAAGTATTCGTACAATACACATTACAGATTTTAAAACATTTAAATTGTTTTAATCGTCTAGATTATTCACGTGGAATATTCTAGAATGTTCCAATAATGTTATCAGTTGTTATTTTTAGCCTAAAAATACAAACAGAACATTTTGTAATTGATATTTGTGAAATACGTTTTCCATCATGGCAAGAGGTAAAGAATTGACGAATTCGCAAAAAGAACTGATGGTTTAGCTCTGGATTGAAGGCAAATGCTACAGGTAAATCTCAGACAACATGAATATATCATTTACTACCATTTGTTCATTCATTTTAAGGTATACAACACCTCAAAACTATTGAAAACCAATGAAGAAAAGGTGATTTAAGGAATATTTCTGCAAGCTCTTCAAGGAAATTAATGCGTCAAATTAAAGAAAATCTAATGGTTACTAGTCAAGCGTTGCAGGATGATTTGCCTTCATCGGGAATCTATGTCACTAAACGGACAATAAACAATGAAATTCATAGGAACAATCTAAAGTCACGGTCCCCTTAGAAAACTTCACTGCTCTTGAATAGACGCAGAAATTCGTTCGTGCACATAAGGATAAGGAAAAATCGTATTCGGAGTGTTATGTACAGAAGAAAACAAAATTGAATTGTTCCGGCGTAATTCTAGAAAGCATGTATGGAGAAAAGATGGCGAGGCCTTCAAACAAAATAAGACAGTTCTAGCAGTGAGATTTGATGGCAGCATCTAGATTGCGGGATGTTTTTTCTGCAAAATCTACTGGCAATATATCCCTAATAGATGGCAAAATGAATGCCGAAGCATATCAAAATATTTCGAAAGCAAATCTTATGATTTCGGTTGAAAATCTTGAACTTCCTCCTGATTGGATCTACCAACGAGATAATGATCCGAGGCATACTATCTAGAGGATTAAAGCAATTTAAATGATTTAAAATCTGGAATTTGCATAGTACAAATACTTTTAAAATGGATAAAGGAGACTTATTTTTATTAACTTAATATTTTTCTCTTTTTTCACTGCATATTTAATTATTATGCATCTGTGCCCGGTTACTTATATGAAAATATGTTTATTCATTAGTTAGAAATACAATAAATTAATTTTTTTTATGTCTACGAATATTTGTTCCCTCCACTATATATATATATATATATATATATATATATATATATATATATGTTGTGGTAGGATCCACCTAATTTGCATAGCGGAGTACCGACGATATAAATATGGTTGGTACCGGAAGACAAGGAGGCAAATCAAGAGATCCAACTAGAGACTCTGCCCGACTGCGACTTAGTCAACACATTCTCCAGGAACGGTCTTCCCAGGAATATACAAAAGACTATATATAAATATTGTGTACACTTTCTTGTTTCAATACATTTTATTCTAACTACATTTTGTGTTTGCATTATTATTCCATGCATTAGTCAAGTTTCAAAAATATATAAAGGAAATAAATCCTAAAGAGCCAAGAACAACCTACCTAGGTTTCACCTAAACGAATCTTCAGGGTAAGCTTAGTTTTTTTCGTTGGACTAAAAACTTAAGGCACTGGACGATTTATTTCGCCTTGTTCGGATGTTTCTAATCCTTTCTTTTTTTCTCCATTTTGATTCCTTGGTTACCAATTTGTGCTGATAGATTTACAAGTTCCGCGATCCCAGGTACTTTTACAACCGAGTATTACTAATAGTATATATATATATATATATATATATATATATATATATATATATATATATATATATGTATATATATATATATATATATATATATATATATATATATATATATATATATATATATATATATATATATGGCTAGTATGGCGTCTTAAGAATTGAATGGCAAACCTCTTAATGATGGTATGTCGAAAACAAAAAACACTCGTTATACGTGGATCTGAGTTGGTCGTTAGGGAGAGAAACCGGCTTGGTAAAACATTGTCTCAAATGCTTATGACAAATCCTTTCTAAGACAGAATCCACCAAACTTGGAATGAGATTAATCTTCTCACTGTCTCAACAATATATATATATGTATGAATCGTTTTGTTGTCATTTGACAAAGGTCTTTGTAATTATGCAGTGCCAATCCTATAGGCTCTACCGTAGGATTATCTCTTTCTTTTCTTTTTTTTAGATTTACATGATTTATTCGTTTGAACCAATTTAAACATTATTATTAGAAAATATTTGTATAGACACAAAACAAGAAACGCACGCACAAATATATGTACAAACACCAACGCAAACAGACATGCAAGCGAACGCAAACACATACACACATGTTTGCAGAAACAAATACACATACGAACACCGATACAAACACAAAGTACACAAATACACGTACAAACACATATACAAGGACTCGAGCACATATAAAAACACGCAAACGCACACAAGGACCAACACAAACGCACACAAGGCCAAAGCAGCATACAAAATCACATCCTCATAACGAAATGCACACACGACAGTGCAAGCACATAGATACAAACACGGAGATACAAAGCTTTTTCGGTGTTTGTGTATGCACACAAGCACATACACAAACACCGAAAAAGCTCCTGCAATATAGTGATTTTCAAGCATAGCATAGATGTGGCACAAGGCCGAAATTAGGGGCACCCAGTGAGAATCGAACTCACTAGTCTGTCGTAATTGTTCTAGCAAGATAAGCTTCTGAGCATTACACCACATCGAGGTGCACAAGCTCCTGCTACATATTTAGAGATTCTCGATAAAATCCAAAGATGCTCCTGTTCTGACATGTCAAATTCGGTCGTTTTCCTACAGCCGTAACGTACATTTTCTGTGCCTTTTCTATACGTACATTCATCCTAATTATTCTCATGAAATTTCCGCTATGATACCAAGACTTTATGAATTTAAGAGCAGGACGAGATTCGCAGCAAGGTTTCTACATTTTGCAGTCGAAATTATTAGATGTTAACGTAAGTTCTATGCTAAAGGTTTCTGCTATCGCATTTCCGTCTTCTTGCTTTGCAGTTAATTTTCATATTTACTATCAAAATTGTCACGGTAATTATTGAAGTTGAAATTGCTAGGCGTAACTTTAAATTCTATGCTAACAGTTTCTTCTATCACACTTCCAGCTTCTGGAATTCTTTTCCTACCTTACCAGTCAACTTTAATCTTCAAAGATTTAAATGTAAAGTCAATTGTTATCTTCTGTCATTCATAATTCTTGTTTTTGTATTATTCTCTCTACTTAATAGTAGCTATTCTCATATTCTCTAACACTCAGTAACCACTTCCGTCTTTGCGTCTTTATTGCTTTACTTGGGGTGAAATGATTAAAAAAAAAATCACCAAACCCCAAACCCATACACACAATCACGAACATAAACACACACACACATATACACAATCACAAGCACACAAATACATAACACACGCAAGCACAAAGAAACATGCACAACGTGACACACGTCTGATTTAAGAACAACAAAGCACTGTAATTTGGTTTATTAATTTTTGTATGAGGATTAAAGGCCATACATCTATAGACTACTTCTGATTGCTTTCCGTTCTCGGAAACTATTAGCAGGTGATATTTTATTAATTTTATTAAAAGTGAGTACATCCATTCTTAAAACATCGTAACAAAGAACATGTCTTGTACAAACTGATCAATAGTAAGAAAAAATCCAGAAAAGAATCAGATATATATAGAATCTGCTGCAAAACAAACTCGATGCGCTTGCAACATACAAGTAGACATTTACGATCAATTAGTTTATTCTAATAAAATAAACGCAAACATCCTTTGACAAAACATTACGGAAGCCGAAAACGTTTTTGAAATTGCAATGTTTATATTGAACCATAATTATAGTATTAAATATTTCGATAGATATTTGGAAAAACATAACAAAAAATGATTGGTCTGTTGTTATAATAATAATCTTAATAATAACGGATCGACGACAAAGAGGCGTCCGACAGTGTACCACACTCATGGATAAACAAGAGAGGTAAAAATGTACAGATTATGCCCCACGGCGGTCAAATTCATAACGGAGAACACTAAAAAAAACTAGATGACTACACTAAATATTAACCATACAAAAGGGTCATTAACATCGAAACCAATCAACATCAAAAGTGGGATCTTAGAAGGAGATTCCTTCTACTCTTCTGCCTTGCATTAGTGTCAATCAGCTGCTTACTGAACAACAGTAGCTAGGGATACAAGTTACATTCTCTATTGATCATCTTAAAACGTGCCAAGTATGACAAACAACAGAAAAACCTACTCACGATTGTCAAGAACTTCAACGAAGAAATTAAGAGGGGGTTCGGAATCGACACATGTGCCAAAGCCACCTTCAAAGGCGGTAAATTAACGAAAACTACAGATTTAGACCTTGATATCACCAACAAGATTAAGAAACTAGACCAGAATTGCACATAGAAATGCTTAGGAATTAATGGACGAGACGGAATACAACATTGAATAATGATATGAAAAGTATATTAGAGGAGAGTGCATCTGATACTAGAAAGCAAACTTAATGGGACCAATGAAATGAAGTCTATCGAGACCAGGAAATGCTTACCTAAATGAGGATGCACAACTTGAAAGAAGATGTTGATAGGCTGTACGTAACAAGAGCTTTGGTAGGTCGACGTTTAATCCAACTTGAACTAACTCTAAAAACTACAACAATCGGATTGGAAGCATACCTCACAAAAAACAATGACTCTTTCCTAAAAATAGTAAAACAGCAAATCAACCTCATCAACAAACAAGCCGCACACCCCAAGAAGCAGCTTAATATACCTGACAAAAAAAAGGAAGCGAATACCATCTACGGCAAACGATTAAAAGCAGAACAACTTAGCCAAATAAAATTAGAAAAAAAAAATGTAAGGACAAGGCGTTGCATGGCAAATATTGAAAAGAAACGAAAGGAGCAGATGTAAACCAATAGAAAACACGTCAGTGGCTGAGGAGCACCGGGTTGAATATTAAATCCTGTCACTGTCGCAAAATCAAGGACGGAAGCAAACCGAAATGCAGGACATGTGGAAAATATAATGAAACTGTCGACCATATTATCTCAGGTTGTCCGGATCTAGGTAAAAGTGAATATACCCATAGACATAACAAGGTAGCGACATATGTGCACTGGAAGATATGAAAGAATCTCAAAATCAAAAAAAATTTAGAGATGGTGTAACGACGGACTAGAAATAGTTACCCAAAATAACGATGTAACTATCCCCTGGGACATGCCAATTCAAACTGACAGGGAAATAAAAGCCAACAGACCTGATATTATCAAAAATACAATAAATTCAGAAGATGTATACTGATTGATATAGCAGCAGCATCTGAGAGAAACACCGCCATGAAAATATTGAGAAATTGTCCAATTACAAAGACCTGGAGACCGAGATTAACAGGATGTGAGGAATGAAGACTGAGACTGTATCAAAAGTAATCAGAGATTTTGGGCAATTTTAATAACCGTGTTCCAGGTAACATCAACATACAAGTAGCCTAGATCGCCTTACTAGGAACATCCCCTATGCGAAAGAAAAATTCTATCAATTAAATTATAAGTCTTTTATTGGGCTTAAGAACCATGGTTTACACCTGACTCTACAGGATACAAAGCAGGAAGCGTATCATACACAAATAATAATCATGCTAGCATCGGACAGTTAATTCAGCGTCATATATCGGCCATGTTGTGCCTTGACTTTTCTCCTTCCCGGCGAATAATGGTCAGTCTAACTATGCCTTTCTGTCGATCCTGGTTATTTAAAACAGGACGCTTGCAGATAGCCATGAGGAGGTGATGTAGGAAAAAAAAAAACACTATCAGAATTTCTATGGGACATATTGCATTTGGTATGTGTTCCCTGTCGCCTGTCAGCTTGTTTGATTCTCTTTGTAAGTAATCGTTCAATTTCAATCTCTTCTCTTCCTGTTCATTTTAATTAATTAATTTATTTATTTATTCTCGTTTCCTGTTACTATTTCTCTGAGTTTAGAATAATGTTCTTTGATGCCGAGATGAATTTTAGCTTCCGCACCTCTCATTCATTTCAATTCCTGTTTTGCCAAAATTCCCCGAAATAATCATGCTAGACTCGTATATCGACCATGTTGTGTCTAAGTCTTTCTTCCCTTCCGCCAAAGAGTAAATTGGCACTTGGACTAACTTAAAAAATTATATATACACATTTATTCTGCTTGTGTGTGTAATATGAGTAGATAGTTCTACCTATCGCCTGGTCAATACTCCTCCCCATTCTCTTGAACAGGTATAGAGACTCATTGCTCTTTTTCCTGTTTAGGAAGGGGTTCGGGATCTTTTCCTTTTCTCTGGTCTCTGTATTACTGCTGTCGGGAATCCCTTGTGATTTGAGCAGACTGTGGCAACGTCTCTTCATATCGAGGGTAACGAGTTGATTGTTTTCTGGTTGCTGTTCCCGACTGGTAGTTAGGAGCCCTAACTCTTGCCTAACGGCTTGAGCGGCTGCTCTGATAAACAGTTGCATAATATTGGGGTGCCTGTAGTGCCATGTCGCGCATGGAAGGATGTCCATGCACGCAACTCCAGTGGGCAACCCCAAGGCCACACTATGTTGCAGGCTGTGCCAGCTCCTTTCTGCCCATGTTACATAGGGTGACCGTTCAGCTAATATTACTTTAGGCTCTCTCACTTTCACTACCAACATTACCCATCATGACTACCAACAATCAAAGTTGTAAACTTAAACCAGCTCTAAAAAATCGCCTAAACCTTTTAAGATTTCCTTTACCGACATCCGTGGCATTCGGACCAACTTCTGCAGTGTAGAATCGTTCATCATGGAGATGTCTCCTGATATACTGTTCATCCCCTTGATTCTCAGCTGCTTGTTCAGCATCTATTGTCCACAGGAATCACTACTTCAGTCTATACCGTAGAGACATGTCTGATTACAACAGAGGTCTCGTTGTCGTTGCTCGTAACGAGTGAAAGCATGTCCTCAAAGAAGCAAAGTTACTCTTTGCCGAAAGATTGAAACAACGTACTGCGTCTCGCAAGTTTGGTTCAAAAGATTATTGGCGGCTCTGGAAAAGAGTGCCGAAAAACAGCAAACCCTCCATACCCACTTTATTCCACCAATTTGAGGCCCTGACATCCTCAGCTGATAAGTCTGAATTGTTTGCTCGTAAGTTCTCATATATTTCAACTCTAGACTCATCTGGTGTACCCACGTCGACTTTCCCCCTAGAACTGTGGCTCTACTGAGTGAGATGCACATAGCCCCACCAATGATAGTGGACATCATCTCTAAATGAGACCATCATGAGGCTAGTGTTGGGGACGCGATAACGGCCATTGTCTTGAAGAAATGTGCTCCTGATTTGGCTCCTGTTCTCACGAAACTTTTCAGCTACTGCCTCAGCGACTCTTGCTTTCCAGCCTGTTGGAAGTCCTCATCTGTTGTGCCTGATTTTAAGAACTCTGGTGAAACATTCTGACTCGTCTAACTACTGTCCTATCAGTTTCCTACCACTCTTCGGTAAAGTCTTCGCAGCTTTAATGATCGCCGAAGTCTTTAAGCAGCTTACTTCAAATAGTTTTTTCTTTCCGACAAGCAATAAAGTTTCTGCTTTGCCCGATCTACCGCTGACGTGCTTACAGCCATAAATGAATTTGTATACCAAACACACAACAATAATGGAGAAGCCTGAGCCGTGGCTCTAGACGTTTCTAAAGCGTTTGATAACGTTTGGCATGCTGGCCTTCTTCGTAATCTTCAGGGATACTGTATTAAAAGACGATTATTTGACCTAATACAATTATTCCTGTAAAACCGTGAAATGAAGATCGTATAAACCTTGTTCCCCATGCTCTATCTTGGGCCCTACACGGTTCCTGATTTTCATCAATGACCTTCCCGATATCATCAGTTCCCAAGTTGGCATCTACGCGGACGACACCACTATTTACTCCTGCCTCAATAGTAAATCTCGTATCGTTGACGAAACTCACCTGGCTGTTGATGTCGAAAAGTACCTCCAATCTGTGGTTGACTAGGGCAGGAAATGGATTGTAAACTTTAATGCCTCCAAAATGAAACTGATCTCCTTTACCCACCACAGAGAACCCTTCCTGCCTCCCACCAGAATGGCTGATTCCCAACTCCTTGAGAGCACCTCGTTACGCCTGCTTGGTCGCACGCTGTTCACTGACATGAGATAGAATAAATACATTGAATAAATAGCTTCATATACCGCAAGGAAAATTGGTTCTTTATGTCGTACTAGAAATTCTTTTCTCGTCTGAGTCCATCCCTTCAAATCTATGAATCAACCATCCGTCCTTGTATGGAATATTGCTGTCATAAATGTTCTGGTGCTCCCGCTGTACGTCCCGTGGTCCTCGACAAAATCCAGAGACGCATATGCAAGATGATTGGTCCTGATCTGGCATCTAGTCTACAATCGCTATCCCACAGCCATGTCGTGACGTCTCTCTGTCTCTTCTACAAGTATTTTCACGGCAACTGTTCCGAAGAGCTACTTTCGATGGTTCCAGGACAAAATGAATTTAAGCGAGCTATCAGGCTGGCATCTCTTCCCACACTTTCACTGTCAAAACGGTTAAATGTAACCGTTTCTTCTATTCAAACAGTTTCCTTTCCCGCACAGACGGGAAGTCTGTGGAAATTCCTTCGCCTTACTTTCTTCCCCGATGACTATAATCTTCAAAAATTCAAGTGTAATATCAAACGATATCTGTCACCCTGAGCTTGTTCCCCGTATCCTTTCCGCAAACACGCCTTTTTACTCTTGTTCTCAATCCTCTGTAACATATTGCGTGCTCGTAGCACTACCGCCTTTCTTGGGGTGAATTGCCTTGTAAAATAATAATGATAATAATAATAATAATAATAATAATAAAAATAATAATAATAATAATAATAATAATAGTCATAATAATAATTATAATATCTATAACATGATATAACATGATGAATTGCAGTCTAAAATAAACAATTTCTTTTTTTCATTCTCTCTTTCTCTCTCTCTCTATCTATCTAAATATATATATATATATATATATATATATATATATATATATATATATTAAGACGCTTTATGTTTATACATTCTTTTATATAGATACAACTATAACTAAATGCTCTGTTTTAAATAAACAGTATTAACAACATTTACCGGCCTGAATGTCCGAAAAATGTTCATAGAAAATATGCGTCCTCCATTTTATAAAAATATTTTTTTCCGCATAATTGAGCTGTATTTCCGTTGAGCTGAGTTCGGAGTTTCGTGGTCACATAGACATGGGCTACTCTGCTCCGCCCCGAAGAATAGTCCTATATTTATGTGACCACGAAACTCCGAAGTCAGCATGACGGAAAAAAACTATTCATATTAATCTTATTAACGTTCTATCTCTATGCCCAATATTAGGAGCCGTGCCATAAGTCCTACTTGCCTTAAATGTCTTTCTATAAGCAAACCACTGAGAAATCAACAATGTTGGCATCAAAAAATAGTCTACCAAACTAACACTCCCTCTGTCTCACCCTCCTCTGTATATATATATATATATATATATATATATATATATATTAAACAT
>OZ038483.1:67614427-67624427 GCA_964036315.1 Acanthosepion esculentum
CTCCCAATCGTCAGGAGATTTGATTGTAAATGATTTAAGTGAAACACTTCATGTTACACAGACACACGCACGCGCTTTCTGTCTTCTCTCTCTATCTCTATCTGTCTGTCTGTCTGTCTCTTTTTCTCTCTATATATATATAAATATATACACACACACACACATATATATATATATATATAGGTGTGTGTACGTGTGTGTGTTATTATTATTTTTATTATAAGAGAATATAATAACAATATGTTGGAATCGCTACACAAAAGCTTTCATGTTTCAATACTTTGATTGCACTTCTTCAGGCGATGCTAAGTAACTGGTGATTAAATGATTTTTTAAGAAAATTTAACTACAGGGTGTTACCTGTGTTCCGAAAGTTAAATGGGGGAAACATAAGTGTAGAATTAAAAATAGACTTGTGGGTATGTCTTTTTTGACCAATTAAATGTCAGATCTGCGCTAAATAGAAAAGTAAGATCTGAAGCTGGAGGTGGGTGAGTTAGTTTTGCATCCCATCATAAACCTGAACATAGGCCATTACTGACAACTGCGGTAATATATGACAGCGAAAAATGTATCGTGTTGTAGACAAATATGACATGTTCCGTTTTTGAAAGGAGGATCTAGGAACGAGAGTAGGAGGATAATCAAACGTAAAGTTAATTTCAACAGAATTTATTTTTTTTGATTTTAAATTCAGGAAGCTTGTAAATGGGGCCAGTAGATAAAATAGAAAATGTGTAACATCTATATAAGATATTAATAATAAAAACTGGATGGCAATACACAGTAATATTAAAGCTGGATTGAGTGTGTGTATTATGTGTATGTTTTAATAATGGGAACTTTAATAACGAAAAAGAAAAAGCCAACTGTTAACAATATTAACTTCGAACACGGCCACAATGTGCTAACCGTATTCGGAAATTAAAAACATCTCTACAACACACTAAAACATACAGATAATACACACACTCAATTAAGCTGAAAAATTGAATCATGCTTGATAATGGCTAAAGGTATAGCCGAAAGCGCTCGAAACTATAAAACATTTAGACAGTTCTTATACACCCTTTGTCCAGAAAAGAAAGCTCTTGTTCGAACACAAGAAAAATTAAATAAAAAGCTTTACCGTAGTACCTTGTCTGTCGTTTTTAATGAAACATGCATATATATATATATTTGTTATCTACAGACAGAGTGTTTAGCAGCTCATCAGTGTGGCTAGACGTCCGGTTGCCTCTAGCTAGGATCGAAACCCGACTGAATTGGCGTCAGTCGGAACTTCTACCACTAAGCCGTCGGTTCACGGCAGCGATGAAGGTGAATTTTAGCGTGTTTATTTTTAGATTTAGATAAACACACAGTGACTGACAGTGACTCAATTCTGCCGAAGAGTCATGCTATATTAGCTTAAATAGTCACTGTTTACAAACTCACACCTCAAACAAAAGAGCTCAACCGAAATTAATTTTTCAGGAGCCAATATATATATATATATATATATATATATAGTAAAAATAATAAAAGATACGATCCTGGTATGACGATAAACTACAGCTTTTGATCAGATAGTTTTGATGAACATGAAATCGCCACCTCTTAATTGCTGGTGTTCCCAGGTCTACCCTTACCGGATGTGATAGCAGGAGTCAGAGTCCCCGCTATGGGCAAATTACTACCCCCACCAAAAAAAAGGTGTCGAAACACTATGAAATTTTAAAAAATCATTTTAATTCCAACAATACTTTGTTGGATAAATTATTACCAGCAATGCATTTTTGATTAAATATTACCAGCAATAAAACCCATGTCGGCATTAAATAATACATTGAGGTTGATATACCGTAAAATAAAACAAAACAAACAAAGAATAATAAATACTTTTTTAATTTAGAATTTTCTTTTAATTTCATATTTATATTCATTTTTTTTAAATGCCTGGTTTATTATCAGATTGGTTACATTTATATCATTAAAGAAAAATGTAGTCGGTATGATGAGGTATGTATATATATATATATATATATATATATATATATATATATATATATATATATATATATATACCTGCCACATCATACCGACTACAGTTTATATATATATATATATATATATATATATATATATGTTGAAATAAATTTATAGCCGATTATATGATGAATAGTTATGTATTTCCCTTATTATCTCTCTCTCACCCTCATATATATGTATGTATATATATATATGTGGTGAGGCAAAAGTCACACACCATAAGGATTAAAATTTTATCTATTGATTATTTAATTGTAATATACGCTGTTGAAAATGTCCTCCTTCTTTTTTAAGACATTTCAATTCTCTGCCAGCATGATTATTAACACATCGGAGACTTCCCTGTTTATTTATTTCATTCATATTTAATTCTCTCTTTAAATTACTCAATATTTGTTGGGCGCGTCTTAAAAGCAATTCATTCAAATGGCCCCACAGAAAAAAAAATGTTTGGTTACCTTGATGGTCATTCAACAGGACGTCTTCGACTTATCCATTGACCCCTATGATCCTCGAAGTTTGCCTCACCATGTATATATAATATAATTGCATTTTTATTAACCAACACTGCTAACAATAAACCACGAATTCATTACATCTTGTACTAGCAAGCGGTGAAAAAAACGGTGAAGTATACAGGTTTTAGGAGTTCAAATTTCGGAGTGAGCGTAAATTTTATATTCTACCTGCATAACATTTATCTATGACGGGGGTTGGTTGGTTGTTTTGTTTCATGGCATATAAAAAACCTCAGTGGGTCATTTAACGCCAACAAAATTTTGAAATAGATTCATAGCGATAGTTTGGTAAAAAAAAGGTGTGTATATATATACATATATATTTGAACCATTTTTCATTTACTTATATTTGAGTACAATCCCACTTCATTTTTGGAAATTTACAAACTTGGATGGTTTTATTTCGTAAAAGGTTTTTGGTAATATTTTTTTTCCTTCAAAAAATTATTGCTGATAAGAATTTTTTTTACAAAGTATCTCTGGCATTAAAATCTATTTTTACACTTTCATAGTGTTTTTGCCCCAGTTTCGGGGTTAACTATTTGCCCTTAGCTGGGACCGTAACAGAGGGGACCTGGGAACACCAGCATTTAAGAGGTGGTTCCACGCTCCTCAAAATCTCCTGATCAGAGGCCTTGCTGTTGGACGTAGTTTATCGTCTTACCCAGGAGACGGATGTAGTTTATCGTCATACACAAAACGGTCTATGACTTGGGAGGAAGACGGTTCAGTGTTCTATCAAAAGTTTTAGCCACCGAAGTAAGGTTCAACAGCATGACGGAATGAAAATGAATCCATATAAGCGACTCTCACCTGCAATGACACGGGCGAATTACCTGTGGAGCACACACGCTGCTGATTGAAAATAAATGGCGACACACAATTTTCCAGGCTATTTTCTATTAATAGAATTCCTTTGCCGTCAATGTTGAAGAGAAAGAGAGGGCCGTGAAAAACGAATTCAAGTGAGAGTTTATTCTTATCATACTTCTCAAAAGTTCTCCTGCAATCAGTGTGGCAGGTGCTTATCTCACAATGGCCTCAGCCATCAGTGGGTCGCTACCAGAAAGGTAGCATTATCATAGACTATTAATATTTAACTAGCTTTTCGTTCTTTGACGCTTTTTTGTCGTTAAAATGATAGAATGATGTTTTAACATACGAGACGTAATAGAAAACGCTGGAGAGTTAAGTAAAAGAACTTGAGGAGATTCGTATACTCGAAAAGGATGTGGCACAAGGCCGGGTTTAATATGCAAGTCCCGAGCGCACGTAGAACGAGAAACGTTTAGCATTTATCCTTCTTGGGAGATCTCGGGCCCCAGGACTAACCAACAACTATGAAAAGACAGAATGTATGGCTATTTATATGAGTTGACAGTCCGAGATGCCAAGTGCAACTTGCAGACGTCAGAATTAGGTACAGTAATTTAATTATCTGGGAAATATTATAAAAGATCACAACAAATATTTTAAACAAGTTTAATTCAAAAGAGCTCTGACTATGAGTAAACTACATCCGGCACTAATCATCAGGACATTGAAAGATTTGAAGATCGTGGTACCACCTCTCAATTGCTATTGTTCCCAGGCACAACTTGACCCGGGGTGGTAGCCCCTGTTGGCTATGTGCAAATTGTAAACTTCCAATCAAAAAACACAATGAATGTATAAAATTACATTTTTATATCAAATATACCACCAATATACGAGGGTCATTCAATAAATAAGGTGAATTTTTCGGTATAAGGACTTCTAATACAGATAGAAGCTTACTTTTGTTTATTTTTTTTTTTGTTTTACTTCATTTTCACATGGATTTAATTTCTTTTGCAGATTAAAAAAACTTTCAGAGTTTTGGCGATTAACAAAAATGGCCGACCAAGAAGCATGCTCCAGGATTGAATAGCGGTCAGTTATCAAGTTTTTGGTTGCTGAAGGAGAATGATCAACTGTGTATGGTGCCACATGTTTCAGCCAAAAATATGTCTACAAGTGGGCTAAATTGTTTAAAGAAGGACGGAGCAGTGTTGAGGATGAAGACAGGCCTGGGAGGCCTACAGAAGTGAGGTCTCCTGAGGTGATCGAATCAGTCAATGACCTCATTCAGTCTGACAGAAAGGTGACAGTGGATGACATTGCAAGGACTCTGAGCTTATCTGTTGAGGCAGCACACAATGTCAGCTGCCGGTGGGTGCCAAAGATGCTTACTGCAGAGCACAAACAGCACAGCAGCCCAAACGGTGCAGACCATCATCGAGCTGGGCTGGGAACTGCTCCCTCATCCCCATTACAGCCCAGACCTTGCCCCTTCAGACTTTCACCTGTTTGGTCCCTTGAAAGCGTTCACGAGAGGCACGTTGTTTAAGTGACGATGAAGTCAAAAGTGTTGTGAGCGACTGGCTAAGACATCAGTCCAAAGATTTTTACGCTGAGGGAATACGGAAGCTTGTGTACAGATGGGAAAAGTGTGTGACAGTTCTGGGAGACTACGTCGAAAAAAAAAGTAAACTTCTATCTGTATTAGAAGTCCTTATACCGAAAAATTCACCTTATTTATTGAATGACCCTAGTATTTTATATAAAAAAAATAACAACAAACTTTATTGATATTAAAATTACCAAAGAATTATTTGATCTACTTGAAGGCATACACATGCGCTCAAAATATTTACATTTCAACATTAAATAACCAATAGAGGTTGATATGCCGCTAAACAAAATCAACCAAACAATCAATAGAAATAACTTTTTCATGACATTGATCCATGTAATACTCTACAATTTCTTAAATAAATCAAACTGTATGCCAAAATATAGCTACAATATAAAACACACATATCACCACCTCTAGTAAATATGTCCACACAAACATGTATATGCACAAAAACTGAGTATCATCTACCATGCATTCAACTGTGAAAGTAGAATAAAATATATCATATTTTTATTACTTCAATTCTTCCAAGATAATTTTAAATTTTGGCATTAAATGACCCATAAGGAATTGATATATCGTTAAGCTGATAAATCAATAAATCATTTCATGTCTATTGAATTTATTCATCGTCTGTGAATTGTAATTTCCAATGTCTATATAATAATAATAATAATAATAATAATAATAATAATAATAAAATTCTAACAAACGCAGTCAATATTCGACGTTAAGCTTTATGTATTTTTTTTGTTAATAGGTGTTGTTGTAACTGGGAACTAAGGAAACGGAAGTACCGTGTCGGCCATATTGTGTATGTGTGAATAAAAATTAGGAGTGTCGGTTCTGCAGACAGAAGTTACCAGTGTAAGTTTACTTTCAAGTTTTGTTTCTAACGTAATTTGGCATTTTCAAATCGGTTAAATGTCATGAAGAATGTTTGGAACTGAATCCTTTGGATTATACCAACAAAGAACTTTTTTTGCAACAGAAATAGTTCTTATTAAGTTAATTTTACTTGGTTTACCTTTATTCCTTTTCTTTGAGTCGAACTTTTTTTAGGCTTTTTTTTGTTTAAATTTCAGTTTTCTCTTCGGTTTTGGCCGCCATTTGTAACTTTGTTTTTGATCTGAAGTAAAAGAATTTTACAGACAACTGTTTTGATTTATTCCGTTTTGCTTTTGTTTAATTTGTAGGTTATTTTTCATTTTTACTTATTTTCCATTTTATTTGAAGGAACTATTTGAACGGAAATCGTTTTTTTTTCTTAATTGTTTGACTGTCTTTTTTGTCAGTCTTTTAATTTTTCTCAGTTCTGCATCCTCGTTTCTCGAACGACATTTATTTTATTTCTCTGGCTTAACTAATAGTTTCCCTAGACTTTTGCTTTGCGTTATTTTTAATTTTCAAAGTTTATTGTTTTTTAGTTTAAACTCTTTAATTCTTTTTTGTCGTTTGGGCGAATTCTATATTTTTTTCGTTTTATTTTCTTCTGTCGGCAAACCATATATTTCTTTCGTCGAATTTTATTTACTTTTTTGTCTTTACGTGAAGCTTTATTTTACATCGTTTTATTTCTTTATATTAAATTTTTATAGTTGCACCAAACCATCATTGTAAATTAGCATAATTTATTTATTTATTTATCATTTTTTCCTAATTTTTTTCATTTTTTAATCATTTATTTCTATATTTTATACTTCTGTTTTGTACTGTTAATTGTTTTACCTCCCATTATTATTTCTTGACTTTATTTGTTTTAACTATTTTTGTAGAAGAAATTCTTTTTTGAATTTAATTTTTATTTTTGGCTTTTTTTCTTCCCCCACCACTCCACTTAATATCTCATTTTTTTCACAAAACTAATTTTTCCCGCTTGACATACTTTGAAAAGGAAGAATTTAATTTATTACTATGGTCGACAAAGTCAGACGGTGAGAAAAGATTTTTTCGGGTCTGTCGCTAAGGTAGACCCACCCGATAAAAGAAACATAGATTAGGCTCTCGGGTTGAGTTAACCCCTTAAAACGCAGCAAAATGAAGACCAGTCAAAAAAAGACAAAACAAATGTTGAAGAAAATGTGCCAAATTCAATTTAGACACTAAAGAATGCGACAATCGGGAAATCGCTCTCTTACTGGAAGTCTCCGCCAAAATATATTATTAACATCGGAAGTTTTGGAACATCTTATTAAAGAAGACAGACGATTGGAAGACCGCCCCCTACAAAGAATTACGGAAGTTAAAAAAGAAAATGTTGTCAGTCTTCATGGTGGACAAGTATACGCGCAAAATTTGTCGCTCTGTGAAAAAATCAAGTTATTCACTCATTGATGTTCCCGGGAGGTCAAACCCCAAAGAGTTACAAATGGTGACAATTTTTTCATGTGGGACGTACTGCTGCCTACAGCAAAAGATTGTATAGATGTGGCGAATCGAGAGATGATTACCAATGATGTAATCCTTATAACAGAATACCGCGAAGTACATGAGGTTCTTCTTAGTTGATAGGAGAACACCTAGCTGCCTACTTATGTTAGTAATCCTAAGTGCTACCTCTGACAACATGAAAGGTGGGGAGGGGAACTTCTATATTATGCTCGTTTGTTTGGCCTTCGTCTCCGTCCCCAACTGCTTGGACTTTTGCGGCTGGAAATGCCGGTCATTTTGATCAACATAAACCTAATCCAAACTAATACAAATCCCACTCTGGCCAATACTAGTAGTTTACTGGCATCTGTAATGGGCCTGCCATCGGCTCGGACCCGTTCTGACATCTGATTGTGTCCCGTTCCACATCCCCCCACAAACCGAAGCTACTCAGAAGTGCGAGTAAGATAAAAGGAAAAGGATAAAGGCGTGTTGTTGGAAGGGACAGAGTGAAGACACAAACATTGGGACTCAGTCACCCATTCTTTTTCTCAGCTTTCACGGCGACGCCCCGGCATCGTATGCAACTACGGGAACCGATATAATGTAGTGTGAGCTGAGCTGGGACAAAATTCTGAAATTGAGACAACTCAAGAAAAAACTGGACGGAAATAGGATAAAGAAATCAAAGCCAGTGAGCGTGCAGCCCCCTCGTCCTCTGCTCACTTCCCCATCCTCGAAAAAGAACATGGCCAACAATGACAAGATAATTTACCCTTACCCCTCGCCAAGATTACCAGCGACAGATATGGGACATGATCGAGGACATTTCAACGTGCCTCCTAACTGTGCCTGATTTTGATAAGGAAAATGTGGAGAGATTAAAAAATTATTGTGGTGGCAGGCTCCCGCTTTTTTTTTTCACGCTTTCCTGTATAGAGCTCTCAAATTAACGTATCCTTTTCGATGCGGCGTGTGCACTTGTCATCGGAGATACGGCAGGCAGCCTTTGCGTGCTAGATATTACCGTAAATGATAAGGTTCTTCAGTCCATTGTGGTTTATGAGATAAATGACCCTACCGAGCGGCCTCTTTTGTTTCGGCGGATTGAGTCGTTTTTGATATCTCGTCGGATAGTTTTCGCGGGGGATTGGAATGCCGTCGTTGACTTCGATATAGATCATATAGGGCTAAGATCGGATACTAACAACCCGGATATGAAGCCATTTCGGGACTTTAACGACAGGTCTGATGATGTCGGTAAGTATCGTAATGAGCACTCTCGTGAGATAGTGTGGACTTAGACTAATAGAGGCAATTCGGCTTCAGCAGTGCGTTTTAGTTACCTCGACCGTGGTATTGATGCAGCATCACCAACCTGGTTGGTGATTCGAAGGGCCCTCTGTGTCGACAAAAGACTCTTTTCGGTGTTCAGTGAGATGCGGCGGTGGAGAACCTGGATCGTGCCTTCTTTCAATGCTGGGTTGTAGTCCCGTTGTGCAAGTTTATTGAAAAAACGACGGTTCCTGTGTAGGACGGAAAGTTTTCTGTCGTTGGAGCCAGTTCTGTCTGTAACAATGTGGTATCATCTTTGACAAGGGCTGAACACTGTTCATTTGCTTGCTAGCTGTTATAAGAGTCGTGTTATGGACGACGTGTCAGAAGTTATTCCAAGAGACGAGATGTTCATATCTTCTCAACGGATCTTTTACATGTAGCATCCTTTTAAAGTCAAGATTAAGATGAAAAAGCGGAGGCTCTTCCCATCAGAATTTTTTCAAAAGGTGGGTGAGTCGTGCACGGAGCTGTCGAGTAAAAGGGACCGATTTATAGTGGACGGTTAGGCATTAGGATATTGCTCTAACTGGATGGGACACTGGCAACCCAGTTCAAAATTAGGTTAGTTTAGGGTTCTTTTTTGACTTTCGTTTCTTTCAAACTTTACTAAGCTAGCCTTGTATGGCAACTGGTCTACCGCAGAAAGAAATGGAGACCTACTGCGGGAAAAAAACATGCCTCGTCAGTCACGTATCGAAAGATCGCCTAAGCGTGTATCACGCATAGCATACAACTGACTGACTGAGTCTCTTAAGGTATAGAGCCTCCCGGAGGGGACATCCTTTCATAATGAAAGCAGTAGTTCGATGTCCGGCAAAACAAATACAGGCGAAGAAAATTTGTTTTCAATTAATTATAATACACTCCTAAGAAAATAAATAAAAGGAAACAGCAAAGGAAGAATTGGAATTTAGATCAAGACTGTAGATCTCAAGAAAACTGACATCATTTAGTCTTCGAGAATTCTCCGAAAGATCTTCAGTTGTGAAATATCTTGGTGACGCCATGCCTCAAGAACAGAATCTCTATTTACTACGTCGACGCGTGACACCTGCATAATAACAAGTATAAATATTTAATACAGTTGTTCTGGTGCAGTAGATCTCTGGAAAATCGTTTTAGACATGAAGTAACTCATACCATACGTACATATTTCAATTAATTTGAATTCTAGACGTCCGAAAATGATTGGATGTAGCCAAATAATCTTGTCAAACATACTAAAATCATTATCACGGAGCAGACTCAGAACTTTCACTGATCATTATAAATGGGTGTTACCTCAGGGAGGCCTTGTATCTTGAGC
>OZ038483.1:67629427-67699427 GCA_964036315.1 Acanthosepion esculentum
CCTGATTTATGGCAACAATGTCCACTCTTTAGAATTGGCGGCTGTTTTTATGGCCTGATCGACAATCAAGAACCTGGAAATAAACGTTGCAAATAAAGCTGGGATTTGGAAGAAATGGGAGAAAAAAGATATGAGAAAATAGACAACGTCGAAATCTCGGATCAAATTTTCAAGAAATACGAATTCAGTGAGAAAAACGAAAAAAAAATGTCGGAAAAAAATTCCTCATATGAATGTATAATGTGCGAGTCTTCAATCTTTGAAAGTTTTGTTTTTATGTACCAGAAACAATAGTAAACAGTCTCGTTGTTTTTGATGCGTCATCTCGGAAAATTGCTATATTTCATTGCATTGGGGAAAATATCAATCAATCCAAGAAGAATTTAATATAAGACCATGTTTATTTTTTTCAATAATTTTCGTTTTTTTCTTTGTTAGTATATCTCAATCTATAAAATGCAGGATGTGTGTGTGTGTGTGTGTGTGTGTGTGTGTGTGTGTAACAATGCACGGCCGCAATTGTCGACGGATTTGCACCAAAATTTACATGCACATGCTCCAAGTTAGTAAAAAGGCCAAGACCGACTTTGCATTTCGCAACTCCCATCGATAGTGGAAATAATCGATTTTTTCAAGCTTCTACGGCGGTTTTCATGTAGTTTGCGGTCATTTTCTACTGGCCAGAGTGAGAGCCTAGAGTTGGCTGCCAGGAATAGGCAGGAAGAGTCTATTGGCCAGAGTGCGAGCCAACAGCTGACTGACACGAATGTTAACTAGCATGCTAGCATGCAAAAAAAATCGATAGCTGCATTCGTCAAAAGTGGGAAAAATTTAAATCTGCATGGTACTTTACTCGAATTGGCTCATTCACTTGCTTAAACTCAACGTTGATTTTGATTCCGCAGAACTAGGTTGGGTGTGAAAAGATATTTGTTGTTAACATTCTTTTTTTATTCAGTTTTTCCAGTTACGAATCCTTGTTTAAAGCTGATCGTTTTGTGTTCATTTTGTTTAGTTCTTTTTTCATAACAGATTTGATGTTTAGTATAGAGCTTAGACAAAATTCGCAGTGTGAGGTAGTCAAGAAGTAAGGCATGTAGCAACATCAGCACGGCAAAGGGCACTCCTTTAAAGGCAAAGAACGATTTTTGAATGAAGCACGGACAACGCCGGGTCATGCTGCTAGTTTACAATAAATGAAAAACACTTTTCATTAAAAATTATTTGCTGTTGAGAAAATGTAAGATTTATTAACTGTTTATATAACACGTGGCATCCTGGGTGTTCGGTTAGCGCAGAGTTTCTGAATCTTTTTAATCAACGGCACTCCTAGGATCAAATGAAAATATCACGTTACACTGAGCCAAATTTTTAAAGGGCATACATTTACATATTATGAAATAGAATCATAGATTAAAAAATACACACACAAATAAACTTAGTTATTTTAATGTTTCTATTCAACTATTTGTGTTCCTGAAATTTGTGCCTGGTCATTTTTTTTCGCGAACTCTTCAATATTTGGTTGAATGTACGATAAGCAGACCCTCATTTCTTCTTCAGTTTCAATTCTTCTCGCTTCTTATTTTTGATGTTATTTAGGGTTCAGAATTTTAATTCACATAAATAAGTAGAAACTTGCAATAAGACTGATAAAGCTTTTTTAGCTAATGTGGGATATTCCTTTTGCATTGAAATTCAAAATGTATCATGGCTGCCATCGGGAATTTTATTTTAAGCTCTGTATCCCTAGAAACGGTGGTAAATTCTCCTTCACATAACTGAAGTCAGACTTAACAGGCGACGAACAGGACATTAGTGCTGCAGTTCGGTGGTTGAGAATTACTGGGTTATCGATGGAGAAAATGGAACCGGCTAATCAACCCTAGATTGTAAGATTGTTTTTTCTTCGAGATAGTAATGATTTAGTGATACAAGTCTTACCAATTAACCCATAGTTGGGTGTGGAGAAGAGTTGGATCCATAACTTTCCCAAGGTTATTTGCGCGTAAGTGAATATAACAAACCCAACGGGGATTGAAATTCGTCCCTCCCATTAATAATTCCACGCCGCTATCCATTATACAACCAGTACATTCCAGCATGCAGCACCTGGTATTCCCAAACGATCACCCGTCTAGCTACAGGACAGGATCAATATTGCTTAACTTTGTTTATCGTACGAGAACCAGTGTTTCAAAATTATTATCTTCTTCTAAACAAGGAATTTTCGAAATATATCTTCTCATTATACATACAGACTTATTAAAAAAAAGTAAGACAAAATGTTTTTCATTGTAAATTTTTCAAAGGTTATTTAAAGCCATAAAATATTTCTTGACTACAAGAATATTATTTTTTTAATATAATAATGGTTCAGTTATACAAGTCGTACAGACTGTAATGAGAAATCGGCTCTGTTATTAACATTTCTGGGCCATTATCAATTACACCACCCGCACATCCAATCTTACAGCACCTTTATTCCCAGACAATCACCCACATAGTTACTGACCAGAATCGATGACGCTTAACTTCGGTGAGCGTACGATAACCGGGGTTTCAAAGCGATGTGGCCGTAAAGGATAAAAAAAATGTGTCTACAGCTATGGCTTAAATCGCAGCGTAGATAGGACTCTTTAAACTTGGAGAACAGTTTCAGACTAATAAGAATGGCTGGCCGCTCGTATCTGTGGAGACCTGTGTAGTAGCTAAACAATCTCTGTTGCAGACGCCTGCTAAGGTACATTTGTGTTTGTTCAACCCTGACAGTACCACCCTGTAGTTTATACTGCAACCGGGCTTACCTTATTTACAGTTTCTTGGTGAGAACGCATTATATGGTGTGATCAGCAGTTTAAACAAAGCCAGTCCATTCCAATCCTCAGTCACGATGACTTGTGTTTTCGTGTTAGCACAACCACCGACGGCTCCCAAACAGATCCTTCAACCCAATTTAACTCACAAGGCCGGGGTAAACCCGTCGTATGGCGTTGAATTACTTTCCCAGGGTGCCGCACGTTGGGATCAGCTCCCTAGGTCCATAACATCAAGATGTCACCTTCACGATAAATCGACCATGGAGAAATTTGAACTACTTAGAAACCAAAAACCGTACATATAGCAATAGAAGAAAAATTTAATATCTTTCTCATCACTGTAATTTACAAAAAATTAAGGACAGAGGAAGACATGACATTTTTTAAAAATTCAATGTATAAATTTAATTAAAAATAAAATCTGCAAAAATTATATTTAGACTAATAATTAAATATTTTTTATCTCACCATAATGGAAAAAGAAAGACTTCTTCTTTTTCTTCTTCAAATAGAATTAACGAAGTCACGTGTCGCATAAAAGGTAGTTGATGAAAAGCAGGGATAAATAATTGCAAAGATGGAAGCCAAATATATTTTATAGCAAACCCCAGTTTCTGGAAATTCTGTTCCATCTATTCGTCTTTTCTGGTTTTCTCTGAATGATCTTGAAGGATAATCCTTCCTAGAATTTTTCGCTATTTAGTAACTCTGGTCATCCTGCGAAACTGTTATTTTTCTATTATTTCAGATTAGACACACCTTTGAGAAGAACTGCCAAGTAGACAAGAATGAACACGTTCGACATCTTCTCCTTTTTTTTTTGCAAAGCTGTTAAAGGTGTTCGAAATATTTGTGCTGTGTTCGGAGATGAGTCACTACCAACTGAATGTCATAGAAATGGTTTTCATGTTTCTGGCCAACCTGTTCAGTTTGATGAGAACGCGATGATTAAAGAACCAAGCCAGACCGCTAGAGAAATGGCTCAGAAGATGGCAAGCTCGAATTTTACTGTCGCTCATCATCTTCGACAACAACTAAATGGTCAATCCTAAGCTGTCTGTTGGACAAATGAATAGATTCAAATAGAAAGTTCAGCTGACCGGCGATACAGTGTGATTATTCAACATGATAACATTTGCCACACCTGTCGCTACTCTGTCCAAACATGCAATTAAAGAGCTCGATTGGAAAGTTTTGCCACACCCAAATTAGTCTCCTGATTTAGCTCTTTCAGATTAACAATTTACGGCAGAGTGTATTATGACTTACGGATCTAGGTGTTTCTATGTACTAATACCAGAGATAAAAAAAAAATATACCATCTATTCTACATTTCATGATAAACATCTCCGGGTTATTTCGAGAATTTCATATTATTGTAAAGAAAAAAAAGGTTCAGGACTTCAAAACTCTTATGTGTAGTAAAACCTGTGTGCCATCGAATTTTTTTTTGATTGATGGATTCATTTTCTAATGCTTTGCAAGTTATTTAAATCTAGAAAATATTTTTTTAGATTTTAAGATTTCTTCTTTAGGGAGGATAGTGATTTAGTGATACAATTCTTACTAATTAACCAATAGTTGGTTGGAGAATAGATCAATTCATACCTTTTCCAACAAACACAACGGGATTTGGTACTCGGCTATCCAATTATCATTTACGACCCTTATCCATTACATCAACCTCACGTCTAAGATTACAGCACCTGGTATTCACGAAAAAGGAACTAGCGTCCCAGGGAAAAATAACACAATCAACAGGCTATACAAGTAAGAAGTGAGGTCCGTAGGCCTATGCGAGAAAGATAATGATTATCCCTAAACTTGAAGTGTTCAAGAGTTTAGTGATTGGCAAAATATTCTGCTCTGAGCCTATTCCATTGTTGAAACTTGACTAATGCATGGAATAATAATGCAAACACAAAATGTACTTAGAACAAAATGTATTGAAACAAGAAAGTGTACACAATATTTACATATAGTCTTTTGTATATTCCTGGGAAGACCGTTCCTGGAGAATGTGTTGACAAAGTCGCAGTCGGGCAGAGTCTCTAGTGAATCTCTTGATTCGCCTCCCTGTCTTCCCGGTACCAACCATATTTATATAGTCAGTACTCCACTATGCAAATTAGGTGGATCCTACCACAACCTCCATAAATCAGCAATTCTTGAGAAGTAGATGTTCGATGGGAACTTAGTTCTTGCTTTAAGAATACAAAGGGCAATTAGATGATTTAGCCTTTTGTCACTGGATTGGCGGGTCCCAGGTGTTAAGGTCAGGGTTGGTGGGAGTAAGGTATGTAGCTCGTCAGACCACATGTCATCGAGGTAGCGATAAAGCAGCGAGAGGTTTGCAACATTTCGTCCGTGAGAAAAGGGTTGTAATGTGGAAGATAATTAATCACCCACAAGGCCGCGTAGAAGCATTTGAACTACATCGAGACAAGCAAATAATAACTGGGCAGCTCCTTCCTAGAGAGAGCATCAAACTCCATGTTTGGTCTGCTCTATCTCTTGTGAATATATAGGATAACATGGTTAGTAAGATATTTACTGAAGAGGAACAATGAACCGACCATATTTTTTTATTCCAGTTGAGTCCGTTTTATTCCCTTACGCGCTAATACTATTGGCAAATCTATCTGCCCCCAGCTATTGGTTAATTAATAAGCTTAATATCACTAAAACCATTAATATCTCTAAAGAAATTGCATACAAAATATTTATATTTCGATATTAAATAAAATATAGTGGGCGATATGCCGCTAAACAACCAACAACAACCAGCATCTCTGGCAATAGATCGGATATATGCGTTGCACTTGAGGTCTGGGGAGAGTTTCAACAGACGGTGAACACAAGAAATCTCCTTGAGAACATTATACGAGAGATAGACCCCTATTTTCTTTAAGTTCTCAATCTCTGAATAATCACTCTTGATATAGAGCCATTAGCTGTTGCTCAGAGAGTGTCATTGGTCCACTGAAAGTGTTTTACCCTCTCTGTAAAAAGAGGCTTCTAGCGGAGAAGTTGATTTTTCTGTGTATTGGAGATGTAATGACAGGCTGTATGATAAAAAAAAATCACCCAAATTTGATTACATATTCACGGTTTGAATGTTGGAGAGCGTGAGTCTAGGCGTAACATCTACGTTTGTCCTGTGCGCAGGAGAAACTTTGGAATGATGTTCTACTGAAGACTATATTCAGAAACGAAAAAGAAGCTGCACATATTGCTGTAACCTAGGGAAGGTTACTGAATAGAATAATCAAACGAAAATTGGTAATGAATGATAATACTTAGGACAGGAAAAACACATATAAGATTTGCAAGCGGCTCGGCCAAAATTCTCCGTAGACGCCGTATTAAACTGGTAGCTCTTTCCCGAGACGAGACTCTGCCCTTCGACATAGCCTCGTCCGGGGATCCTCTCAGCCCGGAGGCAGAGAGTTTGACCATCACAGCTAGAGACGAATCTCCAACTCATAGACCAACATACAGTATTTACTACTGTATTTATGTGAATGGGGACATACCCATTATCGTCCGTAGGTATGCTACATTATATATATATTCGTAATTTGATAGATAGAAACATAAAGACAGATGCAATTAAATATAATGTGCATAGTTAATGTGACCTTCCATTTTATTCCTCACTTTCTTTTTCTTTCATACTCTCTTCCTTTCCACTCATCTTTCGTTCTTTTTCTATCTTTCTTACTCCTCTGAGTTTCAGAATTTCTTTCATTCCTTTTTTTCTTTCTTTCTTTGATCTAGAAATATCATTCTTTCTGTTTAGGAAATGTATTTTTATTCCTTGCATTTTTTAGTCATTCTTTCTTAAGTATTGTATTTGTATTGCTTATTCTTTCTTTCTTTCTTTCTTTCTTTCTCTTCACGTACTTTTTTTCTCCATGCATTTCTTTCTTTCTTTCTTTTTTCATGCACATTCTTTTTACTTTTTTCACGTACATTCTTTATTTATTTATTTCTTCACCTACAGTCTTTCTTACGTTTTCTCGTACATTTTGTTTGTTTGTTTGCTTGCTTGTTTGTTTGTTTCTTTCTTTCTTTCTTTCCTTCGTTCTTTCTTTCTTTACGGACATTGTTTCTATCCAGCCGTATATTTTTCTTTGTTTGTTCGCGTACTTTCTTTCTTTCTTCACGTAATTTATTTCTTTCTTTACGTCCATTCTTTCTTTATTTCTTTCATTCTATCTTTCTTCACGTTCTTTCTTTCTTTCTTCACGTATTTTCTTTCTTCATGCATTTATTTCTTTTTCTTTCTTTCTTTATGCACATTCTTTTTAATTTTTTCACGTACTTTCTTTCTTTATTATTTCACATACATTCTTACTTTTTCGCGTACATTTTCTTTCTTTCTTTCTTTCTTTCTTTCTATCTATCTATCTTTCTTTCTTTCTTTTTTCACAGACATTGTTTGTTTATTTCCCTTCGTATATTTTCTTTCTTTCTTTCTTTCTTTGTTCGCGTAATTTCTTTCTTTCTTCACGTAATTAAATTCTTTCTTCACGTCCATTCGTTCTTTTTTCTTCACGTCATTTCTTTCTTCATGTCCGTTCTTTCTTCATGCATTTCTTTCTTTCTTTATGCACATTCTTTTTCATTTTTTCACGTATATTCTTTCTTTATTTCTTTCTTTCTTCACATACATTATTTCTTACTTTTTTCGGGTACATTCTTTCTTTCTTTCATTCTTTCTTTCTTTCATTCCTTCTTTATTTCTTTATTTCTTTTTATGGTGATTGTAAGACAAACAAAGGAAACGATTAATAAAGATATTATTCTCCTAAATAATGCAATCAATTAAAATCGTAGAATGATGTGACTCAGTTGAATGAAGGCAAACATAAATGATAAAAAGTCAAACGGTGTTGACAGATGTAAAAAGAAAAAAAATACCTCGACAGAAATGAAAATGAAAAGCAGAAACATGTTACGTGAAAATTTATGTAAAAAAATGATGGCGACGGCATTTGCAATGGGAATCCATTGAGGCTATCGTCAGTTTTAAGAAAGATGACATTATGAAGGAGAAAGCCAATGAACATTCCTTAACGACGTGACAATGAAACATAAAACGGAATAATCAGTGAGAATTGTTGAAGCTCCTCGCTTCGCGCGCAGGTGTTGCCAGCTGAGAATTTCGCGATCGTGCGGTCGAGATGAGACGAACTTGCTACAAAGAACGCGAGTAAAATGAGAAGAATTAGGAGGGGGATGAGAAATCAAAGCCTATTGAGTCGATCAAAAACCGAAAGTAACTCTGACAGAAATATGTAGGATAGACACGGCAAAGGGAAATTGATGATGATTGTGTTGTTTCTAAAGATCTATGCGGCAACAGGCATAAAAAATATGAAGAAAAAAACAGAACACTCGGTATGATAGAACGTTTATATATACATAAAGAGACACAGATATGAACATATTGCTTTATATATATATATATATATAGTTAGACGTGAAGAAACTGATATATGTGTAGACTAATACTGACCTACTACGATCTATCTCTCTCCCGATATATATATATATATATATATATATATATATATATATATATATATATATGTGTGTGTGTGTGTGTGTGTGTGTGTGTGTGTACTAGCAGCATTGTCCGTGCTTGATTCAAAAATCGTACGACTCATACAACAATCGCTATCACTTGACTTAAAATATTTTTGCCCTTCCTTGCCTGTTAAAGGAGTGCCCTTTGCCGTGCTGATGTTTCTACATGCCTTACTTCTTGCCTACCTCACACTGCGAATTTTTCCTAAGCTCTATACTAAACATTAAATCTGTTACGAAAAAAGAACTAAACAAAATGAACACAAAACGATCAGCTTTAAACAAGGACTCGTAACTGGAAAAAAACGAATGAAAGAAGAATGTTAACAACAAATACTTTTTCACACCCAACACAGTTCTACGGAATCAGAATCAACGTTGAGTTTAAGCAAGCGAATGAGCCAATTGGAGTAAAGTGCCATGCAGATTTAAATTTTTCCCACTTTTGACGAATGCAGATATCGATTGTTTTTGCTAGCATGCTAGTTAACATTCGTATCAGTCAGCTGTTGGCTCGCACGCTGGCCAATAGAATATATATATATATTATATATATATTTATATATATATTATATTAAATATTATATATATTTTTATTTTTTCTTCTCTCTCATCTTCTCTTTTCGTGTATACATCAGGTTAGTGAATGCAAACCAAACGAAAAATGTTCATATATGCATCAGCAGTATGAATTGGCTGGATTTTAAGTTTAGATCATATCTCTCCCAACCTTGATTCCCACTCCCACACAGACACTCTCATTAAATCTTTTTTTTAATACCCGGAGTTATGTTTTCCAATTTCTTTTTGAATTTGTAGGCACTGATGAATTGGATCGTGATTTCCAATGTAATAAATTATAACCATGGAATATCAGTGTTTGAGTCTTTATATATATATATATATATATATATATATATATATATATATATATATATATATATATATATATATATATATATATATATATAGACAATATTAGTGGTGAATATACACATACATATGCAATTATATATACACATACATATATGTTTAAAAATAATTCCAAGAGGATATGATACAGGTAGAACTCGATGTCCAGGACAGAGTAAGAATATAATAAAAAGACTTAAACACTAATATTCCATGGTTAGTGTTTAAGTCTTTTTATTATATATATATATATATATATATATATATATATATATATATATATATATATATATATATATATATATATATATATATATATATATATGAGAGTGATAGATATGAAAAGGCTGAGATAGTTTTATAGATAGATATTAAATGACTGAGAGATATGGAACACGTTCGGATAGATACATAAAGGGAGAGAAATAGGAACACATTAAGTTATATATGATCAGATTTGAACAAAAAGACAAAAACTAGGGACATACTCATATATATATATATATATATATATATATATATATATATATATATATAATGTATATACATATATATATATATATACATACATACATATATATGTGTGTGTGTGTGTTATATAGTTCACCACTAGCAATGGTTTACTTACTTTGCGTCACTGGAGAATATTTTATTTTGTTATAAAGATTACAATTTCATTACCAACCTCCATTTTTCCTTTCATAGGTTACAACAATCAAACATTCAATCATTCGCCCTTGCATTGAATATTGATGTCATATAAGGTCTGGAGCCCCCGCTGTTCGTCAAAATCCAGAGACGGACATGCAATGGGGTTGACCCTGATCTATTTCGTTCACAGTCGCTCTCTGACAGACGTGCCGTCGCTTCCCTCTGTCTTTTCTACAAATACTTTCACGGTAACTGAATTAACGATGTACTTTTACTAGTAACCACACTGCATGAATTTAAACATGCCATTGTGTCGGCATTTCAGCCCCAACCTTTCACTGTCGAAACGGTTAAATGTAGCCATCTCTTCTACTTCAATAGCTTCATATCTCGCACTCCCTGTCTGTGGAATTCCCTTCCTCTTAATTGCTTCCCTGATAGCTATGATCTCCAAATCTCCAGATATTTTGATCTATTCTCCGTCCTTTTCATGATTCATTACACTTGCTTCCACTCTTTGTAACCCCGTGCGTGCTAGTGGCACTCCCGCCTTGCTTAGTGTGAAAAGCTATATATATATATATATATATATATATATATATATATATATATATATATATATATATATATAAGCATATACCTTTATCTATCCGAAAAAGAAAAAAGAATAAGAACAAATTCAGCAAATGACAAGATTAGCGATGAATATAATAATTTCTATAATAATGCTCTAAAGGATAGTGGCTACAAAAGCCCAAAACTAACTCATATAAAAAATGAAAATGTAAAGCATAGAAAAAACAGAAGTAGAAAATATTTTGATATACACCCCCAAACAACCAAATGGTAAAGAACAAATTAGGACAGAAATTCCTCGCATTAATAGTCAAGCATTTTCCTAGAGAAAGTAAACTAAGTACTATTTTCAATAAAAATACACTAAAATTAAGTTACAGCTGTACTGAAAACGAAGATTATTAAGAAACATAATGCTGATATCTTAAATAAACTCTCATACCAAAACCAAAATTTTTAGACAATGGAAAAGTAAAAATGAAAACTGATGAGGATAAACACAAATTATGTAACTGTAGAAACCCTCATAACTTTCCTCTACAAAATAAATGTCGCACGGAATCATTATTATACCAATGAAATACTCTTCTATTGAAAATTCTGAAAACATAAATATATATATAGGTTGCACAAGCCATGAATTCAAAAAAAAGATTCAACCAATATCAAAGTTAATTTAGGTTAAATAAATATAAAAACCAAACATCTCTCTCAAAGTACTTCTGGCATCTAAAATAATCCAATAAAACACCTACAGCAAAATGGAAGTTAATAAGAAAAGCTAGAATATGTAGGTAATTGAATGATCCATGTCTTTTGAGCATACATGAGGAACTATATATTACTAAGTTTATAAAAAATAAAGATTTACTGAATCAGAGAAATGAAATAATATTTTGTGCCGTCATTGTCAAAAATTTTCCTTAAATAATGTTTAAAAAATTAAATTTAAACGTGCGACCTTGTAATATACATACTTATATTTGATATGAAAAAATATTTTTATATCCTGTAAGTAATTCTATTACATTTACTTGTTTTATAAAAAATTAAAATATAGTCTATTAGAAGTAAAAGTGAAAATATTTTTAAATTGTCTTTAAAATTGTAGTTAAATAAAACGAATTCTCACCTAAACATCTTTTAAAATAGTAGTTAAATAAAACGTATTCTAACCTAAATATCTCTCTCAAAGTACTTCAGACACTTAAAAGAATCCAATAAAACACCTACAGTAAAATGAATTTAATATAAAAAGCTAGAATATGTAGGCCATTAAATGACCCATGTCCTTTGTACATACATGAGAAACTATATATTACTAAGTTTATATAAAATATAATATATAAATAATAAAAGTTTACTGAATCAGAGAAAAGAATTAGCTATTTTTGCCGTCATTGTCATAAATTTTCCTTAAATAATATTTAAATATAAAATTTGAAAAATGTGACCTGGTAATATACATACTTATACTTTATATGAGAAAATAATTTTACATAATCTAAGTAATTCTAGTACATTGACTTATTTTATAAAGAAATGTAGTCTATTAAAAATTAAAAGTGAAAATATTTTAAAATTGTAGTTAAATAAAACGTATTATAACCTAAACATCCAAAAAATCTTTAAGTATACGAATAGAAAAAATGCCGTAAGAAGTTTTTGCCGTTAACAATAAAATTAAAAAAACAAACAGACAATATGCATTTAATGGATGTCAGAATTCGTTGATAAATACATCCCTACCACTCCCTAAACTCAACTTCTTTTTCGATCGTAACTAATAACTGATACAACAAAAGTTAATAAAAACGAATACGCTACCACCCCTTGTCTGACTGATTGGATTTTTCTGCATCCTTGGAAAGAGTGAATTATGAATTTTGCCGTGCCTTTAAAACTCAGTAATTTTTTTTTAAAGTTACTCCAAAATTGAAATGGAACGAATGTTTTTAAATTAATTACAAAATTAAATTCGAAGGTTTTAGCTTCCATTTTTGAAACATGGTTATTACTGTGTAGCGAGAAAAAACATATTTTAAGTCAATTAATTTATAATTTGTAAATTTACATTGAGCACTATTTTGTAAAAATAAAAATAAATATATCAATAAGAACACCGGATTATATATCTTACTGTTCTTTCTTCATACATATATATATATATATATATATATATATATATATATATATATATATATATATATGGCCTGACAATTGCATCTAGCATGAAACAGACTGTCGCCTCTAAGTGTTGACTTCTATGTTCACTTTTATATTTACACACGCTCTATCTCTGATTTTGAGCACTTTATCCCATACATTAGCACATTTTAAGACTATAATTTATACATATATATATATATATGTGTGTGTGTGTGTGTGTGTATGTGTATCTGTGTGTGTTTGTGTATGTGTGTGTGTGTGTGTGTGTGTGTAGAGAGAGAGAGAGGTGAGGAGAGAGAAAATATAATAGGATATAAAAGTGCTGAAATAGAAATGTTGCATCAAAACATACAAAAACTTGAAAAACATCAAATGATAAATACAAACCCAGAAATCCAGAACCTACTCAAGGCTATGGCGGTGATTGACAGGCGTAAGAGAGGGAAAAACACATCCCAACTTTTATCAAAACAACAAAAAACTGCTGCTAAAGAGCTACGTAACCACACCAATCAAATAGTTAAAAAATCAAATAAACCCAATATCTCCGCCGTATTAAATAAATCAGATTATTATTCAAAGATTCAACAAATACTGGACGATCACAAATTTAAAAACATTGGCAAAAATACGATTCACCAAATAAAATCGAAAACCAACAAACTTATCACAGCCAATAACGAAGGACTTCGTAGCTTAAAACTCCATAAATAATTGTCGACTACAAACCAGGATACATGTATGGAACTATAAAAATACGTAAACCTAACTTCCCTCTCCGTCCTATCGTATACCAAATCCCTACTCTTATTTACCAACTAACCAAAGTTATTAATCAACTAATTACACCATATATACCCAATAAATACAGCATTAAATCAACACACGATCTATTCCAAAATCTAAAACACAAAAATCTATTAATGAAACCATAGCCGCACTTGACGTTGAAAGTTTATTCACCACCGTCCCAGTCAGAGAAACAGTAGATATAATAAAAAAGAATATCTACAACAATGCATCTCTCCCTTCATTAAAAATGAGTCCCAATATTTTAAGAAAACTTCTCTTGATGTGCATCGCAGTCGTTACTTTCTGTAACCATCAACATGACATGAACGTACAATGCGATGGTGTTTCTATGGGTTCTGTACTGGGGCCAACATTTAGCAACTTTTACATGACTAACCTAGAACATACCGTACTTAATACCACATAAAAACACTCCATCTACTTAAGATATGTAGATGACATACTCAATTAGTAAAAAACATGACGAAATCCATGAACTACAAAAAGAAAAACAGTAAAATATACTCCATACTTAAATTCACATACAAGCTTAACAACAACAATAAAATCCCATTTCTTGATGTACTGATAGACACTAATAATAATACTTTTACTACCTCGCGATATAAAAAATCTCGCATAATCACGTGCACTTTCAACTATAAAATGAATGTCCTATCACGAAATGCCTATTATACGATACTTAATAAATCGTTCAAAATCAAACTCTTCAACAAGCAATGTTTTCTATACTGAATTAAAAAAAAAACTTATTCATAATGGCTTTTCTAATTACATCTTTAATGAACAAATTAGACGAGCTATTGGGAATATTAACATAAATAAAAATAAGCATAATACGTCCTCAAATAACTGTAAACATATAAAACTTTTATACATTAGTCACATGCAATCTAATTATAAACAAGAGGAAAATTTCTAAGGACTTATAAACACTAATACAAGTAAAAAAATAAAATTAATTGTAAACTATACTAAATTTAATAAAACCAACCTCGTCATCAATAACAACTCTTCTCCTTCAACATCATATATCAATTTAAATGTCCTTTGGGAGATTGCATCTCTGATAAAAAATGTTAATGCGTTTTACAACAATGACGATGAAGACAGGCTTACGTATCACTTGAACGATCAGACTTCAATCTCAGATTATTTAAAGGAAAGTCATTCCTACATTCAGGATTTCGGAAGATGATAGTCGAAAATACATCAGTGCTTCATCAAGATAATAATAAGCAAAAACATAAACTTCTGGAAGCTCTTAAAATAAGAAATTGCGGCTAAAAACAAATAACGTCAACTACGAGTATAGCATATAAAGTTCTTAAATCTTTGTAGCAGAAAAGTGTTCTATAAAAATAATACTAAATTAAAATACTACAAATTAAAAAATATTTAAAAATTATAAAAATATCACATAAGTTACCTCCCTTCAATAGAGGTAAAAGATATTTACGATGTTAACGCATTCATAGATATGCAACCCCTGAAGATTGTCTCAGATGAGATTGAAAGTACTTGGGAAAATAATAATCATTTGAAAGAAAATAGACATAATACGTCTACATCATTTAACCCAGCATGCTTGAATGAAACTATGCTACATATATATATATATATATATATACATATATATATATATATATATATATATATATATATATATATATATATATATATATATATATATATATATATATATAACCTAGGATAAAATATACAGGATTATCGAAAAAAAGGTTAACGTTTAGAAGTGTTTAGAAGACTTTTTTCATTCCACTGTAAAAGATTCCAAGAAGGTAATGATAAGGAGAAAAGCAGGTGAAGAAACTATATAAGTTTTGCTTCTCCAATAAAGGTAATTCCATAGAAATATCTACATATTTTAAACACCCTGTATACGTGTGTGTGTGTGTGTGTGTGTGTGTGTGTGTGTGTGTGTGTGTGTGTGTGTGTGTGTGTGTGTGTGTGTGTGTGTGTGTGTGTGTGTGTGTGTGTGTGTGTGTGTATTTGTACCTGCTTAATAATTGTAATATTTATGAAGGAATGGTTTTCGATATCAGGCATGGACATTTTGCAGAAAAAGCGAATGTGAACATGACAACCATCAGCGGACAATGATTGGCAGTTTCACGCATTCAGCGAACATCAGGTCTATGGTTCCTTAAGACGTGAAAGTTCCATGTGTCTTGCAGTGTTGATTTCCAGATCCACAGCTAGCTATCTATCTATCTATCTATCTATCTATCTATCTAATATACTTTGAATAAAAAAGAAGAGTGAAATAGATTGACAAATAGATAAAAGAATGGGATTTCTATCTGCAAAATAGCGGACAGTGAACTTTAGTAATAATGAAATAGTGCTTGATGTAAAATGTAGCATTTATAATAAGAATTATTTTATTGCTACGCGAAGATACAAGCACGTAAATATCACACCAATTATAGCAAAGCAGAAATGGAAATCGTCCGACCTAACACTTCTTTAGTTCTAGGATACTCGCAAGACAATGTAGACTATTTTCATAAGGAAAAATAAGTTAATATATATTGAATAATAGAACTGAATTAATGGTCACATGAATATATAACAATAAATAGTTATTGAATAAGATGGATGAAAACACTTGCAAAACTGAATAAAAAACTTATAAAATGTTCCTTTTACATTCAATAAAAAAGTTAAAAGGATAAATTGCCTCCAAAATATACAATAGATAGATAACAGACTGAAATAGATAGGTACAAGAGTGAAATGGACAGACAGAAAAGAAATAGATAGATAGATAATAGATAGATAGATAGATAGATAGATAGATAGATAGATAGATAAATAGATAGATAGATAGCTAAAAGAGTGAAACAGATAGAGAGGCAGATAGATAAAAGAGTTATATAGATAGATAAAAGAGTGAATTTGATAAAAGAGTGGAATAGATAAGAGAGTAATATATATATATATATATATATATATATATATAAAGTTTTATATATATATATATATATATATGAAAGTGAAATGCATAGATAGATAAAAGAGTGAATTAATTAGATAAAAGTGTGAAATAGATTAAAGAATTAGACAGATAAGAAAGTGATATACACTCACACACACACGCACATATATATATATATATATATATATATATATATATATAGATAGATAAAAGAGTGAAATGCATAGATAGATAAAAGAGTGAATTAATTAGATAAAAGAATGAGACAGATAAGAAAGTGACACACACGCGCGCACACACACACACACACACACATATATATATATACAGTAAGATAGGTAGATATATAGATAGATAAAAGAGTGAAATACATAGATAGATAAAAGAGTGAATTAATTAGATAAAAGAATGAGACAGATAAGAATGTGACACACACACACACACACACACACACACACACATATATATATATATATATATATATATATATATATATATAGTTAGATAGGTAGATATATAGATAGATAAAAGAGTGAAATACATAGATGGATAAAAGAGTGAGATTGATACAATCGACCAAAATAACCAGATGTACGATTAACATAATTTTTTTTATACTTTATTCCTGAATAATTTTTTGCAGGGAAAACATTTATTCCGAATTTGGGAAAAATATCTAAATATTAATAAAATTCAACAAGCTTTCTAGCACTTTCTCTTGAAATGTTATTTTGCTGAATATTTTCCT
Organism: Acanthosepion esculentum; assembly: GCA_964036315.1. Classification (NCBI taxonomy): domain Eukaryota; kingdom Metazoa; phylum Mollusca; class Cephalopoda; order Sepiida; family Sepiidae; genus Acanthosepion; species Acanthosepion esculentum. The sequence goes on from OZ038483.1 coordinate 67,646,673, forward strand.
CGTCTTTATTGTCCAAAAATCTATTCACTGAGAGGCCATTTGTTTGCGTAGCACAAACAAAGTACGTGACTATATGAAATGTTTCATTGTGAAAGTTTTGACTTAACAATCTGTGAGTAATCACAAAGAACTCGCTGAAAAATTAATATATATTGGCATTTTCAAAATCAAGAAAAATATTTTAAGCTAGTGACCTTTAACCAGTAACCATTTTATTAACGATGAAACATTGTCGATAAAGAACAGGTTTTATCTATCTATCTATCTATCTATCTATCTATCTATCTATCTATCTATCTATCTATCTATCTTATCCTGTTCATTTATTTATCCTTAAGCAACGTCGAGTCTGGTCATTACCTAAATCGGTGACCGTTTTAGAATGTCAGGTGTTGCTCGTGGTGTAGTGGATAACTCGGAGAGCGAAGTTCCAATTCTAGCCTGCTTCTATATATTCCCATACGAGTATAAGACCTTTGCGGATGCTATGAACTCACTTCATCTCTCCACAGCTATGGTTAATTAGTAGGACATGTATCAGCAAATCAGTATTATCTTCAAAACAAATTCTTTGCCCACGTGTTCATAGTATTCTCAACATTCTTCTATAGAACATTTTATTTGCCTGATGTCTCCTCTTATCTGTGATAAGATTAGGCGACATTCATTGCCATATAGGAGTACCGATATAAAATAAGACTCAAGTACTCTTTTGTTTCTAATGAAAACTTTGCATTTCTTAATAATAATAATAATAATAATAATAATAATAATAATAATAATAATAATAATAGTTTTATTAGGCTTTACAATAAACACAAACAGAACAACCAAAGATAATCGCCTGCACACTGTGATAAAAAATCACAAAAACAGAATGTGCTTTCATATTGTCATATCAGACACTGTAGTTTGTAATACATCTTTGAATATCTTAAAGAAAAACCGTCAAAATACGAGGATCTTGAAGTGGAAACTTAAAAAAAAAAGTGGCATATAACATCAATAATTCCAGTCGTAGTTGGAGCTCTCGGATTCATTGAAAAAGGTTCCGATAGACCCATTGAAGGAATTCTTGTAGCTAATTCCTTAAAGAAATGCGAAAAATTGTTGTCACAAATACAGCTCACACATTACGAAGAGCTTTATCGATGGAAAATGCGTGTGATCTTAGTTTTTTTTTGTGTGAACCAGTTGAAAATCTCATGAAGCCATTTCTCAACTTAGGTCTCCAGTTGGAACCCGGAAGGAAAGGTGTATACAACAGAAATAAAAGGAAATGCGAATAACAATGATAAGAAGAAATTCTTATGGAAAATAGTTTATGACGCTTATTAAACACCTTCCGTCTTATCCATCTACATCTTCCTGTATATATCTTTTTCTTCCTAAATATATATGATAAAAGTATAGTTTTAAAGTATGCTACATTTAAAGAAACGAAAGAGCTGTATATATGTAAATTGAGTTTGATTTTATTTTTTTAATTTATTTTTTTCCAAAATGATAAGTGGAAAATGTAATGAAGCCATTTATGATCTTAAATCTCTGGTTGGTACACAGAAGAAAATGCATATACAGCAGAAATTAAAGGGAATTGTAATAATAATAATAATAATAATAATCAAGGTTTTATCCTTGCTGCACAGGACCAATGCTTGTTAACTAGGAATTATCAAGCACATATACAGAAATACTGTGATAAATATCCAGAAACCATTGATCATCTTGTATCAGGTTGCACGATATTGGCACCCACTGAATATAAAAACCGGCATGACATAGTGGGCCAATATCTGCACGGGAAAATTTGTAACTTCTACGGGAAGGAAACTGAAAGAAACTGGTACGAACACCACCCAGACCTGGTTACGGAGATAGGACCTGTTACAATTCTATGGGACTACACAATACACACTGACAGAACAATCAAAGCCAACCGCTCAGACATTGTTATTAAAGACCACAACCAAAAAATGCCTCCTTATTGATATGGCAGTCCCTGCAGATTTGCAATGTATCTTTGAAGATATACGAAAAGCTGTCAAAATACAAGGACCTTGAAATAGCAATCTCAAAAATGTGGCACATGGGAACATCAACAATCCCTGTTGTAGTTGGAGCCTTAGGATTGGTTGGAAAAGATTCCAGTAGACTAATTGAAGGGATCCCTGGAAGTTCATGCCTCAAAGAGATACAAAAGATTATTCTAACAAGTACAGCCCACACTTTACGAAGGGCTTTATCTATGTAATATTTTTTTTTGCAGTGGAAAGTGTCATGATACCATTTCTAACCTTAGGTCCCTAGGCGGGAGCCGGAAAGTAATGTGTAAACGGCAGATATCAAAGGAAATAATAATAATAATAATAATAATAATAATAATAATAATAATAATAATAATAATAATAATTTGTTTTTTTCCTGACAAATGCTCAGTGGAATATGTCATGCTGCTGTTTCTGACGTTAGGTTTTTGGTTGCAACCAGGAAAGAAATGAGAAGGCACCAGATATCAAATAAAATAAACATAATAATTGTTCAGGAGTGAACGTAAAAGATGAGAGGAAAATTTGAATTTCACACCGATACATCATCATTATCTGTTGGCGTGTGCAAATTTTCTCAGCGATTTATTATTTGAAAATAACAGAATGAAAGCGTTGTACGAAAATTGAAAGAAAAAACCGAAACGGTTGAACATTGTTGTAGACACTAAATAACAATAAAACCTCTTATTGTGATAGCATTTTTTTTTTAATTAAATTCTTCGCATAACATATTTTCACTGATAATTGTCAGAAATAAACCTGTTAGAAAATGTTTATTTCGGAAAAAAAATGAAATGTTTTACGACAGTTGTAGATACGGATTCACAAACTGTAAAGACTTTAAATTAAGAAAACCGTCAATGGCGTCAAAGTTTAACGATTATAGGCTTTCTCGTGACACAAGTCTCCCATATTAATTTCCCTTTTTATGTTAATTAATTTATTATCTTTCAGCTTACGAATTATTATTGAATTATCTTCGTCTCTATGCTTATGATTTTGCACAATTTCAATAAAAAAAATACAGCTAAAAACTTCGGGAAACAATATGGAGGAAAGAAGGCTTGGAGAATTTAAAATTCACAGGGCCTATTGAAGATAATACAATCAGCAGTAAACAGCGAGTAATCTATTTAAGGAGTAAATGTTTAGCTGAATATGATGTAAAAGAGAAAGGGACACTTAGAGTAAGAAAAGTCAGGAAATAGTTGAGAGTCGTGATTCCAACAGGAAATAGCATAAAAAAGGAATAACAAGGAGAATAAAAGGAGGTGGCTGAAATAATGAGAGAAGATTGGGTATCTGTTATGGGTCCTTACCTATAACTACGGAATGAACGCTTCCTAACACTATGTATACTACGCCTCTCAATAGAGAGGGACGAATCGAGTCGAGCCGATAGTAGTTCACTCCAAACCAGACTGACAGTCATTCTAACACGTTCCACATCTTGTATTACTATTGCGTGTAATACAGTGTAACCCGGATATAAGAGAAATCCGGATATAAGATAGATTTTCTCTGGTCCCAAATTAGAGCCAAACAGTGTCACCCGGATATAAGACAGTTGTCGGGACCGAAGACTAAGTATCTTATATCCGGGTTTCTCTTATATCCGGGTTTGGTCTATTATATATACATTAACACAGGCTCTAATTTGGGACCAGAGAAAATCTCTGTTATATCCGGGTTTCTCTCATATCCGGGTCTCTTATATCCGGGTTACACTGTACTTACCTAAAAAAAAAATAGACAAAACCCGAATATAAGAGAAACCCGGATATAAGATACCTCTTCTCCGGTCCCAACAACTCTCTTATATCCGGATTACACTGTATATATTCGTTATTTCTACTCTTGTGTTTGTGTTGTTCTTCCTTGGTCCTAACCTGGACCATAACAGTATCGAACGGCCTAGTTAGCTCTACTGTAAAGTGAAGAATTCTTGTTCCAATGTACCGTGAGCATTTATGACGTTGACGATCGTGGCTCTCTACAGCATTCTGTCCTGTGTAACTCTTAATAATTTTTGTATTTTGTTATCTTCTAAACCTTGTGCCGCAATACATTAACACTTTTCCTGATTATGTGCCGTAGAAACCTCAAGTGCCTGTTCATAATGTTAAGCAAAATTGCTTTTCTATTTCCATTTTCCATAAAACGTCATATTTTGGGGCTATATAATTATCAGTATCATTCTGTAGAACCACATTCCTACTGCTTCAAATCCCTTCTTCATCAATGCGCTTTCAGGGTCACACTTTACGATCTTTGTTAATTGTTGTACTTGTTTGATTTTGGTATCTCCAATTTGTATTTGGCTTGTTTGGCTGTCCCTTTTGCTAAAAACCACGCATTCTGTGTTCTTACAATTGATATTTAGTCCCTCGTTCTCGCTTTCCTTCAGTATCTTCCGCGGAACTTCTTGTAGTTTCCGTTCTGTGTCTACTATCAACACTATGGCATCTGCATATCTTATGTGAAGATTGCGGCCGCCAATAATGAATCCTGGTAGGACTTCTAATTCTCTCAGAATCATTTCATTTATTCGTTGAATAAGTCCGGTGAGAAGAGGACATGTTATGGTAATTTACTCACGCATGCATGGACTCATCCAGCTATAAATAGGAGCAGGTACTGCCTTTCGGCGAGGGAAGTTTCCAGCAGTCAGCTCTGACAGTCGAACCGAACATTCTTGCTGTAACACTCTCGTTTGTATATGTTTGTATTACTGTTTCTGTTAATATATTTAACTCAATTTACGCTTTGTGTCTTTATTTCTGAACCTAAAAAGACCACAACAGGACACAAAGAAGAAAATATACGAAAATATACGAGAATATACGAGAAATATACGGGAATATACGAGAAAATGTACGGGAATATACGAGAAAATATACAGGAATATACGAGAAAATATACGAGAAAATATAGAGGAATATACGAGAAAATATACGAGAATATACGAGAAAATATACGAGAATATACAAGAATATATACGGAGATATACGCTTTACGCGAATTTATAACAGATAATCTCCTGTCGGTGCATTTAATTCCGTAGTGAATATTAATAAAACAAATCGACATTATGAATTGAAACTTTCCGATCTAAATACAGTTTAATGAATGTAAGACTACAGATTGATTTCTGCACTCTTAGATATAAAAAAACAAATAACCTTAACATAAACACATTTTTTCAATCACCTTACATTTTGATTTCAATATTAATCCCTTACGTACAGTATTACACAATGAAAAATTCAATTTGGAATGAAGTTAGCCATCGTTTATGAGGCGACATATTAATACACGCTATATATGTTAGTGTGAAACTACTTAAAGAAGCTGGTCCCCTTGTAAAATTCCTGGGAATCCTTTTTTATAAATTAGTATATTTAAGGTCTTCTCCAAGCCATGAAGTCTTTCAAAATCGAAAAATATTGATTTCCAATCGATTTCCAGACGGTCAAGTGCATAATATATAAACGATTTCATATCGATCTCTGATTTTGACAAAGTTATTTACACTTTGTTTTTATTTATAAAAGGCGTGATTTGAAAATGTGCTTGCATCATTGATATCTGCATATTGTTACTATATTTTTGTTAATTCATGAATGTTTGTTCGTTAATACTAAGGCGCTATTTTTAAAATACACAATTTTGTTATTAAATGACACAAAATGCTTATTTAAATAACGAAATAAAATGCATATTGCGAAATAATTGTTTGCTTAAAATACTTTCTTAAAATAAAACAAATAAAATGCATATCCGTTCTTTTTTCATTTAAAATAATTTTTTTTATTTATAAAATACATAAAAAAGGTTTTGTTCAGTATGTAGATATCAAATATATCTTATCTGAATTTATGCTCAGCCTATAGTGGCATCGAAATCTCATCAATTTACGGTTGAACTGGTTAGATGCAACCGTAAATTCTATGCTAAGAGCTTCGCACTTCTCGCTTGTGGAACTCCCTTCCGGCTCCTTGCAAAAATTTAAATGCAATATCAATCGCTATCTACTGCTCCTCAATAATGCGTCTGTTTTGTAAATCTTTTACACCCAGTAATCCGTTGTGTTTTAGTGGCTTTATTGCCTTGCTTGCCACATTCCGATAACTTAAAAAAAAGTCGGGTATCGATTTTACATAGTATCAATTTCATGGATAGGACCCACCTTTCGAAAATGATGACAGATTAGTATTTTTCGAGTCTAACAAGTCTTGCGTTTTAAGATATAATTAGTCTTAATCTGAAAATATATTTTTAAAATCAATGTCCTTATTTTTACAAGTGGGCCTGATAACTTAAGTTTAAAAAAAGTGGAAACATTAAATGTGTATTATAATTAGAAACAGAAAGTGAGCATTGAAATTTCGAGGACATATAGTAAGGAAAAAGGCTTGAAGAATTTGAAACTTACAGAACATACTAGCAGCCGTGCTGATGTTGCTACATGCCTTACTTCTTGCCAATCTCACACTGTGGTTATTTTTTTTAAACATTAAATCTGTTACGAAAAAAAACTAAACAAAATGAACACAAAACGATCAGCTTTAAAAAAGGACTCGTAACTGGAAAAACTGAATGAAAAAAAGAATGTTAACAACAAATACTTTTTCACACACAACCCAGTTCTGCGGAATCAGAATCAACGTTGAGTTTAAGCAAGCGAATCAGCCAATTGGAGTAAAGTGCCATGCAGATGTAAATTTTTCCCACTTGTGACGAATGTAGCTATCGATTTATTTGCATGCTAGCATGCTAGTTAACATTCGTGTCAGTCAGCTGTTGGCTTTCACGCTGGCCAATAGAATCTTCCTGCCTATTCGTGGCAGACAGCTATAGACTCTCACTCTGGCCAGTAGAAAATGGCCGCAAACAACATGAAAACTGCCGCAGAAGCATGAAAAAATCGATTATTTCCACTATCGATGGCAGTTGGGAAATACAAAGTCGGTCTTGGCATTTACACTAAATTGGAGCATGTGCATGTACATTTTGGTGCAAATCCGTCGAAAATCGCGGCCGTGCATTCGTTATACACACTCACACACATCCTGCCTTTTATAGATATAGATTAAAGCTAATGAGGACAGAGGGAATCAGCGAGTAAACTACAAAAAAACTTGTAGAAATCGATGACAAAATATAGAATGGAAGGATTAAGGAAAAAGCTGATTCTACTAAGAGCTTCAAATGATATGAAGATGTGGAGAGGCATGAAGGGACACGGCACAAAGCATAACAACAACAACAATAATAATAATAAAGATTAAGGTGCTAAATCAAAATGGTGCATACAAGGACTTAGGAATTAATGAAGGACACTTAATACAACATTCAATTTTGAATAAAAAGATAGTTAAAAAATATCCTAGAAGAGTGCGTTTGATACTAGAAAACGAACTTAATGGGGTCAATAAAATGAAGGCTATAAACACCCTAGCAATAGCAGTCGTAATATACAGCTTCAACATTAATAAATAGTTGAATGACATTAAAATATTGGACAGCAAGACCAGAAAAATGCTTACCCACATGAAGAAGCATCACTCGAAATCAGATGTTGATAGACTTTCCGCACTAAGAGATTTAGAAGGCCGAGGTCTAATCCAACTTGAACTAACTCTAAAAACAACTACAAGGATAAACCAATAACCCTGGAAAGATAAACCAATAACCCTCTCCTACGAATAGGAAAACACCAAATCCATTCCATCAACAAAGAAGCAGCACTCTTCAAGAAACACCTTAATATACCAGAAATCAAACCAACGAAAACAAAGCGAATACCATCTGCACTAAACGATAGCAGAACAACTTAACCAAATGAGATTACAGAAAAGAAAAAACAAGGGAGGACTAGGCGTAGCATGGCAAATACCTAAAAGACCGAAAGCAGAAGATCTGGATCAACAGAAAATACATCAATGGTTGACGAGCATCGCGATGAAAGCTGAGACAAAAGGCCTAATTATTGCAGCCCAGGACCCAAATCCCCGCAGACAGATCCTATCACTGTCACATAATCAAGGATGCAGCTTACCCGAAATGCAGAAACTATGATGTAACTGTCAATCTGAGAATGTCGGGAATTAGCAAAGGATGAATATAGCCACAGACATAACAAGATAAGCAAGAAGCACTGAGAGATAGTATGAGCACCAATAGATACCCAAAATAACGATGTAACTATCCTCTGGGACATGCCAATTCAAACTGACAGGGAAATAAGAGCCAACAGAACTGATATTGTCATAAAAGGCAAGAAATTCAGGAAGTGTATGTTTATTGACATAGCAGTACCATCTGAGAAAAACACCTTCATCAGCATACTATTTGCATCGAAGATCGCCCTACTAGGAACATCCCATAAAGGGCTATCAATTAAATGACAATACTCCTATTAGGCCTAAGGTCCATAGTTTGAACACGGATTTACAGGATACAAAGCGGGAAATATAACATACACAAATAATAATAATAATAATATTAATAATAATAATAATAATAATAATAATAATAATCATTTTTTTTTTTTTTGCAGTGGAAAGTGTCATGATGCCATTTCTAACCTTAGGTCCCTGGGCGGGACCCGGAAAGAAATGTGTAAACGCCAGATAGCAAAGGAAATAAAAATAATAATAATAATAGTAATAATAATAATAGATGGGCAATTTTACTGACACTATCCCAAGTAACATTAAAATACAAATTGCCCAGATCACCCTACTAGGGACATCCCATATACTACGGAATGTGCAATCAGTTAAATGTCAATTCTCTTATAGGGCCTAAGGGTCATAGTTTGGATTCGGCTCTACAGAATACAAAGCAGGAAACATAACATACAAAAATGATAATAATCATGAATATACAGCATACGGCAGATTGATGACTGAATTCTGAAAGGAATTTAGGGAATCCTTTGAGCGTAAAACAGAAAAGCGGTTACGTTTCTAATGCATTTGATTTCAGGTTATCTTATACGTATAACATTAACTTGCTCAGGACAAACACTTCACAATAATGTTTGTACTACAGAAGAGTGTGCTCGAATGTTATCAGTCAATCAAGAAGGAATACAAAAATGGTCAACCTTTTGGAAACTGGATGGGCCAATATTATGCTAGCAGCATTCATACATCTGGACTCAGTCATACAAATGCATATACACTTGTAAAGTCCTAGCTTTCAAACATGTGCTCTTTTGTAATTATTATGTTGATAATTATTTACACTAAACCTAAAACCCCCGCGACATAACTGAATATACTAATTTAGAGATTAATTATAATCTAAAATCAACTTCTACTCAAAACCTCTAAATTATCCGACTGAAGTTTGAAGTTTTTATTTACTAATTCTTTTTGTCTTTTCCTCTACAGTTGTAGATAGATTCACTATTATCACGGATCACACTCATCTCCGGTCTTTTTAACAAGGGTATAGGTTTAGGACGGGTTTTCCAGTCTCTTCTAAAGTCTGCTGAAACTCTATACTTCTAACGTCGCCTCTTGAACTCTGAAATTTTATTTTCTATTTATTTTTTTTTCATGATTTTTATTTCTCCTTAATAGGAATAGATAGGTTCGCCTATAGACCGATTCACACTGTCTTTTGAACAAGAATAGAGTTTTATCACTTGCTTCCTGCTTCCGGTTTGTTTTAATGTGTACTTCAGCTCTATAGTTTTAACGTCCCCGCATGTATTCTGAAATTTTATTTACTTACTATTTATTTATGTTTTTTTTCTGCTTTATAGGGCTAGATACGTTCGCATTTTACCAGGTTCACATTCCTCTCTCGTCTTTTGAACAGGAGTAGAGGTTTATCCTTTGTTCGTTGTATTCGATTTACAGTTCTTTCTAAAGTATTTTCAATCATATTAACTTCTAGTAGTCCCTTACGTCTTAGTAGTATCACCTTGCCTTGGGTGGAATGATAAAAATGTTTGATATAACTATCTATTCTGGAAAATAAGGTGTTATTAGTAAAATGGTAAAATAAAATCTATTTATCATGCCGTTGTCTGACATGTGAAACCTGTCAAAATAAGTTGTTGTTATTTTCTAAATTGTCTTATATTCTTACCATATCCGGATGTATATATTTATTACTCTGGTTAAAAAAGCCAAGCCTTGAATAAAATCCGACTATAAATTTGGCTTATTTAGGCTTAAATAATTCCATAAACTAGGCTTATAAACTAGGTTTATTATTCTATGAAACTAGGCTTAGAACTATGTTTATTATTCTATAAAATTAGGCTTATAAACTAGGTTTATTATTATATGAAACTAGGCTTATAAACTAGGTTCAATATTCAATGACACTGGGCTTATAAACTTGGTTTATTATTCTATAAAACTAGGCTCATAAACTATGTGTATTATTCTATGAAACTAGGCTTATAAATTAAGTTTATTATTCTATTTAACTGGGCTTATAAAGTAGGTTTATTCTCGGCTGATAAATTAGAATTTTATAATTTATAATCGAAGGTTTCATTCCTATTCATTCCCATGGGACCATTCCTTATTAGTAGCATTATTATCTTGCTTGGGTGTATTGATTAAAAAACAAAACCAAAAGAAAAACATTGATTTTTTTTTCCGGATTTTTAAAATTTTTACTATAGTGACGGTAATTGATATAATTCATATTCCCAATTTCTTTCACTGTACTCTTTTGTCTGGCTACGTTCTTGTAATATCGTTTAACGACATATATATATATATATATGTTATAATAATATTAATAAATATATTGTTTTAATCTCTCTATGCTAATATATAATATATTTTATATGAATGCCATGTATCGTGAACTACACACTCGTCAAGTAGTGGAGAATATGTCGTAAAATAGAATTTTGTTTTATGAAGAAACACAAGCCGATGATTAATTATGCAAAAGGCAAATTTTGTCTGATGTTTGTAAGACATTTCTCTTTAAAAAAAAATGATTTTCAATTTATTTTTTTAGTTTTGAATTTGAATTGTTTTCTCGATTACCGTATATACTCGTGTATCATGCGACTTAAAAAGACCTAGTTTTGAATCTATTTTGACTACAGTAAATGAATATATAGTTTGGGCAACGACGTAGCAAGGGCCAGCAGTCCATAGGATAATTTTATATTTCATGTGACCCTCTTAAAATTAGCTTCAAAATTAGGTCTTCAAAAGTAGCATGATACGCGAGTATATATATGGTAAGTATTGTATATTTTATAGTCCGCATTTGTCCACTGAAGACATGCAAAATGGAGCCCAAATGATGCCTGAAATCGCGGATAACGCCGATACGAATATAGAGTATTTGCCGAGTAGTTAGAACGTTCGCTTTCTGACCATGATAACCGTGACTTCTTGGTGTTATCGGTCTGGAGGGAGGTGATTCTACCGTTCGGCACATTTGGAAAGTGCCTGAAAAAGCATACTGCGGGTTGAGTCAAACCCTGTGAGTGAAAAGGGTATAGGAGACCCTTTGCTTGCCGTCGATGATAGTGCATAGAACGAAGACATCGTGACCGGGAGTTTGATCGTGCTTGCTTTGTTCAGATTGTTGATCACACTTGAAACTTTAACTACGGTCAGATCAGCATAGTTGCAGTATAAACCACAGGTGGGCTCTGTGGGTCCCGAAGAAACAAAAATCTACCTGAGCAGACGTCTGCATCAGGACTAGCCACCCTAGTAGACGGGAATCGTCGGATACGTGTGGCCATCCATCCATCAATATATACCAAGATTTTCTTAATTTATACAATAGGACATTAAATGCAAAAATAAATAATACAGAACACTTTTTAAAATATAAATTAATAAAAGATGCAAAAATATAAACTTGCAGCATTCAATTTTATTACCACATTTTAAAAAAATCATTTTACCCCAAGTAAGGCGATAATACCACTAAGACGCGTGGCGGTATTATAGGCAGTAAAAAGAACATGATAAGATATTAGTGAGGAAAGGACAATAAACGAACTAGGTTCAAGAAAACAGAAGACAGTCACTGACGTTGCATTAATATTTTTGAAGATTATATTTAGCAGGGAAGCAAGAAATCGGAAGAACATTCCACAGGTGAGAACTGAAAGTAAAAAAAGAAAAAACTAAAAAATATTAGAATAGAACATACGGTAGAATCTATCTAGTCCATATTAACCCGTGAACATCCAAGTTGTCTAATTTAAGAGTTTTCTTTTCTCATAGATCGATTAATTAATTAAGTTTTATCCCAAGAAATCTATTGTGTCTTATCTTTTCAAATGTCAAACTAAATATTACCAGATATTGGTTTCTCTAAACAGAATGAAAAAAAGTTTTGAACGCCTGTGGTCATACATATGATTCGAAGCTGATAAACAGCTGTGAAACTACGGTGTAAATAAAGATCAAGTGGTGTAATTTTTGTCATTCAATTGTTGCGTTCAGGATTTCTAGAGTTAAAATGGACGGTGGATGTACGGTGCAGTAATGGATAGCGACTCGGATTAAGGAATCGGAGAGCCGGGTTCGAATTGCTAATACTCTTGGGAAAGGTATGCATCGTCTTCTTTCCTTCTTCTCTAAATAGCAGGATAGACGGGGTTTTATAGCCTTGAATGATATCTGGTTTACTACAGAACGTAATGATAACCTACTGCGGACAAAAAACCTGCTTCGTCAGTCGAAAGATGCACGATCGCCTAAGCTGACTGACTGACGGACTGAGGGTTAAAAAGTAGAATTGTTGGTTGAAATGACTTAGGGATATTATTCCAGCTCCAAACGCTCAAGTTACACAAAGAATATTCACATAATGCGATGTGAAGATTACCTGTCATCTCATGAATAGGGAATTAATTTGACCGACATAATCATTTCTCAATGATTTTTGGATAATTTTTACTATTTCTTTATATTTGTACTACTACTACTACTACTACTGCTACTAGTACGGGAGAGAGAGAGAGAGAGAGAGAGAGAGAGAGAGAGAGAGAGAGAGAGAGAGTGGAGGGAGGGGGAGAGGGATGGAATTGTTATCAGCTCAAGAAGACATAAGCAAAACTGGAAATCGGTTAGGCAAGAAATGTTCAGTACCTTTCAAAAATTTGCACTCAACCACAGAAATATACTCGACGGTAAAATGTAGTTTGATTCTGTTTTATAGGTGAACTAATTTCTACAGACAGAAATTTGGCCTACTGATGGACTTACTGCTTAGCAGAGTACCGGTCCCTTTTACCGTATTCCCTCAAAAGACACAACGTATTTCCGATACACTGACCACGCACTATTATTGCATCCACATGAAACATCATTGCCAGAAATATACTTTACACATATTCGTTTAAAAAAACCTTGCTTTTGTAATTTCTATGTTAATAATTATTTTCATTCACCCGAAAACCTCGCTAGCATCATATAAGATACTAATTTAGAAATCAAATATAAGTAGAGCATTTTTTTAAGAAGAAAAAATCCACTATAATTATCACTATCATCTATGGCAATACAAACTAAGACTAAAGCAGAATGTGGCCTTATGGTTGCCCACCAGAAATACATGCAGGAACACATAGCCATGGCACGATAAATAACTCGATATTATGCGACTGTTGATCAGCTCAGCATCTCTAAGCACTACCAGTGTTCGGGCTTCTAACTACCAGTCGGAAACAGCAACTAGGAAACTGCCAACCACCATAATTAAATGTAGCCACTGATTAGCCAAATCACTGAAATGGTAAGGGAGTTAAATCATTATGCCAATGGAAGAAAGAACTGTTAAACCATATCCTGAACAGGAAACAAAGGAATAAAAAACACTTACTCCTGTTCAACAAATGTATAAGGATTTTCTCCTATTATACACTCAATAAGGTCCTGTCTCGAGCAGGTTTGCCCAGCATGTACACAGTGGTAAGACACTGCAGACTCCCCAAAGACCTCCTGTATGGAGAGCTGGCTGCTGGTGGAGAACTTGGAGAGAGGAATTAACAAGAGATAACTGACATCCATTAGACATGGCACAAGGAACTAGAACAGTCTACCCAAGCGAGAAAAATAGAGGCTTCAGTTCGACATTTCAACCAACTGAAGAAGGCCGAAGCGTACAACGGCTGAAACGTTGTGCTAAATATGGCGACTAAGATGAGGAAAATAGTCCGAATGATGTAAATAGTGTACATAATACCTCATCTTAGAAATATAGACAGATACAAAAAGTACAACGGCCGAAACGTTGTGATAAATATGGCAACAAAGATGAGGATGATAGTACGAATAAAGTAAAAAATCATATATAAGGAATACATCCGGAATGATGATGATTTGACGCAATGTACATAGCAGGCTATCAAATACTCAGCATTCCATTTGTATATTAGGAACTCAAAGAAAAATCTCCTGCAGATGTGACAGAACATAGGATACCAAGCATCAACCCTGTCTGGTGGATAGCCCTGAAACTACAGCAATAAAGATGACTAAGTGTAATTTTCCTAAATAAGTTTGTGTTTAAACTTTCTTGAGTTTATTTTTTTTACAATAATGTTCAACATGCTCAAGGCCCAACAGCCATTCAAGGTAGAGGGTTAAATATAAGATCCGCAATTGATGTCACTTGAACTTTAAAAGGTTAAGAATGTAGTGTTCCGCGAAGTATCCGCTTAGGAGTTGATTCCACAAAGCAGAAGCTTTAATTTATTATGAGAAAATTTTATATTAGGCACATTAATTTATTTACATTGTCCGGACTCGTGTCCTCATCTTTATTGTCATATTCATTATGTTTCGGCCGTTGTACACTCCGGCCTTTTTCAGGTGACTGGAATTACGAACTGAACGCTTTATTTCGTCCACCGAGGTAGATTGTTCTAGTTCCACGTGCCATGCCTATTCTGGGTATCTCAGTTATCTCCCTCTGCTATAGCCAAATATTGAACTAACAACTCTTTGGGTCAAGTCACTGGATCCAACAAAGCTTTTATCCACTGGGTCATGTGATCTTAAGACACTTCGAAAGTTGAGTTAAAGGGCGGTAACTGAGATATGGACAGATATTGAAAACTATTTCTAATAAGACAATAGAACAATTGTAACAATACACTAATAAAAAAATATGAAGGTAAGATTTGTTATTAACGTGATGTTACAGAATGCAGTTGTTGGGTTGGTCTGGGTTGGGATTGTCAGCGATTATTCAGTAACTCGAGGCATGGCTTTCTGACAGTGATAGATTGCCTTTTGTCAAAGTTTTGAATGTAAGTCCAAAACGGTATTAAGTAAACATTCGCAGGAATTTTAAAGCGTCGATACGCTTTCCATACCGAGGTTCGAGAGACAAGCTAAGACTTCACGCAGAAAGGCGCTAAGTGAACGATTTCCTTCTCCCACTGCCTCTTATAATTAATGCTTCCACGTCTGTCCCTCTCTAATAAAAATGGCAACAAAAAGAAACCGTATTTCTGTAGTGTTGGTCTTCAGTGACGATACGGAAAGCAACAGTAAATAAGATCAGATAGCAAATATCTATGTAGATATTACAAAGTTCTATGTGTGCATTCCTAAAAACACCTAGATAACCAGAGCTTGGCAACTGACCTCTCATCTCGCCTCGCATTAATAGTTCAATAGAGGAAAGACTGGCTTGTAGCATTCAGTACCTCCAAAACTAAACGGGACACGCGTCATCGTAATCGATCAGACCCTGATTTTTCTCCTATAATGATAATCGGTTGTACTCTCAAAGATGCCCGTTACTTTGAACGTCAGTTTTGATTCAAGGCCTCCCCTAACTGTTATGTGAAACTCATATATACAATCCTTGGCTAAATATGCCGGTAAAATGGTCGGTTCTTTGTAAATCTGCGACTTCTTCCGTCAGCCATTTTTACAAGATCCAGATCAGACCAAAAATCGAGCGTTGCTGCCATAGCAGGGCCCCGAGCTGCCCTGTCATCTCATTCCAGACGTGGCTTCTACGCGGCCAGGCGGGTCATGATTCATTTCCCACCCTACAACCCCTTTCCCATAAACAAGACGTCGCATACTTCTCGCCATTCTATCGCTATTTTCACAGAAAATGTTCTGTCAGGCTACTCTCATTAGTTTCCCTAGTTCAGTCCTTCTCGGCTCGGACATACTCGGCCATGTGCCCTTGGGCGAATTATCCTTATACCCTTTGTATCCCATTGGTAAGAAGATTAATAAGAACATTCTTTTCGGATAGCTTCTTCGCATGAATCCTGAGAGGGTGATTCCTCGATTACTGCAGTCTTAGCCTACTCAAGTCTAGGGTCAACAGTTACCTTGCCTACTTATACTCCCAATCGGCACTTCTTAATTCTTCAACTTAGCTTCATACAGTTTCATTCAGTAACATTCTACTCTGAGTTGCTCGTGTGGATTCTTTTAAATTAACAATCAATAAAATATATATACATTCGTTTCTTTTTCCATTTATAGGCAAAACATTAGACTTTTGAATTAATGGAGGATGTATTTCGGCTTCCTTTTGCCCTACCCATTGTTCAGCATCAATAACGTTTCTACTGAAGCCGTTATTAAGCCAAATGCGCGAAAATACTCTTGGTTATGGTATGAATCCATCACATATCCCTTACCCAGCTATGGGTTGAATAGCAGGACAGAATGGGTCTTATAGCCTTGCTTAGCAACCAGTGTTCCACAGAAAGAAACAGCAACTTAATACATCAAAGTCTTCTGACTAGTCAGTCATGAATCGAAAGAGACATGGTTGTCCAAGCGTATATCACATGGTATTTAACTGACTGATTAAGAGAAACACTTATTTTCATGGATGATCGCGTGCGACTGAAATCGTGGAAAGTGAAATGAAATATATGCTGATATAGAATGTCTATAATATTGAAATATATGAAAACAGTTGGATGTTTAAATTTCTATTTTTCTGTTAACGCTTCGTTCAATAAGAACATCATCAAAAAACTGACAAGAAAATTAAAGCAACCTCGTTATCGATGATAACACTACTATTTAGAAACGCTGTTGTTATTTTTTTATTTAAGCTAATAAAATTGAAAATAAATATTTGAGAATAAAATAAATATTGGTTAACAGAAACAATATTTGTACATAGGAAAATATTTTTTTTAAGAGCCATGATACTTCTTCGGATCGATATTAGAGTAGTTTCTCATTGCCTTCTTCACAGTTATTTATTGAGACGCCACTTCAAGTTACTTGACCGTCAACTCGTCTAGTGATCTTTCCTTTGATAGGTCTTGTTTTTCATATTATATGAGTGCTAACAACCCTCCTCTCACGCAACGAATTCGTGTGGTGTGACGGTTTATTCACCAGATATCTAACAACACCATATATATACGTATATATATATATATATATATATATATATATATATAGTGTAACCCGCATATAAGAGACCCGGATATAAGAGAAACCCGGATATAAGATAGATTTTATCTGGTCCCAAATTAGAGCCATACCTACCTAAACAAAATAGACCAAACACGGATATAAGAGACTTCTTCTCCGGTCCACACAACTCTCTTATATCCCGGTTACACTGTATGTATGTATATATATATATATATATATATATATATATATGTGTGTGTGTGTGTGTGTGTGTGTGTGTGTGTGTGTGTGTGTGTGTGTGTGTGTGTGTGTGTGTGTGTGTATAAATTTAAACGCTATTTTGATACTCATATTTGAATAGACGTTCCGTTTATTTATAAGACAGTATATGTTTTATTTTTCATTTTCGTCTGCCGGTCTGAATATTAAAGAAACATGTGCTCTCTCTCTCTCTCTCTCTCTCTATCTATCTATCTATCTATCTAATATTTAATAAGATTTATCGAATATTCAGGCCGGATTAATATATATATATATATATAAAACAGTACAAGTCAATAAAAACTGCAAGTAAATAAACACTAAGTATATATTGTTATTTAAAAAGTGAGTACATTTTGGGAGACACTGTGTAGGTAACAATCATTTTGAACTCCGAGATCGCGTACCTTAAAGGTAATCTGCTGTAAGTTTTAAGTAAATAAAAAACTATACACACACACACACACACACACACACACATATGGAATAGTGGATAGCGGCTTGGTAAAGTTGATACAAGACAGATTGAAGGTAAGACGGACAGAGGAAAGCCACGCCCAACTTACATGGCGAGCTTGAGCGAATGGATGACGGAGGAGGAGAACTACAGAATGATTGGGCAGAATAACCTGACAGAGCCCAACCCTATCCAGGCCGGTTTGAATTTCAGTTTTTCTTCTCCTAGAACGGTTGCCACTCAAGACTATAGAACCTAGTCTATTCTGCTATTTTACCCATAGCTTTGGGGAGAAAACGACGAAGAAGAGGAGGCTTCATACCTTTCCTAAGGTTATTAGCACGTAAGAGAATGTAATGGATCCGAATGGATTTCTAACCCGGCTCTCCGATTCCTCAATCCGAGCCGTTATCCATTACTCCTCCGGAGCAGTGGTTGGGAGAGATGGCAAAAATACAAGAATTATTAAGGCAGGAAATCGTGAAGAGCCATGACTGCCTACGTTCTGAAGGGATGCGGTACACAGAAAAAAAAAGAAAAGTTAAGGTAGATTTCAGTTAAATGTAAAAATATAGCGATTTGATATAGAAAAATAAAAGAGTGACAATTGTCATATAGCATTTGTTTATTTTATTTTTATTACTTATTGTATTGTGGAAATAGGCTCACAAATCTGGGTGAGAGCTTTGTCTTCCTTGAGCAAGTATCTCTATCTTCTTCACTCAAGTCGTTGTTTTGGAGATTAGCAAAATAAAAAATATTTTATTTTTCAAAGCAGGAGATATCTGGCTTGCAAGGCACCGAACAGCTTAGCATTTGGTTTTATCCAGTTATTAAGATTGCTTTTGACAGCAACAGAGAAAAAGATAGGAATAATTGAATTGGAAAGCAAAGCAAACGGTAAAATTAAATTTCACTTTAGCGTATATTCAGAGAATACGAATGTGGAGAAACAGAAACCAACCAATCAGAAAATCAATCCGTCAATCGTCGGCCAATAGACATGCAGCTGAATTTATTTCGCGGCCCGATTAAGAAACACTTTAAAAATCTCATGGCGTTTACTCAGATTGGGCCGAGAAATTTTCAGCAAGACCCCTCATGAGAAAGTGACGATTTACTTAGAGAAATTGTAGTCAACTGTGTCACATTCGCAGCGACGTAGGCCCTCCTCCTCCGTTAATTGAATAGTCGTTGTGTTTATGTGGGTGTTTATGTAGGTGTACGTTCTCGCTCGTAGATACGTTCTCATATTTTTGCATTCGGTGTGCGTGTATGCGTTTTGCTTTTTGTAAAGAGTGTAGTTTTGGTAAATTTTGTTGGTTATTTTTTGTTGATATTGTGGTAACTATATATATATATATATATATATATATATATATATATATAACATAAGATCTATCTTAGGTTTTGCTCTACTTAGTGTATTGAGCACTTTACGTAGTTGTCTTTTTACTTGTTTTGGGTTCTTTTTCTTTGGACTTGGGGCTTAAACATTGGATGATTGTTTTCGCCTTGGTTTAATATTCTTTGTTTTTACTTATTTTATTCCCCATTTTTCCTCGGCTACCGATTTGTTCTACTGCAAGTTGAGCTATCGAGGTTTTTCCAAACGACTATCACCATTTATATATATATATATATATATATATATATATATATATATATATATATATATATATATATATATATATATATATATATATATATTTGAATTCGACAATGTCCGACAATTTATTTAAAGACATTTATTGTATGTTTAACGTTCTTTTTTATAGATAGAAGTATTTAAGCAAATGCTCTGTTTTATAATAAACAGTATTAAATAACATTTACCGGCCTGAATGTCCGAGAAATTTTCTATGAAAATGTTCGTTCTCTGTTATAGGATACAGGTTCCATTCCTGTCGGAGAACGAAAATTTTCTATGCACATTTCTCTGACATTCAGGCCGGTAAATGTTATTAATACTGTTTATTATAAAACAGACCATTTGCTTAAATACTTGTATCTATAAAAAAGAAGGTTAAACATATATATATATATATATATATATATATATATATATATATATATATATATATATATATATATATATATATATATATATCTGTGTGTGTGTGTGTGTGTGTATATATATATATACGTCATTTTCTAGCAGTTAGATGTTTCATGGGAATTAAATAAGCATTACTACCTGATATAAATAAGATTTACATTTGTTTTTATAATTATGGCAGCATGCATTCTGCAAATGAATCAATGTATTTTCCCTTGAACATATTTATAGCTACTATACATTTATAAAACATTAAAGAAAGTGGCAAAGAAACAGAGTGCCATATGCATTTACCCAAGAATTCACTGTTTGACACCAATATTGCTTTATATAGTTGTAATGACAAAGTACGCATGTGTAGGCTTGAAGAAAGCTTTATTCAACTGAGAATATAAGGCTCGCGTATTTTATAGTCCCAGTAAACAGAAATAGCTCTCTCAAAAATGAGGTTAACAAAACAAGGGGAGACAATTCTTGTTTATTCATAACAACAGTTAAATTGATTGTCTGTTTTGCGAAGTAACTTAAAATGAAATTATAACGAAACATCTTGACTTCAGTCAAGTTTCAAAAGACGTGACGTCACTTCCCTTTGTCTTTTCGGCAAATACTTCTTTCGTTTCCGTTCTGATCACCTCCCCCCCCTTATGCCTCGAATACATGAATGTAAATGTGCTACTAGATTGGCAATTAGGTCTCTTCGTTTTAATGTTGAGCTAGATCTATTCCCCTGCCACTTCTACTCAGTTTCTTCCTCGCATTTCTCACCTATTGAAATCACTTTCAATTTCTTGATTCCACGAGAACGACAGGGTGGTACGAAAGTCTTGTCACTTCTATATAATATAATTTTCTATTTCATTTGTCTGAAACGATTTGGAATATAGGCTGCTTATAAGTGTGTGGAAACATGATCGTGTGTATTCAGGCAAGAGCAGGGAGCTAGAGCGACATGACTAACTTGTTCTATTGTTAGCATTACTTTTCGTGAGAGTGACAAGACTTAAAAAATTTTTTAATGCAACATCATTCGCCATGTCTTATCTTCTTGAACCGTATTCCATTTTTGTCCTTTTTTAGTCAAGTTTTTCCATTATCATTCTTGTAATTCTCTTTCACTTTCACTCCATGCAACCCCATGCGTTTTAGTGGAATTATCGCCTTCCTTGCGGTGAAACCATTCATAAAATAAATTATCATAATTTTTGTTCTGATCTGGTTCTTGTAAAGACAAAACATGGCGGAAAGAATAAGGTGCTTTCTCGGGCGGTTTATTACAAAATACAAAGAAGCCTCTGTAATGTAATCAATTCTGACCAGGAATCTCGACTTTTGTCACATTCACACCAAAGTGACGTAGCTGCCTTTTCTACAAACATTTTCATTGTAATTGCCCCGATGAGCTTTTGGTGTCCCATTTACATCAATTTAAGCGTGCAACTAGATTGGCAACTAGGTAACGCCTTCTTACTGTTGAACTAGCTGAATTCAACCGCCTCTTATACTCCAACAGTTTTTTTTTTGCTTTTTCTCACACTCCACCCGACCAACGTGCAAATCCACTGCCACTCTTTTTTTGTTTTCCTGATAACTACAATGTTCAAAATTTTAAATGCAATGTCAATCGCCATCTTCTATCTACTTGAACCCCGATCCTTTAACGTCCTTTCCTCATTTCTCACCATACTCTGTCTGCTCATTCTCTTTTACTTTCACTTTCACTTTCGCTTTTCCTGTAACTCTCTGCGTTCTAGTGGCACTGTACTCTTGTTTGGGGATAAAACGATTTAAAACAAAGTCACCGTCATCGGTGTCTGGATATACGGCGTAAACTGAAATAGCATGTTAGCAATAGATGGTTACATGACAGTTATGGTGTTAAGCAAGAGACTATTCTTCGTGGTTATCGCACCCTTTAGTACAAATGGGACAACTTGATAGACGGTTGCTGACGATGAGACTTTATTTTCTATCCTTGACGAAGTACCGATATTTGGAAAATACAGCTCCAGGTTTTGTGTCCTACCGGTATCACCAATCCATCGTAATGAAATAGATATGGCCAGGATTATACACCTTCTGTTGTGCCTTTCCCAAAATCAGTGTTCCGAGGGAACATAGCGATGTCTTGCACAGCATGAACGCAATCGGACTGGATTTCACGATATGCAAGTCTTTGTGAACAATCTATTATCGGTAGGGAAACAGATTCGTTGTGTGAGACCGATATTTGCATAACTCCAGGTAAACTGTTCTTCCAAGTGGAAATTTTCAACTGAGGCATCCCCAAATGTAGCGATGAACGAGCTAATGATTTTTAATATTTCTGTCACCCACATCGGCATGTTGTTTCCTACGTTTAAAAAGCGACTTTATCATATATATCAACACCAGGTGATATTTAGGAAATAACATGATGTTAAGAGAGATTCATCTGGATTCAGATTCGATCCGATTCGAATGTTAGAGATTAATTCTAGAGTGCACTAATCAAAACTAGCAACTGCATGATTTAATCTGCTGTAGAGCTATGTTAACAACGCTCAATAAGAATACGAAAATAAATACAAGAATGATAATGGAAAAACTTGACTAAAAAAGGACAAAAATGGAGTACGGTTCAAGAAGATAAGACATGGTGAATGATGTGTATAAGAATTATCGTTTACTCACTTCTGGTATCCATCAAATTAATCTCGGCCAGGAGGGTATGTGCGTTCGATCTTCTCACGAGTACGTGTGGCACTCTACCTTATCCCTATCGAGGCGCGCGATTATATAATTTCCTCTCATCCGGTCGTGTCTATGTATTTTACATTTAGCTGGATTGATTTCCTGTTTTATGTCAGCAGAGCCACTGACATTCTTTGAGGCTCGATTCGACACTTAATGGCTGGCAGGGTATCTTCTAGTTTAACACCCTGAGGCAGATAGGTCTCTTGATGATATGTGATCCCGAGTTGAAAAGCTTATTTTATTATCTCTCAGGGTGAACCCAGTACATATTGTGGTTACAACAGATTAACTCATTTTACATCAAAGATTTCAATTTGAGATTTTATTCAGATCTGGCCTTGTTGATCTTATGGCGTGAATCCCATACTACACAACGACTGGGTAAGTCTTCAGAGGTCATTTATTACAGACAATATATAATCTGTGTCTTAATATAACAACTGCTTTTGAATATATTTTTTCACATCTGTTTGCTAAAGTGAGAAGATTGATTTGGTTTGGCTGATTTTGTTGTGTGACATATCGACACCTCTAAATGGTTATTTAATGCCGAAATCTAAATATTTTGAAGAGAATTTTCTGGCTTCAACTAAATATATTTTGAACGCAATTGCATGCCTTCAACTTCAAATACGATGTATTGTTGTTCATTTTTCTATAAAATGTGTTGATAATTCTAATATAAAATGTATTACTGGTCATTTTTCTATAAATGTATAGGTTTAGATATTTTACTATAAATAGGTATTTTAATACTTTCATAGTGTTTGCATTAGGCGTTCTCTATTTGCCCATAGATGGGGCCTTAATAGATGTGGTCCCACGCTCCTCAAAACCTCCAATCTCCAGATCGGAGGTCTTGCTGCCGGAGAAACTATAGTGAAAGGAAAAATCGTTTTATTGACAAACAAGTGCTTCAGCATGTTTCTTTACATAGAATAGTGTTGTACCTAGACTGTGAAAATATTTGTAGAAACTCCCAGTTGAAGAAATGTTTGCGCAAGTATTTTTTTTTACTCTTTAAAAGACACGGGCCTGTCAGAGCATAAGCAATATTAATGTACGCGAACGGGCTGAATCATTTATAAGAATGAGCTTCAGAGGCGAATAGTTGATATTGCTTGTTGTTTCAAAACAAGTTGTATAAATACCAGCGCCAGAGAAGCAGAATGCCAGGAGCTACGAGATGCAGAACTGACGAACAATACAGATAGCAATAAAACTATTTTGAAACAAAAAAAAAACTATAGAAACAAGTAACTGATGGTTAATTATTCAAATATATTTTTTGGCAGACGTTTGCAAAACATTTTCGTTTAAAACAATTTACTTGTAAATTTATCATATTTAGTTTTGGTTTTGAAGTGTTTGTACAATGGTGTATTTTGTATAAGATCATCCTCACTTGTCCGCGAAGCGTATACGCCATACCAGTCGATACGTGAAACTGTATAATAATGAAACCTTTAGCTAATAGCCTTATCTCCTAAAAGAAACTCGTCAGATCTAGACTCTCTTATTGATGTCATACACGGTGTCTACCTGTTGAGAAACATATAAACCGTATGTTGCACGCAATCGCTTTCACTAATCAGTGACAAATAATGGATTCAAGAATACATCCTGTAGGTATTAGCGAGGAACATCCTTCTTAAAACTCAGTGAACCGGCACTGGAATATCAGAAACAAAGAACTATAGAAGAAAGAAAGAAAAACCACATCATTTGATGATTTCAATAACACGAACAAATCCAGCTTTGATAGTCTAAGAGTGTCACCCAAGCCCGAATTATTCTCCACCCTCCAACCTCTCTCCCACGAGTGAGATGTGGCAAGCATCTCGTTCCTCCAGCTCTACTTTCACAGGAAGTGCTCGGACGAAATAGATTCCTTGGTGGCGACAAGTTAAACCTTTACGGCAAAAAACACGCCACTTACATAGCAGCTGCTATATTGATATAAAGTGTCGCTGCCAACACTAGAATTTGAACATAGATTACCAGTGAGCAAACACAGGCGACCCCATTATTGAATTAAGTAGACCACGTGACCACATAGGAAACGCATATATGGGAGGTAGCCTGTGTCTAATTGATCGATATTCCAGTCTATCCCCTATTATTATTCGGATCGCTATCACTATGGGGACCGCTATTTCTACTCAATCCTCTATTAATTTTACGGGACGCTATTCTCTACCCTATTCACTATACTATTTCTCTATTCAGATCACTATGCAGATTACTATTCGTACGAGGATTATGGAGCAATTAATGGGTGTCATTCGAAGGCGTCTGACACCAGTATTGTTCAACGGCTTCTTATATTTGTATCTGCGATTACAAAGTCTCTACTTCAACGAGTATTGCGAAAGTGACAATGAGTATTACTTGGGATCACAAAAGTGTCAAACAAGTGTTCGTCGAGCTCACAAAAGTAGCAAACCCCGTACATTCCCTCTGTGAGAGTAAGTTTCCACTCAACAGGTTCTTCCCGCAAACCGCTGCCCTGTAGAACCGACTTCCATCAGGATGCTTTCCCGATCACTACAATCTGAAACTAGGGTTAACCGTTCTCTTACCCTCCTCTATACACACAAATTGCCTCCTTATGTAACTATTTACCGTTACTGGGTCCCGGCCCTTCTAAAAGGTGAAACGCATTAAAAAAAAAAAAATGAAATGCTTAAAAAAATGTGAGACAAGAGAAAAATAATGACAATCATGTTATTGATTATCAACACTATATATAACAAAAATTCCTGGAACAGTACTGGAAAGAGAGATAACAGTTACAGGAAGCTGTTTCCTGAAAAATTGTTTTAGGAGAAACTTTTTTATAAATTCCAACTTGACAGGTCAAGGAATACTGAATGTTTCATTATTGTTGTAAAGGTTGATATTCCTCTTCGATGTACAATGTCCCTTCAGCAAGGTGAACCATCATTCCTCTCTCTATTTTCCTTTGTTGCTCAAAAGTAAAATCTGTCTTTTTGCTATATCTCCTCATCCCTGTCCTGCTAACGATTTACACGCGTCCTGCATATGACAGTTAACTACAGCGTCCTGGGTATGACGATAAACAACATCCGCGTCCTGGGTATGACGATAAACTACGTCCAACCAAAAAGCCGTCGATCCGATCAATCGGCTGGTCATGTCATGCCCCATCACATCTAACCCATCCCAAAACAACTACAACTTACAATTAACTTTCCCACCCAAACCCTACACTAAATATACTAACACCTTACCCCTAAAATGTGATGGAAAGCGGTGGCTTAGGGTCAATCAGTAGAAAAAAATTTAAACAATGATGTTGCCAGCTATACGTGTTTGAAAAAATGATGTTGCCAGCTATACGTTTTTGAAACAATATTGTTGCCAGCTATACATTTTTGAAACAATGATGTTGCCAGCTATACATTTTTGAAACAATGATGTTGCCAGCTATACGTTTTTGAAACAATGATGTTGCCAGCTATACGTTTTTGATATATCAAGTAAATACTGGATCTGGCATTAAATAACCCATCGTGGTTGATATGCCATAAAACCCCAAACAAACAGTTAACTACATCTGGCAGCAAGACCCCTTATCGGGAAGATTTGAGAAGTGGGGAGACATCTGATAATTTTTATTGTTCCCGGGTCCATTCAGATCCGAGGTGGTAGCTCCTCTTATGGTCCCAGCTATAGTGAAATCCCAAATAGGGGTTAAAGAAAAATGAAAGTATGAAAATACATTTTCTAAGTAAAAAAAAATACAAACTGTAAATTAAAAATAAATAAATTACCATCAACCAGATTTTCGTAAGAGAACAAAAAAAATATACGAATAGATTTTTGCACGAAGAAAAAATTACTTGTTCGATTTATTTATTTTTAAGTAGTTGCAGTTATTTTCTAAGCGTAGCTTCGATGTGGCACAAAGTCGAAATTATAGGGCACCTAGTGAGGATCGAACTCACTTTTCAATACCCGATCTAGCGTGACAAGCTTTCTCACCATTACATCACGCTGAGGTACCCCCGACACCACCCCAAAAAAGGGGAAAGAGTGGTTGTGATTAAGCCTCGGATGTATCCTTTAGTGAAGTTAGAGTCGTCGTCGTGGTGAATTTTGATTATGGAATCCGTGATGTTGTTTCGCACCGGTCTTCTTTCTTTTTATGTGCCATCTCATTTCGGGATGTAGGCAGTGATGGGTCTCCACCTCTCTCTATCCCTTGCAGCTCTCGACAAGTTTATTCCTTCTGCTTCCTCCCCTTGTCACGTTCTGTCATCCACTCGCTTAAGTCTGCCAGGTATGTCACGCGTTGTTTTCCCGTGTCTCTTTTTACCTCTATTCGAATCATGAGTATCAGATTCGCCAGGCCCCCGTCCTCATTATATGTCCCAGAAACTTCAGCTGCCTCTTCCTGATATTAAGTATAAGCCTCATCCTTGTTCGCAACCTCTCTAAGATCGCATCGTTGCTCACACGCTCAGTCCGTGACATCCTTGTCTTACTTCTGCAGAACCACATCTCTGTCGCCTTCACTCTATTCCTCATCTTTGAGGAAATCGTCCAACTTTCGCTACCGTAGGTGATATATATTTGACCAAAGCTTCTAGTTGTATCTGTCTCTATTTCTGAGATGAGGTATTATGTACACAGTTTACATTATTCGGACTATTGTACTCATCTTTGCTGCCATATTTATCACAACGTTTCGGCCGTTGTACGCTCCGGCCTTCTTCTTCAATAATCCGAATAATGTAAATAATTCTTTTAGTTGTATGTCCGATAGTTTGAATTCAGCTAGGTTTGTAACTGGATCTTTTCTGCCAACCTTGAATTATTTGCTTTTGCGAATTGATGTATTTGGTGTGTTTGTAAAATACGGATTTGCTTCTTGTGGTTGGCTGCATTTCTTATTTTAGTCCGTTCTTTCTGGTGGAGAGCACTTCTGATTATATATGCCTTGTGGAAACATGTAGTATCTTTTTCTTCCAATTCCTGGGCTGAGGATTTTAAGAAACCGGTTTTAATGAGACTTGTGAGAATTGAGGAATAACTTTTTTTTTAAAGTTTTTCCTGTTTCTATGGGAATGACCCGATATTAATAACTATTTGTATTTACTGACAGTATGTGTTTTTTTCCCCGTGTAGACAATTTGTAAATTATATTCAGATAGATTGTACCTGCAAAGGAACAAAAGGACAAAGAAAAAACTATTCTTATCTTAGTCTTTGTCTAAGAATAGTTTTTTTTGCCGCTTGTCTTTTTATTCATTTTGTTTCCTAACTGATACAATCTATCTGAAAACAATTTACATATGTCTATATTGCATTTAGGGCTTCAAGCTTTCACTAACTCTCATTCTCTCTTTCTCTTTCTCTCTCTCACACACACCCACTTTAATTTCTTGACACAGAAGGGGATATTTATGCCGTTTTCTAAAGCATGGATTTGTGTATAATATAAACCTGGACTTTTGTATCTCCCTACTTCATGAATAACAGAATCCCCCGTCTTGTAAAAACATATAGTTAGACAGGAAAGTTCATCATAGATAAAATATGGAGTTTTTCTCACTCACTCCGTATATATATATATATATATATATATATATATATATATATATATATATATATATATATATATATGTATATATATATATATAAATAGGAAGAAATATAGTTATAAGGTGTGCTATATTTATGGGATAAAGTGCTCAATGTCAGACATAGAGCGTATGTAAATATAAATATAAAAGTGAACTGTGAACACAGAACTTAGAGGCGACAACCTGTTTCATGCTAGACGCAATCATCAGTCCGTCTGACGATTGCGTCTAGCATGAAACAGCCTGTCGCCTGTGAGTGTTGACTTCAATGTTCACTTTATATATACATATATATATATATATATATATATATATATATATATATATATATATATATATATATACGTGTGTGTGTGTGTGTGTGTGTGTGTGTGTGTGTGTGTGTGTGTGTGTGTGGGTAAAAATCGGTGGGTAAATAATCCAAGTGAATCCTAATAATATAAAACATTAAAAACTGATCCAGAAAAAGAGCTCAGTGTATTTATTACAGAGAATATTTAAATAAATTACATATAAAAGAAATTCAAAAATACCTCATAGAAAAAGCTATTTCTCCCTGCAAAAATTAACCTTGCAAGCTTTGTCAACACCAAAAGGGGCTCCAGCTTACTAACCTGATGCAGGCTATTTCAAACCAGAAAATATTCTTAGATCGTAAAAAATTTGACTTTTACAGATAATAATTACTTATTTATACGAGTTTTAATAATTAACCCATAACCGAAATTTACATGCACATGCTCCAATTGATCGGGAAGGCCAAGACCGACTTTCCATTTCCCAACTCCCATGGGGGAGAAGAGGTGGATTCATACTTTCCCGATGGTGTTACTCATGACATCATCCGTACATTCAAGCTTACAGCACCTGATATTCCCAAGCGGTCACCCATCTATGTACTGACCATTTAATAATTAACTTGGAATAACAATTTCTGATGCACTTATCATTTACTGAAGCATGAGCTCCATGAACACTGCTCCACCATGTCTGCACTCCGAACAGCCACACTTGGTAACTGGAAAGTTCCATAACTGACTGAACTTGAGACCTGCATTTGTGCAAATTGTTTTAAGCGTGAGATTTTATAAATTCCAATCGACAACAACTCTGGTTGTTCGGTCAACAAATGCCGATTGTTTTCTTAGTAGAAATGACTTATATTATAATTTGAAAAAGACCAGTACACTCAACCATTTGATCTCCATGACCACGATCACCCACCATGACCTCGACCACCATGGCCTCGTCCACCAGGTCTCATAGTCGGGGCTCTAACTCTCCAACGCATAGCGAACAGAACATTGATAAGTATAACGTGATCTGTTTTTTTTAATTTTTATGTTGATTATTTATCTGGCTTTTCGTTGATGACTACATTAATATATCTTTCGTGTCGTGAGGTGGTCGTTAATAATTAAGTGTAACTCAAGACTTCAAATTTAAGATAAAAACGTATTTAATTACAACCGCTAATAAATACTTAACAAGAACAAAGAAGTATAAGTCAACCAAAGATAATTAACCATTTCAGTGAATAAGTGTTATTAGCGCAGCTCGATTTAACGTCCGGTAAATCCTAAATCAAAACCTGAATCATCGACGCGCAATTATTCACACTAATTCGATTGGATATTTCCACCCAATAATCACTCAATAAGCACTTAATAGTCACTTGAGTCAGTAGCCTGACCCTGATATTTGTACACTTGCTGGAAAACATATATTCATAAATCCAGAGTTTCACGCTCAAACCTCAGTGTCGGTAGTTACTCATTTTCTTCCTATATGACAATATCTTTCCTTAGAAAATCTTCTCTAGTTTTCTTAAATGACGTCGTCATATGTAGACTTTAATATCGACGCCATGCGTGGAGCTAAACTCGTTCAGAAATATCTCGAATATCGGCTGTATACAAACAGTTGGTCTCTGTTTTTTTTTCAAATTTAAGTGCAGTACTAGAGTTGCAGCAATTCCCATTATTTTACAGCAAAACAGCTACATGTAACCGTAAGATCTATGCTAATAGTTTCATCTCTCGCACTTCTTATTTGCGGGATTCTCTTCCGGAGTCTTGCTTCCCAGTCAACTTTGACCTTCAAACGCTTAAATTCATTTTTTTAAAAATATTTTTTACAGTAATGTTTACCCTGTATAAGGCGCAGGATCTCATGCGATCAATAACCGTGAAGCATTTTTCAAGAGGTGACAAATGAATGAAAGGTGATCGCTCCCACAGTCATCTCTTGATATGTTTAACAAAGTAAAAGTGTAGCTGATCTTATATTTTGTGTCTCCACCTGAGCTTTCACATGCTCGTAAGTACCTTAGATGTTTTTAAATAAGATGTCAGTCATTATTTGTTCGTTTGCTGCGCACTGTTTGATACATCTCTCGCCTCGTTGATTACGGGTTCCTAGTCTGAAATTGCCAATGCTTTCACTGTCTCGATGCTTTCCGACTTCGGTATTCAGATCTCCCATGATGATAGAAATCTCCAAAATCTATTGTTGAATGCTTGTGTTCTAATTAGCCCCTCTTTGTTTCTTTTATTGAGAGAGTTAAAAACAAAAGAATGTTTATGATATTTCTGGACGACATTTTCACCTCATTTGATCTTTCATAGTTAAGAGCGAAGTAAAAGTCCTTTTGAAACCCAATGTTCTAGAGCTTTTTGAAAATTAATTCGGGTGTCCACCAGGCCTCTTCTCTTGGACCAATTTTGTTCTTAATTTTTATCAAAGACCTTCCTGATGTTATTAGCTTTCCACCTGATATCTATGCTTATGACTCAACTATTTATTCCTATCTTAATCTCTATCTATAAAAGGCAGGGTGTTTTTGTGTGTGTAACGAATGCACGGCCGCAAACTTCGACGGATTTGCACCAAAATTTACGTGCACATGCTCCAAGTTAGCGGGAAGACCAAGACCGACTTTGCACTTCCCAACTCCCATCGATAGTAGAAATAATCGATTTTTTCATGCTTCTACGATAGTTTTCATGTAGTTTGCGGTCATTCTCTACTGGCCAGAGTGAGAGCCTATAGCTGGCTGCCACGAATAGGCAAAAATATTCTATTGGCCAGCGTGAGAGCCAACAGTTGACTGACACGATTGTTAACTAGCATGCTAGCAAGCAAGAAAATATCGATAGCTGCATTCGTCACAAGTGGGAAAAATTAAAATCTTCATGGCACTTTACTCCAATTGGCTCATTCGCTTGCCTGAACTGAACGTTGATTCTGATTCCTCAGAACTGGGTTCGGTGTGAAAAATTATTTGTTGTTAACATTCTTTTTTCATTCGTTTTTTCCAGTTACAAGTCCTTTTTTAAAGCTGATCGTTTTGTGTTCATTTTGCTTAGTTCCTTTTTCGTTACAGATTTAATGTTTAGTATAGAGCTTAGAAAAAATTCGCAGTGTGAGATAGGCAAGAATTAAGGCATCTAGCAACATCAGCACGGTAAAGGGCACTCCTTTAAAGGCAAGGAAGGGCAAAAATATTTTAAGTCAAGTGATAGCGATTGCTGTATGAGTCGTACAATTTTTGAATCAAGCACGGGCAACGCCGGGCCATGATGCTAGTAGTCAGTATGAGCGATTCAGTTGGGTCAGATTGGCAGTTAATCTCAAAATAACATTCTGTCTGTTGCTAAATGGACCAAGAAATCACTTGTTAATTCTAACGGTTCCAAAACGAAACTACTCTTTTTAATTGTGTTTGAGAATCCTTTTTATTTTCTATCAGCATGGCTGATGCTAACCTTTATCAAAGTGACGCATTGTTTACTTCTTTGTCTATCGATTTCTACTTGCATGAAAAGGAATAGTTATTTATTGAATCAACTGCTAGATCTGCTGCTAGGATAGTTGGCTCTCTACCTCGTCCAAGACAAATTTTCTCACCAGAATCTATGTTACGCATATATAAGTTTATCATTTGTCTATGCATTAAATATGTTATTGCCACTTCTGATCTGGTTCTTCTTCGATGTATTTAGACATTCATGACAAAATCAAAAGGGCTCGCAATGCTATTAGTACTAAGCTGGCATCTCGGTTTCAGTCCCATTCCTATCCCAGTAACGTAGCTTCTCTATGCTTGTTTTAAAAATATTTTTTATGTTAATTGTTCATGGTATATTTTCATCTTAACTGTTCTGATTATATTTCCTCTTTGGTAAATCGAATTGCGAGATACGAAATTGGTATGTAGCTCTCATCATTTTACAGTTGAAATTGCTAGATATAATCGTAAGTTTTATGCTAACAGTGTCTTCTCTCGCAATTCGGTCTTAATATTCAAAGATTTAAATGCAATGTCAATCATCACGTATTTTTTAATTTTCGTTCTTTTATTATGCTCGCTATTTAATATTAGACTCAGATTCTTTCACATTGAGTAACCCCCCTGCGTCTTTGTGGCTTCATAGACTTGATTGGTGTGAAATTATTAAAAAAAGTTCAACAATTATACCAAAGATTTCCCGAAACTTAAAAAAAAAGTTCTTTAATGCACAGACATATATTTATTACGATTTTTTTAAATTTATTTAGCTAACCTAAAGGTTCAGTTGTCGAAGCCAAGCCGTCTCTTCTAATTCAAACTATCACAGAAAAAAGTTTCTTGAGTAAAGGACAGGCTTCTGATTCCTTTTACACTAATGCAAGTCACATCTATGCGTTACGTACAACTCAGGAATCTGTCTTATTCGACCTATTGGGAAGGGAAATATCAATTCTTGGAGCTTACACACGTCTAGCAAAATCTTCTGTCAACCAGAAAATTTACAACCATTGTCAATTAATGAAGAACTGCACCCGGAAATAGATCTCTATCTATTATGTCCGACGGCACACAGTGAGAGACTAATTCAAAGCTTAGTAGCGAAAGATTGAAAAAATCTTTATGAGTTCCCTCTTTACAACCGAATACGACGTTCTATCGTATGAAGCTGTTACCCAGGTATCCCTATCTATCGTTTTTACAGCTGATGATAAATGTGTTTTGCATGTCAGTAGAAAAAGGTTATAATAAAATGTTGAGCAACGAAATTACTTTATCAAGTCTGTATAAAAACAAAAAACAAAAAAAAACAAAATAACAGGAACTCATCCAGAGAAGCCTTTGTATCTGGTAAAACATGGAAGCTGGCGTATATTACGACCTACTGGAACAGGTAAGGATCATCTCTGCAGACACTTATTGAGGGTATCTTTATGCCGAATGTATCCTGTTTTGGTAACCAGCAGAAAAAGCTCTTCTGCGGTATGACAATGCGTTGGTACTCTCTGCAAAACAAAACCGTGAAAAGATAAGATCGTTAGAATAGGATATTATTCCCCTTCTAGATACTCACCAGATAAAGCATCTGGAGATTTTTGTATCTTTCGACCAATAGAATATTTCATGAGGTGCAGAAAGAAAACAAAAATAAGATAACATTTTCTCAAACATTTTTTTCGGAAATAAAAGCCCGATTTCCTCATAATATAAAATAGAAGCTTTCACTTCCTGTTGAGATATAATCGTTGAAAATGATGTTGCTTATATTTTTGATAAATAGCATTGAAATATATTTAATATATCTTAAAATCATTTCACCCAGAAAAGGCACCCCCATCAAAAAAAGAAAAAAAAAAAGAAAAAAAAAGTCACTAAAACGCCGTGGGTTAAAGAGTGTGAATGAATATAAGTCAATGTAAAATATATAGGAGAAAGAACAAAAAAAAAAGAAATTAAGAAGATAGACGATAACGACTGACATAGCAAATTGTATTTTTGAAGATCAAAATTGACTTGGAAGCAGGAAAAGAAAGCCGAAACAGAGTCTCACAAGCGAGAAGTGCGCGAGAAGAAACTGTTAGCATAGAACTTACTGTCACATCTAGCCATTTCGACTGTAAAATGATGAAACTTGCCGCCAATCTAGTACTGCGCTTCAATTGTATCCTCGACCTTCCCGACAGTGGAACTCTCTTCCTCTTACTTGCTTCCCTGATAACTACAATACTCAAAAGTTTAAATGCAACGTCAATCGCCATCTTTTGGTGCCGTGATCCCCGTTCTTGTTTTAACCTTTTCTCAATCTCTTCCATGCACAGTCTTTTCCCCTCACTATCACTCCCTGTAAACCTCAGCACGCTAGTGGGTCTCCCACCTTGCTTGGGGTGAATTGCTTAAAAAAAAATTAAAAAGAAAAATTAAAAGAAAATCGTAAAATCTAGATAGCACAGAGTAAAAGATATCTAGAACAACTACCGTAAAGCTGTTGGAAATTGACTGAAGACGAGATGCCAGGATAGGACCAGAGATATTGCAGATTCATCTTTGGATTTTATCAAGTCTCTATAAATATACAGCATTTGCATCAGACAATATGTGGCAGCAGTATTCTAAGCATAGACTTATAATAATATTCTGTCAGGAAAAATTCTCTAGTAAGACAGAGTAAACCAACTTGCCTAGCAATGGATTAACATAATCTTTCCTCTTCTTGTTAGTGGAAAATGTTAGCCCGAAAAAACGGAACTGACCAGTCTTGTGGATGTTAAAATCAGCCTTTTCTGATGGAAATGAGAAATGGCTCTCTCAAAAGATTAATCGATGGCGGTTTCGTTTTGGTTTTCCCTGCCGTAGTTAACAACAGAATGTAGGTAATCTTTGAGATCAGCTAAAAATTAGACCCTATCCGAACGATCAACTTACTATTAAGACAGGAATAAGTGGCTGTGTAATTTGCATAGATAACAAATTGAGAACCGATGCCGTCAGGAAAGCCGTTCATGAAAATCAGGAAGAATGTAAGTCTAAATATAGATCCCTGGTGGATGCCGGAATTAAGAGAAAAAATGATCTCGTGGAATGGTCGTTCGAGATAAAATTTCAGTCCAGAAACACCATAACATTCAACCTGTGACGTAAATCAGTATACCAAACACTGTCGAATTTCTTCGAGATATGAAATGTAACAGTTCGATCTTCATTCTTATGAAAACTTCTTTATGGCCTCTTTCGCCAATAATCGTTAATACGTCAGCAGTTGAGCTAGAGAAGCGAAAGTCATATTGCTTGTTCGAAAGAAGACACTGCGAGGTGAGATTCTTAACCGAGTCGGAGTTCATTAGTGTCTGTAATAGATGTAGAAGACTAATAAACCGATAGCTAGAAGTATCAGATGGTTTACCCGAGTCTAAGACTGGAACTACAGAAGCTTTCAATCAAGCAGGAAAGCAAGAAGCAGGTGTTATTGTAGACTTTCGGGATGAAATCTGCCGGTTCAGTAGCACATTCTAAAGGATTACTACATCCTTTGAGGTGATCTTTTCCATTGTCAAATGTAGACTCTAATATATCCGTTGTGGTAAAAAAAAATAATAATTTTCTGAGTACAATAATATTTTATATCTAATGAATATTGTACAGTGGAGAAATGTTATTTATATATTATATGAACGGCTATGCCTAATGTAGTACCTTTCCACATTTATGTCATATCTAATCAAAAGATACCAAGTAGTTTCACTTCAAAATCCTTCAAACGTCATAAAACAGAAAGGCTACATTTTAAGAGGAAGCTAGGAGCTAAAACAATATTTAACCCACAAAGCGAGAGAGTAAAAATTGATGGAACAATTGTGTCGACATTATGTCGATCATTTATCACAAATAAACGTTTTAAATGAGTCTTCTCCTCAAAACGATTTCCATTAAATACCGCGTTTCTATAAATGGGTAATAATTTTAATAGATTCTTTTTCTTTTCTCACTTAATTGACTTAATAATCAATTTAGTTGTCGCGACAGAATCGAGCAAAGATTTAAAATTGTTGTCGATGGCAAACGGAATTTTTTTAACAATTTTTTTCCCGTACACTTGGACGATTGGTTGATGTTTAAAAGAATTCCACCTATCCTCTTCAAAGAACAGGATCGGACAACTGAATCTATAAGGAAGATAAATAAATTACGTATTACACAACACATATTTCTGTTGATTAACAATCAAAATAATTTTTAAATTCCTGGGAAATCTTTGAAATACACGGTGCGACAGAAAAACATCCCGCATATACCTCGCAGAAATTTTGCCAGCATGATACTTGGGTGGTTTTGTTTAGCGGTATATCAACATCTATGGGGTATTTAATGTCGAAATCTACGTATTTTGAAGATAATTTTAGGACTTTACTACAGATATACTGTACATAATTTTATACTTTTTCATTTCCAGATTTGATACGAAATATTGGATCAGTTAAAGAATTTGTCCAGAGACGACGTAACTTTTCAGCTTGTGATGCCAAAACACGTCGAAAGGTTTCGAGGTGTCCAAAGCTCCACCCCGGGCTTCATCATTCTTATCTAGAGATCTGCAATTATCGTCAGAACAGATGAATTCCGACATACTAACCTTTCGACTATATATGTTACGTTTGATACTGAACATTGTTACCTAATGAATTCACTCATGCTACGCTTTCGAGTATACGATGTTACTCATGCTACTGGGCATA
Source organism: Acanthosepion esculentum (assembly GCA_964036315.1). Taxonomy (NCBI): domain Eukaryota; kingdom Metazoa; phylum Mollusca; class Cephalopoda; order Sepiida; family Sepiidae; genus Acanthosepion; species Acanthosepion esculentum. The sequence goes on from OZ038483.1 coordinate 67,683,743, forward strand.
CAACACTTGGTACTAAATATGATAACCGTGTTTTTTAATGAACTTTCAAATGTGGCACTTTATACAGAACATGTTACTAATGCTATTCTTGTGGAATTAGGTATTGCAGAATTTTATTTGAAATCTGTCCGATCCCGTGTAAGCTTTCGAGGCCTAGATTAATGTCTAAGGCGGATAGACGTGTAATAATAAAGCCAAAGTAGTGTTACGCGTATTGATCATATATGATATATTTTGTGTAACCCAATATACGTTAACGCGTAATCCGGTATATAAAAAAATTGTTTTCCAATTTTATTTCATGTTCTCTCTCTCACTCTCTCTCTCTCTCTCTCTCTCTCTCTCTCTCTCTCTCTCTCTCTCTCTCTCTCTCTCTATCTCTCTTTCTCTCTCTCTCTCTCTATATATATATACATATATATATATATATACATATATATATATATATATATATATATATATATATATATATATATATATATATATATATATGAATGTATATACATATATATATATAGACATGATAGAAAATGTTTTAATTCCTTACTCAAACCAAAAGGAAAAATGCTGGAGAAAGTAAATACAAAAATTATTAAATGTCCCTTATCTGCCATATTCGTAAATTTATATTAATATACATACCTACACACATACACACACACACACACACACACATATATATATATATATATATATATATATATATATATATATATATATATATATATATATATATATATATATACATACATACATAATGTATTAACACACATATGTGCCATGTGTCCCCAAGTTCACATGGCACAGTGGATAAAGGCGTTAGTTATATCCAGTGACAGGACCCGAAGAGGGTGAGTTAAATACCTGCTGTAGGGGGTGGAGAACTTGGCGAGGGGAATTAACAGGAGATAACTGATAACTGACATCCATTAGACATGCCACGTGGAACTAGAACAGTCTAACCCATTGAGCGAAATAAAGGGTTCAGTTCGACATTCCAATCAACTGAAGAAGACCGGAGCGTCGTACAACGGCCGAAACGTTGTGATAAATATGGCAACAAAGATGAGGATGACAACCCGAACTATGTAAATAGTGTACATAATACTTCATCTCAGAAATATAGAGAGATACTAACACACTCATATATATATATATATATATATGTATATATATATATATATATTATGCCTCACAGTTCGAAGGACTCGAAACTTCATGCAATATATATATATATATATATATATATATATATATATATATATATATATATATATATATATGTAGTACCGGTAATAAATTCGTTTATATATGATCCAATTGGATCCTAGTAATATCAAATATTAAAACGGATCCACAAAATTATTATAACAAAGCATTGCTCTACATTATATTTGGCACTTTTGTTAAAGTAAATGCTACGAACAGCGGAATTTGACTCCCTCATATATATATATATATATATATATATATATATATATATATATATATATATATATATATATATATATATATATAAATTATTATTGTGTAATACTAAAGATAAAATGCTGATCTTTCTTGCTGTTATGACCTTCTGATCCAGTTTGCCTCTCTACAGTTTCCTCTTTTTTAAACTTATTCACCGTTCCCTTGGTGCTTCTAAAATGCACTTTGGAGATGGAGGCCAGAGTATGAATCCCGGTACCATTACTGAAGGCCTGAATGATCTTTTCCTCCAGCATCGCTCAGTTGAGAAAAGAGTCGGTTTGACACAAAACAATTTTAAATGGTTCTCTCTCTAGGTTAATAACAAAGGGTTTTTCAGGGGTTCTTATGACAGTCTCAAGATGTCCAAACGTCTTATCTGAAAACCTGCAAAAAAAAAAAAAAAAAAACAATAAGTTTAGCGGGTTTTTTAGATTTTAAACATTTTGTGGGATTGAAAATTATGCCGTTACACAATTTGGACAATTTTGCTGTATTGAAAATATTTTCACAAGCATTGGGTGCGGTTTCCTCAAATCAAACCATGACAAATACCCATATAAACATATCTCCTCAAATCCTTAGTTCTTGAGCTATTAAGTTTAAAATTTACGGTACACAATGTTAAATGCACACTCCAATATACAATGGAAAGATACATTTATAATCTTGACAACAAAAAGGTAATATATCCATATAAATATATCTCCAAAACTCTTTCAAATACTCCCACACGGTATCGAGTGGTTCGCAGGCACGTTGATGAAGCACCTCTGCATTATTAATGTCTTCTGCATAAACTAATTGTTTTAGGTGGGACCACATATAAAAATCGAAAGGATTGGTCGGGGGAACATGCAAGACATGGAACCAGTCTTAACCTACTTATACTGTTTCATGGTAGATATCAGCCAGCGCATCGGGAAGAATGTGACTAAAATGTGCTGGAGTCCGATCATGCATGAACCACATGCTCCTTTGTCTTAACAAGCGTACATCCTCTAACAGGTCTGGAAGTCTGCCCGAAATAAAGTCCCTGTAGACAGCTCCTGTAAGAGGTGCTGCGGGAACATATGAACCTACCAGAGAGTGAATTAAAATTCCAAACTAACACAATAATCATAAACTGATGCCGAGGTCTAGACTGTATTGTATCATGGGGTTTCCGATCCGGACACAAATTTTGGCTGTGTAAATTTGTTATTCCATCTCTTCAACACATTGCTTCATCCGTAAACAAGAGACTGAAGAGACAAACAACAGATCGGCATTGTGGGTAAAATACCATCAGCAAAAGTTCTCCCAAGCGATGCTGAGAAAAAAACTTATTCTCAACATCGATTGAAAACGGTATTGAACTTCAAAATTTAAGTTTAATTTAAGATTTAGGTTTTGGTTTTGAAACATATTAACTTCTGTTTCGTAATGGAAGAATATTTAAAAAAAATAATTATAATATTACACGCTGTGTATCGAGCACTGTTTTGTTAAAAGTAAATGGTAAAGAATTCTGGTTTATATATCTATTCTTTGTTTTTATTTTTGTTATACATACATATATATATATATATATATATATATATATATATATATATATATATATATATATATATATACCATGTTGATCAACACCCATGTTGATAAAAATCGCTATGCATGAAGCAGGCTCTAAATGAGCAATCAATTAAAATATTACTTTTCATATAAATATATATATATATATATATATATATATATATATATATATATATATATATATATATATATATATATATATATATATATATATATATATATATATATATATCTGTGTGGGTATCTACACACACACACATATATATATATACATATGCATATATATATATATACATATGCATATATATATATATATATATATATATATATATATATGCATATGTATATATATATATATATATGCATATGTATATATATATATACATATGCATATATATATATATACATATGCATATATATATATATATATATATATATATGCATATGTATATATATATATATGCATATGTATATATATATATGTGTGTGTGTGTAGATACCCACACAGATATATATATATATATATATATATATATATATATATATATATATATATATATATATATATATATATATATATATATATATATATGTGAAAAGTAATATTTTAATTGATTGCTCATTTAGAGCCTGCTTCATGCATAGCGATTTTTATCAACATGGGTGTTTGTATACTTAGCGCGCAAACGAGATCTATTGTGCTTTTCACATTTTCCCAAAGGAATTCATCAGTTTAACGACAGGCCGAAATAATTTAATTACCTTTGTTTATAAGCCCTCCACGTCTTTAATCCTACGATTTTTAAATTCTACTCCATGCATAGACTGCGTTACAGATTTTTAAAAAATCTCAGTTACTCCACAATTTTCCATTCACGAAATTATATCGGGATTAAACGCTAAAGTTAACTTAGAATATATTATCAATTTATATTATTTATTTATATAAAAGTGTGGGATTTAGAGTAACATTTTATGTTCAGCATCGGCACTAAGAAAGTCAGAGGCATTAATAAAACTTCTCTCTAGTGACTTCCATATGAACATAGAAAATACTTTGCAATCCTCGCAACTCATACCGTTTGAATTATCTTCAGCGCCCTTCGGTTGACAAGCGATATCTCAAAGGAAAGCACCCTTTGATGATTGACATGAATTCACCTGCAGTTGTCACAGCGACACGAGTGTTCAATATTTGATTCCTCTTTCATAAGCTTGCTTGACCTCACTCGTTCGACATGCGCCGTTCTCAGTTTTCGGCTTCGTCGCCTTTCTTTTCAACAGGAGAACGACCGAGGTGGCGAAAGGGACACCGTCATTTTATTCACATTTTTTTTTCTTTTTTTTTTCTCAGCGAAAAGAGTCATCGTTTTAGAACTGGCCAGGTGTCGCTGTCAACCGATCTTCCATATTACTGTCGTCAGTTCTTTGGATCTTCGCGTATGAATTTCGTAGGATGGCGCAGGTGTCGGACTTGATACCTCCGCGAAAAAAAACAAAAAAAAAACAACTCAACTTAGTTAAGCGAGATATCTCATTAATTGATCTGTTTGCATTTTCATAAAGAGAGAAACATAAGTTTTATGACGGCCGCACATATCTATCTATCTACCGTGTGTAACAGCAAAACTGTCAAAAAAGTGTAACAGCATAATTACTCATACCACAAAATGTATCTAAAATATCTAAAAACTACTAAACTAATTGAGTTTCCTTTTTCCCGGTTTTCACATAAGACATTTAGCTATTTCTCGCAGGAAGAAAAAATCACTGAAAAATCATTTGAATGACAAACTGAAAAGAGATCAGGTTAAAATTGTTTTGTGTCAGACCCACTCTCTTCCCAACAGAGCAATGGTGAAACGAAAAAGATCATTCAGACCTTCATTAATGGTACCAATATCCATACTCTGGCTTTCATCTTCAAGAATCGTCAAGAGAACGGGGAATAAGTTTTAAAAAGAGGGAACATTAAGTAACAGAGGAACACTGGATTAGGAGGTCACAGGAGGAAGTGGGATCATTATTTCAACTTAGAGCTAAGGAGATCAAATAGAAAAGATCCAACTCAAATCATAAGATGTTTGGCACGTGAGAGAGGAGTTTCAGCAATGACGGTCCAAAGGGCAGTGAAAAAGACGCGAATATGAAATTGTGAGGCATCTTGTTACACTAGGACAGAAAGTTAGAAGTTTAGAGAGGGCGAAGATCATCTTGAACAAGTTGGAAAATGATCCTTGAATAGCACACACACACACACACACAAACACACACACAGAGACACACACACACACACATATACACACACACACACACACACACATATATATATATATATATATATATATATATTATTATAGATATTTCAACTTTATTCCAATACTTCGTGAACTTCGGATCCTTAGCTATGATTAATTAACGATGTTTATGTTCTATTCCTCTGTTAAACTTGGAGAGTAATTAGACATTTTTATTGCTCAATGTAGAGTCCAATAGTGTTATAATGACCTCAGAGAATTCCAATGAGATATCTTTAATCGTTTCTAAGATATAATTTGACAATTTTGCTTTTACATGATTTGGACAGTGTTACACCCGAAATATTTGTGTGTGTATATATATATATATATATATATATATATATATATGAGGAATTATAGTTTTATGTTATTTTATAGTTTTAGGCTGTTACATGCTAGACGCAATCGTCAGGCGGCCTGACGATTGCGTCTAGCATGAAACAGCTTGTCGCCTCTGAGTGTTTACATCAATGTTCACTTATATATATATATATATATATATATATATATATATATATATATATATATATATGCGTGTGTGTGTGCGCGCGCGTGTGTGTGAGTGTGTGTGCGCGCGTGCGTGCGGTGCGCATAAGCTGCTGCATTATCAAAATAATAAATCTGCTATGTTCGCTCTCTGGTTATCCAGTTGCACATTCTATGCGAATATATTTAAAAAAAAATATTTTTCACTAGTAAAATATTGCGCGTGCTGTGTTTTGATATCCAGAGAGTGGGCAGTGGCGAATACTACAAGATTCAACTTTGTTTGCTGGTCACATTTTCTTATACGCGATACGGCGTTTAGGCACACATCATTATAGCATCCTGAAAGAACATCAGGCACTCGATAAAATGATAAAATACGTGCAGTCGACAGAGAAAGCTCTGACGTTTACTGTTTTAGTTTTGAAAATGAACGTTCAGCCTGAATCGAACACAGTTAAATAAAACAAAGATGTTAGGCAACAGAAATAAATCTTAGTCTAGGTGTTTTTCTTACAGTTATTTCATCCAGTACAAGGAGCAAGGTCCATTCAAGTAGAGGGTTACCGAGTAAGATTGTTTTAAGTTAGAAGAAAGTATAAAATGCATATGAAGATGAGGAATAAAATAGGAGTCAGTTGATCCTGGGAAGCATCCTCTCGGGTGTTTCCTCCACAAAATAACAGTTCTGCGGAAGAAGTTGCCTTGATGGGTTTTTCTCATTAAATACACACGGTGGGATTGGAGACATTTTGCCACCGGGACACTGGCTTGGTGGGTCCAAGCTTTGAAGGTCTGAGCTGGTGGCACTACGAGACGTGAGACCTCCGAACAGTTGTCATAGTAATAGAAATATACAATCTGTGAGAGGTTTCTAACGTTTCCTTGCAGGGTACAGAAGGTAAAGAAGAGATTTTGATCTTTGTTGCGGCCAGAGAGTGAGAATTGGACAAAACCATTCCAGATATGCTAGCAATTCTCCATTGTCAGTCTAATCTATCTTTTGTAAAATCAAGCAATAAAGTGGTATTTTCAGGTGTGATAAAAGGAACTGATATATATATATATATATATATATATATATATATATATATATATATATATATATATATATATATATATATATATAACGGAAAATGTTTATATCAAGACTCTCTTTAATTTTAAATATATAAATATCTGACTAACTTAACAAATCGAAGTAATAATTAATAGTTACATTAAAGAATATACAGTGGAACTTAATTCGTTCCTGAAGGCAGTTCGTAAGACGAAATGTTCGTAAGCCGAAACTATTTTTCTAACAGGAATCAATGTAGAAAAAAAGTCACAGTACAATAATATAAGAAAAGAAAAGCACGCCACAACACAGGAATGTATACAACACGCCGGTCAACTTAGAAATTATTCCGTTCTTGTTAACTCGGTTCGGCTAGGTTGTTCGAGAACCGAATTTTTGTTCGATAACTGAGACAGTTTTATCTCGATTTTATCTGTTCCAAAATCCGATTTGTTCAACATGTGAGATGTTTGACAACTGAGGTTGTTCTATATATATATATATATATATATATATATATATATATATATATATATATATATATATATATATATATATATATATAGATATATATATAGATATAGATATGTATATAAACCAATAAGGAAATAAACATTCAGCAACACATTAACAATATTTACGTGCTATAGTTTATTAGGCATTAAGTTACCTCACTTAGTGTCGTCCACTGCTTACCTTTACTTCCAGGGTTAGCTTTAAGAATAATTTACAATGTTATTAAATATAAAATTGTATACCTAAAGATATTTTTAATCTTGTTTATAAATATATTCTTTCAAATAAAATCCTTAAATTAATATTGATAAAGTGCCTAAGTACACAAAAGGCATTGGCAAACAAAACTTTCTTTTGTCTTTATTCATATACTGTGTATCGCAAAAATATAGACAAATTCTTTTCAGTGTATAGCTCAAGTAAACTTACTTATTTTTGGGTTTTTTTTTTAGAATTACCCGTTAGTATTACTAATGTCAGTCAGTCTTAGCTTTGAACAATGCAAGTTCATCCTTATAACGCTAATGGAAGTACGAAAATTCAGTTGAAGTTCAATGGCGGTATCGAAGAGATTTCAATTCAGATCCACGCCCGCGGCTTACAATCGCAGGAATTAGACATAAGTCTGATGCTGATGATACTGTACAAGGTGTGCATATGAACCACGCTGGAAGACCGCGAATATCAACGACACCGTGGAGCAAGAAAGAGTAATTGAAAGCAGAAGTCAAAGAAATCTATGGAAATAATGACGACTGTTTGTGATTGCTTTTCCATTGTGTCGCGTTGTCAGCAGTGTCATAACAGATATCAATTTGAAAACATCCGATGTCAACATCTTAACATGATGCATTTATAACAAGTCCTGTCTTATCGTGCAATATTTATATTATTGTAATCTGTTTTTTTTAATTATTTCTTGACAAAACTTCAATATTTATATGCACTTTTAAAACACCCTATCTATCTATCTATCTATCTATCTATCTATCTATCTATATATATATATATATATATATATATATATATATATATATATGTATGTATATGTATATATATATATATATATATATATATATATATATATATATATATATATATATATATATATATATATATATGTTGTGGAGGATCCACCTAATCCGCATAGGTGACTACCAACTATATAAATAATGGTTGGTACCGGAAGACGAGGGGGAAGAGGAATCACGAGATCCAACTAGAGACTCTGATCGACTGCGACTAGTAAACACATTCTCCAGGAACGTCTTCCCAGAAATATACAGAAATACTATATGTACTTATTGTGTACACTTTCTTGTTATAATACATTCTTGTTCTAAGTACATTTTGTGTTGCATTATTATTCCATGCAATAGGCGAGATTCAACATTGAGTCAAGACTCAACAATATATATATATAAATATAGGTGACTATACTCGTGTCGAAAAACCTTCGAATTTTTTATTTAACAATAGCCAAATCAATCTCGAACGGAAAAAAAGGTTTTAAAAAAGAAAGAGCCAGGCACATGAAAGTCTGTCGAAAATAATCGCACAGATACAGGTTCAAGGCCCAAAGAAAAAAAACGATACGAGTAAACATCTAACTAAAGAGCTCAATACAAGCGTAGAGCAAACCTAGTCAAACCTAATGAGCCAGACAAACCTACAGATCGTCAGGCCCAGCTGACACTGACGATCTGCCTAAGTGAAACCTTGGTAGGTTTGTCTGGCTCATTAGGTTTGACTATATATATATATATATATATATATATATATATATATATATATATATATATATATATATAGAGAGAGAGAGAGAGAGAGAGAGAGAGAGAGAGAGTGAGGGAGAGAGAAAGAGAGAGAGAGGGAGAAAGAGAAAGAGAAAACTTTTATGGAACAAAAATAATTACAGTAGTTTAAGTTGTCTGTAGGTTAACTATGGCATACGCGTTCGGGATTGGTTAGATCATAATATCGAGCTGAGGTGGGCACCTCGACGTGGTGTAATGGTTAGAAAGCTTGTCTTGCTAGATCAATTACGACTGAGTAGTGGGTTCGATCCTCACTGGGTGCCCCATACTTTCGGCCTTGCGCCTCATCTAAGCCGGGCTTAGAAAATCACTAATATCGAGCTGAGGTGGATAAGGCGACGTGGGGCTAATGAGTGGCCATCAGGATCACCAGACCTAAGACTAGCAGACCTCTTCTTGTGCTGTGTACCGAAAGACCCTGTCTGCAGGCACAAGCCGAAAACGATTTTTGAAGTAAAACAAGACATTTCCGATACACTTCTGAAATGAATCTAGAAATGCGTCAAATACACGGTACGGCAAACAGTAACTACCTTTTCATTTTTCAATCTTAATTACGACCTGAGGTGGACAGAAAGACAATCACCAGACCTAAAAACGCATTTGTGGTGTAGACTGAAATATTTGTTGACACACACTCAAACCAAAACAATTTCTGTATTTAAAAATTAATTTAAGTAATTTCTAATAAATATTCTGAAATTAACGGGGGAATGTGTAAAATCGTTTGCAGAGGTGAGGCTGATATGGTTCAGCGTCGTATTTAGCAGAGCATTTTAAATAATTTGTTAATTATAACAAATCATATTATTTTGATGTGACACTACATATATATATATATATATATATATATATATATATATATGTATATATATTTCTGTATTTAGGAAGCAATCCTTCTTTCATGCACATTTCATTAAAAACGAGTGACAAGGTGCTTTTATTTAGTTTTTTTTATATAATTTCTCGTGCGATCTAATAATGTTTTTCTTTTCAGATGATTAATTATATGAAAACTGTCCGAATGTTCTTTTTATCCGAGCGCTTTCGGCTATACAATTAGCCATTTTCAAGGATTATATTTCAACTGTTAGAATTAGAAATAGTTTGTTATATGTATGTTTTATAATATATATATATATATATATATATATATATATATATATATATATATATATATATATATATATATATATAAAATCCCAAGAGGAAACTAATTTTAAAAAAAAGAAAAAGAAAAAGAATAAAAAAGACACGGAGTAATTAACGCGTAAACCTCTATTAAGTCTACATATATATCTCGGTATATAAAAATAATAGAAAACTATCAGATTTTGCATGTTAGTTACCTAGGAAACATTTTACCTTTTATATTTTCCGATTTCTTTTTGAATTTGTAGGTCTGATGAATTGGATCGTGATTACGATTCCAATGTAATAAATTATAACCATAGAATATTAGTGTTTGAGCCTTTTATATTATATTATACTATATATATATTTATACACACACGCACACACACACACACACACACACACACACACACATATATATATATATATATATATATATATATATATATATATATATACATTATGCTTAGATCTCGTATATAATGCGTTAAAAATTCCTTATCTCCGTCGCGTGCGTTAATGGCCTAAATGTGAGAATCCGATGTCAGATCGGTCATGTTTGAAGCAATCACGTGTCTAATCACCCAGATGAGCTGTGATACATCGAAACAGTCTGTCTGGCTGTGGATGACTATATATATATATATATATATATATATATATATATATATATATTAGTATTTGTACATGCGCAAATATACTTATAATTTTCACGCACATACACACAAGCACTCACACAAATATATATATATATATACTTATATTTTTCCTATATACACATGAAAAATATAAGTAGATACATATATATATGCATGTGCAAATATTCATATGCACACGCACGCACACACACAAATATATATATGAAAATATAAGTATATATATATATCATGCAAATATTCATATACACGAAGATGCACACAGAGACACGCACACACACACACGCACATTTATATATGAAAAAGTATATATATGCATGTGCAAACATTCATATACACACACATGCACACACACGCGAGCGCAGGCACACACACATATGTATATATATACATATATATAAATATATATATATATATATATGAAAAATATAATTATATATATACATGTGCAAATATTCATATACACACCCATGCACACTGAGACACGCATAAACACACACATATATATATATATGAAAAATATAAGTATATATATGCATGTGCAAACATTCATATACAGACACATGCACACAGACACAGACACAGACACACACGCACATATATATATATATATATATATATATATATATATATATATATATATATATATATATATATATATGAAAAATATAAGTATATGTATGCATATGCAAATATTCATATATATATATATATATATATATATATATATATATATATGTATGTATGGATGTATGTATGTATGTATGTATGTATGTATATATTTAGATAAAACTGGGGATGTTAGTGCGGGTGCGTTGTAAGCACGCCTGGGCTTTCACACGCATTCCCTTTCTCTCTCACATTCTCTCTTACTTTCTGTCTTTCTCTCTCTCTCCCCCCTCTCTCTCTTTATCTTTATCTTTCTCTTACATACACCCAGTGTGTGCATGTGTTTGTGTGTAACTTGGATTTGGTGCGTGTAAATGTGCATTCATTTAAGGAAAAGGTTTTGAATATCAACTCAACGAAGTATGCAAAATTCACGTGCTGCCGAAATATTTGTCAATATCAATGAGTCTTTCTTCCATTCAAATTGGCAGCTGGTGGATTTCTCCCGGCCCGGACTTGTTCAGTTTTGTATCTCCAGGGACGCACTCAATGCAAACCGGCCGCTCGCAAGGGAGATCACTCGACGTATTAGAAATACTTGTCATGTTTATAGAGCCGTTTCTACTCATGTGAATTAACTGCAATTTCCCGCGAAGAATTTCAGTCGCGGATGGAGTCATATTAGAACACCTGCCTGACGAAAAGAAAAAGAAAATGAAAAAGAAAACACCCCTCCTCCAATTAATTCCCATTTTACTTGAATTATATTGCGATGTGGTGCATTTACATAGAAAAATATAGAAAATAAATTGCTTAGATTTCATATTTCTTAATCATGTTTTATTGATTCGTTTTCTACGGCTTATCAATCTTTTTCAGGTTATTTAATTCAGAAACTATTTTTAGATTGCAAGAATAATATTTTTTTCGTGATGATAATGGTTTTAGCGATACATGTTTTAATTAACCCCTAACTGGGCGGGGGGCTCATAACTTTATCCCAAGTTTATTTGCGCCTGCTTGACAATTCCGAGCAATTATCTATTAGACCATACGCACATCTAAGCTTACAGCCTCTGGTATTTCGAACCGGTCAGCCCGCTATGTAGTGGCCAGTCTAGACGTTGCTCAACTTCGGTGATCGTACAGGAACCGGTGTTTTCAGATTTGCAAACGACTGCAAAAAAAAAAAAAAAAGATTGTTTTGGAATATAAGTATTTTTTAAGTTAGCTATGTTTTAAAAACTACATAATTTAAATGCCCCGCTCGTAAAATAAAACAGCAAAACAAAATACTTTTTTTCTTTTGTAAATTTATTCTTTGTTTTTTGCAGTGAGGTTCTCCTTATATAAAGCTCGGGGCCAATCGAAGTATAGGGTTTCCTCTATTAAATTCAGTACAGATGATAGAGCAATTGAACAGAACATAGGTTGTGCTTGGGGCAGTTCCGCCCACAACGCTGTTTGCTAAAAAAAACAACACATTAACCTAAAAACTCGATTCATGTTCTTAAATAACCTCATCATATTGAGAATTGAAGTGGAACAGCTACATTGAATCTATAGGTTCATCTAACGCAAGGAAATTTTGTTCTTTATTTCTCGCCAGAAAGTTTTTCTCGCCTTCAGATCTACAAATCAACCATTCGTCATTGCTTGGAATATTGCTGCAATTTATGATCTGGTGCCTCCGCTGTTCGTCTCGATGTCCTCGACAAAATCCAGAGTCGCATATGCAACGTGGTTGGTACTGATCTGGCATCCCGTCTACAGTCACTTTCTCACAGACATGCTGTGGCTTCCCTTTGTCTATCCTACAAGTACTTTCATGGCAATTGCTCCGACGATCTACTTTCACTGGTTCCCAAACTGCATGAATTTAAGGTTGGCATCTCGGTCCCACCCTTTCACTGTCGAAACGGCAAATATAGCTATCTCTTCTACTCCAACAGCTTCTTCTCTCGCACCTCCCGTCAGTGGAATTCCCTTCCTATCACTTGCTTCCCTGATAGCTATAACCTTCAAATATTCAAGTGTAATGTCAATCGACATCTTCTGATGCCTTGACCTTGTTCTCTGTCATTCTCTTTATACTCTTCCCAAACTCTCTTTACTCTGGGTCTCACTCTCTGTAACTCCTTGCTTCCTAGTGACACTCTCGCCTTGTTTGAGGTGATTTGCATAAAAAAAAAGTATAACGTCAAAGTAGTTGAGAAACATCTAATCTTCTCAGCTGCATACTACAGCTTTTCCAGATCAATGTATAAAAATTGTTTCGAGTGAATGAGGTCTGTACGTCTTATCGGGGACCAGTTCTTCGATTCTTGTGGGATGACGGTACAAAATCTCAAGTACAGAACTATACTAAATAACAAAAACGTTGTGTAGAATTTTATTCTTTTTGCCTTCCTCTACCCATTACATTTGTCATAGTCAAAACAATACTGTGTTTTTTTTTTCTAATTTCAGAAGCGGAAACCTCTCCCTAATGTTATTCAATCTCAAATCTGTTGTCCTTTCATTTGAAACAGTTATTCCCTAGGTTATTCTTAATAGGTTACTGTTACGAATTAAAGAAAAAACTCAACAAAGTATGCAAAAGTCACGTGATGCCGAAAATATTTGTCAATATCAATGAGTCTTTCTTTATTTATATATATATAAATTACATAAAAATGAAACTCTATTACACCATTCAGTCGTACGCAGTTATCAAAGATGAAGGTAGAGTTCAAAATTTGACATAGTAAATAAAAACAAAGTATAGTTAACTCTGTTTTTCAAATCTTAACTTCTAAAACATGTTGCTCCAGTCTAGTAGTGATTACTGCTTCCTATGAAGTTTCTTCTTTATTATCTGCGAATTGCCATATAAAACAAATGCAACAATATTACGCGGGATTTGAAGTCGTATGGGCAAATCTTACTTTCCGCTCCGTTTTCTAATCAGAGAGTTGATTAAATTAAACAAAAAAGTAATAATTAATTTTAAATTTAGCTTTAAATTAAAGCTTTGGTGCAAGTAGACAAAAACGTGTTTTCTGAATTTATTATTATTATTATAAACACTAGCTTAAAAGCGTACGGGACATTTAAGCTAATTCCTGGGGAGGGCTGGCCCAAAACGAAACGGATCTCTGGTTCAGCTTAGATGATAGCAACAGCAACGATGATTTTGAAGAAATAACTTTGAATTCCTCAATTCCCTCCATCGGATTTCAAAACCTCACTTTAACTCTGATTCGGACTACAAGTCCAATTCGGGCCAAAAGACAGATTTGGGCCGACATCCAATTTGGGTTGAGAGTCCGAATTGAGCCGAAAGTCCGATTGAAGCAGAAATTCTAGGTGAGGCCGAAAATTGACTTCTTCAAATTACAAACTCCGTACGACTTCAATTGAGTTGAGTTCGTCAAATCAAAAACTGCGAAACTTCAAAATTTTATCTGAAATATAAATGATTTCCTTAATTCACAACGTTTTGTAGATACAGTGTAACCCGGATATAAGAGAGTTGTCGGGACCGGAGAATAAGTATCTTATATCCGGGTTTCTCTTATATCCGGGTTTGGTCTATTATATATACATTAACACAGGCTCTAATTTGGGACCAGAGAAAATCTCTCTTATATTTGGGTTTATCTTATATCCGGGTCTCTTATATGCGGGTTACACTGTATTTTAAACCGAATTTAAAACACATTTTTAAATTCACACTTTTTGTTTTACTAAATTTTAAACTAAGTTGTTTTTATCAAATTTTAAACTAAGTGAAAAAAAAATGAGTGATTTTAAGTTTTTTGATTTTTATTGAGTTTAAATAAAAATAAAAAAAACTTAAAATCACTCATTTTTTTTCACTTAGTTTAAAATTTGAATTTTTAACTGTTTTTATCCTCATCCGGACACATACCCCCATTCTGGATGTTCAAGCACCCGATGAAAGTCAGATTTTCAATCCAGTGATCATCCTGATTCAAAAAAAAAAATGCCTATGTAGATCAAGTGTCGCCCGAGTTAGGTGGGGGGTTTCACTTACACGGACGTACAGACAAAATTTGCAGT
>OZ038483.1:67704427-67741927 GCA_964036315.1 Acanthosepion esculentum
TGAGGGTAGTATGATGTTTGAAAGGCCAATGTTCCAATTCAGAACATCACTCACGTCGCCCTCTAGAGCTAAAGAGCGTATATTCAAAGTATAACAAACCCAACTTGAATTGGAACTCGGCACTCCGAATAACAATTCCGAGCAATTATATATTGCACCACCTGCATGTCCAAGCTAGCCACAACCAGTATTCGTAAGCAGTCTCCCATTTAGATACCGTTGCTTTAATTCGGTGATCGTATGGGAACCGGTGTTTCCACGTAATATGGCCGTAATCTCTACCGTTATGTTTCGTACGTATCCTTCTAATTTGGACCTACCCTATCCTCTAACGTCTATACAACAACCTCATTCGGCTACAGTCTACCTTGAGAGGATCTTCGGGCATTGAATAAGGTGAACATTTAGTAAAAAAAAAAATAATTATGAAGCTTCCATCCATCCGGCGCTATTATCAAAAGAGGGAATTTACCTTTAGTGACGTGGAGCTACATTGAACACATCAGAAGTGATTCGAATACATATGCAGGAAAAGGGACATAAAATCAAATAAAAAAAAGGAAATAGTTTCTTTTCAATCTAAATGGTCTCTGGCTTTTAAATCACTTAAAGAATCAGTGAGAAAATGATATTTTCCTGGAGCCAGTCAAACAGCGCATCACGCCTTGTCACAGAAATAAATGCAAGCGAAAAGTTAATGTGAATCTGTCTGACATGCGCATTAAAGGCCATGAATTTCAAGTCGACAAAGCTTAAGGAATGGCTTGTATCGGTCGGAAGACGAGAGTTAATAAGAAAAGTAGATGTGTTTTACAGCTGAGAGATTTCCATTGGTTCTTATCTATCGAGCATTAGATTCGCCATCAATGTTTTTAAAGGATTCACTCGAAACGTGACGTGACACTTGAGATAATAAATGTCGGCTGTACAAAGATTCGGGCATCTGTTGAGAATAATTGCGCGTACGATAATGAACGCCGCAATATATATAAGGGATTTAAAAAGGAGAGGAAGAATAAAACGCAAATGAGTTTCTATGGGCAATAAACCTGAAACTCTAATATGAAGCCTTCGTTCAGGTTTCTTCATTTGTGCAGGAAAGTTCTGAGGGAGACATTTAGGTGCTCTTTTAAAATGCTATGCATTAAACTAGCATTTCTTTCAAGACAACAATATATCAAATTTCAATTCCATAAATTGTTTTAACCTACAATAGAACAAAGTTTAGAAAAAATAGATTATTATTAAAATTAACATATTGGGAGCAACGTAGAGAGAGGAAAGATTTGAAAATCAGACTAATTATAAAAATGATCTGTTGGTGGCATTTAATGGGAGCAGGCATTTACCATAGAGTAAAGATTTGAAAGATATCATAGAGCAAGATGTAGCAAATTAGACGATTAAAAAGGATCTTCTTTTGGGATCCTACTGTAGAGTAGATATCAGAACATTATTTTTCTTCTATCTGTTGTACCTCTGTTAACGATCATGACTCTCCACAATTTTCTTTCATTGTTTTTTTTATTAACTTTTGACTTTTTGCTATCTCTCCCATAAACTTGCTACACTATCCGTTCCCTCGCCAGTAGGTTATGCGTTGTTTTCCTCTCGCATTCAAATTATTTCTTAAGTATTACACTTTTCGTGACCACTTTCCCCATTATGTGCCCAATAAATTACAACACTCTTTTACAAATGTTAGTTATAATTATCCTCTTTGTTTCCACATTCTTTAAATCTTCGTCTTTGCTCACATGTTCGGTCCACGGTATCCTCAGCATTAGAACCAGATTTCTGTTACCTCGCCTGCTCTTCATCTGTGAGGAGATTGTCCAGCATCCATTGCTATATAGAAGTATTGATATTACATAACCGTACGCTTTTCTTTGTTTCTAAGTCCATTAATCCGTATAAAAATGTATTTTTATATAAAGAAATATAGAAGAGGGAACTTACGTTAGAGCAAAGATTAGTAAATTAGACTTTTATTATAAAAATGATCTCCTTGGGTGGGGAAAACACATGTGAAAAAAAAGAAGTAAATTTCACTGTTGACTAATACAACACCATTTCTCATACGGAAAAATTATTTCTTATTCACCTCCGAACTTTATCATTTCACATCGGTGAGAGGATGTCTGGATTTGGGTGTTTTCTAGCAACAGCGACATTCCTTCTCTATGTTGTTTGTATGCATGTATTGCCACCTGTTGTCGGCTGATCGTAAACGCAACTGGCATGTTTATACCACGTGTAACAGCTAAAGTACCCAAATCGTGAAACAGAAACATTGTCCAATTGATCGATTAATCTTTGTAACCGTTGTATCTTAGAAATAATTAAAGATATCTTACCGGAATTCTCCGAAGATATTATGAAACCATTGCAGTCTACTTTGATCAATAAGTATGTATTTAGCTCTAAGCTGAAATGATGACTCCTCTTCCTGTTGTGACATACCAGTTTTCTTCTCTACTGTTCCATCTTTTTAAAACTTATTCATCGTTCTCTTGATAAATCACTGTGAAGATGGAAGCCAGACTATGAATGCTGGTACCATTACTGAAGGCCTGATCGATCTTTTTCTCTCATCATTGCTCAGTTGGGAAGACATAGATGTGCTGACACACACACAAAAAAATCTGTTCGCTTTCTAACTGAATAACTCAAAGGGTTTTCAGTGATTCTTACGACAAATGGTGTCAAGATGGCTAGATGTCTTATCTGAAAACCTGTAAAACGGAAACTCAGTTTGCTGTTTTTTTTAGATATTAAACATTTTGTGGTATGGACAATTATCCCCTGTTGTTACACGATTTGGACAATTTTGCTGTTATACCAGGTATATCGAGAGTCACCATTCTATGTGAGGCGCAAATATGCACCTGTTTGCAATGCGTTTACCTCATATGTTAGCGCGCTGCTTCACTTGACTTCTCTGCTGCTCTGATGCGACACGGAGTACACAATCTATTTTAGTATCATCTGTGTTAATCCCAGTACATACTGGGGTCAACACAGATCAGTTTCTCATACAATCAAATACTACTACTACTACTACTTTAGACCATCTGGTATATCAAGCAAGAGATTTAGGGCGAGACGATGTACACGGTTTTGGGAAACTAAAAACGCCCACCAATAAAGATGCAAATGTCGCTAGGGCGTGAGCATTGGTGTGCCCAACTTCGATCGAGAGCAGAATAACCGAATATTAATGGGGTAAGATTGTGCCATAATCTCACAGAAGTTCTGAGAATGAGAAATATTTCTTCAAATGTGACGCCTCAAATTTTTAAATATTCCCGAGATGGTGCTGAGAAATTTTGTTTATATAGTCGCTATTGGCTCTTTTTTTTTTTAAATGAATGGTCACCCCACCCCATATAAGGCCGAAGAAACACTTGCGGTAGATCGTTACTGAAGGTGTGTTGTCAGAGCTGTAAGTATAAGAGACGCTCTTTCTGAGGATATTTTTCTAAAATTAATTCACCGCAATCAAGTTGACAGTGTCACTAAGACGGAGGAGAATTAGAAGCCTTTAGAAGGAACTGGAAACCCAATCCTAAAAAGGAAACAAGGGATAAACATCTACTCCTGTTCTAAAGCCAAAAAAAAGAGAATTATGAACCGAACGATAGGATAATTTATCTAGACCTTTAAATTAGGTGAGTAAGAGAACACTTAGGCATAGACTTGAACAGGTTAAGGTATTCATTTTGCGAATCGGTTCCTTAAAGAAGCGGTTTGTGGAAAGAAACTGTTCGGGTAGAACTTCTTCCTTACTAATGGAATACGAAGAGAACGACAGTGTTTGCCTCAGTTGTACACGGCGAGTCCTCGAGTGATCTTAATAATGAATATAAAATCTTTCCCTCGGAGACGGCGAATCTTATTGAGCAGGATCGAATAAATCGTCTCTCATTCATCCGGATTGGACAGAGAGAAAAATAATCTGTTTATTGGAGTCATTCCGCAGACAACTTGACAGACGGTCATTTGATTAAAGCTAGGAAGGCCACCGAAAGATCTAACACCTGCATTAGATCAGTGACTGATTAATTGTAACTCAGCTACTCGCAACTAATCAGATTACTAGACCCAAAACACACCGCCATTTAATTGCTCGATTAAAAAAATATTGGCTGTAATTGAATCTTCATATCGATCATTTGGTAAACATTGACCTTCATACCCGAAAAAACAAACGGTGTTTTAAAAGTATGGTTTTTCCATTGACACCGCTATTATTTTAACTTCGTTTATTCCTTCGACAATGTTCATCCATAACATTTAAAAAATTATTTACATTATATAAAGTTTTATTATTTACCACCTTATAAAGAAATGAAGGCGAAAAGAAATATTTTGATTCAAACATTAAAAAAATGTATCAACACATGTAAACCATCTACAACGCAATAAGTTTTAAAACTACGACAAACTGTCAATTTTATCTACTTTCGCACCATGGGCAATGATTGATGTTTTAAAAAGTGATGACAAGAATTTAAATAAAACTTGAACACATGAAATTAAAATTAAAACAAGAAATAATTTGGGATATAAAATAATCTGAGTAAAAAATAATTATTATGCCCAGAAAATCATGTTGATTCAAATTGTGTGTTATTCATTTATATAAAATTATGAATAAAAACTATTTTTATTGTTATTTATAAAACGTTAAATATATTTTATATTGTACATGTTTTAGATATCTTAAATAATGTATGTTGTTTAATTTTTGAATAAAAAGCTTTCTTTTTACTTTTATTTTTTTATAAAATATTAAATAATGAATCTTTATAAAAGTTAAATAATTTTTATATTCTTGTAGATAAACATTGCCAGGGGAGTGAACTTAATTAAGATAATAACGGTGTTAATGGAAAAAAAACGTCCATTCCCAACACCGTTTTTTGCAGGTACGAATGTCTGTGTTTGCCGATTATTTAATGATGTGTATAGATCGATAAAAACTCATTGATTTAGTATTTTTCAGTGGGTTTCTGTTGTTTTATACTACAATCGACCAACTTGCAGAGTTGATAGTTGCAATTTCTTAAAAGAAAAAACATTATTAATCAGTCTTTTAAGTTTTGACACCTATATTGTTTAAATTCCAACTATATTAGTGAAACACTGCTCAGTTATTTTCCGTGCCAACGTCCACTCTGGAAGCTCTACTTCAAGTACAGTTCAAAGAATTCTACATTGCAATGTTATACTATTTCTTGTAATTTGATCTTTTTTTTCTTCAGAACAAGGACGTTCTTCGATGCTCTCCAGAATTTTTCGTTTTTTTATCGTTCTAAATAAATGTTTATTCTTTGAGAGTTCATATTGGTATCTGTTCTTCTATTCAAACTCGTTCAGGAGATTAATCGCTTTTTTGTCAGTGTTACTCTTGTCGTCAGTATGTCCTGTGAGTTTTATATTATCCAAACCTACCTTCCTCATTATGTCAAATTTCTGAACCTGGCACTAATTATATGTTTCCTTGTAGTACCTATTTTCCTATAAGCTTCTACATTGTCCAGGTACTGTTAGCATTTCTTGATAGAACTAACATCTCTATCAATTCAATACAAAGCTTCATCTGTAGGGAGGTTCTGCACAGTTCATTACCGGCTTACTGCCACATCAGGTTGAAACGGCGTTTCCCGTACGATCACCGAAAATAAGTAACGTCGAAACTCGTCATTACATAGATGGGTATCGCTTGGGAATACCAGGTGCTGTAACCTTGGAAGTGCGAGTGGTGTCATGGATAATGGCTTCGAATTGTTCATCGGTGAGCCGTGTTCCCATTACTTTTGGGTTCGATTATCTTTATTTACGCGGAAATCACCTTCTGAAAGTTATGAATCCATTTTTACTAACCCCCACAGCTATGGGTTAGATAGTAAGACATGTATCTCTAAACCATCATCATCTCCAAAACAATTATTACTCTCTAAAATATATTATGGCTTTAAATAACATGCAAAGGGTTGATATGCCATAAATAAAACAACTAAATCAATATCCATTGCCGTAGAGATAATTACACATTAAATAGCACTCTTCTTTCTTTCTTAGGACAATACGTTGTCTCTTAATACTTTGCTTAGTTTCTCGGGGGCATCTTTTGCTGTTCTTATTTGCTATCGAATTTATGTGTTATACTTCAGTTGTTACGATGATCACATACAATTAAATTTCTTTATCTTCGGGGTAACACTTGATAGTCATTCAACCTAACGTCCGTTGCTACTTTTTCTAAGAGGTCGTTCTGTATTTATTGTAAGTCTGCCGTCAATTATATGTATTCCAAAGAAATAGGAATACGGTCTTGGTCAACAGATTGCCTAACTCCTTTAAAGCCAGTGCAAGCTTGCTTCCATATCATATCATTCGCCATAATTCATCTCTTTTTTTTTATTAGTTCTATTCAAGTGTCATATTTCCGCTCAAGAGCCACTCAAGGTAGATTGAATGAGTGTTTCATGGAAATAGTAAACCGATCTGATTTAGATGAAAACGATGAAAAGTTTGAGTAACGTGTTTTGTAAATATTGTAGGCGGTGACATTACATATATATACGAATTTGGTGAATGACTGCGTCTATTTGTGTGCTTTTGTGTGGGACTGTCTGCATTTTTAAAATTTGATATATGTATATATATATATATATATATATATATATATATATATATATATATATATATATATATAGCAAGAGAAAAAACAGAGAAAGGGCATGTAAAACTACACATATATTCGACATAAAAATTGTTTGTTTTTAATGTTTGTTAATACGTGGACAAAAAACTAAAGGGAATAATAGATGGCGGAATAGTTGAAATTTCCCGATATTGCATATGTTTTTGAGCAGTTTAAGAAAAATAATTCTAACGCACCCACACACGCTCACACGTCACACCCACTAACATATATATATATATATATATATATATATATATATATATATATATATATATATATATATATATATATATATACATATATATATATATGTATGTAAAATTGTTTGAATCTGTATCTATGTCAGTATATATAAACACAATGTTTATTAATATCCAGACGTATATGTAAACATATGTAATAGGTTTTATACTGTTATATATATATATATATATATATATATATATATATATATATATATATTAAACAAGCGACACAAAGGCAGACTTACACAAATACACACAAATATATGCTTTTCTATACTGTTTACTATCTGTTATACACACATATTATGATATTCATCTGTATATGCACACACATTTTGATATGCATCTCTGGCAAACATAGAGACACAGACGTATACACACAGACACACTCACACACATATAAACACACACACAGACACACAGACACACACACACACACATATATATATATACATATATATATATATATATATATATATATATATATATATATATATATATATATATATATACATTGAGATTAAATTTTATATGCTAATGGAACGGAAGCCATCTCATATCTTCCTGATCTTTGACGCGTCTTTGCAACACCCCAAAGCCTTTTTTTCTCAAAACTCCATCTTTGCATCTTAATATTAAAATAAAATAAATGTTGAAAACTTTTAATATTTACACATTTGCAATCATAATAATAATAATAATAATAATAATAATAATAATAATGATAATAAACCACATATCTGAAACTGAAGTAAATGATATCATCTTACAGTTTTCTGAATTAAAAGAAAGAAAATAATTTTCGCTTCCCATATCGCAGAAACTTCGCGTAGAATTCCATTTTTCTGCTTTTCTCGGCGTCTGTTTTCACAAAGATCTTTGGCTACATTTATTTTATTTTCTCGTTGTTTTTCTCGTGAACAAGACATTTGTTTTCAACCTCATATATTGGAATATTTCTAAGATAGTTTTCCTTCTTAATTCATATCCTGGGAACTCATTGATTACCGAATTCACTCATTATTATTTTATTTTTTTAAATCCATTTTTCCTTTATTGAATTTTATATCTTTCCACGTTTTTATTGTTACACTGATTAATTTACCAGCTTAATCATTAATTGATCCTTCTTTTTTTCCAATTTACGGTTTCACTTTCTGTTTTCTTTTGCCATTCTTACACAATGTTATTCTTTTTAATACGATTTAAAAGGAAGAGGCATACGACAAGGACGTGTCTTCTCAGCAGAAGTACTTAAACTTTATATTGAGATGATCCTAATAGAACTAGGAGTTCTGACAGTATGTATTATTGCTGGACGCAGTGTTAAACAAACAAGATGTAGAGATACAACAGAAAGGAAACTCCAGCTAGTAATGTTGGACGAAATGACTAGACATGTATTGCTAGAAGACAAATGTATGATTTTCTGCGAGAGGAACAATCCAAGACATGGACAATAAATAGCAAATTAATGTATGTATAAAAACCATAATATATGGGAAGTGTTTTAACAGAGGAATGGAAAAATGACAGTAAAATTTCATTGGAATAGCGAAAGCTGTCTGCTGAAAAATTAGATAGGGGAGCCGCAGCGCCCCTATTTTCCTTGTACTTTAGATATGCTCTGTGTCATATCATTTCAATCCCTCCTTACTTTTTATGAGCCCCAGAAATTTTAACTCTCCTTTTTTGATTCTATGTATAAGTGTCTTTTTTGTTTCCACTTTCTTTAAAATTTCCTGATTGCTTACACGCTCTGCCCATCTTGTTCTCAGATTCTGTTGAGTCTCGACGTATGGTTCGTTCTACTTCGTCGCCATTGTTGAGTCTTGACTCATTGTTGAATCTCGCCTATTGCATGGAATAATAATGCAACACAAAATGTACTTAGAACAAGAATGTATTATAACAAGAAAGTGTACACAATGAGTACATATAGTATTTCTGTATATTTCTAGGAAGACGTTCCTGGAGAATGTGTTGACTAGTCGCAGTCGATCAGAGTCTCTAGTTGGATCTCGTGATTCCTTCCCTTCGTCCTCCGGTACCAACCATTATTTATATAGTTGGTAGTCACCTATGCAGATTAGGTGGATCCTACACAACAGATTCCTTCTACAAAATTATATTTCGCTTGCTTGGAATTGTCCAGCATTTACTACCATGGAAGAGGGTGGATATTATACAGTTCGGAAATGTTATCTTTGTTTCTAACGAAAATATAGTACATTTCTTAGCTTTTGGGATGCGTTTTTTTTTTTGCTTTCCTCACTTTTGTATATAAACAGTTGAAACAAAATAAAATCCACATTAGCTTGATAAAGTGACTGGGACAAGAAATGGCTGGTAAACTTTATAGCCTAAAAAAACTTTTACTCACCACCGAGAACCCTACCCGCCTCGCATTAGATGTCGGATGCTCAACTCCACGCCTGGTTTGTCTCACACTGTTCACTGACCTGAGATGGAACAAATTGAATCAATAGCTTCATCTACTGCAAGTAAAGTTGGTTCTATGTGTTGCGCCAGAAAAAATTTTATTGCTTGAGTCCATTCTTCAAATCGATAAATCAGTCATTTGACCTTGCATAGAATACTGCTGCCATATATGGTATGGAACCCCCGCTGTTCGTCTCAAGGTCATCGACAAAATCCAGAGAGGGATATGCAATGTGATTGGTCCTTATCTGGCATCTCGGCTATAGTCGCTCTCTCACAGACGTGCCGTCGCTTCCCTCTGTCTTTTCTACAAATACTTTCACGGTAACTGCTCCGACGAGCTACTTTCGCTGGTTCCCAAACTGCATGAATTTAAGCGTGCTACTAGGTTGGCTCCTCAGTCCCACACTTTCGCTGTCGAAACGGATAAATGCGGCTGTGTCTTCTACTCCAATAGCTTCATGTCTCGCACTTCCTGTCTGTGGAACCCCCTTCCTATTAATTACTTTAAAATAGCCATAACCTTCTATTATTCAAATGCAATATCAATCGACATCTTCAAATGCATTGGTCTATTTCCCATCCTTCTCTTCATCCTTCCCTCTATCACACCTCTTTACTCTTGCTACCACTCTTTATAACCCTTTGCGTGCTAGTAGTCTCCTGCCTTGCTTGGGGTGTAATACTTTTTAAAAAATCTCTTAAAACACTCCCCATATTTTTAAACTTCTGTAATTGTTCGTATCTTAGTTTGTTTTTATTTTTTTCTTCCACTGCAGAAAATTAAAAACACTGGAAACCATTGATATTTTCACGGGTTCTAACAGAATAAGCTCATTTTGAATTAGGAAAATAATACACCTTTTTACACGAAATTTAGAACATTCATTAAACGTACTTACTAATTGTATGACCGATCACTTACTCACGTCTACCTGGTTTATGTATTTTTTCCGCCTTCATTTGGGTTGAGACAGGATTTTTGGTTTCGCTTATGTCACAATACCTAATATTTTTTTTAAAAGTTGCTATTATTGCTGACAGTTCAGAAATTAATCGCTGTAATATATCTCCTTGATGAAGAAAATTGCATGCTGATCCTATTTTATGGTTCCACGATGGGTCGGATTGGGAGACTATGTTGATGCCATAGCTGTTCGTAGTTGGGATAAGAATGATCTTGAACACAAAATCAGCATCCGCTATCAAGTATTCCAAGAAATGTGCCCCAAGAAAACAAAACAGAAACTATGATCTGGGATGAGCATTGATGGCACCTAGCCTCAATCCATCATAAAAACTTATTTTTTCCTTCTTTTTTTTAAAAATATTTTCACTTTAATGTTCTTTTATTTTACTTTTTTTAATTTTCATTTTAATGTTCTTTTTTTTTTACCTCGATCAATTATAAAAAAAAAAATTAGTATAGGAGAAAATAAAATTAAATAGGCTGCGCTAGTTGTAGTTTCAGCCGAACAGCAAATTGCCATACAACCAGTTGAAGTAAAAAAAAATGTTGAGAAATCGCGTCATTTACTTAAACAGCCTCCTCAGATCGAGACTTTAATATGGATGTTATGCATGACGCTAAACCCGTTGAGAAATATCTAAACGATCACCTGTGTGCAATTGCTTTCTAAGATCAATTGCTTTCTAAGATGTAGTTTCAGCATAAATGAAAACTGCCACAAAACCAAATCATTACTTTGAAAACTCGCGTCATGTACTGCTTTCTAAGATCAACTGCTTTCTAAAATCAATGGTTCAAAATAATTTTGATCCAACCTTATGAACTGACTCTACAGAATTAGGTATATTACGAACTAAGCCATTTATCCCCGTAGACTAAATATCTACGGGGACAGCTTGTTCTTATTACGGTGTCTAGGGATTTCTAGTCATTTCTTTTTAATTATCCTGTTTCCATTGAGCGCAAATATATCCGTACTAAAGATTGAACTCACATTTGAACTCTCTTTTCAGTTTTCTCACCTTTTGTCTCTGAAGTTCGTTTTTTAAATTTTCCCTACTTGATAACTGTTGTATTAAATAATCTTCATGAATATTTTGAACTAAATCCTTTATTTAATCTACGGAGATTAATTCAGTTGTACGCGTTTATAAATTACTATTTTTTTTATTACTTCACGGTTTTTGCTTTTTCTATTTCCATTGAGACTAAATATATCCATACTATCCGTACCAGAGATTGCTAACACTAAATTCACTAACCTACATTTAATCATCGGGAAAACTGCATAGAAAAATAATACTAATTAAAAGTTTTACTATAATTAATGTTTTTCCATGTACTTTTCTAATTCATTATTTCTCATCTATATATATTCATTCTTTCTCTTTATAAAAAAAATAATGTTTTGTATTTCTTTTTTTTTTTTTTAAATATTTGGTCCTTTTTTTCTTGTCTTTTTATTTCTGACTCTTAGGCCTTGGTTTATTTAATTTAATTTGATTACATTTTTTTTATTCTTTTTCGAATTTTCCTTCTTCCTATTCGTCATTTTGTGTTTCGTTAACATTTTTTCACATTTGTTTTTCTCGTAAAACTCTTTTTTAACTGTTCACTTCCATCTATCTATCTATCTATCTATCTATCTATCTATCTATCTATCTATCTATCTCATGCTCTTCCTATCTATCTATCTATCTATCTATCTATCTATCTATCTATCTATCTCTTTTGCAGATCTACCCCTCTTTTGTCTCTCCAGCTATTTTTGATTTTCCCAAACTCGAATGACGAATTCAGTCACACATGTTTCTCTGTCAGCCTTCTGGAAACTCAATTTTTACTGAAGTTTTCGTACGTTTTTTTTTGTCCAGGTTTCTTTTTTCCACGAAATTTATGCATCGTTCATTTCTTCTAATAAAAATAAATTCGTTATTTGATTCTTCTTTCTTCTTTTGCTTCATTCTCATTATCTTTTTTCTGATCTTCCTCTAGTCTTTTTATCCATGAAAGCATTTCCCTCATGCTTCTGTTTAAATTCTCTTCCATTTCTTCTTCTTACTCAGCGACATTTCTTTACTTTTAGTTTCTTTTCTTGTCGTCTCCTGTCCAATGATTCGCCTTCTTTCATCGTTATTCATCACTTCTTAATTATCGTTAGCCTTCTCTTTCCATTACGCAGCCTCCTCTTCATTCCTTCTCCTTGTCTTTCCCGTAATCATCAATCCTTCTTAACTCCCATCAATTCTCGTCTTTTAGTCTATTTTCTCTTTGTAGCGTTGCAGCTCAGACCAAACCCCATGTTCAATCCCTGGTTGCAGTTTATTCTAGTTGAACGCTTGTGACCTAATACGAGGAAAATAATTATTTAGTCGGATCGTTACCCAAGAAAGAAACAATGCAACGAAATTGTGGCAGCCGGCAAATTATATTCAGTTGCAACCCACTCGTAAGCGCCGACTGTAGACGAATGAGGAAAAGGAAGAAACTTCGGGGTCGCGAACGGTCTAATCGTTGTTTGCCTTCCTTTCGCGTGGTCGGCGAGCGGTCTTCTACTTGAAGCTGCTAGGGACCACTGTCTTATAGAAAACAAAACGTTCTTCGTTATGTCAGCTTTCGTCTAAAAAATTAATTCCACCGCCCTAACTCCTAATTCTCTCCACTGAGCTGAACTTCTTTGTCAGGGTCGGTTGCCGTGGTTCTTGGGAGGTCGGCTCCACTCCGCCGATTTTCTTTGTCAAGACAATAATTGTCAAAACCATTTCTGCAAGACCTTCCAGATGTATCTTTAACACGATACCAGCTGACAACTGATATCGCTACCATTTTCCTTTTCCTCCTACTCCTTCTCTTCATGTCTTACCGCTTCTCTGTCCATTCCTCACCAATTCATCATCTATATTTCATCTCTGTTTGATTTTTGTCGCCTCTTTTTCGAATATGCCTCTCGTCTTCCTACTTTATAAGTAATATGTCTTTCATTCCAGACTTTTCTACCATTTTATCGCCATCTTTTTCAGTCTTATCTGTCCCACCTTTCACATTTCTACGTAATCGAATACTTTTTCTCATTGGTTTTATTTTCGTATCCTTTTTATTTGCCAGCTGGGTTTTCTTGTTTTTCATCTTGTTTTTCATCTTGTTCTTTTTCATCGTTCTCTTTTCATATTCTTCTTCATCTTCTTTTTCGTCTTTAACTTGTTTTTCTTCATCTTCATCTTCTTTTTCTTTTCTTCTTCTTTTTATATCTTCATTTTTTCTTCTTTTTTATCTTCATTTTTTCTTCTTCTTTTTCATCTTTTTCATGAATCTTCTTCTTCAAAATCTTCTTCATCTTCTTTTTTCTTTTCTTCTTCTTTTTCATCTTCTTCTTCCTCTTCTTTATCTCCATCTACTTTTTCTTTTTATTCTGCTTTTTTTCTTCTTTTCAATCTTCTTCATCTTCTTTTTAGTTCTTTTTCTTCTTCTCTTTCATCTTCTATATCTTCTTTTTGCTTCTTTTACTTCTTCTTTATCATTTTCTTCTTCCTCTTCTTCATCTCCATCATATTTTTCTTTTTTTCTGCTTTTTTCTTTTTCTTCTTCATTTCAATCTTCTCCACCTTCTTTTTTGTTCTTTTACTTTTCCTTCTTCTCTTTCATCTTCTATATCTTCTTTATATATTTTTTGCTTCTTTTTCTTCTTCTTTTTCATCTTCTACTTTTTCATCTTCTTCTTCCTCTTCTTCATCTCCATCTTCTTTTTCTTTTTCTTCTGCTTTTTCTTTTTCTTCTTCTTTTCAATCTTATTCATCTTCTTTTTAGTTCTTTTTCTTTTCCTTCTTCTTTTTCATCTCCTGTATCGTCTTCATCTTCTTTTTACTTCTTTTTCGTCTTCTCTTTCATCTTCTTCATCTTATATTTCATCATTATCTTTTGTTTCGTCTTTTCATGTTCTTTTCTACAGCTTTTTTTTCTTCTTCCTTTTCATTTTCTTCTTCTTTTTCAATTTCTGCATTTTCTCCATCTTTTTCTTCTTCTTTTTCATCTTTGTTCTCTTTCTCCCCTTCTTCTTTACCCTCCTTTCCCTATGTTCCATCTTCTGTTTGCATATCTTATTTGATTCTCTTTGTAAACCATACACTTATTTGACAAATTTTTCTTTCAAATTCAATAATTCATCCAAGTATTTTTCCTACCATCGTTCTTTTCTTTTCTTCTTTTTTTTGGTTATCGCCTCTGAATTCTAGCGCATGGCATTATCGCCTTACACCTAACAGACTTTCAGCGCACAAGCTTTACTTATGTTATACTGTGTTTTTTTTTTTCGGCCGATTCCCACCGACTGGCTACAACTCCTTTTTCCAGCAGCCGAGTATTTATCTCATGTACTATGCACTTGATTTTTTTCTCTTTCCTTCCGCCCTCTCTCTCTCTACACACACACACACACACATATATATATATATATATATATATATATATATATATATATATATATATATATATATATATATATATATACATAATGCTGTTTAAAATTTATGTTAAAGGAAAGTGAGAATGGGAGATAGATCGTTTATTGATATACAATGTCATCGTGAGAATTCACACTGGATTCGGACTGTCAATATTACGCTTCAATGGGAACATTTTTTCTGAAACCACATTGAATACATCTATCTATCTATCTATATATCTATCTATCTGTTTGTCTGTCTTTTTGAAGATGTACCTATATGCATATCTACAGCTTTTGAATATTTACCTATATGTCTATCTATGGTTTTTGCCGATTGACCTATTTGAAAATCTTTAGATCAGTCGTTCTATCTATCTATCTATCTATCTATCTATCTATCTATCTATCTATCTCTTTTGCAGATGTACCGATATGCTTCTCTATAACTTTTGAAGATTTACCTATATGTCTATCTATGGTTTTGGCCGATTACTTTTTTGAACCTTTTTAGATCAATCGCTCTATCTATCTATCTATCTATCTATCTATCTATCTATCTATCTATCTATCTATCTATCTATCTATCGTTTTGAAGGTGTACTGATATGATTCTCTATAGTTTTTGAATATTTAACTATATGTCTATCTATGGTTTTGGCCGATTAACCTTTTTGAACCTTTTTAGAGCTATCTATCTATCTATCTATCTATCTATCTATCTATCTATCTATCTTAATATTTTTCGATATAATACAATTTATACAAAATCATTTCCATTTATTCGTCGATTCGCATATATGCTGTTGTTTTGGTTACATTCACCACGTTGTCATTCCATTTTTTCATCTGATCTGTCCAATTAATTATTTCCGAGCCTCTTTAGGACATTGTTGGAACACTTCCCATCATTCCCTGTGCGCGGAATGTTCTTTCTCTAAAGAAATAGGCCCATTCATCAAAACCATGCAAAACCATAGAAAACCAAATAAAATGTATGACTTTTTGTTTTCGTAACTTCACAGTTTCAACATTTTCACACGTCTGATGTCTAACACAAATTAAATTTAAAAAATTAATTCAAATCAGAAGGAAGGAAAGAAAACATTTTAAATATTCTTGTTTTTACATTTTCAGTTATCGACTTGCTTTCTCTGCGAAAGTCTGTTTCAACTCGACCCGTTCTCTGCATGCTTAAACCATTTTCTGTTATTTGGTTCTTCTTTCTAAGAGCTTTCATTTTTCTAAATGAAAGTAGCGAAAGAGAATTCGGCACCGTTTAGGTGTTCTTCTGGGGCGGAGCCTCTTCCCACACATACTTTATCGCTATTTCCATAGCAAATATTCCGATGGCCTATATTCTTCAGTTGCACCGTTCAGACATTTACGGTTAGGAAATACCATGCTAGCTCCAAAGAGTAACAATCAGCCTCTCTTCCTGTCTTACTCCCAGTAAAACTGTTTATTGGGCCTCATAAACTTCATTGTAAAAAAAGGGAAAGAAAAATTTCAAATATAAAGAAAAAATTCCACTCTTATTATTCCAAGAACTGATACTTATGAGAAAAATCTCCGCGTGATTGCTTTCCTGAGCACTATAAGCTTATAATCCTCAAATCAGGGTTCAATCATTCCAGGTGTAACAGGAAAGTTAACCAAATCGTGTAACAACAAAATTGTCTAATTGTCAGATTAAGCTTCGAGCCGTTGTATATTAGAAATGATTAAGGATATCTTACTGGAATTCGCCGAGGTTTTTATAACACTATTGGACTTTATTGTAAGAAGTAAACACGTATAATTACTCTCGAAGTTAAACAGAAGGATCGTGATCATCATAAATGAAAATGACATGTTAATCATTAATTAATCATACCTAAGGATCGGGAGATTATGAAAGACTGAAGTAAAGTTATATATATATATATATATATATATATATATATATATATATTATTCCAGGATCATTTTCCAACTCATTCAAGAGGATCTTCGTCCTCTAATCTTCTAACTTTCTGTTCGGAAGTACCAAGATGTTTCACAGGTTTCACCTACGATTTCATTTTCAAGTCTTTTTTTACTGCTCTTTGGACTGTCATAGTTGAAACTCCTACTCACGTGCCAAAATTCTTATTCTTTGAGTTGGATCTTATCTCTTTTGCTCTAAGTTGAAATGATGATCACTCTTCCTGTTGTGACCTGATCCAGTTTTCCTCTCTATTGTTCCCTCTTTTTAAAACTTATTCGCCGTTCTCTTGATGGTTCTTGAACGCACTATGAAGATGATAGCCAGAGTATGAATGTTGGTAGCATTACTGAAGGCCTGAATGATATTTTATTTTCTCACCATTGCTCAGTTGGGAAGACAGTGGGTCTGACACAAAACGATTTTAACTTCTTCTCTTTCCAGCTGAATAACTCAATGGATTTTCAGTGATTCTTACGACAAATGGTGTCAAGATGGTTAAACTCAATGGACAATTATTTGGTTACACGATTTGGACAATTTTGCTGTTACACCCGGTATATCCTCCATATCGTTGTAAACTTCACTTTCTACTACACACTCTTTAATTCATATCGCACACTTTATTCTTCATGGTCATTAAAACAGTAATCCTCTACCGTGAGTGTCTCTCGAACATTGTGTTGTGTTAACATTAATGCTAAAAACTACAGCAGTAAGTGTCAGCAAAAATGATTTGCAGTTTGTTTTGGACATAGAAAAGTTTAAAATATGTAACTGCTTCTTTTATGTGTCCAATTCCTTTAATATTTAGGCACTTATGACTCTCCATATTTTTTTATACTTTATAGCTCTAAGCAGTATTTTCACTCTTACTATCGTCTCCAGTCCCTGTTGTGCAATTCCGCTTGTAGGCTATTTAATATTTCCCAATTTTATTTTTGCTTTTAATATATCCTGCGAATGTCAAATTATCCAAGCCTTCTTTCCTCATTATGTACCCCAGAATTTTCGTCTGTCAGTTTCTGATTCAATCTACAAACGTTTTTTTTTGTTACGATTTCTTCTTAAAAGTTACTCGTGTCTCACATCCTCCGTCTCTGGAATAATGAGCATCTTCCTGTGTACCGGATCCACGAGGAAATTTTCCAGCGTACACTGGCATATACGCTGGCAAACTATATTCTTTTTGAATGTAGCTTCCGTTGCACAGTGAATGCAGTCCGGATAGGGCCAAGCGCGCATATTATTGAAGTACGCATTAAACATTCACCACTGCAGAACGAGGTGCAAATACGTGATCTCTCTGCGAATAGGAAAGCGGCCGGGAAAGGTGAATTCTAAAAATGGTTATCTTGAAGTTGGTAACAGAACTGGAGTAAATGTTTCGAGAATCGACTATAAGTACAATCGAGTTCCTTCGGGATATAATCATTAGACAAAACAAAACGGCTATATGACGGCTTATAATGAAAGCAACAAAATCAATGATTTATTTGATTTTTACGCTTACTTACAGCTAGAAAATATTTTTAGATTGTAAGGATATTTTTGAGATAATAATATTTTAGTGATACAATTCTTCTAATTAACCCATTGTTGAAGGGTGAAAAGGTGGTATCAAACATTTCCCAAGAGTTTTTTTTTTTGTTTGGTTTATTTTTGTTTTATATCAACCTCAACAGGTCATTTAATGCCGACCAGATTCTTAGGATAATTTCGTATGAAATGAATGTATTCTTTGTAAGAAATAAGTTTGTAGAAGATTAGGTTTCATTCACATAGAGTTTTTTTTTTCGGGAGGCAAATGTATTGCTGCTATTAGAAATTTAAAAAAAAATACATTGCTGGTATTTTTACTATAAAACTCTATTTTTATACTCTCATGGTATTTTGGCTCCAGTTTTGAGATTAACCACTTGCCCATAGCTGTAGCTCTAACAGGTGCTACCAGCACCCAATCAGAGAGGACCAGGGACCAACAACCATTAAGATGTGGTGCCACGCTCCTCAAAACTTCCCGATGAGAAACCTTGCTGCCAGATATAGTTTATCGTCATACACAGCATATTTGTGTTCAAGTGAATATAACAAACCCAACCTGTATTTAATGGCGAAATCTAAATATTTTTGTACACAATTTTATTTTATTTTTGGAGATAATAGTTTGTTGATATAATTCTTACTAATTTACCCGTAGCTGGAGGAGAAGAATTGAATTCATACCTTTTCTAAGAATATTTTAAGCGTAAGTGAATATAACTAACCCGACTGGAATTGGAACTCGGCTCTCCATTACACCAAGCTTACAACACTTTATATTCCCAAGAGGTCACCCACCTAGGTACTGACCAGTCTTAACGTTACTTAACTTCGGTGATTGTACGGGAATCGGCGTTTAAACAAAATATGGCCGTAAACTGACTATAATACACTACTTTTAAACAATGACATTTTATACGCCTTATGAACAATTTGCAAGTTATTTAAAGAAATTATTTTTAGATTGTAATATTTTGGGGGGAAGATAATAATAATAGTTTAGCATTATTTGTCTTATTAATTAACCCTAATTTGGTGGCAGAAAAGATTGATACATACCTTCTACAAGGTTATTGGCGCCTAGGTGAATATAACAAACCCAATCGGAAATGGAACTCGACTCTCCGATTAACAATTTTGAGCCATTATCAATTACACCACCCGCACATCGAACCTGGCAGCACCTGGTATTCTCATGCAGTAACCTATCTACGTACTGACCAGGCTGCTCGATATTACTTAACTTTGTAATCGTAAGTGATGATGTCATTCGTTTTCCTGACAATTTCATTTCCATTTAATCTTTATTTAAAAAAAAAACTATTATGTAAATAATATTATAATAATAATAAAACCTAACCCTAACGTTGTATAATATTTATACATTACACCCTAATCTTTATTCGGTAAAAATTTCATTGCTAATCATGCATTACTTTTTAAGTAATACACATATTTATGTCTTTGTTGTCTCCGTTCCTTATATTATGGCCGCTACTGTATATATACAGGAATACTTAATGAGTAAAGAAAATATGGAGAATTCGTCAGTCACAGAACATATCGAAGTAATCGGAAAGTCGAGTTCGAATTATAGCCGTGTTCATTACATTCTCTTATGGGCTTATACCCTTGAGAAAATTATAGGTCCATGTGTTCTCCCCTCAGCTATGGCTAAATAGCAGGACACATTGCTCCCTATAGTATTGTGAGGCAACTGGCTTGGAAAAAGGGACAACTCTGAATTCAAACCTGTGGATGGTCATTTATGGACCTTGTGACATGGTGTACGTGAATTATCTGTATTTAGCTCTCACAAAAATAGTCGTCAGTTCTTCACAAGCCATCACCACAATAACAAAACCATATCTGATGGTCGGCTGGGACTTTGTTTCTAGGAACTGACCCGTTGCACATTCATAGGTCGATAGAACGACGGAAGATTCTTCCATATAATAATAATAATAATAATAATAATAATAATAATGATAAATATTATTATTATTATTATTATTATTATTATTATTATTATTATATAAACAAACTGAAATTATTTGAAAATGTTCTCGTTTAAGTAAAGTGCTTGTTTGTTTATATAATAATAAAAATGTACTTAGAATAAAATGTATTGAAACAAGAAAGTGTACACAATATTTACATATAGTCTTTTGTATAAGTACATTTTGTGTTTGCATTATTATTCCATGCATTAGTCAAGTTTCAACACTGACTTTGTCGAAAAGAAAGAGAAATGTTTCTTACAATGTTTAGCAGATCATCTGAACATATTCCCATATCTGTTATTTAGCAAACAATAAAGAAATCTGTAAGTTTTTTTTTGCATTTAAATTCTTCAATTTAATTTTTTTTAAAGAAAAGCCTCTTATCTCTGATATATTCTTTTTTTTCCACCGTGTTACTGTCGATGGCAGGAAGATAGTACTGCTTGAATTTTCGCTGCTAAATACAATTTGATCCAATTACCTACGCGCTTTCCGACTTCCTACACACTTACAGGCTCGGCATAAGTATTTATGGATAGTCTTATGTAAACGTAAACGTGCAAATCTCTTCTGACAAGAGTGCTAATGAAGTTAACATCTGATTTTACTTTGGCCACCAGGTCTTTTCACAAATTCATAACCTTTGCATGTCATGCTAACTTTTTTTTTAAAACTCATACCTCCCGGCTTCTATTCTGGGAACCATTAACAGAAGCTTTTAAATGTTTTTGCTGACTTTTCAACCAACTCATAAATATTCAGGGAACTACATTTGCCTTCACAGGATGAAACGCGTCGACTAAAATGGTTCTCTATATTATTCTGAATTACTTTTATTCATCTATCTATATATATATATATATATATATATATATACACACACACACACACACATATATATATATATATATATATATATATATATATATATATATGATTGGCTACTCATATTCGTCTATTAGGTCAACAAGCCGCTAGCAAGGATTCCGTCTACCCGATTTCACTGTCAACCCGTGGTATGGTTTTCAGGTACTTTCCAAAGGTACCGCACGCTGTGGCGGCCCCACTTCAGACCGATAACACCGGGAAGTCTACTTCTTGACAAATCAATCGTGGCGACAGAGAATTCGAGACACGCACCGACACCGAAACCCCAAAGCCCCAGTCCCACATCAGTGGCGACAGAGGACTCGTTTAACCCCACTGGTTCCCACATCAGTGTTGAACTAGACTTTGAGCTGGCATTACTACATCAGCGAACGAAATGCAATACACAGCTACCTTTCAAGGTTATTCAAGTATGTGCAAACAATAAACGAGCAACCAAGTATCGAGAACGACTGCTTACAAAAAACTCAACTTGTGCACAAAACAAACTGACAAACTCAGTAGCTCGAAATACTACGTTCGAATCAAGTTCGAAAAAACTATTCACCAAGTCGCGCATTTAGCAAAGAGTTTAAACATTTTGATGAAATTGATTTGAATTCCTACAAATCTCGTGCATAAAATTACCCTCCCCTCATATTGATTGAGGTGAGTTTTTTCAAAAAAAAAAAGCAAAGCAAATTCTCCCAAAAGAAGGAAAAAAATCCAGTGTATTTATTTATTTTTTTGCTGTCTAAGTGATATTTTCTGCCCACACTTCTAAAAAATAATATAATAAGTGTGGAGAAAATTTAAATGGTCACATTGAAATTAACGGAACAACGGTATCTCGAAAGATCTAAACCAGCAGTTCTTATTAATTTTATTAATTGACTACTAGATTTGGTACACGGGTTTTCAAAGCAACAGTAATTGCTGTTATTGATTTATTTATTTCTGTTTTGTGTGTTCTTTCATTACTTTTCTACATATTATCTCAATATGGAAGAATTCCAAAAAATAATTGTCCAAATGTTAAAGGTCCAGATGGACCACCAACAAAAATCAGATGAAAGACAGCAGAAATTGGAAGAAAGATTCCTCAAATTACAGTCGGACCAACAAACAGACCAGAAACTTCAACAACAAAAAAGCGAAGAAAGACAGCAACTCCACCAACAAAAATCAGACGAAAGACAGCAACAATTATTTACGGAGTTACAGCAACAACAAATAGAATTCCAACAATTTACACTTCAGAAAACAGAACTACAGCCCAAACAACTTGAAGAATTACTAGTAAATTCATGTAACGGCTCTAAAAACTCTGAAAAAAAAAACTGCGAGCTATCATGTTAGGTTCATAGACTATATATATATAAAAAAGAGAAAAAAAAAGAAAAGAGGAAAACTCTTGGAAGTGGGGTGTTGCGAGTCCGATACTTTCCTACATCATGGACTCTCCCAGTCAGTACTATATTATTATGTGAATAGTAGTATCATGGGAGTAGCACCAGTAATGCGCAACCGCGTACGATACCAATATCGGACAGCACTGGATAGTAAGCTCTGCTTACTCTTACACTATTCTTTGTAACTTTTCTGTTTAATATATCTTTCTTACATCTAACCCGTGTTCCGTGTTTTCCTTCCGTGGCCCCTACTTCGGGTCCACATCAAATACAATGGGTAATACGATATTGCACTTCACGGAAAACATTTGCCAACTGATTTACAGTCATGCCTGAAATCAGTTTAGTTATTTTAGCTTTACTTAAAACTAGGTACTTTAAACTTTATAACATATTTATGCAGTTTATTTCTATCGCAAGGAAGTCTACTTCTTGACCAATCAATCGTGGTGAGATTCGAACCCGGGTCTCATGGTCAGAAAGCGAACGTTCTAACCACTAGGCCCCGCGCCCATATATGTCTACACGTTTCCGAATACACCTGTCTACTCAGGTGTCTAAATAAACACTGCTGCTTTCTTTCGCTAGCTCGGCTATACTTTTGAACTTTCACCATAGATTTTTCATGTGACTAGTCTGCGCAGACCTTAATTACAGTATCTCTGTAAGAATGTATAATCTGGCGTGGTTAGAAGTTGTAAAAGACCAGCATGCTTAAACCCGATTTCCATTTCCGAGCAGTTAACCATTAAACCACTGTAACGTCCATGCTTACAGCACCTAGTATTCCTAAGCGGTTACCCATCTAAGTACTGACACGGCCCGTCGTTGCTTAACTTCGTATGATCGTACGAAAACCGGTTTTTCAACATGATATGACCGTAAGTTCTCCAGGGCGGCGGCGATCATGTATCACCAACACGTCTTATCCTTCTAAGCCCTCAGCAATCTTTATTATTTACTATCACATACGCTCAATGTCCTGCCATCCGTGTTCACCGTCACGTTAGATTGCTACTTCAACTTGCCTCACTTGTCTTCAATATACCATGTACGTGTAAAATTCTTCCTTAGCCTCTTTCCTCATTATATCTCTCATTTCAATTCAAAGTATCATTTTTTTGTTTCAGTTTTTCTTCAAACATCTCCATTGGCCTCATGCCCAGAGGCGTCGAAGAAATACAAGAAAATGCGATGAGGCAGCTGCTTGCTACCACATAAAAGGAGCTCCAGAAAAGGCTTCCATCAATGGAAACGATGTTGAATAAATTGTATTGATTGAAAAGTGACTACTTCGAATGCGATAAAATACTGAATGTGTTATAGTCTTCTTTTCATAGCATGAGTCTTGATACTTTTTCATCACACCTCGTATTAACTCAATTCATTTTTGTACGTATGCAAGCTCTTGGCTTCCACTATATATTCTAGATTATTCTAACATCTTTCTTCAAATAAAAAAAGTTATCCTGGTAATTTAAATAGATCTTTTTGCCATAGGTTATCAAATCTTTTTGATAATGAACATATTTTACATAAAACATTTATCCCGAACCATAAAACATGACTGAAGACACGTCATGCTAATTGTGATAAAATGTTTCTTCATACATAAGTCTCTCTGGAAGACGTTATCAAATGATTTTTGCGTAATTCTGGTAATGAATATATTTTGCAGAAAAGGTTTATTCACAACCATAAAACATGATTAAAAACACGTTGTTGATCGAAACACGTTCTTCTTACCTAATAATCTTCTTATTAACTCTGAAAATGAATTGATCTGATGTAATATATCTGTCTGTTCAAACACTTATGATAAGTAATTCCTCTCTCTCTCTCTCTCTCTCTCTCTCTCTCTCTATCTATCTATACATACACACATGGATCTATTTATCGATCTACTTGTACATTTTTCCGTCTATCTATCTATCTATCTATCTATCTATCTATCTATCTATCTATCTATCTATCGCTTTCCCGAAAGTTTGGAAATTGTTTTCATTAAAAGCACGTTTTAATTATTATTCTTCTGTTTCGAAATACATAGCCTAAAAACAAGTAGCGTCACTTGAAAATGAATTCAGTTCCATCTCAAGAGAAAAGAAAAAAAAATATTGAGAAGTAAAATAAAGCATTTACTTAAAACATTTTAACAATTCTTTTTTTCCTAAAAAAAAAGAAAAGAAGAATGGAATAATGTTAATTCCAAAAGAAAAGAAAACGAAAATAAGCTGACAGAATCAGGTGTACTTTGAATTTCGGTAAACTTTGAAAAATATTTGTTTTCTGGAGAAAATTAAACGCTTCCAGTTGTTTACAGATTGATAATTTTGCTTCTTCCGCTTTCTTTTATAAATATTATGCATTTTTATTTGTTTTTTTAAAGCCACTCCATTTTGTCTCTGCTTTTTCGATGTCATAGAAAGATTTCTCTTTTCGAGTAAAGTTATCTTGTATATCTTTTGATGAAATAGGCCAAGTCTACAGAATATAACAGAATATAATACAGAAATACAGGAAGCCCATAAAGGCTCTTTGCAGTTTAAAAAAAAAATTTTACAAAATCAAATGAACAGACAAATATATGAAAATTATTAGGAAATGAGGAGTAGATATTGAATTTTTTAACTAATTTAATACACCTCAATATGGGCAACTTTAGTTGCACGAAGCACATCAAGACGATACTCGGTTTCTTGCGATGTTCCCTTCAATGGTGGAAATTGCATCATTGATCATTTAATTTAGGTCAGTGATGTCCCATATTTTTGTTCGATACACGTTATCTTTAGCATAACGCCATAAAAAGAAATCTAGGGGAGTGATAGCTGGTGAACGTCGTGGCCCGGAGATTGTGACATGCCTTCAAATCCACCAGTCTAGAAATGTTAGGTGTTCTTTTAACAGCATCTCTTTTATCAACAGAACACCTGAAATATACAAATGTAATGGGATTAAAAACTTTGATAACTACTGAGTATACAGAACAAAACAGATTACAATACCTTATCAATTGCCTTTGTGACATATTTTTTGAGATTTTATGGACACCCTGTATAAACGATAGAAATTGATTCATTTTACAATTATATAGTAATATATAATACGGAATTTAAATAAAATATAGAATAATATGATACAGAGGGTGTTCCTAAAATCTGGACACATAGGCAAAAATGAAATTTCCAACAATATTTTATTGAACTGGAATATTAACAAATAAAACCTTTAATATGATTTCCATCACTTGTGATGCAAAGGTTGTTTGCTTTGCAAAATTCCCGTGAATTCGATGCAATAATTTCAGATTTTATGCGTTCTATCATTTGTGTTGCATCTGTGATTTTCATTGAGTACACCTTCTCCTTTAGCATACCCCAGAAGTAGCAGTCAGTTTCTTCCTCTTTCGACAAAACCATTTGGAATCTGTGGGGATAAAAAGAAAATAGTTAATGAGATTTCCTAAGCATCCAGACTTTAGGGACACCCCCTAGAAATGAAATAACTTTTAAGCAGTTAGTATATATATATATATATATATATATATATATATATATATATATATATATATATATATATATATATATATATATATATATATATATATATATGAATTTACTTATTTAAAAATATGGTTCCATCGTTACACAGGAATTGCTACGTTTCAAAAACAGAAGCGACAAACTTCAAATTCAATTATATAATTAAATTAAATTGAAGTCTCTAGTTCTCTTTCATTTTCAAGCAAATTTTGGTATAAATTATTTTGAAATTTACTGAGTTTTATAAGCACATACATTCATAGTATTAGTTTCTATGGATATGGAGAAAACCAATCATTTTAACGAGGGGCGGTAGGGTATTCTTTAATACTGACAGCTATTGTATCAACATATTAGTTACTTTAGAGTGTAAGTCAAGGTAGGGAAACGTTGCCTTTTTCAAACGAATGATGATATCCCTTGAACTCATGTCATCTGGTCTTTTGCAGCGACAGAAATTTTTTGGCACATTTGTTTCGCCGTTATAGATCTTACTTTTGTTTCTCTTTATTATAATATATATATATATATATATATATATATATATATATATATATATATATATATATATATATATAAAATATAGGTAAATATACTCGTGTCGAAAAACCTTCGAACTCTTGATTTAACAACAGCCAAATCAATCACGAAGGAAAAAAAGGTTTTAAAAAAAGAAAGAGCCAGGAACATGAAAGTCTGTCGAAAATAATCGCACAGATACAGGTTCAAGGCCCAAAGAAAAAACCCCGATACGAGTAAACAACTAACTAAAGAGCTCAATACAAGCGTAGAGCAAACCTAGTCAAACCTAATGAGCCAGACACACCTACCAAGGTTTCACTTAGGCAGGTCGTCAGGGTCGACCCTGACGATCTGCCTAAGTGAAACCTTGGTAGGTTTGACTATATATATATATATATATATATATATATATATATATATATATATATATATACAAATTAATGCGATATAATATTATTACAACATCTAGAAGCTCACCCAAATTAGTAAACGGCATGTAGAGAAAAAAAAACTGTGAGCGTTGACTTATGACAGTGATACACTGCATTGCATTTGATTACAATTTCGATATGAGACAAAAAGGCAAGAAGATACGTAGAAGGCTGCAAGAATGACAGAACACGCCTCCTGCAATTGGATTCTCCTTTGAAGCAAGCCTGCACGTCGCGACGAACTCCTAGTGTTTCCCTCCTAGAAACGATGCCACAACTATTGTTCCTCATGTACATCGGGCGAGATAAAATTCTTAACAAAAGAAAGAAAATCATCCGTCGTTGATGCAGTCTATGATGTAGCGTTTAAGTTTCACGAATTGACACCAGACGCGGCACAGAAATCGACACTACGCTACTGAGTAGTTTTACAACAGGCTTAAAAGAGAATACATCATGACTGTTGAGCAGTCCTCCCCTTTTTTCACAAATGGACTCACCCAGGGTATACGTATACTACTGCTAGTGAATACCCGAGGAGAAAGCGAGCGAATGAGCGAGAACGTACGAACGTAGCGAGCAAGAGTCACAGTAAGAGAGCACGTAGACTCAGCGATACGTCGATACCAAAGACTATATATATATATTTTTCTACTAACCCGCCTTACTGGAACTACTAACCTGTATTACCAGTTTGTATTATT
Source organism: Acanthosepion esculentum (assembly GCA_964036315.1). Lineage (NCBI taxonomy): Eukaryota > Metazoa > Mollusca > Cephalopoda > Sepiida > Sepiidae > Acanthosepion > Acanthosepion esculentum. The sequence goes on from OZ038483.1 coordinate 67,732,230, forward strand.
ACGTTAATACATTTATTTTCCTATATTAATTCTTGGCCTTTGTTATTATTGGTACAGGATTTAATCCCGGAATCCACAAGAATGAAATTGTTCGTCTATTTTTAAATCAACTACCCACTGAGTAGGCGCTACATATTTTAGTTAATAGCTGAACATTCTGTTGAAGCTATATTTTATGAGGCAAGTTATTATTGCTTATTCCATAATAACATTAAAATAATATCATTTCATTCCAAACAAGGCGATAATGCCACTAAGACTTAAAGGCTTATTGGGAGTGGGAAGGATAATTAAGACTTTAGTGAGGAGAAAGGGCAATAAAAGAACATTTTTCTTGAAGACAAAACATGGCGATTGACGTTGCATTTAAAATGTTGGAAATTATAGCCGGCAGGATAGCAAGAAATCGGAAGAAAGCTTCACAGCTGACAAGTTCGAGAAAAGAAACTAGTAGAATAGAACTTAGAGTTACATATATCAATTTACATAGTTAAACAATGAGACCTACTGGCCAATCACTAGTGCGATTACATTATTGCGTTTCTTTATTAGTCAACGCACACTTTATCATATGATGATACTGAATCAATGTATATTAAGTCCGAGCAGCCTTCCCTCTGGAAATGGAAGAAATGACTACTGGTTCCAAATGTAACCTGTCTCTGATTTATACGGCTGATTTCCTCATAGTAAGTTTTATCTTCCCTTTTATAGTTCTGCGAAGATTTTATACACAGCTAACGGTTTCGGCCACGTGGTGGCAATTTGTTTTTCATATTCATGCACTTCTACCGCATTGTTATATATATATATATGTATATATACATATATATATATATATATATATATATATATATATATATATATATATATATATATATATATGTATGTAAGCAAATGTGTGGATGTAGATCCGACGGTATGATGAAAATGTGGAAAAGACAAAGCAAAATCCGAATATATGTGTTTACTGTTTTTATTTTGTTTTTGTTATTCTGTCGACGTTTCGGTCAAATAGACCTTCTTCAGGACATGGTTAATGGAGACATATTTAGATTAGATTTAAGTTAGATAAAGAGCTCATATTACATCCGATGCTTGCGTCTATAAGGTGCCATGTAGAGACTGCAACTTGAGTTATGTAGCCGAGACAGGTAGGTCATTGAAATCTCGCATTTCCGAACATAAACGAGATATTCGCCTCGGTAATCTAAGTAGTGCTTTGGTTGTACACATAGCCAAATCTGATCACAATTTTGATTTCGACAGAAGACAGACGGAAACGGATGGACAGCGTCGTCGTCAGCAATGACGGACAGCCTAAGAAGAAGCTACACACACACACACTCACAAACTCACACACACGCACACACACACACACACACACACACACACACACACACACACACACATATATATATATATATATATATGAAGAAATATAGTTGTGTGTGGATGTGCTATATTTATGGGATATAGTGCTCAAAATCAGAGATAGATCGTTTGTAAATATTTACACACACACACATATAATATGTATGTATGTATATATGATTTTAAAAAGGCTGTTTTAATTTTTTTAAAGTTTAATGCACAAGTTCTTTACACATCAAAGCACTCTGTTTTATCCAACAGCTGTATTATTTGAAGATGTTTATTTACTTTTTAGAAACATGACAACCTGATTACTATTGAATGAGTTTATATCAGCCATTATTATCAGTTTACATATAAAAATGTTTAAGAGAAAAAAAAGAGATATAGATACGAAGATTAAACGTAGAACAGAAGATAAAAACTGACCTGGCGAGGCATAGTGTACACGACTCTATTTTATTCCCTCAGAAGAATTAAGCTGCTCCAACTGCAGCGCAGCCATTATTGTTTGCGAGGATAAATTATACTCCGGATATTATAGATGTTTAATCCGTGATACTACCCTTCAAAAAGACAATGTATTTCATGACGATCTCCTGGATGAAGAGCTGCCTGATAGACAGCAACAACACTCGAAGCAACGTGACACATGTTCAGGTATTTCATGAGGATATCAGGGAGGAAGAGCGGCCTGACAGACAGCAACAAGTATTCGAAACAACGCGATATATATTCAAGTATTTCGATGAGGATCTCCCGGAAGAAGTGCTGCCTGATAGATGGCAACAGTTATTCGAATCAATGATATACATATTCAGGCATTCCAAGAGGACCACCTGTAACTACCAGACAAACGGTAACAAGTACCCGAAGCAACGTGATACATGTTCCGGTATTTCATGAGGATTTCCTGGCTGAAGGGCTGCCTGTTAGATGCCAACAATTTTTCGAAGCAACGCGATATATGCTCAGGATTTCCTGGAGAATCTCCTGCTTGATGAGCTACCTGATAGATGGTAACAAATATTCGAATCACCGCTATACATGTTCAAGTATTCCAGGCGAATCTCCTTGTTGATGAGCTGCCTGATATATGACAACAAGTATTAGAAGCAACGCGATACCTGTTCAAGTATTCCAGGCGAATCTCCTTGTTGATGAGCTGCCTGATATATGACAACAAGTATTAGAAGCAACGCGATACCTGTTCAAGTATTCCAGGCGAATCTCCTTGTTGATGAGCTGCCTGATATATGACAACAAGTATTAGAAGCAACGCGATACATGTTCAAGTATTCCAGGCGAATCTCCTTGTTGATGAGCTGCCTGATATATGACAACAAGTATTAGAAGCAACGCGATACCTGTTCAAGTATTCCAGGCGAATCTCCTTGTTGATGAGCTGCCTGATATATGACAACAAGTATTAGAAGCAACGCGATACCTGTTCAAGTATTCCAGGCGAATCTCCTTGTTGATGAGCTGCCTGATATATGACAACAAGTATTAGAAGCAACGCGATACATGTTCAAGTATTCCAGGCGAATCTCCTTGTTGATGAGCTGCCTGATATATGACAACAAGTATTAGAAGCAACGCGATACATGTTCAAGTATTCAAGGATGATCTTCTAGTTGTAGAGCTGTCTTATTAATGGCAACAATTATTTGCAGTTAATTGTTAATATATAATTGAATCAACAGAAGTGTAGTGTGTTTTTTCGCGGCATAAATTTAATAAGTAAATAAAAGGGGGGCTGTTTTATGTCGCAACCCTGTCTTTACCTGTCCGTTTTATATATTGAACAGATGGCGTAGAAATGTGTTTTAAAAGTCGATTCTCTGAGCAAATCTTATTGGATTCTGTTGTTTTGGAAACATATTTTCCCATCGAAACACACTTCCATGAATTAGTTCGCTTTTGCAGTGTGAGGCTAGTAACAATAAGTGAACAGCAGAAAAAAAGAAAAGAAAAACGAGAAGTAAAAAAAAACTGCTTCAAAAGTAGTCTCAACCGATAGTTCTTTTTTCCTTCATCAGTTGATAGCATCTCTAGAATTTCTGGTTCTGCCTTTTTTGTTGGTTATATTTTAGCATATCTATATTTAATTTCTATTTATTGTCTTTCCCTTTTCCAATTTCTTTCTTCTTTTGTTCCAAAGAGCCTTAACCCTTTCGTTTTTAAGGTTTGGAGATTAGCCCAAACGAGAGATAATAATTGCTGCCTCTTTCCAAAAGATACTACAGTATCGATAATCGACAATACATCCTGTTAGTTGTTCTGTTACCGAGATTTTCAATCCATTTGTTTGACGTGTGGTTAGCTTGAACTGTATATCTATTTAAGATGTGGGTATTCTTTTTAACTATTAATCTTTGCAGGGCGTCACAGGTAAGAGAGAGTTGTACAGATATCACCGTTAAGCCTTAATCTGTCTTCTTTAACAAGTGAAAATTTGTAGAGATTTGCATTTCAAAGTAGACTGGGTTCAAATCCCTGCAGAGAAACAGAAGCAACTAAGAAAGTTGTTTCACTATGTCGTGATAACTATGTCAATTTGATTAAAGAAAAATCCTGACCGAGGGTTTTTGAGCATACCGGTCTTTTACAACTGCTAACCACGACACTCAATTCGCCACAAGCAAGGTGATGAAACCACTAAAACACAAAGTGCTACGGGGCGTGAGATAGAATGGAAAGAAGGAACCGGAAGGCCAATCCTAAACGGTAAACAAGGGATAAACCTCTACACCTATTGAAAAGAACATGGAGGTGAGGTGAACCTATCTAATCCTATCTTAAGTTTGACCACTTTTTCTAAATTGCGAATGATCTTTCATAATTTATAAAAAAAATCAGGAAAAAGATAGAGATAATATAATTACAGGTCAATAAATATATAAACCTTTCGTGTATTTATGTAGTAAATATTAACTTATGCAAGTTTAATTGAAGAGCATTGGCAGGTCTTTGTATCATTTTTATTAATTATATTTTTCTACGATTCGAAACATGTTTGTGGTTTCCTGTGGGAATTTGAACATGAAGTGACCAATAGCTATAAAAAATAGTTTCCTAGTGCGTGTTGGTGTTGCTCTGTCTTTGTGTAAGCATTGTATTTGTTTTTCAATGTCGCATCTTCAACTGTCAGTAGGTGGCACATCTTCATTTTGATTATCTCCTCTTCACACGTCAGTTGGTCATGTCGCGTCTTTGTGATTATTCATATGTTTATTGGTCGTATTTGAGGTGCTGAATTGGTCTCGGACCAACCTACTCTCCAGCAACTGAACAAATGATCAAATATCATTATTGGGGGTGGGGGGAGAAGAGACAGCTTTTCCTCATTATTTGCACGCACGCACGCACGTACACACCCGCATACCTTCACTCCCTCACACTTTCACACTCTCACACACACACACACACGCACACACACACACACACACACACACACACACACACACACACATATATATGAAATAATTAAGGTATAATTTGGAAGACATTTTTCTTTTAAATATCTTTTATTAAATATGACAGAAAGGCAAAACTTAATTATTTTCATAACATTGCCCTCTGGAACTGCCCAGCAACCTTGATATATTCGGGAAAGATATCAGACTAATCAAGAACCTATACTGGCAGCAAACACCATGCATACGTATAGGGAACGAGTTCAGTGTATATACAAAAACAGAAAGGGGCGTAATGCAAGGGTGCGTTTACTCACCCGATCTGTTCAACCTACACAACGAGACAATTCTGAGAGAATTGGAAACCCTACCGAGATTTATCATTGTTGGCGATAATCTTAACAACATAAGATACGCAGGTGACACAGTCCTGATAGCAGACACGGAAAATAAATTATAAAATCTCCTACAGAAGGTAGCGACGGAGAGTGAGAAGGGACTAAACATAAAATACAAGAAGACAGAATGCATGGTCATCAGTAAAGCGATGAACCCAAAATGCGATTTGCAGGTCTGGAATACTAAAATCAAGCAGACGCGGAAGTTGAAATTTCTGGGAAGCGTTTTGACAGAGAACGGTAAGTGCGACACTGAGATCTGTAGACGTAGTGGGATGGCCAAGGACACATTCCAGAAGCTGGGCAGAGTATTGCGAGACAGAAAGGTTTCTTTGGTAACGAAGAAAAGAATACTGAGTTGTTACGGGACATCTGCCCTTCTTTACGGCAGCGAATGTGGGACGTTTTTCTCAAAGATGAAGAAGAGACTCGCGGCGATGTGGTTCTACAGAAGGATGCTAAGGATATCATGGACCGAGCGTGTGATCAACGATTAGGTCTTAGAGAGGATGCAAACAAGGAGGAGGCTTATACTTAACACCAGGAAGAGGCAGCTGAAGTTTCTGGGACACATAATGAGGAAGGAGAGCTTGGAGAATCTGATACTCACAGGTCGAACAGAGGAAAAGAGAGGAAATGAAAAACAATGTATGACTTACCTAACGGGATTAAGCAAGTGGGTGACAGGAAGTAGTCTGGGTGACGTAGCAGAGGGGAGGAACATTTTGAAAGATTAACCCTAAGCGACAGAGGGGGGTGGAGAGCCATGATGGCCTATGTCTTGAAAAGACATCGGACATAAAAAGAAATGAAGCCATTGCCCGAAAAGATATGAAATGGCAGTGATAAAAAAAATTCCATAAATAGGACACACCTAAATTCCTCTTCCCAATGTATATTTCTGAGTAAACTAAAACACAGAAAAGAAACATTAGTGAAAATTAATTTTCCCAACTACATTATTGATAAACAAATAAAATTATTCTTAAAAAAATACCAGTCAGTCACTTATGTGCCATGCCTGATGCATGATTAGACGATCATGTATCTTTCAATACATGACTGACGAGGCATATTTTTCTGCATTTAGGTTGCTATTTCTTTCTGCGGTAGAACAGTTGCCATCCAAGGCTATAGATCCCGGTTTGTCCTACTATTTACACATAGCTGGAGGGGGAAGAAGAGGATTTATACCTTTTACAAGGGGATTAGCACATACATGAATGTAATGGATTTGACGGGAATTCGAACTCGGCTCTCCGATTGCACAAGCAAAGCCGTTATCCATTACTCCACCGTGTTTCCTCAAAAAGGGATACACGCTTAGGCGATCATGTATCTTTCGATACATGACGGACGGGGCAGATTTTTTCCCGCAGTAGGTTGTCATTTTATTCTGCAGTAGACCAGTTGCCATCCATAGCTACAGAACCCGTTCTGCCCTGCTATTTACCCATAGCTGGTAGGGAGAAGAAGGGTATTAGCAGGTAAGTGAATGTAATGGATTCGACTGGAATTCGAACTCTCTTCTCCGATTCCGCAATCCAAGACGCTATCCATTACTCTACCGTGCCTCTTTAAAAAAATGTACGACACCAAAAATAAAAATATCATATAACAAAACATTATCATAATTATCTTTATTATCATAAACATTATCATAATTATCACTGGAACGAGATGCCCATTAATTTTAAGCAGGTCGAACTCGCTACAGTAAGAATCATTAAACACCGCATTTCAGCCCTAATTCCAGAAAAACGTAAAATTTATAATATATTACAAAAAATAGAAAACCGCAATCATTGTTGTCACTAATCAAAATAATTGCATCAAATCTAAACTGGCGATGGCCAATTTCACTGTCCAGTAAACGACTGTATAAATCAATTACCTGTATCAGAAATACGACAGACTAACAGAAGGCACAGAATGTTAGCTGTAGAATTATATGTTTAGAATTAGTACTTTAACTGTGTTTCAATTTAATAGATTCCCAAAAATATAATACTCATTTCTAATGATTACAGTATCCTCTTTGTTAATTTTATATCAGCCCTTTTCAGAATTTAACTTAAAACATTATATATCCCTCACGTTAAAAAAGAAAACGAAGGAATGTGTTCCATTTTTGTTATTTCTTTTGCATAGGTCCAAGCTTGGTCATAATGCTTCTCAAATTCCTGCCAACATTAACCGCGGCCATTGGATGAAGCATCAACTTGTGCGTGGGCAGTACTGCGCTGGTTTCTGAAGTTTCGCAGTGTGGATACGAGTCTTAATGATGAAGGTGATAAAGGACGTCTATCTTCAATTGACAATCTCTGTATGAAAACATTATCTGAACAAAATATGTCTCAAATAATGGGTGTCAGCATTCCTACAGTATAGGACCACCTCGATAATATGGGCAAGAAACCTAATAAACGGGTTCTTCCCGATATCTGTGAAGGTCAAAGAGTACGAATTCTTGAAGTGGGTTTTCAATTCTGCATCGGCGAAATTCGATTGATCCATTCTTTGATCAAACAGTGACGAGAAATGGATCCTTTATGACAATCGTAAACGATTGGTTCAATTGCTTGATCACGACGTGTGCACCAAATATTTTCCAATTGCACCAACAGAAGATTACTGTGACTGCATGTTGGTCCGTCATTGGCATTATCCATACCTGTTTCTGGAATCTAACCAGAGCATCACTGCCGAAATACATATTCCCTTAAGTAAAATGTGACCAAAACTGGTTAAACGACAAAAGGTCCAATTCGAATTACTAACATCGATTGGTCACATATTACTAGGATATCACTGAAGCTCACCAACTTTGGATACGAGACTTTGGATACAAAGTTTTGCATACGAGACTTTGTATGCGAGCCTTTGTATACGAGGCTTTGCATACGAGACTCTGTATGCGAGCCTTTGTATACGAGGCTTCGCATACGAGACTTTGTATACAAGACTTTGGATACGAGACTTTGGATACAAGGCTTTGCATACAAGACTTTGGATTCATGGCTTTGCATACGAGACTTTGTATGCGAGCCTTTGTATACGAGGCTTTGCATACGAGACTGTATGCGAGCCTTTTTATGCGAGGCTTTGCATACGAGACTTTGTATACAAGACTTTGGATACGAGACTTTGGACCCTCCGCCATATGCCACTGGTCTCTTTCTCTTTAACTAAGACATTTTCAAGCATATTGAGAATTTTTAAGCCTAAAAGACATTCCCTTACAAAGTACGTACAGAAACTGCATTTATATATTTCTATGCGTCACGACATTTAGTGTAAAGGTATTACCGTGACGGCTTAAATAACCTTGTAACTCGATAACAAAAATCTATAGATAAATTATTATGGGTCCTATTTTGACTAGTTTAAACTCTGATTAAATACTTTAACCCAGGAGTAAAAATTGACTCTAAAACCGGGAATTATTTACCGAACAACATAATTGCAAAGCTACCTTCTTTAGAAAGAAGGTAATGGTATTTGTCCGTTGCAATTCGAACAGTGTACTCACGATAAATATTTATTAATGGTTAGTCTTTGTCTCAGACGTCTCATAAATTGGCGGACAGTTATTTGAAAAATTTTTTGCCATTTATCTTACTTTCATTTCAATGGAGAACGTGGAGTTTCATTAAAATCGTTTGATATTTGCATTCAAGTATCCATTTATATCAATTTAGATAGATTATTGCTGCAATACCAGAGCCGTTTCTTTTTACCGCTAGGGAATATTTCATTTTTGAAGTAGTGATTTTTGCTTTTTTTGCTTTCTTCTTGACCTTTTCAATGGTATAGAGTCTAACCTCATTAAACTGCTACGGCAAGTAATAACCAGAAATGTTCCTCGACCTATACCTTTGTACAAGTGCATCTGCCGTAAAGGGAAAATGGAAATAATTTAAATATCTGAATGATGCCCTGGGAAGTTTTTTTCTCTGAACGTTTATCATCATGAAGTAGATTTATAGGAAATGACTGGATTTCAATTTTACCGCGGGTACTGAATTTTTTTGTGTTATAAACGGTATTTCTTTGGTGAGCTAAAATTGACATATTTGAATTCGTTATCAAATAAATAGTTATTTCCATGCGGAAATCATTTGAAGAAAGAAAAAACATTTAGACATATATACAAGGTGATTGAAAAGTAATTCCCTATTTTATGTATGAGTCCTGAGTGAACACCATGTGACTTTTTCTTTATTTAGAGTTGGTTAAAGAAAGAAGTCTAATATACTAAACCAAAACTTTGGAAGAAATTGAAAAGCAAAAGAAGAAGTTATATCTTCAATGCCACAAGACTTGCAGGTGAAATCCATTAACTATATTATATTGTCATGTACAGACAATTTCGCTCATCAGTGTGGCTAGATCTCAGATTGCTACAAGCCGGGATGGAATGATTCAGCAAAAGTCCGGGATTTTCCTCCTAAACCATCAGCGCACGGTTGAAAAGTAGGCGAATTTTTATGTACTTACTCTGTGA
>OZ038483.1:67746927-67804427 GCA_964036315.1 Acanthosepion esculentum
ATGAGGATTGGGCCATACCCATTAGTGTTCATAGATACGGTATATATATATATATATATATATATATATATATATATATATATATATATATATATATATATATATATATATATATATGTGTGTGTGTGTGTGTGTGTGTCTTTGTATATATATATATATGTGTGTGTGTGTATGTGTGTGTATGTGTGCGTGTGTATGTGTTGTGACCTTGGAAGTCTTAATTTATGAGGAATAACCAAAACGGTGGTTGGAAATGAAATGGTAATCTTTATAACATCAACAAACTGCAATACTCGCCAGCGGTGTGAAATAGGTAAACCACTGCTAGTGGTGGACTACTTAGACAGCATATTACCCCCTCTTACAATAGTGTCCAAAGTATTTAGGAGTATTGGTCTATAACCAATAGTGTTCATAGGTACGGTATATAAAAAAATTAACTTAATCCAGTACTGCTTTCGGTCGAAATTTATAAAATCTTTCCCTTGAACCATTTTTTAGCTAATAGTTTACTCAACTCCAGTACATGTTACGATCTTACCAGTAATGATAGCGGTTTCCTTCATAGTATCATTTATACTAACATAATCTGACATTACTTAGCAAAGATATAAAAATTATGGAATAGAAGAATTCGAATCTCAACTGGTGTCATTCTTGATAGAAATACAATAACTCAGTTTGAATGAGAGTAATAAATTCCAAATGCTCGGTTAATTAATGTCGCAATCTTGGTCAATAAATTCTGAAACGTCGGTCAATGAATGCGTATATCTCAGTCAAGGAATGCCGAATGCTCGGTCAATGAATGCCGATATCTCGAGCAATGAATGTCGAATGCTCTTTCAATGAATGCTAATATCACGGTCAATAAATGCCGAATGCTCGGTCAATGAATGCCGAATGCTCGGTCAATGAATGCCGAATGCTTGGTTACTGAATACCGAATGATCGGTCAATCCCTGCCTATAACTCGGTCAATGAATGCGACTGATTCCTGCATGGAATCGGTTCATCTCATCTTCACCATTGCAGCTGCTTCTTTCGTATCAATACGATTTAGTTAAAAAAAAATGTTCTTATCGAAAAGAATTGTAAAGAATGGACAGAAAATACACCCGGAGAATTCTGGTGCGTATAACAGCCAAAATGTTTTGTTAAAATTCAAGATGAAAGTACAACAATATGTAGAAATAATTTTCTTCATGAATCAGTATCTTACAACGTTTTATTATGCAAAGTAAAGAATATATCCAAGTTTTCGACAGACAAAAGCTGAATGAACAGACATATTGAAGTAGCGTTTTGCCCTGTGTGCACTGTATTGATTCCAACATTGTATTCGAGAGATACCTCGATGGATGGTAGGGTGGAGATCGTTACAGGAGACATACGAAAAAAATAAAACAAACCAATACTGGAAGCTATGAAATCTGAAGATTGTATCCACATTCTCATCAACAGCGAAATAAAGTTCATCTGGTGTATTACGATATGCATTTTTTATAGTATTCTTGATAGGAAATCATAATGGTAATAAAAAGAATACGTTTCTTCAATTCGAGTTTGAGTTTATATATACCTAGAACAGAAACATTGATCTAGAACTGGAATGAAAACAATAATGGTACGTACAGCGAATCCTACATAAAAAAAAATCAGGATGTGTAATTATTAAATACTAAACACTTCTAAAACTTCGGTGTATTAATTAGTTAATCAAATTGAGTATAGAAAATTGAAAAAAATAATTGGTGGGACTCTGGATAGATTCACTCAACAAGGTAAGCTGCTACAATGCCAACAATTAACCTAAAAACTGGAAACATATTCTTTTAAAAAAAATTTGTAACACACCAAGCAAAGTAGTAAATCACGCAAGGGTTTACAGTGTGCGGGGCAATTAGGAATAAAAACAGCATTCAGGATGACAGCAGATAGCGATTGACATTGCATTTATGTTTTAGCAGATTAAAATTAGCTGGAAATCATGGAGTCAGAAGGGAGTTCCACAAGCGAGAAGTGCGAGAAAAGAAACTGTTAGCATAGAATTTTCTGCAAAATGACTTTCTAATGGATGTCACCAGACAACCGCTTTCTCAGACTGATGTGTAAAGTGGCTTTGACAGCGGGACAAGAGTGTGAAAAAAAGAACAACATCATTAAGAAGCAAGATTAATAAAAGAAGAAGAATCAAGAAGACGTGAGGTAACAACTGACATTGCATTGAAATGTTTGAAGATCAAATTTGAGTGAAAAGTAAGAGGCCGGAAAAAAAAGTGATCGAAAAGCGAGAAGTGCGACAGAAGAAACTGTTACCATCTAAGCATTGCAGCTGCAAAATGACGAGACCTATCTGCCAATCTAGTTGAGATACAAAATAGAAAAGTTCATCAGAATAATTACCAAGAAGATATGTATAGAAACGGCACGGAAACGGAAGCAGAGTTCCGACAGTGGGAATGTGACGGAAACCGAGATGCCACACCAGGACCGATAACATTGCAGATTAGATTTTTATCAAGAAACTCTTAAAACATAGCTGACGCACCAAATCAGATATGACAGCAATATTCAATGAATAGTCGAATGCTAGATAGTTCGAATACTAGAATATTAGAATGCTAGATTGTTAGAATGCTAAAATATTAGAATGCTTGTTACTATAAATATATGTAAGATAGATTCTGTCGAGAAAAATGCCTACCGCGACACAGTGAAATAACTTTTTACTATTTACTTGTTTTGTTTTATTTGTTGAAAGTGATTAAACATTTCCCATTAGTCTTGCGATGCTTTGTAAAGTTCAAAAAACTTTTTATGCCTTACTCTTATATTTATTAAAGTTACTAATTTATTTATTTTCTGCATTTATGGTCACTACATTTTCTTAGGGGTTCCCCAGTATCTTTAAATTTACTGTAACAAAGTGAATTAAAAAATCCTAGTTACATGTTTCTCAATTCGGTGGGAACTGGGCTATGGACATGCAATTGAAATAGGTTAAAGTTATATGATAGATAGATAGATAGATAGATAGATAGATAGATAGATAGATAGATAGATAGACAGACAGACAGACAGACAGACTGAAAGAAAGAAAGAAAGAATAGGGAAGATTGACGCAAGAGGACAGTTAGTAATGTCATCAGACTTTACGTTGACCGTGATATTAAGATTTTAAGGCGGCCATTTTCGTATATGCTATTCTAAAGGAGTGTTTGTCAAGACTCTTCACGCCATATAAAGCAAAACCTATCAAAGCGGTGATGAACCGTTTTGTAGGGTAAACAATCATCTTGCTCAAAAGGGTAGACGGAATGTATGCAGCCAGTGGGCACATGACACAGCATTACTTGATGGAGGGCTTCCTAGACTGAAGTCGATATTCAGGCCGAAGTTCATCCTCGATCATTTGTCTGTGACTATGGTAATCTTTCAAGTTGGAGGACATTGACTATTGTTTGAACTGGAGAGGAATAGGATGAGTCAGGCCTATTTTCCGATGGACACGCTACGTGTTCAACCGAGATATGCGACGGGAACTGGGGCGCATTTCAGTATACGCAGTGACTCTAAGACCACAAGCAGCTATGGGACTTACAATGATGATGATGAGAAGGAGGAGGTTTATAATAGCGATGCTGATTTTCATAGGAATACTTAGACTTCAGCATAAAGCTTGTTATTGGTTGAAAAATATTAGTATTCACATGTTATTATGACGTATGAAACTAATAATTTTCAACCAATGAAATCTTGAATTAATCTTTATTTACGCCATCAAATATAAATTTCCTCCATAGATTTTATCAACTGGTATTTGGTAGGTTTTGTTTCGTAGTCTCGTGACATTCACTTGCAATGTGTACCTGTTTATTCTTTTCTGTTTTGTCCGCTTCCAATCAATTTCTCCAGGAATGATGTCGAACAGCAAATTTTAACGAAAACATTCGTAGCAGGCCAACGTCATCCAAAACAAATCCTTCTTCAGATATTCATAAACTAAATTAAAAAATACTTTCATTGCAAATTTTATTTACAAACTTTATGCAGTAGACTAAATATCCGCATAAAAATCATTATCTTTATAATCGTTCTAATTGGTTGAAAAATATTAATATGACATATTAGCGATCTAATTGGTTGAAAATATCAAGGCAGTATTTTATTAGAGCTCTGATTGGTTGCAGAATATCATGGTAATATGGCATTACAACGAGATAAATATTAAGGCCCTGTCTTCTTAAAGATCTGATTGGTTGAAAAATATTAATGCAATATCGTATTCCAGTTTTAATTAGTTGGAAAATAGTAATATAATATTTTCTTAGATATCTAATTTGTTGAAAGCTATTAAGGCAATATATAAATGAAGCTCTAATTGGTTGAATAATAAGAAGGCACTATGTAATTGATTGGGCACTATTAATACAGTCTGATTTTAGAATCATAATTGACTGAAAATATTGATGCATGTAATAACATATTAAACATCTAATAACGTTAGAAACATAATTGACTGGAGAATAGTAAAGCAATAATTTTGTTTTTTGGTTTCTGTTTTCTGGTCCTCAGCCATATCACGGTTATATATAAAAAGTTCAAAAATATTAAGAAAATATGTTATTAGTGTTCTAATTGGTTGAAAAATATTAAGGGAATATTTTGTTATGATTCTAATTGGTTGAAAAATATTCATGCAATATTTTATGCTGATTTTTATTGGCTAAAATACCGATGACAGATATCCGAGTTGGTAAGACTATTTATGCATTTTTATTTTTAATTCAGTGACTATTTTCAAACGAAAAAAATAGCATTTGTTTCAAAAGTTCGTATTGTGGGGAAAATTTCCAATTTACTGTCCTTTTTGATGTAAAAAAGATTTCAGCTGAAACTATCATTATACAGTCAGAATAAAACATGGCGGTTTTTAGGAAACATATCTCACACTTTGTTCTCATCACACATCGATTGAAGGAGATCACCATCATTGTTAAATTCTCTAGTTGCTATATGCTTAAAATCTGCTTATAAATAAAGCAAGACATACCGGGTTACAAGTGTTTGCGACGAAAGATAAACGTCCTCCTATACAAATTATTCATCTTTCACCCTATGTGAGTAGAAGTGGCTTCCATTGAAAGTTAATTACGACATGTCCGATTTCTTCAATGTCCTTAAAAAAAAGTCGTGGACAATTGTGGACTAATGGATAGAATCATTCATCTTTTAATGGAAGCTCGCTTTCCGTGAAGAAATGTCGTTGGAAAACGAGGATGTCCCAGCATCGGCTTACACAAAAGATTCTCTGTAGGTTTCCAACAATCCATATATATCTTCGTGATATTCAATACGACCCGACGCTCGTTAAAGTGGTTGTCTTGAAAACTGCAGACTGATAATCAACGTTTGTGGGTCATCTCCAGTTGGGCTTTTGTTGAAAGCTTTTAAATTTGCTAACCCAGAGCGCATACATAAAAAATACAGATAAATGCATGACAAATATATATCTGAATATGTGCACGTAGGACGATATGTCAGTAGGTCAGCAACCTGACACTCTTTCAGTTATATACCGGGTCTCCATAACTTCATGTCTTTTCCAGTTCTCAGTAATATTTGTACTATTATTATATCTTCAAGTCTCACATCTCCCATTCATTTGTACATGTGTTTTTTTTATTTTTTATTTTTTAGATGACGTCTTTTCTTTCCATTTGTACATCTTGCCTGTGAGTGTCCCAGATATTTCGACCGTCTCTTTTCGATTTTAAGAACTCATAAGATCTCAATATCTGACAATTCAAAATGGCTCAGTGTAACCGTAGGTTCTGTGCTAATAGTTTCTTCTCTCGCGCCTCGCGCTCGTGGAATTCACTTCCGGCTTCCTGCTGTCCAGTCAAGTTTGATCTGAAAAAAAAAAAAAATTAAATGAAATTTAAATCGTTGACTTTTATCATTTTAATTCCTGTTCTTTTATCGTTTTAGGGGGTACGGTAGAGCAATAGATTCCGGCTCGAGTTAAGGAAACTGAGTGCTGATTTCAAATGCCAGTTGAGTTACTTATATTCACTTACGTGATAATAACTTGAAAAAATATGGTCCACCACCCCCCACGTCCTCAATTGTAGGTAAATAGCAGCACAGACTAGGTTTTATAGACTTGGGCGGCAACCAGCCGAGGAGAAGGAAAACACTGAATTCAAAATTGTATGTAGGCCTGGCGAAGCACATACTTTGCAGGATCGTTCGCATTCACTCGCTGATCACGACGACGGTCGACTATTTTTCTTTTATTGATTCCTCCTAGTAATAATGTTTTTTTTTCTTTTTCTGTTGTTTTTTACATTCAGTAATCTCTTGTGTCTTAGTGGTTTTATTAAAAGAAAATGTATTGTGTTTTCGTTTGCATTAAATCTTCTTCATTGGACACATGATCTGTCTATGGTATTCTTAGCATACTTCTGCATAATTTAAGTTACCTCACGAATCCTATTCAGTCTTGAAGATATTGTTCACTATTCACTTCCATATACGAGCGTTGATATTACGTAGCAGTTCAGCTCTATGCCCCTTCTTTCTAACGAAATCTTCTTGTTTCTTAATGCTTTCCTTAGTTTTTAGAAGGCAACTTTTGCTATTCAAGTGTTCCTTCCGATTTCACAGTGACATTTTTTGTTAAAACCCTTCCCAGGTCCTTTCTTGATTTAGAGGTTTCCAATCGTCTTTTAGGAGTTCCCTCTTACTAGTGTCTATCTATTCTGTCTTTTTTCACTTGATGGTTAGTCCATTCTCCCTGCTTTCCAAAGTTACCCTGCTAAATTTTCTAGGAAGTCTAGTAGTTTCATTTCCTTTTCTGCCGTCTTTAGAGTCTTATCCGTGTATCCTATGTTGTTAAGAAAATGTCAACCAATAATAAATCCTGACGGAACATATAGTTTCTCATAGGATCGGCTCGCTGTAAAGGTTAAATAAATCCTGTGAAAAGATGCTTCCTTTTCTTCTTGTACTTCCTATATTTTGAGTATCAATTACTTATCTGGTGTAGAATGGGCTAAATGTTTATCCCTGAATTACTTCCGTTAATAAGGTAGAACATCGTGTTGGAGGATAATTATTTGCTACTTAAAATATATTTACGTGATGTTAAAGGTAATAGTCGTTTCCTTATGAGGAAATATTCGGAATTTATTGACCGAGAAGCCACTAATACTTTCTGTCAAAATTTATAAAAGCGACTTCCTAAAACGATTTTTTTTAGGAAAATAGGCCCCTCAAGTTCAATAGCTGTTATCAATAACTCTCAGCTCCAGTGCATGATATGGAGCTTTCCAGTATTGATGGCGGTTTCCTTCATGTTATAATTTATGCTAACATAATCTGACAAGATTATACAGTAGAGAGATAAAATGTCTGAATGACAAGATTTAAATCTCACCTGGTGTCATTCTTGCTACAAGCACAATAACTCAGTTTGAATGAAAGCAATGATGCCAAAAGCTCGGTCGGCGAATGCTGCAAGCTCGGTCGGCGAATGCTGCAAGCTCGGTCAATAAATGCCGAATAGTCGGTCAATGAATGCCAATAACACGGTCAATGAATGTCAATATGCTGGTCAATGAATGCCTAATACTCGGTCAATGAAGGCCGAATACTCGGTCAGTGAATGCTGCATACTAGGCAAATGAAGGCTGAATGCTCGGTCAATGGATGCCAATAACTCAGTCAATGAATGGCAATATCTCGGTCAATGAATGCCAAGTGCTCAGCCAATGAATGCTGATATCTTGTTCCAGGAATACCTAATGCTCGGTTAATGAATGCCGATATCTCGGTCAATGAATTCCGAATGCTTGGGCAATGAATGTCGAATACTCGGTCAATGAATACCGATATCTCGGTCAACCTTCTATCAGAAATAGTGTGGAATGTCAGCATCTTAATTATATTAATATTCGACATGTAACATTCAGGATTCTACATTGGAGGTTTCTGTTAATTTTATAAAGTAAGTTGTTTGTGATTCTGCTACTCATGTATGTTGGAAAAAACTACAGGCTTAACTCGTTCAAAGATATTCTACCTTCGATTTGAGAAAGCGGTTGGATAAGCTGGCAATTTAGAGATTTCTGAACGGGTTTGACTATGCATGACATCGGTATGAAAGTCTCGATCAAATGAAAATACTGAATAATATGAGCGGAGTTTTAGGTTAATGTTTGGACACTGTAACAGTTTGTAATGATGGGCGAAACCAGCTTTAGCGCAGTCTATTCTTTGTTCAAATTCCTTATCTCCTATCTTTTTGGTCTCACGTTTTCCACTGACATGAAGTGGAACAGCTATACCAAATCAATTCCTCCGTCTACTTCAAGTAAGCTTGGTTCACTGTGTCGCACCAGAAATGTTTTTCTCGTAAGAATCCATCTTGCACATTTAAAAACGTACCATTCGTCCATGAATTGAATAATGTTGCCATATCTGGTCTGGTAACCCTGCTGTATAATTCTAGATTATTGACACAATCCAAAGAAGTGTCTGTAATACAATCGATCCTGACCAAGTATCTCGACTTCAGTATCTGTCTATATCTGCCATATGTGGATAAAGGCGTTAGATAGATGACAGGACCCAAAGAGTGTGAGTTCAATACCTGGCTAAGGTAGTGGAGAACGTATAGAAGGGAATTAACAGGAGATAATTGATAACAGACATCCAGACACGTGGAACTATAACAGTCTACCCCAGTGAAGAAAACCGGAGCGTACAACGGCCGAAACGTTGTAATAAATATGTTGACAAAGATGAGGACAATAGTCCGAATAATGTAAATAGTGAATTTCGACTTCAGTCAATTTCTAACTGAAGTAACGTGGCTTCCCTCTGTCTTTTCTACAAATATTTTCATTGCAGCCTTTCTAATGAACTTTTCCCCCTGGTACCCCGACTACATGGATTTAAGCGTGTCACTCTATTGGCAACGAGGTCCCACCGTTTTACTGTTGTATTAGCTAGATTAAATAGCCACCCCAACTGTAAGAGTTTCTCTTCTCGGTCTTATCAAACAAACACGAGACACTTATCACCTGTAGATCTCCTTTTTTATCTCTTGCTTCCCGGATAATTACAATCTTCAAAATTTCAAATGCAATTTCAACTGTTATCTTCCGGTATCTTGAACTCTGACACCGTTTGTCCTTTCCTCAATTCTCTCTATTCTCAGTTTTCTCATTCTCTTACACACCATGTAACCTCCTGCCTTCTAGTGACATTATCGCCTTGCTTGGGGTAAATCGATTTAGAATTTTTTTTTTTTATAAATGACCTATACGCCAAGATACTTGAAGTGTTAAGTATTTGCTAATTCCACACCCTGAAATGTTATTCTGACTTATAAACAGTTTGAAAGAACATAAAAAATAAAAGGTAGTAAGTTAGAATTTAAATCGGTGATTATTTTTTTTTTAATATGAGTGACTGGCGAACGTTGAAAAGCGCTTTGCTTTCAAACTGTATTCTATAGATTTTACGGCGAGCTCGTAAAAATAGCTTATATCAATAAATAAATGATAAGTTTTTAAGAAAATATCTCAATAAACACTATTCATCAGGCATTGACAGTGTTAACACGTACATCTCATTTGAAAAAAATTATATTAAGTTTTTCAAATGTAAATGAGGTAATATATTTCCTACTTAATGCAAATCTCAATATTATTGTCATATATATATATATATATATATATATATATATATATATATATATATATATATATATATATATGTGTGTGTGTGTGTGTGTGTGTGTGTATTTAGGCAGCAATCCTTCTTTCATGCAAATTTCATTGAATACGACAGACAAGGTGCTTTTATTTAGTGTTTTTATACAATTTCTCATGCGATCTAATAATTTTTTTTCTTTTAGGATAAATTATATAAAAACTGCCCGAATGTTCTTTATATCCGAGCGCTTTCGGCTATACATTTACCCATTTTCAAGGATTAAATAACTGTTATATAAGAAACAGTTTGTTGTATGTATGTTTTATGAAATATTTTCATTTTTCAAAACACGGTCAAGATATTGTGTGCATGTTCAAACTTAATATGATTAAGTGTTGTTTTTTTTTTGTTTTATTAATAAGGCCTCGGTTACTTTTAGGCTTTTTTTAAATGTAGATGATGCTATTATATTAGTATATTAGTGTTGTTAACAAGTATGTTACGAATAGTGTCCGGTAGGTATCCATTAATATTTAAATGAGATCTAATTGAGCTATGGTCAGAAAGGTGGAGAGTGAAAACATACATACAAGAAACTACAGTATTTACATTAGTCGGACTATTGTCCTCATCTTTGTCGCCATATTTGTCACAACGTTTCGGCCGTTGTATGCTCCGGCCTTCTTCAGGTGGTTGGAATTTCGAACTGAACCCTTTCTTTCGATCACTGGGATAGACTGTTCTAGTTCCACGAGCCATGTTTAATGGATGTCAGTTATCAGTTATCTCCTGGTAATTTTTCCTCTGAAAGTTCTCCACTGCCTGAACCGGGTATTGAAGTCACACAGTCTACCCCAGTGATCGAAATAAAGGGTTCGGTTCGAAATTCCTGAAGAAGGCCGGAGCGTACAACGGCCGAAACGTTGTGACAAATATGGCGACAAAGATGAGGACAATAGTCCGACTAATGTAAATACTGTACATAATACCTCATCTCGGAAATATAGACATGCAAGAAAGTAGTTCTTATTTAACAATATGTGGGTCAATATATATTAATACTAATATATATTAATAGAAAAAATTAAAGTTGTTACATTTCCTTCCAAATATGAACCGGAGAAGACATTTCTGGGTAGTGTTCACATGACTGAATGCGGGTTTAAATAAGAACACTCTCTATGGGTTAAATCCATTTAAACAAACAGTAAAGCGTCCTGGGTATGACGATAAACTACATCCGGCAGCAAGGCCTCTGATCAGGTTTTGAGGTGCGTGGAACCACCTCTTAATTACTGTTGGTTCCAGGCCCACCCTGACCCGGCTGTTAGAGTCCCAGCTATGGGCAAATAGTTAACCCCAAATTGGGGTCAAAACGCTATGAATGTGTAAAAATAGATATTAATACCAGAAATACATTTTTGTAAAATAATTATTACTAACAATGTATTGCTGAAGGAAAAGATTCTTACTAGCAATACATTTTCGAAAAAATAAAATATTACCCACAATACATTTTCGAAAAAATAAAATATTACCCACAATAAATTTTCGAAAAAATAAAATATTACCCACAATACATTTTCGAAAAAATAAAATATTACCCACAATACATTTTTGAAAAAATAAAATATTACCCACAATACATTTTTGAAAAAAATAAAATATTACCCACAATACATTTTCGAAAAAATAAAATATTACCCACAATACATTTTCGAAAAAAATAAAATATTACCCACAATACATTTTTGAAAAAATAAAATAGTATCAGCAATATATATTTGAAAAAAAAAAAATAGCTGCAATAAAAAATCTTGTCGGCATTAAATAACCAATTGTGGTTGATATGCTATAAAACAAACCAAACCAATCTAAATAAAGTAAATTTTGATATGACATTAGGGTCGCTTCAGTAGCAAATAATCCTACGAACTTCGCCAGCATCAACAATAAAATAAACTTGCAAATTGACTAAATACCTATTTCTCATATAAAACTGACCAGCGATATGAGGAAAGTCCTTTGAATAAGAAACTAGGTCTTTAGGAGAAATACGTTGAGAGTAATAATACATCTTAATACGTTTAGAAAGCAAACAGCAAAAAATGACACTTTTCTGACTTTCACTCTTTTTTTCCTTGCTCCCTTCTCACGGGAAACAGAACATGAAAACAATTAATTCACTGCTTTTTATTCTTTTCTCGCTAAGCGAAAAAGTGCTGGTTTAATAAGGCCGCAAGAAAAGCAGTAAAAAAAATTGCTTTTCTCTGTTTAAATCTATTTGACCGCCCACTCTTTTGTTTTATCTTTCATTTTCTTTTCCCGCCAAGCAAACGGAAGCTTTCTCTATTTACACTTCCTAAATGATATCCCTTGTTTAAAATGCCTCATAAGAAATGGGGTAAGGGGAAATACAAAAATAGTATATCAGAAGTACAATAAGTATAGTGAAAATGATCTATAATTATTTACATTGTTCGGACGGTTGTCCTCATCTTTATTGGCATATTCACGATGTTCCGGCTGTTGTTCGCTACAGCCTTCTTCATATGATTGGAATTTCGAACTGAAATGAATAGTTTGCAAAATATTTAACGATCGGAATATCTCAGCACCTGAAGATTGCATAAAAACTCCGAGTCGTGCTATCGACGTTGTATATTCACTACTATATATATATATATATATATATATATATATATATATATATATAAAAGTGAACATAGAATTCAACACTTAAAGGCGACAGTGTGTTTCATGCTAGATGCAATCGTCAGGCTACGAGTGCTGTTAACTTTCTCGGCTATTTATATATACGGGTCATATATATATATATATATATATATATATATATATATATATATATATATATATATATATATTTATTTATTGGGTTGGCGCATAATTACCATGCGTTTTTTAAACAATATTTGTCATGAAAAAAGAAACAATTCAAGAAAAATATTTTTTAAAAAGTAAATAAAACAGCAATTTTTATTAACAAAAATTCGCCTACAAAACGCCTGATAATTATGCAGTAACCATATATATATATATATATATATATATATATAGATAGATAGATACAGAAAGATAGAGATAGAGAGAGAGATAGTTGGGAGGATGTATCTCTACATGGAATAAAGTTGTCGAGTGACGCGTTTCGTTCTTGAGGACTAAATTTGCTATCTTCCTGCCACTACACACGTGCAAGAAAGAGTTTACTCTAATTATTTTTTTTTCAATTTAATTTTAAAAAAAAATGTAATCAACCACAGCGGTATATTGTTATAGTTCCCCGTGCCATGCCTCGTCCGGGTGTCTCAGATATCTCCATTTAACCCAGCACTTCAAGGTTTTATTCACTACTGCCGGCGCCAGGTATCGAACTCACAATTCTTTGGGTCAAGTCACTAGATCCAAGCAACCGTTTTATCCACTGGGCCAGGTATCCATGAGGCATTAGTGTATGAATGTTTGGTGCATACAACGGCCGAAACCTCGAGAATATAGCGTTAAAAATAAGGACAACAGTCCGAACAATGTAAATAATGTAAATAATTACAGTGCACCATCTCAGAAATATAGAGAGGTATCTATAATTAATTTTATACAGTGTAAACCGGATACAAGAGAGTTGTCGGGACCGGAGAAGAAGTCTCTTATATCCGGATTTCTCTTATATCCCGGTCTCTTATATCCGGGTTACACTCTATTACTTTCAAATTATTTACCATGTAAAAAATCAAATATCAATGCATCTCTTGCGTACATAGCCCCCGCCACTGTATATATGTGTTTACACTCTCAGTATTATTCTTTCTTACTTCTCCACTCTCTGATAATTTATATATTATCAGTTTTTGCACTGTTAACCATAGGGGATCTCTTTTCACTAATTTCTCTTTTAACAAGGTGTTACACACCCCCTTTCCAATTTCACTTATATCTGCATTGTTCAAATGAGTTCACTTTCTTTTTCCTCTATAGTCCAAAGTTGGCTCTCTGTGTTGTGTCAGAAATTTTTTCTCGTCCATCTTTCAAATCTATAAATCAGCCATCCGTCCTTGCATGGAATTTGGCTGTCATATATGGTCCGGTGCTCCCGATGTACGTCTCGAGGTCGTCGACAAAATCCAGAGACGAATATACAAGATGATAGGTCCTGATCTGGCTTCTAGTCTAAAATCGCTATCACACAGACGTACCGTTGCCCCCCCCTCCCCATCTGTCTCTTCTACAAGTATTTTCACGGCAACTGGTCTGACCAGCTACTTTCGCTGGTTCCCGGACTACATGAATTTAAACGAGCTACCAGCCGGAATCTTGGACCCACCCTTTCCCTGTCAAAACGGTTAAATGTAACCGTCTCTTCTACTCAAACAACTTTTCCCACACTTCCCGTCTGTGGAACTCCCTTCCCCTTATTTGCTTCCCCGATGACTATACTCTTCAAATATTCAAAATGTTACTCGACGTCGGACAGCCTGAGTTGTTCCATTTTCTTCTCTGTATTCTTTCCTGAAACAAGCCTCTTTACCGTGCGTGATAGTGGCACTTCCACCTTGCTTGGGATGAACTGTCTTAAAAAAAATAATTCCAAACCTCGTCCCACTTCGCGCTCACCATCAATTTCTCTATCTGTGTATGTCATTATTTTTTTCAGACGTATCTATTTTAGTCTTAAATTTCCCTTCCAGACATCCTCATTTCTTTTCTGTTTCGACCGATTCCAATCACACTAAAATGAACACACGATCTGCAAATTCTGTCTCTCAATGCCGGATGTTGAATGAGTTACTGACTGCTTTTTCTCACGCTTCCGTGATTCAGGAAGTCAAGCGTTAATCAATAACCGCACACGGTCATCACCTTCAGTCACATTCAACCATTACCTCTACACTCTTTTGAATTCAACTGATTTTATTTTCTAGATTTAAACACGCCTCTTTACTCGTGTTCTCAATCCTCTATACCCCCTTGCATGGTAGTGGCACCCCCGCCGTGTTTGGGGTGAATTGCTTTAAAAAAATACATTTATGCGTCGGGGAATGTATCTTAAAATGGAATAAAGTTTTCGTGTCACACGTTTCGTCTTTTAGAACTATATTGGACTAAAATGTGTTATGTTGGTCACATTACACATGCGCAAGAACGATGGTGCTGTTTTGTTTTTAAATTTACTTTTTTAAAAAATATAATCTAGCCGGTTCCTTTTAGATTTTTTTTTATTATTGTTTTCATCAGATTTGATATTTGATATCGGTTGTGGATTCCGGGATGAATCCGATATCAATGAATAACAAACACCAGGAATGGATAAGGAAAATAAATGTATTAACGTAATAATACAAACTGGTAATACGGGTTAGTAGATCAAGGAATGCGGGTTAGTAGCAATAATATATATACAGTCTTGGTATTGAAGTATCGCGGTATGATTCCTTACTGAGTCTACCGGCTCGCTAACTGTGACTCTTGTACTACCCTCCTCTATTACAGACAGTATTTAATGTTAGAGACAGTATTTACTGCCCCCCACCACGAGGGATAGATGTGGCACAAAGCCGGGTTTAAAGTGGGGTATTCTCGAGCCCGTGGGCTCGGCCAAAAAATGCCCGTAGATCCCGTATAAACGGGATCGGGTTGGTCAACCTCACCGGACGAGACTCTGCCATTCGGTGGAACCTCGTCCGGGTTCCTCTCTATTCAGAGGCAAAGAGTTCGACCGTCTAACAGAGAAGACGTCGCCGTCTGCTCTGTTGCAGACTGTCCGGTTATTCACTGGTAGCAGTATATGTACACCTCGGGTGAGTTTATTTGTGTAAAAAGGGGAGACCCCCTAATAATATCCCACACTGTGATAACAGAAGATCTGATGATCTGAAACGCTGTAAGAGCCAGGGGGCAAATTTACTGTGGATGACCTTGCCATCAAGGTACTATCTCAACATTTTCGCCTTTGTAAATTATTTTCTACTTTGATCAGAGTAACATTTTTTAATGTCAACATTGTGGCCAGTCTCGTTACATTGGGCAACTTGATGTATTTGATGTTTTGTAAAATATCACTTTTGTGTTCATATAATCTTTATTTACAATATTCGGACTATTGTCCTCATCTTTGTCGCCATATTTATTACAAAGTTTCGGCCGTTGTACGCTCCGGACCTCTTCAGGTGGTTGCAATGTCAAACTGAACCTTTATTTCGCTCACTGGCATAGACTGTTCTAGTTCCACGTGCCATGTTTAATGTATGTCAATTATCAGTTATCTCCTGTTAATTTCCCTCTGAACGTTCTGCACTGCCTTAACCGGGTATTAATCTCACATTATTTGTGTCCTGTCACTGGATAAAAGTAACGTCTTTATCCACTGTGCCATGTGTCCTTGAGGACATATATGTATGAATTTCTGGGTATTATAAACCTACTGTCTTCAATTTTCTACCAGTGATCATGTTGCAATTTTTGCTCTTATCTATATTTTTTTACCAGAGCTCATATTGCAATTTTTCGTATTATTATCACTTTTCTCTGGGACTTATTACTGGATCCCATATTGTATTCATTTCTATGCTTGGTCGGCTCAGAAGATTTTTGTGGCCTACCATATGAACAAGGCCGGAGCGTACAACGAAACGTTGTAATAAATATGGCGACAAAGATGAGGACGATAGTCCGAAAAATGTAAATAATGTACATAATACCTCATCTAAGAAATATAGACAGATATAATATTTTATTTACATTTATTGAGGTTTCTCCTATGTATTTTAGTGATAATTATTAGAGGTGATCGAATAAATTTCTCCTTCAAGTTTTATCATATTGGTTTGTTTAAGTGTTTTATTGTTTTAGATGAAGTAGTTACAAATTTTATGTTGAAATTTGATATCTTTTTTTTCAATTGTAATGGAGATAGATTTAGTTAGAAGGACAAAATACTTTTCTTCGGCGGGTTTCTCAGGAATATAATATTCACAGCATCACTCATTCGCGCTTGTGCGTAGTCACACCAACATAACAACTTTAGTCCAATAAAGGCTTAAAGGACTAAACGTGTCACAGGAAATAAGTTTCCACTTTGTCATACATTTTGCGCCAATATGATTCTTTATATATGAACATTTATATATCGTTATCATATATATATATATATATATATATATATATATATATATATATATATATATATATATATATATATAGGGTGTCCATAAAATTCGTGTGTACGTTAAAAATTGTATAACTTTATTTGTATTTGCGATAGAAATAATCTGTAAAAAATGTTATAAAGTTTAATGTACCTAGTTTTAAGCAGAGCTAAAATAGGTAATGTGATTTGAGGCATTACTGCAAATCAATTGGCAAACATTTTCCATGAACTGCAAAATCGTATTCCCCTTAGTGTTGCTAATGATGGAGCACATGTGGAAACTTAAATAAAATTTGAATAAAACCTTAAAAAAATATAGATTTACTTCTTCCTAATCTTTTCACAAATTATTTCTATCGCAAAGTTATAAATTTTTTAAAGTGCACACGAAATATATGGACACCATGTATATATGTATGTATATATATATGGATATATGTGTATATATATAAGTATATATCTATATATATATATATATATATATATATATATATATATATATATATATATATATATATATATATATATATATATATATATATGTGTGTGTGTGTGTATTGGCCCCTGAAAAATTAATTTCGGTTGAGCTCTTTGGTTTGGGGTGTGAGTTTGTAAACACTGATTATTTAAGCTAATATAGCATGACTCTTCGGCAGAATTGAGTCACTGTCAGTCACTGTGTGTTTATCTAAATCTAAAAATAAAAACACGCTAAAATTCACCTTCATCCCAGCCGTGAGCCGACGCCTTAGTGGTAGAAGCTGACGCCAATTCAGTCGGGTTTCGATCCTAGCTAGAGGCAACCGGACGTCTAGCCACACTGATTAGCTGTGAAAGAGCGAAACAGTCAGTCTGTGGATGACAAAAATATATATACATGTATATATATATATATACATATATATGTATATATATATGTATATAAATATACAAATATATATGTATATATATGTATACATATATATATATATATATATATATATACATGTATACATATATAAAAAGTATGTATATGTATATATGTATACATATTATTTATATATATATGTATACATATATATATATGTAAATATATATGTATATATATATATGCATATATATACATGTATATATATGCATATATGTATATATATATATATATGCATATATATACATGTATATATATGCATATATATATATATATACATATATATTTACATATATATATATATGTATACATATATATATAAATAATATGTATACATATATACATATACATACTTTTTACATATACATACTTTTATATATATATATATATATATATATATATATATATATATATATATATATATATATATATATATATATATATATGTATGATAAAGTGGAAAAAGTTTCCGTGTGACACGTTTGGTCCTTTGGGACTTCATCGGCCGGGATGTTTTTACGTCGATGCGACTAAACATTAAACGTGGATTAAGCGAAAATGATTAGAAAGTGCTTTAATGAGTAGCACATTTACAGTAAATTTGCTTCCAGTTTATTATAACGTTTCAACATTCTTGGCAGATCTCTTTTTATCAAATGTGGGATATTTAATAACCAAAAAATGATGAAGAGAAAAAAAGTGTTTAATGAAATTGCCTTCAATTTTACCCAAAACTCATATTAAAAAAATAATTTCTAAATTTAAAATTCTCAGCGTTCCTCGATCGCGCGCATGTGCAGTCGCATCAACATAAATAAACTTCGTCCGATGAAGTCTTAAGTAACGCAGTGCATCACACTTTTTCCACATTGGGAGTCGTCTTTTCCCCCAAAGAGTTGTTGATATATAAAAAATGATATATCATTATCCCATAGTGTTTCTATGTAGAAAAGTTTTGGGGAACGCAATGTATGTTAAATATGGAATGATCGATTGATTAGATATTTCCATTGACATAAAACATCTATTTTTTCGATCCGTAATTTTTTAGTCTTCATATCTTTTGTCCGCATTTTTTTAATTTCCTTTTTTGAAGAAAAATGGGAATTTCTAAGATAGGTTCATATGCGCATATATATATATATATATATATATATATATATATATATATATATATATATATATATATATAATGTATGTATATTTTGCTTGACAATTTTTCTTAATTTTCTAAACCATTTTATTCTCCTGGGATATCCATTTTCGTGTGCCAGTAAGGTGTATTATACGGAGAACTAATGGCGAATAATATCTTGAATATTTTCAAATAGAGGATGAATAACTTCTGGCAGTTTTTTTATTTTTTAGTAGAGAGGTTTTCACAGATGTGTGATGTTTTCGGAAAGACACGGTAACGGCTAAAAGAACTGAAAGATGACCTGAATTATTAGTTAAAGTACGGTATTGCCACTTTCTAATTATTCGTCGTACATTGCCCTCGACAGCGGAAGCCTGATTGCTTTTTTTCTAGACAGAAAGGTCTAGACTTTCAATGCCTTTCGAGCTCGGATAGCGGTTTCAAACGGATCAAAAGAGAAAGTGACTATTGTTTCGGTCGTATGCTGCTGTGAGGTCGATATAACAATTACCTTTTTTTATTGGACAATTAATTAATTATCTGGAATTGTAATGATATTGTGGAATCTTCCACGACAGCCAGTTTACCCTCCGCTGGGAAATGCACTCTTCTTGTTACGATTTTACCAACATCATACTTACAAGTTTTCTTCAGTACAATACTCATTTCTCGAGAAACAGCAGCAGCAGTTTTAAATCAGTCCTTTTTAACCAACTTTTCCATAGCACGATCTTCTCTCTTGGTCGTTTTTCTTGGCCTACCTGTAGACTTTCTTGCTTCACGCGAACCACAATCACCGTAGACCTTAAGAATACCGCGAACAACACTTTTTGACTTGTTAACAATCTTTGAAATAGACCCAATACTTAAATTATCCTTCTTTCGAAGCTTAATAATCTGCTGACGAATTGCTAACGGAGTAATTGGCATTATATTAACAAAGTACACTGCATATATTCTTACTAATGTTTAGTAAACGGACCGTCACGTAAACAAATTTAAAAAATTAGAGTTCGCCGGTTAAATATACTACGACACGGAGTAAAAGCAACCGTTCTGATCATTTTGGCCGCCATGGGTTTTGGAGTAAATCACTAAATCACCCATAACTTTTGTTTTCTCCTCTCAAATAACACCAAAATCTCAGACAATAACAAATTATTATGGTCCAATATCCACGTCGCCACTGTTATGGTCCAAGGTTTGGACCAAGGAAGAACAACACGAACACAAGAGTAGAAATAACAAAGATATATTACACAGAATAATAATGTTGAATGTGTTAGTATGACTGTCAATCTGGTTTGGAGTGAACTACTATTGGCTCGACTCGATTCAGTATCCCCTCTTGAGAGACGCAGTATTTATAGTGTCAGGAAGATTTCACTGTCGTTATAGGTAATGTCCCATAACACCCCCTCCCGAAGCTTTTACCTCGCAGGGATCTTTAATGTTTTTTCTTCTTCGGATTAATCATCAAAGGCTCTGTAAATTTTCTTTTCCTGCTCTATTTTCGAAGTTCTGTCATTGCTTGAGGCCTTTGCATAGCGAATGTGTCGAATATTGTGTCCATCACTTCCTCCTCTTCCTGAGGTAGACCGTTGGAATCCTCTAACAGCCTCTTTCTGATTTGATTTAAATGCCTTTTATGCGAGAACTTCGGACCCTGAATTATGTAAATGAAGTTCCCGATTCGTTTCTCTATTGTACCTTGCTCCCAGTAGGATGTATTGTTTTTGTACATTTAAAAAAAAAAACTTTCTCTCCTGGGTTAAATTTTCTTTTTTGGTAAAAACGACTTTGGTGATTGCTTTGTCTGTTTTGGCAGTAATTTGTCGAATACCGATCTAATCTTTTGCGCGAACATTACTTCCGTCGGTGATAATACCGATGGCGTTGTACTGTTCAGTGTAATTCTATATACTTGCAAGAATTGTTGTAAAGACTTTTCTGTTGGTACGTCATAAGCTTTCCATAGGGCTCTTTTTAGTGTATCTATAAACCTCTCCACTTGCCCGTTTGATCTTGGGTGATATGGCGTGGATTTGATATGTTTCACCTTAAGATTTTCACAAAATTCTTGAAAATCCGCAGATGTAAATTGTGTCCCATCATCGGTCATTAGACAATCAACCACTCCGAAACGAGCAAACAGCTCGTGAAGCCAATTTATTTTAGTCTCAGAACTAGGTTTTCTACCACGAAATACTTCTGGCCATTTGTAGTAACTGTCTACTACAAGTAGTAAAAACCATCTAATGGACCTGCGAAATCTACATGGATTCTCGACCACAACCGATCTGTCTTAGGCCATGGCTTATGAATGATTGGTGGTGCCTTGGCTGTTAAGGAACAGCCTTTGGATTTGTCCACCATTTGCATAATATCTTGATTCATGTTTGGCCAGTATACGTAACTTTGCATTAAGGATTTCATCCTGTTCTTTACTGGATGGCCCATGTGCAAATCCTTGAGGATTCGCCTTTGTAGCGTTTTCAGGATTACCACTCTTTCATTATATAGTAGAACAATATCACATAACGAAAAACTGTCTGATACATGTTTATCTTTTCCTGCAATTTTTGTTTTCGTTTGCTTTATAAATTCGTTATTCACTGCATCATTTCTTATTTCCTGTAATGTAACGAGGAGGTTTCTAATTGTGCTACATAATGATGTTCTAATATCTTCCTCATCTCGTAGAGCTGCAATTACAGAAACTTCAAATGGCTCCGTTTTCTTTGGTATAAGTCTCGAAAGACTATCTGTATGCCCGATTTTGTTTGATGGAAGATACTCCAATTTAAAGTTATAGTTCAATAAAATAGTCCCCCATCTTAGCAATCTATTAGCAGTGTAGACAAGTAGACCTTTCTTTGATCCAAATATTGTCAATAACGGCTTGTGGTCCGTCTGTTAGGTGAAAATATACCATAAATATATCTGTGGAATCTCGTAACCACAAAAATAATCCCCAGTTTTTCTTTTTCGATTTACGATTTTGTTCGGCTGGTAGCAACGTTATTGACGCATGCGCGATCGGTTTTAGTGTCCAATCCGGTATGCATGCCCCAACACCATAGACACTCGCATCACTCGGGACTATTATTTCCAATTTTGGGTGATAATGCGATAAAATAAAACTGCTGTTAGAGTCTTAATGATTTTCTCGAAAGTTTTCTGCCATTATCTGACCATTCCCAAACTTTTTCCTTCTTCAACAGTTCGTTTAGGGGTGCGCGTAATTTGTGCATGTTAGGAATAAATTCTTGATAATAATTTACTAAGCCCAAGAAGCTTTGTAATTGGGCTACGTTTTTTGGAGCCGGCATTTTTTTTATTGTCATTGCCCTTTCTGTGTGTGGTCTTCTTCCTTCTTCGTCAATAATATGGCCCAGATATTTTATGTCCTTCATAAAGAAGTCACATTTATTTTCCTTTACCTTAAAACCGTAGTTTTGTATCTGCCTGAAAACCTCTTAAACCTGTTCCCAGTGTTGTTCAACATGTTTGCTATTTATCAGGATATCATCAAGGTATGCAATCGTGAAATCCAGTCCGCCTAGCATAGTGTCCATTATTTGCTGAAATATCGCCGGCGCGGCCTTGATCCCGAATGGTAATCTTTGGAACTTATATAATCCTTTATGTGCGTTTATGCACAACAACCTCGAGCTTTCCTCATCTACTGGTACTTGTAGGTAGGCTTCGCTCAATTCTATCTTTGAGAAAAAATTTTCTCCGTTCAACTTCTTCTGGACTAGGGAGAGGATAGTGATAATCCTTAATCGCTGCATTCATCCCCGTCGAGAAATCAGTGCATATTCGTTTCTCACCCGATTTCTTTTTCACGTAAACCGTAGGTGCGGCCCATTGACTATATTCCACCTTTGTCAATATACCGGTTTTCACTAGTCTATCCAACTCTTGGTCTATTTTTTCTAATGATACGAAAGGTGCATTTTTTTCTTCTTGAAAATGGGTTGTACTTTTTCTTTTAGCTCGATTTTTGCCGCCATTTTTTACACCTCTCGAGGCCGGCTTCGGGGAAACTCTCCTTTAATTTCTCTGCCTCGGTCGATAACTTTTCACTTTTTGGTAGAACGTATTTATCGGTAAATCCCAGAGGTCAAATCTCTGCATCCAGTCAGTTCCAAATAAATTTTCCGTATTTTTCAGAAAATACATTTTTAATTTCTTGGTCATTCCGTTGAATGTCACATTTGTGATAATTTCCCCACGAATTTGATTTTTCCTCCTGTTACCGACCTGGCTAATTTATCGGTTCTCAACATGGCCGGTTTGTTTAATTTTTTCCACGTCTGTGAGCTAATAATAGTTAAATCTGATCCGGAATCTAATTGTAGTCTGATTTTTTTGTTTAACATTTCTACTTGTACGTATTTTAGTATATTTATCCCGTCCGCTTGGTCAGTTCTAGTGACTCTTACTCGGCTTTTGCTTTCTTTCTTTGTTCTACAATGAGAACTTTTATGTCCCACTTTATTGTACGACAGACAAGTCTTATAGCGGTATGGACAATCTTTGTAACAATGCAAAGTCCCACAGCGATAGCATAGACTGCGTGGTAGTTTATTCTGAAATTTCATTTGACTTTTTCTAGTAGAATAATTTGTTTGGTGTGTTTTTGAAGAGGGAAAAACGTGTTTGTCGTTGTACTTTTCGTATGTGCGCGGCGCCAGACTCTTCGATAACTTTCGAATCCTTATTCACGCTTATATATCTCTGACAGTCCTCAGCCAATTTTTGTAGCGTCAATTCTGGTTCACTCTTAAGTTTTGTTAGAATTCTCCGTCTGATCTATGGAAGATAGATAGGAAAAAGTTTTTTTTTTAGATTCTCCGCGTAGAACTTCGTTTCTTCAATATCCTAGAATCTCCGCTTAGAACTTCGTTTCTTCAATATCCTCGTCGCCACTGTTATGGTCCAATATCCTCGTCGCCACTGTTATGGTCCAAGGTTAGGACCAAGGAAGAACAACACGAACACAAGAGTAGATATAACAAAGTTATATTACACAGAATAATAATACAAGATGTCGAAGGTGTTAGTTTGACTGTCAGTTTGGTTTGGAGTGAACTACTATTGGCTCGACTCGATTCCGTCTCCCCTCTTGAGAGGCGCAGTATTTATAGTGTCAGGAAGATTTCACTGTCATTATAGGTAATGTCCCATAACACTAATAATATTGTATTTATTGTCTGTGAAAATTATAGAATATAAAACAACTTTGATAAAAAATGATACCTACTTTTCTGACGAAAGCAATACCGTTCTTAATATTTTGGCCGCAAATCTCTCTCTCTCTGTCTCTCTGTCTGTCTGTCTCTCTCTCTCTCTCTCTCTCTATATATATATATATATATATATATATATATATATATATATATAAATAAGTATGTATATGCGTTTGTGTGTGTGTGTGTATGCGTTATTAGACATACGGAGGTGAATCTATATGTCTGCAAACTAATGATGGAAAGGAATGACAACTTTATTTTTCATATGAACCCTTTATTTCCCCAAGGTATTGAATTCCGAAGCGGAGATCAATAATAACAGAGATCGAACATTTTACAAATATCAAAACAAACATTATTTAATATATCTTGGTCGACTATGAATTTATTCATCACCCCTACTACGTATATATATATATATATATATATATATATATATATATATATATATATATATATATATATATATATGAATGTATGTATGTATGTATGTATGTATATATTTATGCATGTTTCATTAAAAACAACAGACAAGGTACTACGGTTACGCTTTTTATTTAATTTTTCTTGTGTACGAACAAGAACTTTCTTTTCTGTACAAAGAGCGTGTAAAAACAGTCCAAATGTATTATAGTTCCGAGCGCTTTCGGCTATTCCTTTAGCCATTATCAAGGATGACTCAGTTTTTCAGCTTAATTGAGTGTGTGCATTATGTGTATGTTTTAGAGTGTTGTAGAGATGTTTTTAATTTCCGAATACGGTTAGAACATTGTGGCCTTCTTCGTAGTTAATATTGTTAAGAGTTGGCTTTTTCTTTTTTATTATTAAATCTTCCATTATTTTTAATCTTTTTTTTAAGTGGATGAAGTTATTATATTTGTGTTTTCTACTAGTATGTTTCTAATGGAGTCTGGTAAATTTGTGTCTGTTTAAATGGGTTCTAATGGAGCCATGATCAGATAGGTGTAACGTGAGGCGTCTGGATAAGCATGTTATATATATATATATATATATATATATATATATGTGTGTGTGTGTGTAATTTGGCAGCAACTTTTCTTTCAAACATGTAGTGTTGAATGTTAAAGACAACATAGTCTTACATATTTTCTTTTGAATTTTCTCATATTCTCTAATGAGACTTTTTATTTGAAAATAGTTCCGAAATATGTATTTTCCATACAATGACCTAGCGCTTTCGAACATCATTGTTCATCTTCAGGGTCAATATTTTAGTCAAAAATTTTTTTTTTTTTTTTTTTTTAAACAAACATTTGCCCATTATCTTGTAGCGTAATATTACATATATTAAAGTAGCAACATGATTACGCTACAAGATAATTGGCAAATGTTTGTTTGAAAAAAAAAAAAAAAAAAAAAAATATTTGACTAAAATATTGACCCTGAAGATGAACAATGATGTTCGAAAGCGCTAGGTCATTGTATGGAAAATACATATTTCGGAACTATTTTCAAATAAAAAGTCTCATTAGAGAATATGAGAAAATTCAAAAGAAAATATGTAAGACTATATATATATATATATATATATATATATATATATATATATATATATATGTACAGAGAGAGAGAGAAGGGAGTAATTCTAGAATGAATGTAGACAAGCAGAGATAAATCTATAGTATCTCTATAGATTTATATATATTTATTTCTCTCTCCATTCATGCTAGCATCCACTCTTCTATTCTTTCTTTTTCATTCTGCATTTGTAAACATCTATTCCGATGGTACGACAATATAGGGTCACACCTCTAAAACACTTGATGGTCAGAAATTGGAAACTGATCACTTTTAAAAACTGGATGGTTACATTCAATTCCTCGAACACCAAGCGAGTTCCATTCTATCATTGTCGATCGGACCCCCAAACTGCCACCAATCAGGATGAACAGATGTCCCCTCGGGTAGGCACCGTGCCTTGAAAGACTATTGGATCCCAATCTAGAAGCTGACCTCACTGGAACTCGTACATACGACTCTTTGCTAAGAATGCAGGTAAAATAGTCGGCTCCCTGTAGCGCTCTTGTAAGTAACTGACTCCTACTATCCTGTAATTTACAAGGGCCAGATCCGACCGAAAATGAACTACTGTTGTCATTTTTGGCCAGGACCTTCCCAGACATCAATTTCCAGCCTTGATAGAATCTAAAACGTCCCCTAGCCCTTGTGGGTGACGAATTACTTTCCACTCTCCGTCCTCTTTCCAACAGGTAGCATATGGCAAGCCTCTCTATCGCTACTTACACGGAAAGTACTCGGAAGAAATAAATTCCCCGGTCCCACAAATTCGAGCCTTCACGCTAAGGATACGTCATGCCACATACATAGTAGTAAACCACCCACATTCCTCCAGTATTCAATTGGCGAGATGTAAGTTCCACTCTAAAAGCTTATTCCCGCGGACTAATGCTCTGTGCAGCCGACTCCCAAGAAGATTTTCCCCCGATCACAACAATGTTAACATGTTCAAAGCTAAGGCTATCTGTTAAGTTCCACTGCTATCCACACAAATTGCCTCCTAACGTAACCCTCTACTCTTCACACACACACACACACACACACACACACACACACACACACACACACACACACACACACATAATCACACACACACACACACACACACATATATATATATATATATATATATATATATGAAACTTAAAGACTTTCAACAGTCTGAGAAAAAACCCATAAATATTGATGGTTATTTAGTTTTGAAAAAAGATGTAAAAGACAGTCTAATAAAATGATTGTGATGAACTACTCTAGATATGGGTATATAGATAGATAGATAGATAGAGAGAGAGAGAGAGAGAGAGAGAGAGAGAGAGGGAGAGAGATAGAAATATGAGTATCCATTTAAAAATAAAATTTAACGAATAAATTTAAAAAACTGTCGGGTTAAATTCATTTCCTATAAAATAGAAAGATAGATGTGCACAGACAATCTTTTGTAATTATTAAAAATCTCTTTTTTTATCTCTACTAAACTCCTTTCTGTAATCCATTTACCCAAGCTGGCTTAGTAGGTTATGCAAAGTTTTCAACTGTCCCCCTTGCCTACAATCTCTCCTGTGAGTATCAATTTTTCTAAGCCTTGTTCCCTCATTATGTATCTCAGAAATTCATCTGTCTCTATAAGTGTTTTGTAGATTTTTGTTTTTGTTTCTATAAAACTTCGTCGTTGCTCACATGTTCAGTCCATGGAATTCTCAGCATCCTTTTGTCGAAACACATTTCTGTTTCTTAAATTACAAATTTATATTTTTTACTAACTTTCCGTGCCTATCAGTGGCCCTGGGTATGCATATCGACGAATGTAGTATTTTTTTCTCTTTTAAAACCTGTCGTTTCCAAGTGAAATACAATATTAAATGATATGGATATTTTTATTATTATTTGTATAGACTTCTACAGCCATGATAGATTAAAGAATAACGGGTCGGATTTGAGGAATCGGTGAGCTGAGTTCGAATTACTGTCGAGTTCATTACATTCATTTAGGTGGTATCCTTAGGAAAAGGTATAAACCTTTCTACCAACTATGGATCAAGAGCAGGACAGCCTTGGATAGCAATCGCAGAAGGAAAAATTTGAATTCAAGACGTGTCTAAAGAGCGTTGGGCACATTATTATTAATTAAAATTATTAGTAACATTATTATTTATAATACATTTAAATTTAAATTATTATTAATATTATTATAATTATCATTAATATTAATATTAAAATTAAAATTATTAATAATATTATTATTTATTGATATTAATATTAAATTAAAATTATTAATAACATTATTAATAATTATTATCAATATTAAATCTGAAATTATTAATAATATTATTAATAATATTATGAATAATAATTATTAAAATATTATTAATAATTATTAAAATATTATTAATAATATTTATTTAATAATATTATTTAATAAATATTAATAATATTATTTAATAAAATAGTATTAATAATTATTAAAATATTATTAATAATATTATTAATAATATTGATGAAAATATCAAAGCACACTTAGCAAATATTTTAAAGGGTATACATTTAAATGTTATGAAATAAAACCATGGATTAAAAAAAAATTCACACCCGAATATGAATCTACTTTATTTCAATGTTTCTATTTGTGCACCATATTTAATTTGAAACCTGTGTTTGGTGATATGTCGCGATTTCTTCAATGTTTGGTCGTATGTGCAAGAAACAGACCCTCATTCCGTTTTCAGTTTAGCGTAGTTTTTCTCGCTTCTTATGTTTTATGTTATTTAGGGTTGCAAAGCTTAATTCACATCAATAAGAGGTAGAAAATTGCAATAAGACTAATAAAGCATTTTCATCTAATGGGGGTGGTGGTAAAAAGTTTAAAACTTATTCTATTATTCAAACAGTATCACTGTACCATTTCTTCTTCAGTTGATAGTGTTTCGCGGCATAATTAAGAGGATCGCATTGTACGCTAGTGTACCAGGACACAGCGGTTGAGAATCACACACACACACACACACACACACACACACACACACACACACACACACACACACACACACACACACACACACACATATATATATATATATATATATATATATATATATATATATATATTTAAGCGTTTCACCCCAAGCAAGGCGAGAAGCCACTAGCACGCATGAGGTTACAGAGAGTTGGGGTGAGAGCAATGAGATGCGATAGAGGAAAGGATGAAGAGAAGGATAGGGAATAGAACAGGGTATCTGGAGACATCGATTGACATTACATTTGAATAGTTGGAGATTATAGCTATCAGGGAAACAGGTAGAGGGGAGGGAGTTCCACAGGCGAGAGGTGCGAGACATGAAGCTATTGGAGTAGAAGAGACGGCTACATTTAGCAGTTTCGACAGTGAAAGGGTGTGAGTGAGATACCAGCCTAGTAGAACGCTTAAATTCATGAAGTTTGGGAACCAGCGAAAGCAGCTCCTCGGAGCAGTAACCATGAAAGTATTTGTAAAAAAGACAGTGGGAGGTGACGGCACGTCTGTGAAACAGCGACTGCAGACGAGATGCCAAATCAGGGCCAATTATTTTGCATATCCGTCTCTCGATCTTATCAAGAACCTTGAGACAAACGTAAGGGGTAGCAACACTCCATGCAAGGGCGAATAGTTGATTTGTAGATGTGATGGATCGACTTAAGCGAGAAAAATTTCCGGGTGCGTCACAGGGAGCCAACTTCCCTTTCGGTGGACGAAACTATTGTCTCGATGTATTTGTTCCACCTCAGGTCAGCAGTTAATGTGAGGCCGAGTATTTTTTTAATAAATCCTTTTAAATGTTCAAGAAGCAGTATGTCATATTTCATGGAAGAACAGGGAAACTGTAAGCCTTCTTAGTGAGCTATTTCTTTTAGAATTATGCATTAAAGGGTCAGAAGAGAATGTGTCAGTTCTTGCAACGGCTTCCTTATATGATTTATCAAAAATGAGATGACCTAATTGATAAAAACACGTCCAATTAATCAAATAGGAAGGAATTATATTCATTCGTTAAGTAAGTTTAACTTACACTTTCGCTTTTTTTTCTAAATAAGCGAATTAGATATTGTCGTTAATGAGATGATTTGATACGCAGCAATTTGTGAATATGATTTACTGGCTGATTTGGATTTTATAACAATGTTTTCTTTGTTATATTATCAAAATAAACAAGGAGAAGAGTGTTTACTCCGTGCCGAAGTATTTTTTAAAGTAGAATTGTGCTTAAATCTAATAATAAAAGTAGACATTTCTTGAAATGTTTATTTAACGTAAATGGCTTCGACATGTTTTTTATTTTTTATTTTTAAAGACAATGAGTTTTATCTTTTTAGGTATAAGAAAGTCATGAAGATTAAAATGTAATCAATGTATTTGGACAGAGGCAATGAAACAGGAAATTTAGAAGGAAGAAAAAATAGTGCATAAGAAAAGGAGAAAATGTAGAAAAAAGCTGAGGAAATAAATAAACATAGAATCGGGGAAAAGAAAATAAAGAAAACAATTAAAAAATCAGAAAGGACAAACCTGAAATAAATAAAGAAAAAGAGAAAGTAAATAAAGAAATGCAAGAAATAGTGGAAAAAGAAAGACAAACAAGGAAAGTATACAGAAGAAGAAAAAAAAACAGACGAGAAAAGAAAAAAAGGAAGGTAAAGTAACAAAGGAACTTAAGAAAGAAAAAGGAAGGACATGTTTTGCGAAAAATCTAAAAGTAAAACTGAGAGAACACGCGAAAAGAAAAGGAGAAAGAAAACAAAAGTGAAAAGGTTACAAAACAAACAAAGGATAATTAAAAGAAATAAGAAAAAAAGAATGACTGACATGACAAAAGAGAGACCGATGAAACAATGAAAGAAAGAATGAAAGACAGAAAGCGAAGGATGTTTTGAGAAAAAAATCTAAACGGTGGAAAACAGACGAATAAGGGAAAAGAGGAAGACATAAAGATAGATAGATAGAGAGAGAGAGAGAGAGATAGTGAACCGAATAAAGCAAACATGACAAGGGTGGAAAAAAGAAATAAAAGGGAAGGAAGACATAAGGAAAGAAACAATGGAGGAATAGCATATGTAGTAAAACAAAAGACAGAGTCGACGGACATTAAACGAGAAAAGGAGCGAAAGAAAGAAAGAAAGAAAGAAAGAAAGGAAATCATAATTAAATAGAAGAAATTGAAAATAAAAGAAAATAAAAATAAACAAAGAAAACCAGGTAAAAACCTAGAGAAGTATTAATGAGAAAAGAAGAAATATCAAATAAAAGAAACTTTTTTTAAGAATGAAGTGCTTTAAGAAACATTTTTCAATTGGCAACATTTATTGAAAACCTTCACGAGTGTCATATTTAAGTAGAAGGTCGCCGCTTCTTCGCCCCGAAGAGTTATTTTGTAATAAAAACTGTCTGAAATATATTATTAATCTGCCCACTCGAAACATAACGAATACAAAAAGAGATCTAGAAAGAAGCTGATAGAGAAGGAAAGGAAGGAAGGAAGGAGGAAAACAGAGAAAGAGACAGAAATAGGAAAGCAAAAGAAAGAAAGAGAAAGATAGACGGAAGAAATAAAGGAAAATTAAACAAGGAAATAATGTAAATCGAAAAAGTCTCAATGCACCCAAAAAATTGTTTAACATGTCAAGCGAAATACGGATTGCAAACATTCAAATCCTGTGTGATCCTGTGACCCTGAACTGCATCTAACCTCCATCACAAATACTAGGTTAACGCTCTCAACCCAGCCAAAAGCAGTCATCATGCAAAATTTACTGCACACGGGAAATGAAGTTCATCGCCGACACTACTCATCTGTAACCAATACAGTGTACAGTGGGGTTTATACTGTACATTTTATACTGTACACTTTTATATTGTAGATTTGGCCTCAGAAAATCCCCGTTATTGCACTCGTGAATATAAGGATAAGATAAAGATAGCGACAAAGATTGATTTCGAATAGCGTAGAGAAGAAATTCAAAAGTATTAACTGTAGAATAGAGTAAAAAAACAAAAACTTCAAGTTTATATGTTAAGAAAAAAGAATTAAAATATGTGTTACTGCCATTATACAATTTGTTATTTGAACAAACAAACCCATCTTGGTTGATAGGACATATCGTTTCGTCACTTACATCCACTGGCCTTCGTCAGCTGTCTGAATAGCTTTCTTAAAAAAATTTTAATTTGTAGTTAGCGACAATTCTCTGGCCATAGACATATTATCCTGGATGTAAACAGCAAGACCATGCAGGTAAATGTTGGAATGATTTCGGTAAAGAGGAAGATACCCTGTAACCACGGATTCATGGACACAATGGAAGAATTGTAGTTTGTTTCACAGATGTCAAAGATATCTAACGACTTTTCCAGGAGAAAAGATTCTACACTGCAAAAGTTGGAACGGATACCACGAATATTGGAGAAAGAAAGATTGAATGAAGTAGGTTGTTTTTTTTTTGTTTTTAGCTGATTTAGTCTTATTTCATTTTGTTGTGATTTCCATGAGTTATGTTTTGAGGAGAGAGAGAAAAAAATGAAAAAAATAGTCCACTATTATCTGTCGTCAATAGCAATACAAACCAGCCAGTGCCTGTCTGAGAGCAGATCATAATGTAGCCTCAGGGATGTCCACCGGAAATAAGTGCACGGACACCTACCCATGCACGACATGTTATTAGAGATACACTTATATGCGACTATTGTTTGGAGCAGCCTCTCTAAGAGCTACCAAAGTTTTCGAGCTCCTAACGACCAGTCGGAAGCTGCAACCAACATACTGCTAACACGGTAACCTCAAAATGGATAGTTACAGCCAATAGGTTGTATGACCACCAAAGAGACAGTTAAATCCTTGTGATCCTGTTAGGAAAATGATTGAGAACCGGTAAACCTATCCTGAATAGGGAACAAGGAATGAATACTCGATCCTGTTCAACAGTCATGGAAGGAGTTCAGACCGGACGATAGGTGAGTCCATCGACTCCTATTAACATGTGAAAAAATGGGAAAGAATTGATATTAAGTTATGACTTAGTATATGTTCTGATGTCTACAACCAACCAAAAATATCGGGATGATAAAACTTAATTTTTCAAAATTGATAACTAACCGTGGGTAAACATATTCTAAATAGAAAAGGTTGTAGGGAAGACTGAATTAATAGATCCCTTAAGCATATTTTTGTGATGTCAACGAACACTCGTTGCCACTTATGTGATGTCAACGAATACTCGTTGTCACCTTCGTAATGAGAATTTGGAAGAGAATTTGTAATCGCAGATTACAACTATAGTAACACCGTGGTGTCAGACGCCATCAAATAACACTCGCGCTAATAGTACTAGCTCGATTATACTCGCTCGAATAGCAATCCGAATAGAAAAATAGTATAATGAATAGAGTAGAGACTAACAGTCCGTATAGCAATAGAGGATAGAG
Source organism: Acanthosepion esculentum (assembly GCA_964036315.1). Lineage (NCBI taxonomy): Eukaryota > Metazoa > Mollusca > Cephalopoda > Sepiida > Sepiidae > Acanthosepion > Acanthosepion esculentum. The sequence continues at coordinate 67,780,111 of OZ038483.1, forward strand.
TAGAAATAACAATCCAAATAGTAATAGAGGATAGAATAGAAATAGCGATCCGTATCGTAAGGAGGATAGACTAGGAATAGCGATCGTTAGTCGTCAGCTACTTTCTACATCTATGCGTTTCCTCAATGGTCAGGTGGTCTTCTTAATTCAATAATGGGATCGACTGTGCTTGTTCACTGGCGATCTATGTTCTAATACAAGAGCCAGCAGCGACATTTTATTCCTATATAGCACATTATAATGTAAACAGAAACGGATCAATAGAACTAATACAATCACCTATGTTAAGCAACGTTGAGCCTTGTCACTAACTAGATTGGTGACCGCTTCGGAGTAAGCTGTAAATTTGAATGTGAGAATGCTGTAATAGTTAATGGCTCAGAATTGTTAATCGATGAGGGGTTCCAGTTCCCGTTGGTTTCGTTATATTCATTTACGCGTAAATACCATTGGGGAAATGTATGAACCCTTCTATTCTCCCCCATGGGTTAATTAGTAAGATTTGTATCACTAATACATTATTATCTCCCAAAACTTCTTGCAATCTAAAAGTATTTTCTGACTTTAAATAAAATGGAAAAGGTTCCTCAGACGTAGAAAACGAATAAATCAAAACATCGTTAAAAATCGATATAATTAAGAAGTAAATATGAAAGCATTTTGTTTACAGAAAGTCCTCGAGTTACGACAGTCCCAGCCTACGACGATACGTGGTTACAACGCAATTTTTATTAACCATGAATTATGTCATTTCTCCGGTACATACGACGTTCTCCAGACAATTTTATGTCCTCCATGTGTTTTTTAGCTCAAATAATGTTAATTAATGTCATAGAAATGTGTTATGTGAGATTACGATAATTTATTTTTGGGTTAACATAGGTGAATAATATAAGTAACTATTCAAAAAAAAAAATCACGAGTGCGCTCCGACTTAGACAGAAACTCGTCTTACGACGCATTGTAGGAATGGAACTCTCGTAAGTCGAGAGAACTCTATATATAATTTGGCTATTATTGTTTTATTAGTTTTACTTCCTCTTATTATCATTATTATCTGTCATGTCACTCTACGATTGTTTTTTATTCTTCTTCATTCAATACGAGGCCTAAGTGCCGCTCAAAATGGAAGGTCCTTAAATAGGGATGTTTTAATGGCGTCCATTGACAAAGCAAAGTTTGCCTATTATGTGGGAAAGTAAGAGGTTGATAGTTGCCTTTAACAGGCTAAGACTGTAGCGATCAGGAAAGCAACCATTCGGTAGTTTGTTCAACATTGCAACAGTTCTGGGGAAGAAGTTCTTAAAGTAGAACTTACACCTTACAGATGGTATATGAAAGGAATGCGGATGAGTTGACTCAGCGTGATGGCATAGCGGCTCCTTTTTACGAAGATCTGGACTGGTTGACTCAAGGAATAGTTCGCCAGAAAATATGTCATGAAAATAGCGATAGAGCGGAGAGGGTTAACCAAGGTTTCGTTTGCGGGAAAGGGTTTTAGGGGAAACTATTTATTATTCAAAAGTCCAACTCACTGTGACAGTAATACTCAATTTCCAGTCCGATCTAGCTACTGCTACCATATAACATATTAATAACTATTGAAGATGATAGCCAGGCGTCGTGCATAATTAAAATTCGCTCCTTTTAAAGGATGGATGCCTCTCCTTGCAAGCTCAACCACCATCTTGCACAGTAGGTTAGGCTAGACTCCCTAGGTATATATTCAGCTGATGTGATTATGACACATCGTCAATGGCCAGATGGATGAAATCAGTGCCCATAATAGAGGTTTCCTTTCATGGAATCAGCGGCCAATTTTCCGTGACCATGGGGAGCATTTAGACTGTGGTTTGATCTGAAGAGTCAGCTTCATCTAATTGCCCAAGATGCGGTACGTATAAATGAATAAAAGTCCAGTTTTAAACCCAGATATATGAAATAAATTTATCGGATGCTCAGCTATTCAGTGATCTAAAAACGACACTCAAAGAGAAGACTGATGATGAATGGTAAACTTCAGAGTAAGCATTTTATTTATTACTAATCATTACAAATCTTACTCCAATTACTTCCTTCCATCACCATGACTGATGTTATCATCCTGGAGAGTGACTCGTTGCGCCTTCTTGGGATAACGTTCTCCTCTGACATGAAGTGGAAAGACTATAGTGAACTCATGGCTCTGTAAGCTGCTAAGAAAATCAAGGTTGAATATTCTTGTATATGTAAATCTCTATTTAGGACCAGGACGAAAATGGACTCCACAATTTCCTATCATTTTTATATTTAAGCAAGAATTGTCCCATGACTGACTCTACAAGTCCATTTTCTGTAATTAATAACAACAGCACATTAGATCGTTGTTTAAGCCTGCGCATCTCTCAATCAATATATCCAGCGAGTTTTAAATTCTCTAGGCCTTCCTTCCACATTATGTATCAGAGATATTTTAAGCGTCTCTTACTGATTCTATTTTTTCGTTCCCATTTCCTTAAAGCTTCCCCGTTGCTTATACATTGATATTTTCATAATCCTTCTGTAGAACCCATCGATGTTCTCTGAAGTCACTTGTTCATTGGTTAGGAAATTATTGTAGCATACCTCCGGACGATAATGGGTATGGGCCCATTCACATAAATACGGTAGTAAATACTGTATGTTGGTCTGCAGTCGGAGATTCGTCTCCAGCTGTACTGGTCAAATTCATGCCTCCGAGTAAATAGGATCCCCAGACGACGTTATGTCGGAGGGCACAGTCTCGTCTTGTGAAACAGCTACCTGACCCCGTTTTATACGGTGTCTACGGGGAATTTCTGGCCAAGCCTATGGGCTAGGATACCCCACATTAAATTCAGCCTTGTGCCCCATCTGACCGCTGGGGCGGTTGGTAGTTTTCCTGCCGTTAGAGATTCGTCTCCATCTGAGCAGATAGGATCCCCAGGCGAGGATATGTCGAAGGACAGAACCTCGTCTCGAGAAACAGTTACCCGACCCCGTTTTATACGAATTCTACAGGGATTTTTGGCGGAGGCTTCGAGCTCGGATACCCCGGATTAAATTCGGCCTTGTGTCACATCTGATCGCGTGGTGAGTGTTGGTAGATATTCCTTAGTTGGAGAGTCATTGTGGAATACACTTGACTCACTTCTAGTAGTTAACTACTTCTTCTACGCGCCACTAGACAATCTTATATGTGTTGTTCTTGTCCTAAGTATTATCGTTCATTATCAACCTTCGTTTGATTATTCTATTCAGTAACCTTCTTTAGATTACAACAGAAATTATCCAGAATTTTTTTCTATATAGGTGGAATTATATTACATCGTAATTCAGCACTACTTTTTTGTTATTTCTAACGATACCATATTTTTCCCGTTTCTAAATATTTTATTTATTGGGTAATACATCTTTTGCTATAGCAATATGGCTTTGGAGTGTTTTATTAACAATTATACACTTTCTTTTTTTTTCATCGTCCTTATTTTTTTATACATAATGACACACTTCGATCATAAATTCAAAGAACGCAAAAGCTGACATAAATCAGTTACCGAAGAAACATACTCTCATCTCACTTATCGGAAAGCCTGTTTGTATTGCCGCAACCTTAAACATTTTGCTGACCGATGTCTAATCTCTGGAACAAACAGTGAGTCTATAATTATATTTGTGGTAAAAATCCACGATGCTAGGCTCTCACTGATGATGGTCCTTTTACATTGATTCAACAAACTAACAGCTCATGTTATTTCTAAGCATCTCCATCTTTGATTTCTTTTTCTATTGTTGTCCATCGATTAAGAGCCCCTCCAGGTAGAGGTGTAATTCAAACGAAATTAGATTCTATATGAATATTCTGCGAGGTGAGGCACGTAATCCATCGCTGTCCAGTAGATACAGTTTCATTCTGTTTAGTACAATCGCGGGAGGAAAACGTGAGGAACGAACTTTATATTGTAGCTTATGTTATTATCTAACTAAACCTTGTCTTACGAGAAGCAGGAAAAATTTATATGATTTGATTTCCAAACCAGTGAAATCTTATAATACAAAGTTCAGAATAACAAAGAGGTTATTAGTTGAAAAACCTTTGTGCGACTTGTAAACAGAGCTTGGAAAATATTTATTTTTACCAAACACAATTCAACCTATGGGGGAAAATCGATATCGTATAAGGACTCCATTTACAAGAAACTATGCGGAATAGAACAACAGATCATTCTTCTTCTATGACTGGCGCCACGTGCTTTCTGAGTGGACATTTTTAACAGTGCGTCCCTCGGCCGTATACGCGAATTTTTCATCTAGCATTTCCATTCGTACGCTCTTGAAGGAGACCATGAGCCTGACTTACAGGCTAATAGCTCGGCATAGTTTCGACGTCAAGAGCTGTGTACGTACTTACGTGGCTCGGCTGAAATGTGCAAAATAACATAGCTGACAGATAAGCTGTTCTATTCTAGTAGACATGCATGTCTTTTAGTCCAGAAACTGGTGTTTGTACTTACATTTATATCTTAGTCAGCCTATGAAATTTTCAGATGGACCTCGAGCATTGCTTACTGTAGACGTGCATATATATATATATATATATATATATATATATATATATATATATATATATATGTGTGTGTGTGTGTGTGTGTGAAGAAATATACTTTTAATTATATCTATATTTATGAGGTTAAAGTGCTCAATATCAGAGATAGAGCGTGTGTAAATATAAATGAAAAAATGAACACTGAAATCAACACAAAGGCAACAGGCTGTTTCATGCTAGACGCAATATATATATATATATATATATATATATATATATATATATATATGTGTGTGTGAGTGTGTGTGTGTGTGTATATATGCATATATATACATATACATATATATATATATATATACATATACATATATATATATATATATATATATATATATATATATATATATATATATATATATATATATACTAATAATACTAATAATATTCGGTTGGAATAAACCTCGGATAGCACAATTTGAAGTCTGTCAAAACAAATTCGTTCCGGAGGGAAAATATTGGTAAAAAAAAAGAACTAGAATCATCCGAAAGGGGCGAAATAAATCGTCCAGAGCCTTTAAATTTTAGTCCAAAGAAAAAAACAAAACAACCGAGTAATAAAGCTAAAACGTAGAGTGCTCAATACGCTAAGTAGAGCAGGGATAATAAATGAAATAAATCCTAAAGCAACAACCTACATAGGTTTCACCTAAACGGATCTTCAGGATATATATATATATATATATATATATATATATATATATATATATATATAAAAGTGAACATTGAATTCAACACTCAGAGGCAACAGGATGTTTCATGCTAGACGCAATCGTCAGATCTCCTAACACACACACACACACACACACACGCACACACACACACAAACATATATATATATATATATATATATAATAAAATTTGGGATATTTACACAAATCCTTATAATAATTTATCGAGTCTAGATGTATCCTCAGTAGAATGCAGAATGCATTGGACGGCCTTTTCGACCGTTTTGGGTATCCATCAGCAGTGCTCAGCCACTTCAAGTGTCATACCAACTCTACCAACGGACCTCGGTAACGAAGAAGAAACTCAATAAGCTCGATATAGCGCCACTACTCACAAATTCCGTGTTGATACTCATCCAAGTATTCATAACCCAACGGATTGTGCCTCAAGAACCCCGGCTTTCCTTTCCCCCCCGAAACGCTACATCGCAGAGTATTAGCTGGGTCAAGCAAGGATATACAAGGAATAGAATTTGGGAATTTTAGGCAAATCATTATAGTGATCCATCGAGCCTAGAAGCACGTCTTATACAATAAAAAATCTAATCACAATTTAACTCTATTAATTTAAATAAAAAAATATTTATTTCTTAAATATTACCCGTTTATTTTTTACCAGACAAAGTTTTAGCCATGTTTTGACTGACCTTTCAATCAACTGATGAATATTTATGAATGTTCTCAAATTGAAGAGCTTTGATAAACGCATCATATCATCGCTTTTGTATATAAACAGGTGAAACAAAATAAAATCCACATTAGCTTGAAAAAAAAATGATTGGGGCAACAAATGGTTGATAAACTTTAATGCCTCAAAAACAAAACTGCTCTCTTTCACCCACCGCAGAGAACCATTCCTTCCTCCCATTAGAAAAATCTGATGGCCAACTCCACCAGAACGCTTCTCTGCGCCTACTTTGTCTCACATTGTCCGCTGACCTGATATGAAACACATACACTGAAACGAATAGCTTTATCTACCGCAAGGAAAGTTGATTCTGTGTGCCGCGTGATAAATTTTTTCTCGCCTGAGCCCATCCTTCAAATATACAAATCAACCATCCGCCCTTGCATGCAATACTGCTGCCATATATGGTCTAGAGCCCCCGCTGTTCGTCTCAAGGTCTTCGACAAAATCTAGAGACGGATATACAATGTGATTGGACCTGATCTGGCATCTCGTCTACAGTTAATTTCTTACAGACTTGTCGTCGTTTTCCCCTGTCTTTTCTCCGACGAACTACTCTCCCTGGTTTCCGAACTGCATGAATTTAAGCGTACTACCAAGTTGGCATCCCAGTCCCACTATTTTACTGTCAGAAATGTTAAATGTCTTTTCTACTCTAATAGCTTCTTGTCATGCACTTCCCGTTTGTGGAGCACCCTTCTTCTTACTTGCTTCCCTGATAGCTATAAAACTCAATTATTAAAATGCAATGTCAATCGAGATCTTCAGTTGAATTGATCTAATTTCCCGTCCTTCTCTTCATCCTTTCCTCTGTCACGCTTCTTTATTCTTTCTCCCACTCTGTGTAACCCCTTGAGTGCTAGTGGCACTCCCCCTTGCTTGAGAAAGTCCTCAGAGTTGTAAATGCGTCGGCTAAGAATAGTTTTCCTCTTGTCTTTTTATTGATTTTGTTCCTTTACACATACACTCTATCTGAAAACAATACATATATATATATATATATATATATATATATATATATATATATATATATATGAATGATGGCATCGCTTGGAAAACCTTGGATAAACCTTTGAAATCGGTACCCAAGGAAAAATGAGGAATAAATATGAAAGAACCAAGAAAATTAAACTAAGGCGAAAACAATCGTCCAGAGTTCAAGCTCAAAGTCCAAAGACAAAAAACTTCCAACCTGACGATCCGTTTTAGTGAAACCTAGGTAGGTTTGCCTGGCCCCTTAGGTATATATATATATATATATATATATATATATATATATATATATATATATATATATATATATATGTATATGTTTTCAAGACTTGAGTCATATATATATATATATATATATATATATATATATATATATATATATATATATATATATATATTCAAGACAGAGTGAGACGTGAGTCCTTAGCATTCGTTTTATAAACTAATTAGTGCCTTGTGCTATTTTCAATCCAGACCGGACTTATGGTATCGTATAATATTACTTGGTTTGTGACATATTCTTCAATATATTATATTCTGGGAGTGTTGTTTAGATTAAAGTCTACTGCAGAGTATCCAATCGAAACTAAAACGACGACGCACACGATAAATCACAGTCAACCTTTTTACAGCCATTTTTTTGCAGACACTAGACATTTCCTCTTTTCTAAAACCTGGCGAGAACGAGCAGGAATCACTATCATGATCTGAACTAAGAACTGGAGAAAGAAAAAAAGGGGGAAAGACCGGACGTGCACACATACGCACAGATATATATTATCGCCAATAACTTGAATAGTGTATCTACCGAAATCACACAAGTAGAACAATTTAAATTTCTCGGAAGTGTTATAACAAAGGACAGAAGGTGCTGCACCGAAATTCGAAGGTGCATTTGGATAGCAAAAGATGTCTTAAAAAGCTAAGCAATGTATTAGGAAACAGAAAAAAAATCGTTAGAATCAAAGAAAAGACAACTAAACTCTCATGTAATACCAGTCCTCCTATATGGCAGATGAATGCTAGACATTGTATAGTAGATTGTGGCAAATCATCATCTATTATTTTTCATGGCCCTCCACCACTTCCTGTCCTTTGTAGCTCTTAATAAATTTTGTCTTTTTGTCACCTTTCCTAAACCTTGTTGCGCCATCAATTTACTCAAGCTCGTATGCAGGTTATGCGTTGCCTCTGTCCATTTTGAATTCAATCTGTCCTGTGAGTATCATATTTTCCTAGCCCATTTTCCTCATTCAATTCTATTAAAATTTCAGCTGTGTCTTCCTGATGATGTGTCCCGTGAGTATCAAATTTTCCAATCCCTCTTTCTTCATTCTATTTCATGGAAATTTAAGCTGTCTCTTCCTCATGAACTGTTCTGTGAAAATCAAATTTTCCAAGCCCATTTTCCTCATTTTGTGCTCTGAAAATTTCAACTGTCTCTTCCTGATGTTAAGTATAAGTCCTTTTTGGTTTTCATTTTCGTTACAACTTCATCATGACTCACATGTTCTCAGCGTCGTTTTGGATAACCACATTTGTTGCTGCTTCAAATCTCTTCTTCATCCGTGAGAAGATTGTCCAGCATCTTCTGCTATAGTGAGGAACTGATATTGTATGACATTTCAGTATTCTTTTATTTGTTTCTAATGAGTGTTTTTTTAAATTTCTTAATACTTTGCTTCGACTTTGGAAAGGATTGATTTGAAAATATGAGTCAATTAGAGATGTTCTATATTTTATGTTTGGCATGCTTCCTTGCATCTAAAATGCAAGAACACGTCACCTTCCAATAAATTTTGTTTAAGAAAATAAGATAAAACAACAGTGTTAATTTTATTTTATTTTTTTTTTAAAGAAAGAATCTTTCTTTATATACCTAAAACAATTATCTGTTGAGAAAATTTTGAAGACATTCGCCAAAGTCAAGTTTTCATTTTCAGAACGTTTTGCAAATTCTTACCGACTCTCTTTTATTGCATACACGTGTAGAAAGCACAATACATTCAAAGATGAATATTTTTTTATGGATATTTTTGTCTTCCCTTTCGCGATAATACGTAATTAGACGAAAGTCTCTCAGTTTTCGCCTCTAATCAATTATCTCAAGTTTGTGTACTGATATCCGTGCCATGAATATGGGTTAATTACTTTTTGAAACGCTTCTGAAAAAAAATAATTATCCAGACGTCTCCGGATGAAGACAATATTCAAGCATCCATTGGTCCTACGACTCCACTGAGTTCTTTTCAGTAAATTCAGTACGACTTTCCCTGTGGAAATAATTGGGATTTCTATTGAAATCATCCAATTAAATACACTCAAATCTATCCAGAAATATATTTTCTCTCCATTTTTGCACAAACCAATGTTCGAGAGCCACTCAAGGTAGAGGTTTATTGAATGATGTTGTCTTCCAGTAAGAGATGGAAATAAGTGCAGATTATGAGCATATTCATGATACTTGAACATAGAATTTAATATTTTCTTGTTCGGTAAGCAGCCGCACGCGAGTCTCTTCCACAAACTAACGGTTCTCTGGAAAAAAAAGCTCTCTACGTGGCAACACCTTTTTACGAATAAAATCCTAATGTAATGAGAGTGATTCGACCCTGAGTACGTGGAAAAGCGTGTCCTAACTGTAAACGTCAAAACGGGTGGAACTAATGAAAGTATAACCTGTGAATGTTTGCGATGGAAAAAACGATTGAATAGCGATAGGCTTGTCACGTTTCGTCTGTTAAGAAAAGTATCAGCATATCTGAAAATAACTCATCTCTCACACGCACGCGTAAGAACTTTTGAGGTTTGTAGCAGTTGGAAAGTGATAATTGTTCCAATTCCAGCCCAGACAGCGAAAGAATACTCCATTTTTTCATCTGATCTGATTATTGTACCGATGGAAAAAGACGGGAGGAATCAGATACTTGCTGCGGTGGTAAAAGAAACCCACCATTTTCCCAAGATCATTAGCGATGGAATCGTATATGCGAGCTCCACTTGAGATTTGGGAGCGATCTTGACTCCAAAGCAATAACCATAATTGAGAGTAGAACCATTCATTATGAGAGATGAAAATTCTGGGGTTTTTTTTATGAAGAAAATTTTTTATCATGATTTAGCATTATGGACTGTTATAAGCCACTTTTTAAAAAATCAATTCACCCCAAGCAAGCCGATAAAACTACTAAGATTCACGGCGTTCCTGGGAGTGAAAAAGGATGAAAACTCATTAGAAGGAACCGGAAATCCATTTCTAAACAGGAAAGATGGGATAAACTCCTACTCCTGTTCAAAAGAACAGAGAGGTGTGTGAAGCGGAGTTAGCTACTCCTTCTTCATTTGATGTAAAAATGAATAAATAATAAATAAAATATCAGAGTTGCGGCAGAAACGATAATTATATAGATTTAAAGTATATTTTAGAAGGAACCGTAAACCCAATTCTAAACAGGAAAGATGGGATAAATATTGAATCATGTTAAAAAAAAAGGTGTGAGTGTGAACCGGACGACAGGTGATTATATCTAACTCCATTGAGGCAAAGAAAATAAATAAATAGTAAATAAAATTCATACTTTCAGAGGAAACAATATGTGTATAGAGATGAAGTCGATTTTAGTAGCAACTGCGCATCGAATCCTAAACCGGTAATGAGGGATAATCCTCTAATCCTGTTAGCTTTTATTCGATCTACTATTAAACTGTTAGACTGTTAAAGCTAGATCAGATGAGAAAACAACTTTATGTCTCTGATCATCTAAATCTTTGGAGGTACACTTATAAGTGATAGAATCATTTGCATAGATATTTACTAATGATCTATAGTTTAAAAATATACAGATTTTTTTAAGAGAAATAAATAATAAAATATTATTTTAATAGAAGTCTATAGGAGTGAAGAAAACTTTCATCGTGAGTCTTCAGAGTTTAATTTAGGACCTTCGTTTCTCCGATGAAGTGTCCACTCATATCGAAAAAGAAAGCATACGTAAGATAGCATAAATCTATGATATCTTCTGTTTCTCTTTGCTGTGGGCCCTTCTTAACATGTACAACGTAGCTCTTCGCCCCTTCCTTTAATTCTGAGATCTATCCAAGGTTTGTTCTTTTTATCATTTCGATAGTCTCTGATCGTAGTCTCTGATCGTAGTCTCTGTACTCTAACAAAGGTTATTCAATGTTTCCTTCTGCCAACTTCATTATGTTCTATATCAATCTTAAATTCAGCAAACCATATTTCCTTATTGTGTGGTGACAAATTGCTCAACCATCTCTTTAGAATCCAGGGGACGAGTATTCTTTTCGTTCCCATTTTTCTAAAAATAATTTCCACGTCAATCCAACGTTAAATTAATGGTATTCTCAGCATGCTTGTATAAACCACTTCTCTATATCCTCATATGTCCTCTTCATCTGCGAGAAAATTGTCCAGCATTTACTGTCGTATATTTCATGTTATCTCTTTCATAATTTATTTCATTTTGGAAAGGATATCTTTCGTCCTTTCTACATCGTTTTTATCAAAACAATAATCACGGGAAACACTAGATTCATGTAATGCAGAATAACGACACAAGGAAAAAAACAACGTCAACTAAAATAAACAGATAACCTAATTTGATAGCCGTAAACAAGGATAAGGTGGGACTTTGCCAAAGCGTAGATATCGCTCCATCAGCAGACCACAGGATGGAAAAAACTAAAGCTAAGGAAAGGAAAGTCAGCAGAGCCTTGCCCAGATACGTGGTTTAGCATTAAGGTTTGGATCATGCCTGTAATATCTGACAAATTCGAAACCGTGCCAAATATACACAAGTAAGGTTAGGGAAGTGATAAGATGTTCGGATCACCTAGTTACTGAAATCGGCAAGTTTGCTGAGAAAGATTCTAGAAATATACTTTGATCCCCCAATATATATATATATATATATATATATATATATATATATATATATATATATATATATATATATATATATATATAGTTATGCATGTTTCATTAAAAATGACGGACAAGGTACTACGGTTAAGCTTTTTATTTAATTTTTCTTGTGTTCGAACAAGAACGTTCTTTTCTGGCCAAAGAGCGTGTAAAAACTGTCCAAATGTTTTATAGTACCGAGCGGTTTTGGCTATAAACTTTAGCCATTATCAAAGATGACTTAATTTTTTAGCTTAATTGAGTGTGTGCATTACATGTATGTTTTAGTGTATTATAGAGATGTTTTTAATTTCCGAATACGGTTAGCACATTGTGGCCTTGTTCCTCGTTAATACTGTTAAGAGTTGGCCTTTTCTTTTTTATTATTAATGTTTCCGTTATTTTTAATCGTTTTTTAGAAGTGGGGGAAGTTATTATATTTGTCTTCTCTACCATTATGTTTCTAATGGAGTCTGGTAAGTTTGTGTGTTTGTTTAAATGGGTTCTAATATATATATATATATATATATATATATATATATATATATATATATATATATATATATCTATATATATATATGTATATATATATAGTGTATGTGTGTGTGCGTGATAGTGTAAGTGTGGTGCTCAGTATCAGAGATAGAACTTATGTAAATATAAAAGTGGACAATGATGTCAACACGAAGAGGCGACAGTCTGTTACATACTTGAAGGTAATCTTCAGGCCATGTTTGGTGTTTTGATTCGACTGTTTATATATGCTGGCCAGTGCGGAATTATCTGTAGTCAGGCCTGTCTTATTATCCTGACGAATATTTTGTGGCCTGTAATGGTTACTTTTCAAATTGTTCTAGAGGCTAGTGAATAGACATAATTTGGATCAAAACGCGGACATTTTATAATGTTTTTTTTTGTCCCTTTCTAATTATTTATTATTGAATACTCAATCTTTATTTGTAGATTTTTTTGCATTTACTGGTGTTTATGTATTTATTCGTTTGTCAATTTGTTTATTATTTACTTAATTTTTAATTTCTTTCGAGGCTTGTTATTTACTTTATTTACCTTCAAGTATTGGTATTGCCTAAAGTGTATTAGATTATCTGCGTTGTATATAGTATAGATATTTGCATTTTTATGGTGGTAACTTACAAGATACCTGTTTTGGGTTTTGGATATTGAAATAACGTACAAAAACAATGAATCCGTGTCTACATTTTCAGATAAGTTTTAGTAATTTGTGTTGGTGTGTGAACGTGATTAGAGGTATTTTCTCCTGACAAGTTTTATACTTGTTTTATTTATGTTGATGCGTCTTCCTTATCTTCCATGGTATAATTTACTTTTATATATATATATATATATATATATATATATATATATATATATATATATATATATATATATATAAAAATGGTGGTACTCGTTTGGAAAAACCTCGGATAGTTCAAGTTGCAGTAGAACAAATCGTTACCCGAGGCAAAATGGGGAATAAAAAAGAGAAAGAACCAAGAACATTAAACCAAGGTGAAAAAAAAGCTTTAAAAAGTAGTGGACATAGAAGTCAATTAACTTATATCGACATGAATAATTCACCCGAAATGCAAAGTGACAAAAACAGAACTAGAAAAATATTATGGTTTAACCCTCCATATAATTTAGCTGTTAAAAGCAATATAGGTAAAATATTTTTCATATTACTTAAAAAGAATTTCCCACAGACAAATATGTTAGATAAAATCTTCAACAAAAACAACGTCAAACTAATTTATAGCTGTATTCCTAATATGACCAATCTAATTAATACGTATAATAGGAAAAAAATTAAAGACAAACAACGCACCGCCCCTCTTCGCTCTAAGTATAATTGTAGGAATAAGGAAGCCTGCCCTCTCCAGGGCAAGTGCCAACAAGAGTGGGTGGTCTATCAAGTAAAAATACACAGAAATAAATCGAACAATATTGTTAAGAACCCTAAAGTTTATATAGGATCCACGCAGAATAGTTTCCAAAAACGATGTTACAACGACCTCAGTAGTTTCAATAGCGAAACCTATAAACATAGTACTACCCCACCCACATACGTATGGAAGATCAAATAAGAAGATAATATAGACCCCCTTTTGAAATGGGAAATATTAAAAAAAAATGTTATAAATATAAGGCAGGTGATAAGTTCTGTTCTCTACGTATGGAGGAAAAACTAGATATCGCTAACAACAAATAAACGAAAAATTTATTTACCAAAAATCTGAAATTATTAGTAGGAGTAAACATAGAAAAAGATGGTTATTAGAATAGTTTTTTTTTGTTCAATAAAGTACATACCCGCCGTTGTTTGTCTTTTTTATTATTTTTTGTTACGTGGTCATGGTTATTTTTGGTTTAAGCAATAAATACTGTTTCATATTTTTTTCCTTTTCAGCCGGCATTACCCTGAAGATCCGTTTAGGTAAAACCTAGGTAGGTCTGTCTGGCTCCTGAGGATTATCTTATATATATATATATATATATGTATATATATATATATATGTATATATATAAAAGATAATCCTTGGTTTTTTGAAACTATTCTGCGTGGATCCTATATAAACTTTAGGGTTCTTAACAATATTGTTCGATTTATTTCTGTGTATTTTTACTTGATAGACCACCCACTATATATATATATATATATATATATATATATATATATATATATATATACACAAAAGGATAAAAATAATGGAAGCATTAATAATTTTAAAAAATCAAGCGCTCAATAACAGCAACACTGAATACGGCCACAATGTGCTGGCCGTGTCTGGAAAATTAAACATTCACATAACTCGAGATACATACATAAAAATCCATACATTCAGTTAAATTTTAACTGAATGTATTTTGTTTTAGTCAATTTTGGCGTCTTTTTCATCATGCTATGCCATTTTTTAGCGATTTCGTGGAGGTACCTAAGATAAAAGTAACAATAAAAATCATCCTTGATAATGGCAAAAAGAATAAGCAAAAGCGATCGGGCATGCTGAACATTCGGGCAATTTCTACATAATTTATGGCCATAAAAGAATTGAGTAAAGAACACTAAAAAATTAAGAAGTAAAATTAAGAAAATAAAATAAAGAAATAAAAGAAGTAAATTGACTAAAGAATACTAAAAAACATTAATATAAACTTAAACGCAGTACCTTGTTAGTCGCTTTTAATGAAACTTGTAAAAAAGAGGGACTTTCTACCCAACTCTCTCTCTCTCTCTCTCTCTATATATATATATATATATATATATATATATATATATATATTTGTCATCCACAGACAGACTGTTTCGCTATTTCACAGCTCATCAGTGTGGCTAGACGTCCGGTTGCATCTAGCTAGGATCGAAACCCAACTGAATTGGCGTCAGTCGGAACTTCTACCACTAAGCCGTTGGCAGGGACGAAGTTGAATTTTAGCGTGTTCATTTTTAGATTTAGATAAACACACAGTGACTGACAGTGACTCAATTCTGCCGAAGAGTCGTGCAATATTAGCTTAAATAGTCACTGTTTACAAACCCACACCTCAAACCAAAGAGCTCGCCGAAATTAATTTTTCAGGAGCCAATATTTTTGTCATCCACAGACAGACTGTTTCGCTGTTTCACAGCTCATCAGTGTGGCTAGACGTCCGAGTGTACTGGGCAGATGATCATTATTTAAACATATCTTGTTAAATATAACAGACAACAAACGTCTATTATGTTTGATCATGAGCCGTTCTAACGTTTGTATGGTTGCTTTAAATACGGGTGAAAATAAAGGCAAAAATTGTCTAACATTTGAATAATTTCTATTAAGCTGTTCCTTCATCTAAGCTTTCGACTCACATGAGCCCACTTTCAGAGTGGCTATGCGGACATTTAAACAGATGCGGTTCTATGACGTCGTATCACGTGAGAGATCGAAATATTTACAACAGAACCATATGTCTGGTTACACGCAATGTGCTGTGACTTGTTTGAAACGTAATTTTGTTGAGTGTGGGTTGCTTTGTATTAACGTAGATGGCCTCCAATATCTGAAGGTTCTTTTTACTGTGTTTATGTGTGAGTATAATGGTGTTATCAATTAATGTTTGCCTAATGGCTATGTTTTTCTAAGTAATATTGTTTAATAGAATTAAGATCAGAAATGTTACAGGTAAGTCTACGGGGGAGCGTAGTTATAGGAAAACCAATATATCTAGTGGTTTTATTATTAGTATCAGAGATACAATTTCTGACCGGGCATGTAAATTGATGCATTACATTGTTCTTTTGGTAGAGGATTTATTTGCGTGATTTTAGGGTTATTAGAGACTCTAAGATCAATTGTTTAAATTCTTTTCATAATATGTGATGCGCTTAGATTATTTATTATAATTACTGGGCTTAACATTTTTACCTATTATGTTTTTGAGTGTTGTTTCATCATGTTTGTAATTATGCATTTGGTTACAATAGTATATGTAAATAATGTTATGTTTATTTTGACGTACACTATTATTATTAATATTATCAATTTTATAAGAGATATTATTAAATTTATTGAGATACATTTAAAATTTACCTGAACAAACTTAATAATACCTCTTTTTATAATCATTAGAGAAGAATCAATCAGATAATTGATCATTCCGTCGTGTTTCTCTGTTGTTGGACGTTAATGCCATTCTTCATTCAAACTTAAAACTAACAAGAATATTGTGACCCCAAGTCATTTGCTAACATGAACATTTTGGTTTAAATGTTGAAAATATATCATTTTGATGCCTTGAAATTTATACGTACGCCCACCAAATTGTCATCAACCTAATCTTGAAAAGACATCTTTTCATCCAACATCATTTGTAACCGTTCTTTGTCCCTGCAGTAAATACAGCGATTGATACTGAACTGTTAAAAAACAATACGACAACATATTCAGAGCAAAATTCAATAAATAAAATTATCTCAAGTTACGTTTCTCTCTGTTAACAGAATGGAACTCATTTTGGCTTTTGGATTTATCTAGCGTTTAAACATAACCATAACGGCATAAACTATTCAGACAACACTTTGTCTGATTCAGTAAGAACCACGGAGAAACTTATAAAACAATGTCGTTGATGAAAGAAAGAGAAAAAATAAAGCTTAATTGTAAGAAGACAATACGTTTTGTTGTCAGCAAAATAATCTTACTGAGATAAGAATTACGTATCGGAGATGCCAAAATCGAACAAATGAACTTCAAAGTTTAGTAACAGACAATGGATAAATATAAGACAGGAATCCAAAATAGCGAAAGATGGACTTTGGAATGGGAGCAGAGTATTAAAGAAAAATTAATCGTAACATAATCCGATCCAACATTCGGTATTCAATGACCGAATTGCCAGAGCTACTGTCTGTTAAAATTAAAAACATCTTAAATTTAAAATATCTCGAGCTAGATTGAAGTAGTTCTTCTCAAACAGAATCTTCACGATTGGTAATTGTAATGGTTATATTAGCCGTTTCTTTATAAGGAAACTTTCGGTATGCATTGACCGGGAAGACAGTAACTGTTCCCCGGAACCGGGTACCTAACAGTTTTCATTGTCTGCAGACAGATCCACGACTGAGTCGCAATCTGCCCGAAGACAGGCACGTAACAGAGAGATGATAATTGTACCTGCTATGGGCCACGGAAAACAGTCTTCTATATGGTAGTTGAAAATTTGCTAATATCCTCACAGATGAAGAAGAGACACAGATTGATGTGTTCCAGCGTAGACAAATGGACGGATAATGCGGGAAAGGAGTAAGTATAAAGGGGTCTAAGAAGCAAAACGAAACTGTTGCCAACATTCAGAAACAGACGGCGAAATAGGAACAAAATTTTGTAGAAATTGGCACTCAAAAGCGAATCAGGGTGAAGCTATTTAACAAATTTGGATGCCAGTCGTGGATGGCAGATATATGACCAAAAAACTTGCTAAATGCGTATAAGTTTTTTTTTATAGACAACGAAGGCAGAGTAGTCATTTTATAATTGACCGTTGTTGATATGTGCGTGTTATCTGAATCCCACCTTCTTTGATCAATAAATATAAGCGTTTATTATGAACAGTTTTTTTCTACTCTTGTGCAAACTGTTTGCTTTTACTCAACAGCTGTATTAACTGAACAAGATTCGCCATTTTTAATAAAAATGAATATAGGCTTAATGTTTAGTAAGTCCATATCAACCCTTATTACCAGCTTCTAATCTGGTGACATCATGCAACATTCTAGAAAAAAACAGTACCTGATTCTACTAATAAATTAGGCGTCTCCAAAAGGCGAAGCGGCGAGGAATTTTATCAAATGGGTGAATTAAACTAGGCTATTTTACACCCCAGTGATATGAAGTAAACTAGTTCCTTTGATACCCCGAGATTTATTCTGGACTAGGCTAAACTCTGAGTGGAGGTTAATCCAAACTGCTACATCGGCTAAAATGGGGATTTTTGAATGCTGACTTTGCACTTCCCAAATTTAAAGTTTGACAAAAGAAAATGTCTTCACCGAACATTTCTGTTGGCTTTTTATTTATTGGTCTTACTTTGGGAATATCAAAGCAGAATCTCTGGCGTCTAGACTGGTATTTTAGCAAAGAAAGTCTATCTGATGTCGTTAAAATAAATCTATTTTACATAGGAGGAACTGAGTTATTAGTTCTGTCAGATCGATAAACTCACACGCGTTTGAGTTGAAATCCTTTCAAAATTTGCCCTCCTCTATGTCACTTTTTCCTCTTCTATGTTTGTGTGCAGCTACAGAAAGAAAGGATGTTGTGGCTATACGTTTTCTTTTCATTTCTTTAAGAAAAGAAGAAAATGAAAACAATAATACAAAAAAAAGAGCATATCTGTCTTCTTAGTTGTCAAGTAGAGATCAGTTCAATTGATCAGTGTTGTTTTTTTTACTTTTTGTTTTTTCGGTGCTAAAGCATTCGTAGTTGGGACATGATATCTAATTGCAACCGGGAAATATATAGAGCAATCAGTCTTCAGTCTCTTCCTCTAAAATTCTTGCGGGACAGAGTGGGGGTAAGAAAGACAGAGGAAAACAGCGCATAAAATACTTATTGAACTTGGGGGATGGCGGGACAGGTTTTAGGACACATAACAGGAATAAAAATTATTCAGAGCTACAAACGACAGAAAGCTGTGGAAAACCATGAACGACTACGTCCTGAGGGGACAAGAAGAAGAAGAAGAAGAAGAAGAAGAAGAAGAAGAAGAAGAAGAAGAAGAAGAAGAAGAAGAAGACAGCTCCTTCGGTAAGGGGTTGCACTTCATCTTCGGGTGGGAGGCTGTGGTAACTTAGCCGTCTCCTGAAGAAGAGCCGAACGGGTTTTAGCAATTTTATAATGGCTTCCCTGATTAAATCTCGACCATGTGACCCCTTCTGTAACAACGTAGGTGCGTGAGTAAATACCTACAATACTGCCCCCTTCTATGGACTAAATAATAATTTAGATATGGCTTTTCAGTTTTGATTGTTACCCAGTTGACAGAGAAATAAAACCATGAATACCAAGCCGTGAAGAAGGCAACGGGAAACCATTTAACTCGTTTGTTTTTTTCAAAGAAATCATGACAGTTTATAAAGTAATTGCAGCTTTGGAGAGATATGATCATCTACGTCCTGCATAGATAGGGCATTAAAAATATACATCAGTTTCCACTGCTATGATATCGTGTTTATTGATGAATATTTGTCATCAAATGTCACAAAACGCTGACATTGGTGGAAGGAAAAAGATAGTTTTCCTCTGTACTACGTCAAAATTAGCTAGTCTCAATCAATGACCCACTGGTCTGATAATGTCCCATTCAATATGAAATCACAATCTTACCATTCTTTACTCCAAAATATCAGAATTTATCTTTGAAATCCTAACTAATCCTCATGTGTACAGTCTCCCTGTACAGAACTACTTGTAAATAAGAACATACCTTGTACCAGCAGCCAGATGAGTGATAACTCAGCAACATTGTGGCGCAAGTTCTATGCTGATAGATTCCTCTGTCTCCCTTCTTTCTTGTGGAAATTTGAATGGGTGTAGCAGCTTATCACTTGTTTCCTTATAGGATTGGGCTTCCGATTTCTTCTAATGTATTTTCCTTTTCTTTCAATTATGGTAGCTCCTTGCGACTTACTGGCATTTTAAACTTGCTTCTGGCGATTCTTTCTCTGTGGTCCTCTAAATAGAGTGTCTCTTGAGCCCTATACAGGGTGAACATCATAGAAAATACGAAACCCATTATATGCATCATAATACCCAGTTTGATAATTGTATACCAGGTACAAGCATTACGTGATATGGTAAGATGATTTGATAACCTTGCAGGAGGTAAGATAATTTGCATAACCTTACAGGTGGGGCCCAGTTAGAAGTTCGTTCAGATCGGGTAAGCCAGTCAGGTAGAGTAAGTTTAATACTTTGTTTACTCCAAAGTATTTTCTTGTGTTTTGGTAGCATAAATACTTTGCTTGAGTTGCTGCCGCTTACACTGTAAGCCTCTACTTGGAGTGGATCCTGAGCCTTGTACAGCGTGAACATCATCGTAACAAAAAACATAAGCGTTTTACTGACTCTTCTTCCCTTGAAGATGTCCAACGAGGGTCGAAAGTACACGGAACATTATATTACACGCAAATATTGACAACAGTCTGAACAATATAATAATATTAGTTTAAATTTATTGGACCCTTACTGATTTGTTGATTTGTTTTGAAACATTTCACTCCCTACCAAAAAGCAGGACTATAAAAGCCACTAAGACGCAAAAATTTCCCAAATACCCCGCATACACGGGGTCGGGTGGTTGTCTACCTCTCCAGAGGAGACGCCTCGTTTAAGTTCTCCGCCCGAAAGGACGACAAGGAGAATATTGGCAAATTCAAAGGATCGGCATACTTGGTGTTTATCCAAGTCCTCCCTACAAGGCGGAATGTGGCATAAGACTCCTTTTTACCGTGGGGGTTTCCGAACGCGAAACGTTCGGGTAAAAATTCCCCTCAGACAATACTCTGCTTGTCGACCTCTCTGCCTTCGAGCGAAGAGCAACTCAGACAAGGCTTGGCAAGTAGACAATCTCCCGACCCCACATACACGGGGTTGGGAGATTGTCTACTTGCCAAGCTTTGTCTGAGTTGCTCTTCGCTCGAAGGCAGAGAGGTCGACAAGCAGAGTATTGTTAACCTCAGAGGTTTAGCGGACTTATATGCACGTAAATATATGCATTTCTCTTGACACGAGAGATATGATCGGTTGTAATGCTACCAAATTCAAATGCGCAGTATAAGTTTATACCTGAATATAGACGGTACTCAAAATGTTTATGCTCGGATATAAGCCTACTTCTTGTCTAGTGAAACCCTGAATCTTGTTGTATAAATTTTAATGCATCCAGAAATAATTACTTGTGTATTGTGCAACCGATCACCTAAAGTTCATGTGTTTTTCACCTGTTCAATGCTTATGTTGGTCGTGTAATGGATAATGGTTAAGGCTTTTTAATCGAAGAGCCGAGGTTCAGATCGTGTTAGTTATATTCACTTACGCGCAAATATCCTTGGTATGAAAGCACATCTTTTGATCCAGCTATATGTTAAGTTAGGTACCTCCACGAAATGTAAACAAAAAAGGCATAGAATGACGGAAAAGACGCCGAACTTGACGAAAACAAAATTTTATCGTCTAATGTTCATATTATTATTAAAGACGAAATATCAAAGTATTTTGGGGGTATTTTTTTACATTTTTTAATCGTTCATAGCACGTCCGAAATTTTCCTGCTCTCCATTCTACCGGGTCCAAGGCTAAGCGATCGAATGTGTTATGAGGTATATTGATAGCTCTCTCTCTTTCTCTCTCTCTCACACACACACACACACTTATATTGGGTTGGTGCATAATTATCAAGCGTTTTTAAACAATATTTATGATGAAAAAATAAATATAACAATTCAACAATAACATTTTTAAATGTGTATTATTGTCGATACGCGTTTCATAATCGGAAAATAAAATACTATTAAAAAATGTAAACAAAACAGCAATTTTTATTAACAAACTTTATTAACAATATTTATTAACAAATAACTCCAGTACAAAAACGCTGATAATTATGCCCGATATATATATATATATATATATATATATATATATATATATATGCTATTTTATGGCTTATACAATAATCATTTCTGTCAATTCCTAATCCGCTGATTCTTGATTGGTAAGCTTATAAAAAGTCAATCGCGCATCTAGTATAATCGATAAGAAATGATCGCTTTTAATTTCTGTTATAGCAAGCTAGGCCGTTCTCCTGTCAAAACTAATCAAGTCGGCTTTAAACAAGTGAATAAATTTTCAAAGCCTGCTCATCATTGTATTGGGGCAGATAATTGCGTCCTGTGTGTCGGAGCATGCAGCAAAGTTAACTGTGGCCTTAACTGTGAATGACTTTTAATGGATTCAGTCGTGAACAAAATAATATTGACGTCGGTACTACTGGTCAGAATTCCTGGTGATTGTATATACTTGAGTATAGTACGCGCCCTTAGGATCGGATTTTTACGCAAAAGATAAGGTGAACCACTATACATAGGTATTTATTGCAGAGGTTATTGGCTGATTGTTTCGCTTTCTGCAGGTTATCAACTATTTGCAGGCTATTTAAAGCCAGAAAATATTTTTAGACGAAGAAGAAACTTGAAATATGGTTCTACAGAAGGATGATGAGGATACCATGGAACGAACATGTGAGGAACGACGAAATTTTAGCGAAAATGGAAACAAAAAAGGAAACGTATATGTAACGTCAGGAAAGTCAGTTGACCTTTCTAGGGCATATAATGAGGAACAAGGGCTTGGAAAATCTGATACTCACAGGACAAATTGAAGGTAAGCGGGACAGAGAGAAAACACATAACATACTTAGTATGTATGTGCAAATGTATGGTGGAAGAGAAGGAGAAATAACAAAAAGACAACATTTATTATGAGCTACAAAGGGCTGGAAGATATGGAGAGCCATGATCACTGATATGCGGAAGAGACGCGGAATATTAAAGAAGAAGAAGAAGAAGAAGAAGAAGATGAAGAAGAAGAGGAAGAAGAAGAAGAAGAAGCTTGAGTAAAAGGATAATGGAGCAAGTTTTAGGAGAAACAACCAAAAGACATCATATCTTATGTGCTACAAAGGTCGGGAAATTGTAGAGAGCCATGACCACCAACATCCAGAAGAGATGCTGTACATAGAAGAAGAAGAAGAAGAAGAAGAAGAAGAAGAAGAAGAAGAAGAAGAATGAGAAGTAAAAGAAGAAGAAGAAGAAGAAGAAGAAGAAGAACCTTGAGTAAATGAATGGTGGAACAGGTTTTAGGAGCGATAAGCAAAAGATAACATTTATTATGAGCTACAAAGGACAGGAAATTGTGGAGAGCCATGATCACCTACGCCCTGATGGGACACGAAACATAAGGAAGAATAGTTTAGTTCTATAAGTTTTACTACTTAACATAGGTAACTCCACGAAATCAAAAAAGTCGCCAAACTTGACTAAAGCAAAATTTTATCGTCTAAATGCTTATGTTATCATGAAGACGAAAGACCAAAGTTTTTTAATTATTTAAAAATTTTTTTACTTCTTTTTAGAACATTCTAAATTTTGATTAAAAACACCTTGTTTCTCTTTGTATTACCAGAACTACTAAATAACATATACAATTTTTAGTACGTTTTTTTTTGTATGACACACATTAATTTGGAAAATCTTGCAAAAATAAAAATAATTGGCTGAAGTTAATGAAACTTTCAGAAACTATTCATAGATAATGGAAATTATTATAAATATGTTTTTTTAATTAAAGTCATGGCAGAAATATTTTTATAGTTATTACCCCCCACTAACTAATTTTATGAAAACTCTAGAAATTCGATCGCATCGGGTTTAGTGATTACAATAGTTAAAAGCACAAGGCTTTGAGGAATGCAAATCTAGTTTGTTTTCTTTTAATTGGACCCCACGTACCTGAAAATCAGCTCTGAATTGTAACATACAAAACTCAATAAGACAAAGATATTATTTAATTTCAAATGCTTTTATTTGCTTTTCCTTGTTTTTATGAATATGAACAATATTTTCTGAAAGCAAAAAATGTTTTCGATGAAAAATGAATTTTTAATACAATTATTTGTTATTTCTTTAATTATAATAGATTTTTACATTTAAGTTGTTAAAATATTATAAAATTAGTTAAAAGCCGCATTGGGTTTCCTAAGTGTCCTTATGAGATAGATCTTTTTTTAGCGCGTTGTATACTGTATCGTTTTGACTAATCAGAA
>OZ038483.1:67811927-67826927 GCA_964036315.1 Acanthosepion esculentum
TGCCTTCGAAATTTCGACGAAAGCTGAAAGCACTCGGAAGAAATTGAATATTCCATCTCCAAATTATTCCGGAAAACCAGGAAAATAGCCCGAAAGAAGAAAAAAGGATTTTAAGCAAAGAAATTTCATTAGTGTTTATCCAAAATGGCATAAATATAAAATGGTTTTCAAATGTTAATACACAATATATATATATATATATATATATATATATATATATATATATATATATATATATATATATATATTGAGCGAGAGATTGAAAGAAACATGATTCAATCTGTTTCTCTCTATCTATATTTTTCTATCTCCATCTCTCTAATATATATATATATATATATATATATATATATATATATATATATATGAATAAAGACAAAAGGAAAACTTATACTAGTCGACGTATTTCGTCATCTGAAGAAATATATCAAGGCAAATTTACGAAACATGTCGGCTAAGATTATCATCTTGTCATTATTTATATTGTCCTTATACATATATACATATATATATATATATATATATATATATATATATATATATATATAATAAATAATGATCAGCAAAATAATTTAACCCAAATAAATAAACAAATAAACAACTTCCGCTAAAATAATCGCAAAAATAGACTACTCACAATGCACCACTGACCCCTATATATAAACAGCCGAGAAAAATAACAGCACTCGTGGCCTGACGATTGCTTCCCGCATGAAACAGACTGTCGCCTCTAAGTGTTGACTTCAATGCTCACTTTCATATTTACACACGCTCTGTCTCTGATATTGAGCACTTTATCACATAAATATAGCACACCTTAAGACTATATTTCTTTATATATATATATATATATATATATTCTATGTGAAATTTGCTACACACACATCTATCTTTCGTAGGTATATTTACCTTGGTTTGGCTGTGGAATCAGTTTGCTTATATACACTTTTAACTGGCGAAGGATTTGGTGCCAGTTAGGTCGTCGATCGTCTAGAATTGCCGGTAAGGAACGAAGGTTGACCTTCCTCTTGATTCTGTAACCCGTGGTATTTTTTTTTTATGACTGTGCTGAAGAAAAGTCGTGCTCACGTCGGAAGAAGGAGAAGGCCTGATCTTGGTCGAAAATAATTTAATTTAATAACAATAAATAAAGATAGAATATTTACAAAAGTTTGATATAGCTTAACACATTTGGATACTGAATCGACTTGAAACCAAAGTGTCTATTCTCAAACTTTTATCAGAGAATCGAAGATTGAGTTAAGTTCAGGCTGGTGTGAATTGCGTGTGTGGTGATTAACCAATATTCAATGTATCTCTCCTGTTGATTCTCCCGAAACTCTCTGCCCCCGGTCGCCAAAATGCTATATATATAAGGCCCCGATCGTCCACGGGGTTTTCTCACAATCCTTCTATCACAAGAGGGGTCGAAAAGGGTCATTTCCTCTATTTATTTTTAAGTTATGCAGACTTTAAATAACGCCGACCTTCCAGGCCATCTTCATTCAAAATAACAACATTACGTATTCGTCTGATAAGCCTCTAGGCGAACAGAAACAAAACAATGTTGTCACCTGTCGAAATCTGCAGTTCTTTCAACAACAGATATTTTTCAAAATCAAATTTCCTGGGAAAATTTGATTCACCCAAAGATTCAAACATATAATTTTTTCTGATCCAACTCCTTACCACCAGAAAACTGAGCAATAAAATACACTTCCACAAAAAACAATAAAATACACTTCCATAAAAAACAATAAAATACACTTCCATAAAAAAACAAGTCACCTTGTTACAGAGGTTCTGCTATAGTATGATATCTCCTAAGGCTTTTGCAACCTAACTAAAATGACGATTCACTCATTATTGCTTGAACATGCCCATGAGAAAAATGAACTGTTTAATTTTTATTAAATAACATCAAATCAGTGTACAAACAGTAAAATCACTATCTGTCTATATTTCTGAGATGAGGTACTATGTACACTATTTACATTATTCGGACTATTGTCCTCAACTTTGTCGCCATATTTATTACAACGTTTCGGCCGTTGTACGCTTCGGAACCAGTAATAAGAAGTGCCAGAGAAAAACAATAATAACAACAAAAATTGCAATATGAGCTCTAGTAAAAACACTAATATATAACTATTATATGAGTACTGGTAAGAAATGATTGCTGAAGACATTAGGTTTATAATACCCAGAAATTCATGCACAGATGTCCTCAAGGCATAGGGGATAAAGGCGTTAGTTTGATCCAGTGACAGGAACCAAAGAGTGTGAGTTCAATACCTGGTTAAGGCGGTGGAGAATCTGGAGAGGGGAATTAGCATGAGATAACTGATAAAAGACATGGAACTGTCTAGTGAGCGAAATAAAGGGTTCAGTTTGACATTCCCACCACCTGAAGAAGGCCGGAGCGTACAACGGCCGAAACGTTGTAATAAATATGGCGACAAAGATGAGGACATTAGTCCGAATAATGTAAATAGAGTAAAATCACTATTTGTTGATTTTTTTTTCATAAAAAATTGATAATGATTTTCAATACATAACCAGTTCACTGTTCACAGCCTTTAAACCTAACACTAACCGCTAACACCTACCCCCCCCACACACACATATTTCATGCTTCAATATCACACCAGTTAACTGAGTGTTAACTATTTGCCCATAGCAGGGACCCTAACAGGTGCTAACACCCAGGGTCAGGTTGGACCTGGGAACACCAGCAATTAAGTGATGGTTCCACGCTCCTCAAAACCTCCTGATCAGAGGCCTTGCTGCCGGATGTAGTTTATCGTCTTACCCAGGACGCGGATGTAGTTTATCGCCATACCCAGGACGGATCATACTATACTAGATAATAGACGATAGATATCATACTACAGTAGCATCGAACAAGATCGTTTGGAAAGAAGTGAACTACTCGCCTCCATAGAATTCCTTCTGATTTGTCCTCCAAATTACGATTCTCATTACGCCTAGCAAGCAAAAGAACACATAGACTTCAGTCTTCAATGTACACAATATAATCTTTCAATACTGCTGTAGATCCCGGGATGAATCCGATATCAATGAATAACAAACGCCAGGAATGGATAAGGAAAATAAATATATTAACGTAATAATACAAACTGGTAATACGGGTTAGTAGATCCAGGAATGCGGGTTAGTAGCACTAATATATATACAGTCTTGGTATTGAAGCATCGCGGTATGACTCCTTACTGAGTCTACGTGCTCGCTAACTGTGACGCTTGCCGCCGTCTCTGTGTGTGACTTACTCTACTACTACTGAACTCTACTACTCTTCTGTCGTTCCGTCTCGACTCCTTGACCTGTCCCGGTATTCACTGGTATTAGTATTTGTATATCTTGGGTGAGTCCATTTGTGTGAAAAGGGGAGACCCCATAACACCCCCCTCCTTAGATAGGGAGTTCGTAATAGGACTCACCCATATGTGTGAAAAGGGGAGACCCCTTAACAAATATATTATTTCCTCTTCATTTCAGCTGAGTTCGTTAGCCCGAGAAGGTGCAACGAGTCACTTTCTTGGAGTTATGAATCAGCCCTGCTGATGGAAGGACTCTTTCCGCAATTTTATTTAGTACATCAGCAGTTGACCTGGAAAAACAAAAGCCATATTGTTCGTCTGAAAAAAAGCCATCCGATGATAGATGATGAACTAATTCGGCACTGATTAGTATGGTTTGGTTTATTGTGTTTTAAGGCATATCAAAGTTAACGGGTTATTTAATGTCAACGAAGTTTTTTGGCTGGTAATATTCTGTTTTTATCAAAGATCTATTTCTGGTAATAAATTTTCCTTCAAAATATTGTATTGTTGGTAATATTTTTTTCCAAAAATGTATTGCTGGTAATATATTTTTTTCTTCAAAAAATTATTGCTGATAATTTTTTTACAATGTATTTCTGGTATTAAAACCGACTTTTACACTTTCATAGTGTTTTTACCACAGTTTCGGGCTTAACTATTTGCCCATAGCTGGGACCCTAACAGGTGCTACCACCCAGAGTCAGGGTGAACCTGGAAACACCAGCAATTAAGAGGTGGTTCCACGCTCCTCAAAACCTCCTGTTCAGAGGCCTTGCTGTTGGACGTAGTTTATCGTCTTACCCAGGACGCGGATGTAGTTTATCGTCATACCCAGGACGTTCGACACTGATTTAAAGCTCCGAAGTGTTTAATAATAACAACAATAATAACGAAACTATTTCATTACTTCATAGTTTCCTTAAAACTTTAAGTGCTTCTTGCCTAATCTACATCGCTGGCTAATGTTAGAGCTTGAGGATTTTAAATTATATGTAACCCTTTCTCTAGAAGGTGAAAGACATGCACTAACGGGTTGAATAGTTTCAGTATCCTGGCTAAGGTGGTAAAGAAGGCATGAAACATACTAATAATTAAATCCAGATTTTGGCCAATAAAGTTTCAACTATAGTGTATATAGCGCAACCCAGTTTCCTCGATAGTTGAAAGAAGCGACTCAATAGTTGTTTATTTTGGAAAATATACTCTCAGTTTTCAGCTCATGAGGATTCTGAGATCGCCTAAAATCTAGATTATCAGAAACCGCAAATCGCAGATACAATAAATTCGAAGTAAAGTATATATTTTTCATATTTATGCACACACACACACACACAGACACACACACACACACACACACACAATAACACACACAAACACACACACACACACACACATATATACATATATATATATGTATTAGAAATGTTCTTGATATATTGTTGACTATGGAAAAGAACAATATTTAAAATGTCTACGAAGCGTTTAATATTGAATTTCTAAGTGCTCTATTCCACAGAGTGATATTTTGCAATCTTAGAGACAATTACTGCCGTATCGAGTTCCAGCATTTTAGTCATGTCATTCTTCTTAATACTTTGCTTGCGTTTGGAATGCTTCTAACGCTAATCCATGCGTCTTCAGATTTCGGTGTCATATTTTTTCCATTGTCCGTTAAAACACTTCGAGATTATTTAAAATTCTCCCCTTCCTCGATTTTGACATCTTCAATTTGCAGATGGCGTCTCGAGCATTTTTTTCTCGCTAGCTCAACATTTGTCTCCTTACTCTTGATCGTCCGTGTTTTCTTCATCTGGTGAACGTCAAATATATTTAAACAAAGCATGGCGACAAAGCCTCTAAAATGCATGAGGCCTGCTGAATGTAAGAGAGCATGAAAAAATACTATTAAGGAAAGAGAGTAATAAAAGAACAAGAATTCAGAAGACAGGATATCACGATTGATATTACATTTAAATTTTTACCTAATTTGTCTGGGGTTTTTTTGGTTTGTTTTTTTCATTAAGTTATGCACTAACATCAGGAAGGCGATGACAATCTTCACTGAGTCAGAATAAAATCCTTTCCGAATTCTTGATAATTCTAGATTCACTCGGTTTCGAAATACCTATCTCAATAGCTGTTTGGTAATCAGATTATTCTGGAGATTGATGTCATTTTTCCACACTCATTGCTGGAGATTCATGGACGCCGGCAGTCTTAGGCTTGGAGAATTCTTAAATTATTTCTTCTATCTGTTTCAAAATGATGTCTAATACGATAAATGCTGTGTAACTTTGATGGAGCTGTTGGGAACATCCTTTTAAAGTCTCATCACACTTCAGTTACGTTAGCGGATCTTCGCGTTGTGTAATGGATATTACGAGGGTGGGCGGAATAATTCATTGGCTGACTATGAAGGAAAGATGTTAGAACTGTATTTTATTGCGTGCATTAATTTCAACTCTTGTTATTAAATAACTGCACTATTTCTTCCCAGGTAATAGTGTAGGTTAAATTTTCCATATGCTGAAGATGAAGATGTGAGGCTTTTAAATCTTGCAAGCATTAATTACAATTCTTCTTATTAACAACTGTATTGTTTCTTTCCAGATACGCAGGTGAACCCTAACGTTTATAGGATAGATATGAAGGAGTAATTTTAGAACTTTGAAATATTGCATGCGTTAATTTCAACTATTCTTATTTATAACTGTTTAGGTTCTTTCCAAGTACTAGGGTGGGCTGAAATGGTCATGGGATGACTATGATTGATTAAAGCTAGAACTGTGAAATCTCGCATGCATTAATTGCAACTCTTCTTATTAAGAACTGCGTTGTTTCTATCCAGGCACGAGGGTAGGTTGGAAAGTTGATAGGCTGAATATAATGGAGGGATGCTTGTGTTTTGAAATCTTGTATATATTAATTATAATTCTCCCTTTTACTAGCTTCATCCTTCATAGTCAGGCTATGAATTTTTTACTGGCCAACCTCGTACGTGGACAGAAAACATGCAGTTATTATTAAGAACAGTCGAAGTTAATGCGTGTATGATTTCACTGCTCTAGGTACACTCCTTCATCTCTCCAGATACGAGAGGTTTCTGAACATTTCATAGGCTGAAACGAGCAGTGCTATAGCATTAACTTTAACTTGTCTTATTAACCTTTTCCCCGGCATAGACGTGTATATATGTTCTAACGATAGTGTATTTTTCAGACACGATCAAAGAAACGTCCAACATATAAATTTCAAAGACTAACTACAAACGTATTGATACGTCGATTTTGATTCTTTTTATACCATTCTCTGACCTTGGAACGAGTTCAATTGTCAACTCATATGTCTGGTGGAGGTGTTAGCCACCGCTTGGTACTTTAAGGTGCCTCAACTTTTCCCCAAAATAATTGGTGGAGAAGGGGTTAATAACTGCATTGTTTATTTCCAAGTACGAGCAGTAATGAATAGTTCATAAGCTGACTATGTAGGAATGATGCAAGAGCTGTACATCGTGTATGCATTTGTTATACAGGAAAAAATTATCGCTGCCGACACTGGAGTTTGAGCGCAGATCACCAGAGAGCAAACACATTTTGAATAAGTAGATCACGAGATGATAAAAGAAATGCTTATGGAATTAGCATGTGCGAGTGTTATTCGAAGGCGACTGACACCGGTATGGTTCAATGACGTTAGTATAGTTGTATCTTCGATTACAAAGTCTCTGCTACAACGAGAATTACGAAAGTAACAACGAGTAGTTGTTGGCATTACAAAGGTGGCAACGAGTGTTTGTTGTCATCACAAAACTATGTAAGTATCTTCATTATCTATCTATCTATCTATCTGTTGTTGCAACAAATTTCTTTTATTTTTCCATCAGTTTCTTTTACTTCATTTTTGGCAAATTGTGTCTTTTATCCTCTGTTTCCCAATTTTCCTTTTTCTTCCTAGTTTTTTACTTTCATGTTTCCTTCTGCTTTTCATTCATTCACTCTTTCTTTCTTTCTTTCTTTCTTTCTTCTTATTTATTTTTGAACCGTGTTGCCTTTTGTGATCAGTTATTAAGTCGAACACATAAAATTCATTCATTAAAGGATATTTAATTATTTCCCAATATGCTTCAAGTACATTCCTGAACATTTCTTTGTTCTATCTATCTATCTATCTATCTATCTATCTATCTATCTATCTATCTATCTATCTATCTATATATATATATATATATATATATATATATATATATATATATATCCCAGTCTGTTCATTATCTATCTATCTATCTATCTATCTATCTATCTATCTATCTTCCTTTCTAGCTATATCTCTTTCAGAGGTTTGTCTGAGTTACTGATTGATTTATATTAGTTTATCAACCCTTTCTAGGTTATTTAAATCCAAAATCTATTTTAATAATTCCTCTCTTCATCGAATAAATACAGTATTAAGAATCTGGTCGATAAATATAAATTATATAAGAATTGATTTTTCCCTGTTCTAGTTTGCATCGAGATAAATTTTAATAAACCCTTTTTTCTTAAAACCAGTACAGGGCATTTCCAAGCATCAACTGCAAAAATACATAATGCATTGTTCTTAGAAAAAGAATGATAAAAAAATGTAAATTACTAACTGGATATACCAAAATCAATCAAGTACAAAAATTTAAATATTTGGGAAATGTTTTAACAGAGGCCGGAAAATGCGACACTGAAATCTGAAGATGCACTGGGACAGCGAAAGTGGCCTTCCAAAAGCTAAGTAGAGTATTAAGATTCAGAAAAATTCGTTAGAAACATAGAAAAGTGTACTGAATGGTTACGTGTGGTATCTGTCCGCCTATATGGTAGGGAATGTCAGATAATCTCGTAAAAGTTGACGGAGAGACATGAAGTAAGAGAAATATGATTCTACAAAAGCGTGGTGAGAATACCATGGACTGAACATGTGAGAAACAGCGAAACTTTAAAGAAAACAGAAACAAAATGAAAACTTATACTTAACAACAGGAAGAGACAGTTGAAATTTCTAGAGCGCATAACACGAAAACAGGGCTTGGAAAATCTGATACTCATAGGACAGATTGAAGGCAAGAGAGATAGAGGAAAACAACGCATAACATGCTTAGTGAGCTTTAGTAAATAGATTGCTAAAAATGTTTAGGTCAGATAGCAAACAGGAAAATTATTAAAAGCTAAAAAGAACATCAATTTGTGGTTAGCCATGATTCCCTAGTTCCTGAATAGACACAAAGCATAAAGATGAGGAAGTATTTGGCTCGTGTTTGTTGGAATTCGCTACAGATTATTAATAGATTTTCAGTTGTATATAGCTTCTGAGATGGTATGCGCACGGATGGTTCTTCTATTATGACAAGGTGTTGGTTTGTCTTATACGGAGCCTAGCTAGGATTAGCTTCGCTTTTTTTCTTTGTGTAACCTGAATGCTATTCCCCGGAGATTGGCTTTTTAACATATAGAAAACAGAACTGGATAGCGTTACCTGACGCTTGGCTTCCTGACATCTAGAAAACAGAGCTGGGTATCATTATCCGACCCTTAGCTTTCTGACATCAAGAAAACAGAGCTGGGTGGCACTACACGACTCTTGGCTTTCTGACACCTACAAACCAGAGATAGGTGTCATTACACGACGCTTGGCTTTCTAACAACTAGAAAATAGAGTTGGGTGTAATTATCCGAAGCTTCGCTTTCTGACATCTAGAAAACAGAGCTGGGTGCCCTTATCCGACGCTTGGCTTTCTGACATCTAGAAAACAAAGCTGGGTGCCATTATTCGACGCTTGGCTTTCTGACATCTGGAAAGCCGTGCTGGGTGACATTATTCGGCGCTTAGCTTTCTGACATCTGGAAAACTGGGCTGGGTGACATTATCCTACACTTGGTTTTCTGACATCTTGAAAATTGAGCCGGGTGCCATTATCCGACACTTGGCTTTCTGACATCTAGAAAACCGATCTGTGTGCCATTATCCGACGCATGGCTTTCTGACATCGAGAAAACAGTGCTGCGTGCCATTATCCGACGCTTAGCTTTTTGACATCTATAAAACGGAGCTGGGTGCCGTTATCCGACACTTGGCTTTCTGACATCTAGAAAACAGAGTTGGGTATCATTATCCGACACTTGGCTTTCTGACATCTAGATAAACAAGATGGACGCTTGACATTCTGATATCTGGAAAACAGAGTTAGATGCTAATCCCCGACGATTGGCTTTCTGACATCATGAAAACAGAGCTGGTTACCATTAATCTATGTTTGGATTTCTAGAAAAAAAAGAGTTGGATGTCATTACCCGACGCTTGGGGGAATGATAGACTTATAGAGGTGCAAGATAGATTCTGCTGAGGTTAATGTTCTAGCACGACACTGAACCAGCTTAGCAGTTGATCTATCAGTAGATTCAATATAGTCATTTCACTTCATGTCAGCCGATATTAAAGTGAGCAGTATAGTTTTAGGGGAGTGAAATTTAACAAGGAATCCTTTGCCCCCGTTAACACAGAGAAGGCGCAACGAATCACTTTCCTGGAGGTTTACATCACCCATGCTGATGAAAAGGCAGAAAGTTGTCCCTGAAATGACTGACAGATAGCAGTTTCTTTTTTTTAAATTAACAAGCCATTCCCTGCCGATTTAGGTGATTTTTTTTTTTTAGATCAGCTTTAAATTTGACTTCATCTATCTGATCCGACTTTAGTATTATGAGAAGAGTAAATATTTGTATCATGAGCATAGATACTGTGTTGAGGACTGATACCATTAGGCAAGTCAATGATAAAAATTAGGAACAATTTAGGTGGACGATCATTGTATTAAAACATCATATGTATCCAAACGGTTATCAGACCAACGAACAGGCGCGTTGTCCTAAAGAAATACGAGAAGATTTGGCCATCTCTCCTCACCTTTTTTCTTTCAGCGTTCCATTCAATCGTGACAGAAAGGTGATATTCCGAATTAAAATATTCTAAGATAAAATTCCCCCTTCTCTCGAAAAGCGCGATTATGACCTTTCCTGCTGACTTTTGGCTCGTGAATCTCACCGGTCCCGGAGAACGGCCACAGCTGAGAAATGTGTTTGGACTTTGCGTTTCATCAACAGTGACATGCCGTACCCAAAAAGTTATCAGGAGATCGCTGACAAATGCCCAAAAATAGGTTTAGAGGTGTCTACTCGGTAGCCATTCTGGTCGGCATTCGACCAGTTTGGCTGACAGCTTGTGCATACCCAACTACTCATGAATTACAAAGCCAAACAGCTCTCTGGATATTTTTAGTCACTCAACCGTTCCATTCGCCGATATTCATCGATCGGTCAAAATTAGACTAAGAAAATGAGTAACAACGACGCGACCCCGGTGAAGAGTGCCCAGACCGTGCTGTAAGATTGGGCTCAAATTATCTATGCTGAAAGTCGGCATATCACACAAGATCTGAAGGGTGAGTGTGCATTTGCTAATATGTTATTACAACTAAGCGAATGTCTAGAACATCATAGAAAGAAAGAAAGAAAGAAAGAAAGAAAGAAAGAAGAAAAAGGACCGCAATAAGTAGCTATGAATAGACTGAGAGCTACAGTGAGTCATAAAAAGACTAGATAGATAGATAGATAGATAGATAGATAGATAGATAGATAGATAGATAGATAGATAGATCTGCGATGGGTAGATATAAATAGATTGAAACCTACAGTGAGCCACATAAGAAGATGAAAAGATAGATAGATAGATAGATAGATAGAAAAGAGCTGCGATGGGTAGATATAAATAGACTGAAATCTACAGTGAGCCACATAAGAAGATGAAAAAATAGATAGATAGATAGATAGATAGATAGAAAAGAGTCGTGATAGGTGAAATTTAAATACACTTGAGAGATACCGAGATTTAAGAGGCATAATGGATGAGATAGATATGTAAAAGGAACGCGATATGTAGCTATGAATCGTCTTATAGCTACGGTGAGTGAAATAACGAATATATATATATATATATATATATATATATATATATATATATATATATATATATATATATATATATATATATATAGATATAGATATATATATATATATATATATATAGAGAGAGAGAGAGAGAGAGGGGTGAGAGTGAAGATAGATAGATACGAAAGGGCCGCGATAGATAAATACGAATGCACTGAAACATACCTTGTGTCAAATAAGAAGAGGACAAGATAGATAGATAGATAGATAGATAGATATGGAACATCATTTACATGTGATGGACTAATGTTACCCAGTGTGTGTTTACATCTACTCTATCCATTTTCCGTGAAAAATGTTCAGAGAAGCTCCATTATTTTATTCCACCATTTCAGACATTTGCAGATAAGACATGCCAGCAGAATTCTCCGATTGCAATTTACAGTCATTTCCTTCCCACTTCAAGTGTAAGGAGAAAATTCCACGGAGACAGCATTTTCCCTTGACGCGGAAGTGCTTCTCTGAAAAATACAAGTTTAATCTCAATCTCTCCAGGTCAAAGGTCAATCGCTACTTATTATCTTCATCTTCACCTCTCACCCCCACGTCTTTCATTCATATCATACGCATTCTTAATAGTAACCATTTGAAAAGGTTCTATTTATTTTTAAATGGCCCTCGTGCCGTGTATTGTGTGTATTCTTTATTTTTAAAAAAATTATACATTGTTTGATGTCTTTGTACTTTTTCTCATGCAGGAAAACATAAAATGAATGCTTGGCGCGTATTTGAAAATTGTATGAATAACATTGACATCGTTCGGTCGGTGACCTCAATCAAATTCAAAACCAAAAGGAATTAACAATATTTACTAACTAAAAAGACACAAAAAAAAACAACTCAGATCTCTTTTTAAATGGAACATCAAATTGCTTGTTAATTTTAACGCCTCTAAAACGAAACCTTTTTTTGCCGTTGGTCATCATAGTTGATGCTAACCTCCAAAACAGTAACTCACTGCACATTCTCGGTTTAGCGCTTTCCAATGATATGAATTGGAACCATTTCGCGCAGCAGAATCATCCCAGAGATACGACAAGAACGGGTTCGTTAAAGACACTGGAAGCAGGAACGCGATATTCCTGCTCAGAATGTTCTCATAAAGCGCGATACAGAAAGAAGGACGTGTACCTATGTTTCATAGACTACGCAAAGCCCTGCGACAAAATACGTCACAAAGATCTGATGGAACCTCGATAAATTCGGAAAAGATATCAGAATAATCAAGAACCTATACTGGCATCAAACATCATGCATGCCCATAGGGGATGAGTTCAGTAAATATACAAAAACAGAAAGGGGCGTAAGGCAAGGTTGCGTTTCATCACCCGACTTGTTCAACCTATACAGCGAGGCAATCCTGAGAGAATTGGAAACCCTACCGGGATTTAGCATTGTCGGCCACAATCTTAACAACATAATATACGCAGATGCCACAGTACTGATAGCAGGCACGAAAATGAAATTACAAAATCTCCTACAGAAGGTAGCGACGGAAAGTGGGAAGGGGCTAAGCATAATCTACAAGAAGATGGAGTACATGGTCGTCAGTAAGAGGATGAGCCCGAAATGCGATTTGCAGGTCGGGAACACTAGAATCAAGCAGACGCGGAAGATTACATACCTGGGAGGCGTCTTGGCAGAGGACGGTAAGTGCGACACTGAGATCTGTATGCGTATTTGATTGGCGAAGGACATATTCCAAAAGTTGGGCAGAGTACTGCGAGACAGGATGATATCTTTGGTAACAAAGAAAAGAATATTGAACTGTTACATGACATCTGTCCTTCTTTTCGGCAGCGAATGTTGGACGATTTACTCAAAAATGAAAAAAAATACTCAAGGCGACAGAGATGTGGTTCTACAGAAAGATGCTAAGGATATCATGGGCCGAGCATGTGAGCAAGGATGAGATCTTAGAGAGGATGCAAACAAGGAGGAGGCTCATAATAAATATCTGGGACACATAATGAGGGCCTGGAGAATCTGATACTCATGGGTCGAATAGAGGGAAAGAGAGACAAGGGAAAACAACGCGTGACATACCCGGCAAGAGGATGACAGAACGTGACTAGGGGAGGAAGTCGAGGGAAGAAACTTGTTGAGAGCTGCAAGGGATAGTGGGAGCAGGAGAGCGATCATCGCCTACGTCCTGAAAGCACATGACACATAAAAAGAAAGATACTGAGGAATTTGCTCTGTTTGTTGCTAGGACATTTGGATCACAGTTTCATTCTAAAACTATTATCTCACTAGAATGCTATGAATCTATATGTCTACCATTCGACCATGCATTAAAATATTCTTCAGAAAATCCAAGGTTAAAGGTCCTGACCTGGCATCTAATTATTTTACTTTTTTTGTTTTTTGTTCTCATTTTTTATTTTTTATATTTATTTATTCTTTTCGGTTTTCGATGTTTTATTAACGTAGTAAAAAAATTGGGTGGGGATTTGTTTAGGTTGTTGGTCTGGGAAGATAAAGCTATTTATTCGCCCAATTTTTGGATTGATTGCCGTAGTCTATTTTCCTATTTCGGTCGGGGACAGTTTTTAATTTGTTTATTTAATTAATTTATTTATTATTTAGATAGATTATTTTTACTTGTTTTTACTTTAATATGTTTATTTTATTAGTTTTAACGGTTATTTTAGCAGGAACGATTTGTTAATTTGTTACTTTATTTATTTATTTAGATTAATTTTTAATTATTTTTTCCTATTTATTGCTTAATTTTTTTATTTTCACTATTCGGTTTTCGATTTTTAAGTAACGTAGTATTTGTTATCGTTATATAACTATTATCTCGTCAATTTTTTGGATTGGTTGTTGTAGTCTATTCTAACGGTTATTGGTTTGTTAATTTGTTTATTGTTTATTTTGTTCATTTGGATTGATTACTTTTACTTGTATTTTATGTATTTATTTTCTATTTTTATTCGTTCTATTTCGTCTATTCCAGTGGAAGTGATTTGTTAATTTGTTTATAAATTTCCTTGGGTTAATTTATTTTACTTGTATTTTACTTGTATTTTGTTTATTTTTCTTTATTCTTTATTTCTTTTCGATTTTTAAGTAACGTAGTAAAAATTTGTTTTCATGTCTGAATTTTGGGATGAGCTCAGATCGTTTATTTAGTAATTTATTTTGGTCTGGGAAGGTAATAATAGCTATTTTCCCTCCAGGAAAATTGTTAATTGAATTACCCACAATGCACCACTGACCATGTTATATAAATAGTCGAGAAAAGATCCAACAGTCGCAGCCTGACTTTTGCATCTTAAAAGAACAAACCTGTCGCATCTGAGCGTTGATTCAATGTTCACTTTTATATATATATATATATATATATATATGTATATATATATATATATATATATATATATATATATATATATATATATATATATATATTTATATATATATATATTGTATAACTGGCCACTCGTATTCCACTATAACCGTCTACTAGGGAGGCTAGCCAATCCCTACTGAAGACGCTTGCTCAGGTGAATTTATGTTTATTCAACACCCACAGAGCCCACCTATGGTTTATACTGCAACTATGCTGAGCAGACATTTGTTACAGTTTCTGGGAAAGAGCGTGTTATCTAGTGTGATCAACA
>OZ038483.1:67829427-67919427 GCA_964036315.1 Acanthosepion esculentum
ACCTTGGTGATAGTTATGGTGCTTTTCTTAGCCTAGGAAAAAGAATAGTGCAACAATTAGGGAGTGAACTCATTATTCAGTCATTATTGATCTAGCGAGACAAACTTGCTAAAGATTACATCACGTCGAAGCGCCTAAAAATGATTTTCTACGAGTCGATTAGGTTGAAGGGACAGATAACCTATCGTGAATCTGATTTACTACTCAGTCCTTATTGAATTAGCGAGACAAGCTCGTTAACCATTGTACTGCAACCCGATGTTTGTCATAATTATATGTAGATAGGATAGGCTTAAAATGCTGGAACGATTAAATTATTTTTTTGAAAATTTAATCTTTTTTTTTGTTTTTTGAGAATTGTATATGTATATACAATGAGCGATTGGAGCGCCAACACGAACATTTCAGATTATTTGTATGTCAATCGGAGGAGAGTGCAGACGATTCAGAAAGTATTAGGGGAGACTAATGGTGATTACGGAGGTACGGCTGATCGGAAAACTCACTCTGATCGTTCTGATACGACAAAAACTCCATAATCTGTTGGTGAGGGCCTTGAGGGGGTAGTGCTCCCCTCGGTCAAGAGAGCGGCTGCTAGAAGACCCTATGTCTAGCAACAGGACTCTGCACCATATAACAAAACAGATGAACCCAGTTATGGCTCTCAGACAATTTGAACACATCACGCCTTACATATGACCACCTACCTCTCCAAACTGCAACCCCCTTGATTATTATGTGTGGGGCGCAGTTTAGCGAGAGACCAACAAAACTCCTTGCAACATCAAAGACGAACTGAAGGCAAGGACTATGGTAGCATTCCCCAACTTAAACAAGGAAAGCGTCCAGATGAGATGCAAGTCCTCTGGAGGCCGTGGATGAAGTGAAGGGTGATGTTATTGAATAAACTGACTCTTTAATATTTAAAGATATCGTTGTCTAATTTTGGTAAATATATCTGCTGAAATGTTATGTCAGTGTCATTTTCATATTTGTGTAATTAAGACGACAATTTATCCATCGCACCCTGTAGACTGTAGTCTAGAATCTATCTATCTATCTATCTATCTATCTATCTACCTATCTATCTATCTATCTATCTATCGTATAGGCATGTGTCTTTTTGTTGCAGTGAATATCTCCATAGGAAATCGTAAATATTTTCCTGATTCTATCGTGTGACATATTTGCTTTGTTCCTTCTTCTTTTCACATCTATTAGACCATGAATCATTGCAGTCCTACAATGGGTATGCTTTAGTTTCCTTTTTCAAAATTTCTCAAGCCATTATTCAATTTTAGAAAGGATTTTTCATCCGCGGATGAGCATCGAAGCTAGCTTTGACAAAAATAGCTCCAATCGCAATGGAACATTTATTCTGTATGACCAAGAGAAAAGAAACACAAATAAGAGAAGGATAAATAAAAAAAATAAAATAAATTAAATTAAGCGAGACCTCGTTTTTCTGTTTTTTTTTTATTTGCGGGGAGGTCTTATCTCATGTAGCTTTTTCAATCTGGCCATGTCATTCGTGCGTTGAACGTTTGTGTCAGTAACAAAATAAAAAATAAATTATGATTAGAAACAACACAGTACACATGGAAACGCTGCAGAAAAGAAGAATCACGAATCATGCTAGAAAGGGAGACAGATAAGTAAGAACGCAAACAAACATTATCTTTAAAATAATACAGAAAACGGAAATTATGAAAAGTTAATAAAAATTGAAAGAATAAAAGAAAATTAGCAAAAGAAAAATATTCAAGACCACTGTGATTATTATTATTATTATTATTATTATTATTATTATTATTATTATTATTATTATCATTATTATTATTATTATTATTATGTTAATTGTATTTCCTTTGCTTTCTGGTGTATACTAATTTCTTTCCGGGTCCCGACCAGAGACCTAAGGTTAGAAATGGCATCATGACATTTTCCATTGAGCAATTAAAAAAATAGATAAATGAAAATAAAAATATTTTTAAACCATCATCATCATAATAATAATAATAATAATAATAATAATAATAATAATTATTATTATTATTATTATTATTATTATTATTATTATTATTATTATTATTATTTCCTTTGATTACTGATGAGTACTCATTTCTTTCCTGGTCCGACCAGATACCTAAGGTCAGAACTGGCTTCATGACATTTTCCATTATGCAATTAAAAAAGATAAATAAATAAATAAAAATCATTATTATTATTATTATTCTTATTATTATTATTATTATTATTATTAT
This sequence comes from Acanthosepion esculentum, assembly GCA_964036315.1. Taxonomy (NCBI): domain Eukaryota; kingdom Metazoa; phylum Mollusca; class Cephalopoda; order Sepiida; family Sepiidae; genus Acanthosepion; species Acanthosepion esculentum. The sequence goes on from OZ038483.1 coordinate 67,831,692, forward strand.
TATTATTATTATTATTATTATCATTATTATTATTATTATTTTATATCCTTTGCTTTCTGGTGTATACTCATTTCTTTCCGTGACCCGACCAGAGACCTAAGTTTAGAAATGGCATCATTACACTTTCCATTGAGCAATTAAAAAAAAAAAATTAATGAAAATAAAAATATTTTTGAAATCATCATCATCATCATCATCATCATCATCATCATCATCATCATCATCATCATCATCATTATTATTATTATCATTATTATTATTATTATTATCTTTATTATTATTATTATTATTATTTCCTTTGATTTCTGTTGGATACTTATTTCCTTCCGGGTTCCAATTAGAGACCCAAGAGTAGAAATGATTTTATGACATTTTTCACTTGTCATTTTTGTAAAAAAAATAAAAAATAAAATCACACGTGTATTACAGGGATAATGCTCTTCGTAATATGTGATCTGTACTTGTGAGTACCATTTTTTAAAATTCTTTAAGGCATGAGTTACCAGGAATCTCTTCATTGAATCTTTCGGAAACTTTTCCAATCAACCTGGGTCCTTTATGTGTCATATTTCCCCTTCAAGATCCTTGTATTTTGATCGTTTGTTTTTTAAAGATATTCAAAGATACATTACAATCTGCAGCGACTGCTATGTCAATATGAAAGCACATTCTGTTCTTGTGCTCCTTGATCAAAATGTATGGGCGATGAGATTTGATTGTTCTCTCTGTGTATTATTATTATTATTATTATTATTATTATTATTATTATTATTATTATTATTATTATCATTATTATTATTATTATTATTATTATTATTATTATTTATGTTTCTTGCTTCGTATCCTGTAGTACCGGGACAAAATTATGGTCCTTTGGCCCTATAGGGGAATTGTCACCTAACTGATAACAATTTTCTTAAAATATCGGATGCTCCTAGTAGGCGATTTTCTGGGAAACTGCAATGTTGATGTTACCTGGGACACTGTTAGTTAAATTGTCCATTCCTTTTTCTTACGAGTCCCAGAGATCCGATTATTATTGATACAGTCTCAGTCTTCATTCCCCATATCCTGTTAATCTCTATCTGCAGGTCCTTGTACTTGGATAATTTCTCGATAATTTTCATGGAGGTGTTTATTTCAGATGATATTGCTATGTCAATAAGCCTACGCTCCCTGATTTCTTTGTATTTTATGATAATATCAAGTCTGTTGGCTTTTATTTCCCTGTCAGTTTGATCTGCCATGTCCCAAAGGATATTTACATCGTTATCTTGGGTGACTGTATCTATTATTATTATTATTATTATTATTATTATTATTATAAATTAGTTCTGTAAATATATCTTCGCTGATGACATGAAGATATAATTTCAAACTTGTTTATTTTCCACCTCTCACAGACGTGATGTGGCAAGCCTCACACTGTTCTATCGCTGTGTCCATGGAAAGTGTTTGAATGAATTGCATTCCTTGGTTCTACCATTTCTAATCTTCATGCTAGAACCCGGCATGGCATTCACATTGCCGTAGAGCAGCCTCATTCCCTCCATATTCCATTGGCGAGAAGTAAGTTCCACTCGAACAGATTCTTCCCGCGGACCATTTCTCTGTCGAACAGATTCCTAAGGGGATGTTTCCACAGTCGCTACAATCTTAACCTGTTCAAGTAAAAGGTTAACGGTTATTTTCCCTTCCTATCTCTTACAAAACATGTTCACCTTAGTTCGAATGTAGAAACCCAACGTAGTAAGTAATCTGTTCAATGAAACAGCACCAATATCTCTAGTAGCAGCAGTTCAGTAATTCTTAAGGTCTTCCATATCAGTGGTTGAGTTCTTCAGGTCTTTCGTCTGATAGGTTAGCAGTGGATATTCCGAGAAAAATATAATGGCCGCCTTTATACACGTCGGATTGAATATTCCACGTCTTCTGATAGCTTAATCTTCTATGGGTGAACTATAACATGTGTCAGCTCATTTTGGTTGGCTCACTAGTTACATAGGTATCCAAAAAAACTGTAACATCGCTAAGTGTCTTCCTCGAGTGGCTACAGAGCTTGAACAGAGATTTTTTTATTTGAGTTACATGTGCTATCCTTGCTGTTGGTAGTCCTCAAGTGAAGTGATTTCTGTTTTATCCTTTGTTTATGATTCTATAGTGGCATTCCACAATATGCGAAGAACGGTGGTCTTCATCATGATCCACAAGTCCCACGTGCTGAAAGTCATTTTCATCATTGCTTTTAAAAAGTAGTTGTATTCACCTGACATTTTATATATTACTGAAGAGGTTTAGCGCCTTGCGTAACAGGAATATGAAAGACTCAATCTGACTCGAGTTTTCGGGTTAGTGATACTATAGATTTTTGTTATAAGAAACAATAAAAGTAAAATGATAAATGAAAATGGAAAGGATATCGCATTTAACTTGTCAAAAATAATGATTAACTATTTCCTGGACACAAAGCGTTTTAATTCGTGATAATCTTTATTCGTATCATATGTGACTTCTTTTTACAAAAAAATGTTCCTTCTGGAATATACTCTGGGTCTTATTATCCGATACCCTAGACGAGTGTTTTATAACCGGGGGTACGATATCACCTTTTAGGGAGTGCGAAACCTTGGATTTAGCAAATTAGCAAAATAATAAATGAGTAAATTTAAATGTTTAAACTTTAACGGTTAAACATTCAAATTTATTTGTTTATTATTTTTGCTGATACCTTTAACCATTTTTTGCTGATACTTTTAACCATTTTGCTGACACTTTTAACCATTTTTTGCTGATACCTGTAACCATTTCTGGCTGATACTTTTAACCATTTTGCTGACACATTTAACCATTTTTTGCTGATACCTCTAACGATTTCTGGCTGATATTTTAAACCATTTTTGCTGACACTTTTAACCATCTTTTGCGGTTACCTGTAACCATTTCTGTCTGATACTTTTAACCATTTTTGCTGACACTTTTAACCATTTTTTGCTGATACCTCTAACCATTTTTTGCCGATACCTTTAACCATTTTGACAGTTGCGGCCAAATCGTGCTCTTGAAATCTGAAAGCAAGTATTGGTGTTCAGCAATAAATATGTTTCCAATCCTTTATGATAATGGACTTGGTGTCCTTATCCAATTTGCGACCATATACTTATGTGAGTCTGGATTTAGTTCTCTTTTGTCAATCAAGACAAAATCTAGAAATCAAATGAATCCACAGACAGACATGCGGATTGTTATCAGCAACAAAGTACCACGTTTTGACAAAACCATATCCAAGAAAGAGGAAGAAAAATACCATTATATTTAAATTTGACATTTTTTATGTGCATTTCTTAATGTTAGATTTTAGTTTTTTGAAATTGCTTAATTTATTCATATATTAAGTGAAAAGCTTTATTTTTTGTATTATTTGTTCGTATTTAAGTTTGTTATAACGATTTTCTTTCTTTCTCTCCGTTTTCATGACTTTCAAAAACTTGTTCAAATTGAGTATAAATTGCCTTCTTCATCTTCATATAAGATATTACATATATATATATATATATATATATATATATATATTGAACAATAAAAAAAATAAAATTAATATCTTCAGTCACACTGAGTTGTATATTAATATTCTTTCGTTTTTGTTATTATTTCATTTGCATTCTTCGACTAGTTTCGGCCAACATGTCCATCATCAGGAGAAAAAAAATTCTGCTTGCTGGTAGCAGTGAACTAGAGAAACGAATTTCTTGATGGAGAAAATGACCTTTTGTCTGTAGTTTTCAATTGTTTTTGTTATTTTTTTATTTTTTTAACATGAATTTTGGACAATCCTTGTGTTGGTCAAGTCTCTTTTAAGTTGTTATTTAAGGTAACAGCTGGATGGATTCACGCTGCTCTGAATTCCCTTAGTCATTTTGACAGTTTTATTGGTTCCTGGAGAGGGGATGGGTTGGTTAAGTGTGTGTGTGTTAATTGGTTCTTAGGGAGTGAGTGAGTATGATGTGTGTAAGCGTGTATATTCGTGTGGGTTTGTGGATACATGTGAGGCCTCAACACCTCCGTAAGCTTGTCTGTCTTGTGTGAGTGAGAAATGTGGGTAGGTCCTGATTTGTGGGTTTATAATTATTATTTATATTGTTAAATTTGTGATTTAGCCCTTTTGGATAGAGCGTTTTTAAACGTTGTATCCACTTATTTTCATGGAACTCTAAAATAAAAGGCACATACAAACCATACAGACAACCCAATGATAAACTACTCTGTATAGACACATCTTCCAAACACCCGCCTTCTATAATCAAACAGATACCAAAATCGATTAACCGCAGGCTTTCCGACAATTCCTCCAATGAATCTATATTTAACAAAGCTAAGAAAGACTACGAAACAACCCTAAAAGATAGCGGATTCCCAGCAACACTCACATACTCACCACAGAACACAAAAAAGTCCAATAGGAAAAGAAATGTCATATGGTTCAACCCACCGTACAGCAAAAACGTAAAACCAAACGTAGGAAAAATATTTTGCAAACTTTTACACAAACACTTCCCGGAATCAAGCACCCTACACAAAATATTCAACAGAAACACAGTAAAAATCAGCTACAGTTGCACCGAGAACATGGCACAAATAATAAAAACGCACAACAAGAAAATTATTAACAAACCACACGAACAAATTAAACCCACGTGCAACTGCAGAATAAAAAACGAATGTCCCTTAAACGGTAATTGTTTACAAAACAACGTAATCTACCAAGCCACGATAAAATCACCAGATAATGAAGAAAAAGTATACATAGGAATAACTGAAGGACCCTGGAAACAAAGAAATTATGTACACAAAACATCTTTCACAAATAGTAAATATGCGAACAGCACAATGCTTTCTAAGTATATCTGGGAAATAAAAAAAAAAGCACACCACACCAAAAATATCTTGGAAAAAATCATCAGCCTACAACAACCTATCAAAAACTTGCAAACTTTGCTTGGAGGAAAAGATAGCTATCATTACCTTCCCAGACCAAAATAAATTATTAAATAAAAGATCCGAGCTAATCTCAAAATGAAGACATGAAAACAAATTTTTACTACGTAACTTAAAAATCGAAAAAAATACATAAACAAACAAAATGACAATAAAATAAGCAAAATAAATTAATCCAAACAAATTACCAAATCACACCTGTTAGAATAGACGAAATAGAAAAATAAGGAACAAAATCAATAAATAAAGTAAATAATAAACAAAATATTAGACTATAAAAAATCAAAACAAAAAATCGGACGAAAAATAGCTATAACTGTTATATAACGATAAAAAAATGAATAAAAATAATATACTGCGTTACTTAAAATTCGAAAACCAAAAAGAGAAAATATACAGTGTAATAAATAAATAACGACAAGTATAATAAATTGATCTAAATACATCCAAATATATAAATAAACTAACAACCGATACCGATAAACTAGCCGTTTAGAAAAAACAAATAAAGATAATCAATCCAAATAAATAAATTAAAAACTGTTCCCGCCAAAAAATAATAGTCAAAACAAAACACAACAATCAACCCCAAAATTTAACAAATAGTTTTATCTTCCCAAACAAAAACAAAACTGTTAAATAAGCTATATAAACAAATTTTTATTATGTTAATAGCACCGATCAAAATAAAAATAATAAATAAATAATATATAAGATAAAAAATAAAAACAAAAATAAATAAAAACAAGCAAAATAATTTGACCCAAATAAATAAATAAACGACTTTCAGTAAAATAGCCGCCATAATAGATCACCCACAATAAGCTATATAAACAAATTTTTACTACATTAATAAAAACACCGATCAAAATAAATAAAAAATAAATAAATAAAAATAAAATAAATATAAAGGATAAAAACAAAAATAAAATTAAATAAAAACAAGCAAAATAATTTGACACAAATAAATAAATAAACAAATAAACGACTTCCATTAAAACACCTGCCAAAAATGACTACCCACAATGCACCACTGACCCGTACATATAAATAGCTGAGAAAAATAACAGCACTCGTGGCCCGATCATTGCATCTAGCATGAAACAGACGGTCGCCTCTAAGTGTTGACTTCTATGTTCACTTTTATATTTACACACGCTCTATATCCGATATTGAGCACTTTATCCCATAAATATAGCACACTTTAAGACTATATTTCTTCATATATATATATATATATATATATATATATATATATATATATATATATATATATATATATATATATATATATATATATACAGGAGGTGCGAGATTATTTTATGAGTATTCTAGGCGTGTAAGGCATAGAAAAGGTTGGGAACCCCTGCACTAGACTATCAGGATGAGACTAACAGCTAAATTACCATCTGCATTTCACTAAAGTTAAATCTATTACGGTAAAATGACTAAATTATTATTATAGCAAATAAATGTAATGTACATAAAAGAAAAATGAGATATACGCGGTGGATGCACATTGTGAAGTTTACTCACAAACTAATTCAAACTTCTAGAACCAACTAAATCGAATTTAAATAATGCATACGAAAACAGTATTTATTATAAATGCATTCAGTTAAGACTTTGTCATCGCATGCTTTCAAATTCATGACATTTACGACGCAGACATTGCCGACAACGCGACGCAGTGGAATCACAAGCAATAATCACTTAGATTGGTTTCTTAGACTTCGATGAAAAGCTTTCCATCACCCATTCTTGCCTCACAGGCGTGGTTGATATCAGTCATCTTCCGGAACGCTTAATGTGTACACCGTGTACAGTACCATCATCTTCAGTCTTATCTCTAATTCGTAAGATTTTAAGCCGCGTGGGCGGATCTGAATGGAACTCTCTTCGATACCGCTTTTAGAATACAACTGCCTTTTCGTACTTCCAGTAGCATTTCTTTGTTCAAAACTAAGACCGCATAACATTAATAATACTAACGTGTATCTCTGAAAAGACAGCAAGCTGGATTGAGCTATACACTGTAAAAATGTGTATATATTTACTGAGACACTCTATGTGTGATTGAATCATGCATAAGTTGAAATGTGCTATAATCATGTAAGTGTTCTATACCACATTCCAAATGAGTCTGTTAATAAAAAACAACTTTCCTAAGAAAATGTCACTGTCTACTGATGAGGACAACGTGTGTGTTAGGTATTGATATTTGGGTTAAGAATTAAATTGAACAAAGCATCACTAAACTTTAAGAAGTAATCCCTAAAATGGGACTTCGGACAAACCTTTCCAAAACAGAAACTATGACCTGGAATTTATGACATACGGGCAATAATCTAGTAGATTAAAGCTTTTATTCGTGAATTTCGTGTCATAGTAATTGTGGTGTCAATCCCTGGGGCGGGCAGTGTGTACTTTGACCCAGTTGAAACGAGCGAACAGTAGTAAAAAATACGAACAATATGAGATATCCCGAGACACGGCCAGTCGAATGACGACAGTTTATCCCCGTAGATCAAGTAAAGGCTTCAGTTCACAATTCCTTGTAGATTACATAGTTTAATATACACCTGATGAACGTAGAAAGGAACAACGGCCGAAACGTTGTGAATACAACAAAGACGAGGACTATAGTCAATATATATATATATATATATATATATATATATATATATATATATATATATATATATATATATATATATATGTGTGTGTGTAGTGCAAACAAAAAAGTGATAGAACTTAGCCTCAATCTATCTGAAATTGAAATTAATAAAATAAACATTTCAAATATTAGATTGTGACGTTATGCATCGTGGATAATGAAATTAAACGCAAGATTGAGTAGCGTTAGTTTGACCGACTAACGAAGATAATTACGAAATGGACATGAGTTTATCAGGTTAATATCTTGAATGCGTAGATTTTTTTCGCTTTTGGTCAAAACTACCCGTACCATTTTAGAAGTCGTCCATACACCAAGGTGTTATGAAAAATCAAGAGTGGTCTCCCCTTGTTTTGTTACTCTCCTCTTTGAAAGAGCTATTTCTGTTTACTGGGGCTATAAAAGGACACTATAGACGAACCTTAATTTCTCAGTTTGATAAATCTTTCTTAAAGCCTGCACCTGCGTACTTTTGTCTTTCCACAAGGTATTTGAAGTATTTAGAATTTATTTAATTTCACAGATTGGCTGTTCGGTTTCTTCATTTTACAGATGAAATTGCTAGATGTAGCCGTAGTTTCTTCTCTCACACCTCTCCTTTGTGGAACACTCTGCTTGATTCTTGCTTTCCATCGCAGAGCCGAGTTCGAATTAAACCCCGTTTTGTTATATTCACTCATATACAAATATCTTTATGAAAGCTCTACTCAGCCAGCTATGGGTTACACAGCACACCTTGTATCCGAAAATCATTGTTATCTTGCCCCGCCCCCCAAATCTATTGCAATCTTTAAAATATATCCCAGCTTTAAATATCATTCAAATGGCTGATAAGCCATAAAAAGCAAAGCAACTTTGATCTTTAAAAATTTAAGTCAATGTAAATCTTTATCTTATGTTTTCTTAATTCCTGTTCCTTTATTGTTCTACCCTGCCTCAATAATGGTTTTATTTTTTCTTGTATTCTTTCTTGGGTCCTAGTGGCTTTATCGCCTTGCTTGTGGTGACATTATTATTAAAAAGAAATGATTTTTTAAAAAATCGTCATATTTTAACATGGTTTTGTAAAAATGTTTAAAATTTTTTCTTTCCCTTTATTTCTCATGGTAAAAGATATTCTCCGCATACAGATCACTGTCTGAAATCTATTCACATCAAATTATCTGCGAACATTTCCAAGTAAAGATCAACAGATTAAGAACATTTTAAAATTAACCTGCATTTTTATATTTCACCTGCCGCTCAAAAATCTAGAGACGTTTTTATGAAAGACATCGTTACGATGAGCGGCATTCAAGATTATCCGTGTCGACAGGTAATAAATATCATCTGTCACAAGTTGAGCTAATATCGGCCAAATGTGGGTCTAAAATGTTACAACAGCGATACGCCATGGCCTACACTTCCGCGTGATATATGAAATAAATTTGCATACTTACTGTATACTTATTTACTCTCGACGTGTGCGATTATCAATTGTCTTTTACTGATTTTCTTGCGAGTGTCTTTAACTTGTTTATTTTCATTGGCAAACATTTCAAAGATCTTCACTGGCTCACATCCAAAATATGTTGGTCACTGTCGAAGCACAAAAAAACGCCATTAATCATGCTGTGAATTTCTTTCAGATGTGAACGATGCGTCTGAAACCGACGCCATATTTCTCTCGGTGAAGCTACCAGGTGGAGACACTAGTTGATGCAAATAAACAATGCCGCTATCATATTACGAATGAGACGCGTCTGCCAGCCGGCGGAGTTGAAAGTTAAACATGGAGTCACTGGCTTGGCTTATAAATGACGGATTATTTGTTGATCGGAAAAAGCGGTATATCTCCGAGCAAGTGATGCTGAAATGATTCAGGATTGCTTAGAGTTCCGAGTTAAACTCTTATACTTATCGATGGTTGGTTGGTTGATTTTGTTTACGAGCATAATCTCTATGGGTTATTTAATACCAATATCTACATATTTTGAAAGTAATTGTATACATTCAGCTACAGACAAAAGCTATTGTTGGTAATTCTACTATAAATACGTATTGATAATTTTACTATAAATACGGTTGTTGCTGCCATTTTTAAATTCGCGCATGCGCGTTGTTTGTTATTGATTTTGTCAACTGCACATTATAATCGGGTTAGTTGGGCACCGTCTCTGAGGAAAAGAATAACATGACGCAATTCATTCTGCCAGAAATTTGGATACGGCATGATATACTGCTTGACATTTGCGCTGTTAGCTCCAGCACGGATATTTCAGATTTTCGGGGTTTGACACCCTGAAGACAATGCAGAGGATTCGGAAAGATTTCGATGAATCTACTGATGCAGATGCGGCAGCTCGGAAAAATCACTTAATGAGGGCCTCAGACTCAACAAAGAGGTTTACAACCAAGTGCCTTTAGGAGGTAGTGCTGCCTTGTGTCAAAAAGATGGCTGCTAGAAGACCCTATACCTGGCAACAGGAGTTTGCCCCATGCCACGCAAACAAGAGAAACCAGACATGGCTGTAAGACAATATCTGCGACCACATCACTCCTGAGATCTGGCCACTTAACTCCCAGACTGCAAACCCATTGATTATTATGTATGGGGCGCAGTTGAGCGAGAGACCAAGAAAACTTGCTCTTCGGTTTATATTTGACCTTGTAAGCATTTGGTTGCTTCGGTGTGTGTATATTTGGCACTGTAAACATTTACTTGGATCTGGCGATAGGTACAAATTGGTTGCTTATATTTGAGTATATAAGTATTTAACTGTTTGGACGTACACAAATGTTGTTCGTTTATATTTTGACTCTGTAAGAATCTACTTGATTCCAAGGATAGGTAAATATTAGTTATCTATTTCTGTGTCCCTAAGCATTTAACTTGTTAGACGGATAGGTAATTATTGGTTTTTGATATTCCGTTTGTTTAATGAAGACCTCCCCGATGTGTAAAAGGCGGATTGTCACTTTCTGTCTTAATGCATTCCGTCTTCCTAACCATGAAGTACTTTGTAATTCTTAATCTACTTGTAAAATCCTGCATTTTCTCTGCGATCTGTCCATCGTATTGTTGATATTCGTCCAGTGAATCATATCTTTACTTTTTTAATTTGTGGGAGACAATTATTTAGCTTTTTGAAAATTGCGTAGACATCACAATACCTTTTGTCCGTTTTTCATTGGTTCTAATGCAAGCGGGGGACCCTACAGTAAATAATTCGGTTCATGAAATCTATGTTTTGCAGTTCCTTTGCTCCTTCAAATTTTCTGTAACAAAGATATGGATATTAGCTCGTTACATTCGTTCGATAAGAATAGGGGTAGTAGCACATGTTAGGTTCCCAGATATGGGCAAATAGTGAACTGCAAAATAAAAACGAAATACTACGAAAATATAAAATCACATTTTATAGTAAAATTGCCCACAAAACCTATTTATAGTAAAATTATCAAAAATATAAATGTATAGTAGTATTTATATATAGAAGACTCATTCAATGGAGAGAGTTAGTGAGTGAGATTGTTGCACGGACTGAAGAGGAGAAAGTGCGTTCAGTTTTGTGGATATGGAGGATAGGTAACGTTTAACGTTTGATTTGAAGATTGTTGGGTCCAGGGAAATATACAGGCGTTTTCTGGATTTGATTGATTTTACATCATTATTTTTTTTATTATTTAGGAAGTGTTTTGCAGTGGAAGGAAAATGTGGCACCAGAATCCGAAGACGCATTGGAATAGAGAAAAAAAATCACCGGAATATAAGCAAAATATTAAGAAGCAACAAAATGTCATTAGAAACAAAGATATGTCTGCTAAACCGTTACGTTGTCAGATCCACTTCTTTGGCAGTGAATGCGGGATCATCTCAATCTTCGTAACCCCTCTTCTGCTATCCATTTACACAAGATAGTTAGATAGGTTATTCACTGCTCTCCTCTGTCCATCTTGCCAACAATATTTCCTTCATGGTCAAATTTTCCAAACCATCTTTCCTCATTATCTACCGTACAAATTTCAGGTGTCTCTTTCTGATGTTACAGATACGTGTCTTTTTTCTTTTGTTTCCATTTTATCCAAAGCTTCGACGTTGCTCACGTGTTCAATTCTCAGTATCCTTCTGTAGAACAGCATTTCTATTACCGCAAAGTTTCTTCCCCATCTGTGTGCTACTGCGTAAAAAATCAACACGCATTCGTTCGTTTGTAATGAAATTTTCTTGTTTCTTAATATTTTGCTGACCTTTTGGAAAGTATATTTCGCTATTCTAGCGCAACTTCGGATTTCGCTGTCATATTTTCCCTCCTTTGCAAAAACACTTCCTAAATAGAACAAAAAAAGAAAAGAAATTGCCATGACGTAAACTCAACCAACCCAGTAAACGCCTGGATATTTCCCTGGTCCCAACAATCTTCAAGTCAAAGGTTAAAAGTTATCTATACTACATATCCACAAAAAAAAAGATCTCATTTATTTCCTCTTCTGCCCTTGAAAAAATTTCAATCACTAACCCTCTATAGTGAATGGAACTTCAGCCTTGTACTTTGGTGAATATTCAGTTAAAAAATATCAACGATTCAAACCCCGAGACCATAACAGATCGTTGTTTGAACTCAGAATTTACATTCACACGGGAGTCTGATCTTATCTCTCGGGAAATTACAGACCCCGATCTTACACTATCTAACGAATACTCACAGATTATAGTGTCGAAGTCAATCACTGACGCCTGAAGAAATGTCGAGGAAGCTAAGAATTTTTTCTCACTAACCCCATCTACACGTGTCATATTCCAGTAGAGTCAGAGTACGCATAATAGACAGAACACGTTAAACTTTCTCAGTAAAAAAAAAAATATATATATATATATATTTGTGAATTTAAAATCGCAGACAATATACACCGAAATGTTGTTTACACTGGCCGAATCTCAGCAGTATCTACGTTTTCTCAAAACAGTGGAAAAGGCCGAAGCATTCACTTTTGGAGTTCAACTGAGTTGAATAATCATTGTTTTCTGAAAAGATAAGAAGACAAGAAACATTTTGTTTGGGGAAAAGTTTTGAGCGGCCTGTCATCGTTGTCCGGGAATTTTGATTTCTGGAATGGTGTGCTTTTTCTTTCTTCTTTTTTTTTCTCTTTTGTAATCTATTACTGGAAATTGATTTCATGCTGTTGTCTGCAAATGTCCATTTTGAACTTTGTCTGTCTGCCCGTTCTCCTGCGCGATGAACTTAAATTGGCTTGTGACAAACCGGTCTTTGAAGAGTAAACAAAAGACATTTTGAAGCTATAACGCCATGCTTCTGACAAGCGATCTCTTTTATTCCCAATAGTTTGTTCCGAGTCATTTTACTGCCACAATGACAAAATATTTATTTACCTACTGAAGCAATTCTTCTTTATCTTCTGTGTGCCGCGTCCCTTCAGGACATGGCTCTCTTCAACTTTCTATCTTGTGTCGCTTTTAGCAGTGATTCTCCCTTTACTAAGCTCGACGTCCAGGTTTCGCTATCCATTCACATGAGCTCGTCATGTAAACATCTCGGTACTATCTATCTATCTTTCTTGCCCTTAATGTACCATGGGAGGTTTAAATTCCCCAAGCTCTCCTTTCTCCTTGTGTGTCGGAGGAATTTTAGCAATCTTTTCATGATTTTGAATGTCTTTGGCGAAAGGCATGAATCATTTGTTATCCAAACAGCTATGGGTTAAATAGCAAAGTAAATAATTCTGGGTGTCAGCTGGTCTTTATTTAACAGCGTAGTTTTACTGTTACTATTTTATTTAAGGCTTCCACGTTGGTTATTTCGTCCGTCCACTAAATGTTTTAATATCGTTTCAACTACTTCTAGTTTTTTCCACATCCTTAGGGAAATTGTCAAATTTACTAAGGTATGGATGACACATAGCAATCCAACACTTTCCTCTTTGTTTCTAACGATTGTTTTCCGTTTCTCAGTACCTTCCTTAGCACCTGGAATACCTCTTTCGCTATTTCAATGCGTGTTCGGATCTCGGTACCGCATTTTCCATCTTCTGTTTAAACACTTGCCAGATATTTGGACTTCTTCACCTGGTTGATCATTATATAGGGACCCGCACTAATTCAGTATATATAAGGTTGAAAATGATTTTTATATTGTTGAAGCTTTCATCTTAGCTTTAATTGAAAGATAATGGATTTAAAATTTACTATTTCCAATCAGCAAAAGACTCCGTAGTATATTTCGAACAGAAATTATAATGATCCAAATCGATTTTTTTAGTACAATAGATAAAAATCGACCGTTTTGACACATTTGCAAACTATTGTGGTGGGATCCACCTAATCTGCATAGGTGACTACCAACTATATAAATAATGGTTGATACCGGAATACGAGAAGAAAGGGAAGTGGAATCACGAGATCCAACTAGAGACTCTGATCGACTGCGACTAGTCAACACATTCTCCAGGAACGTCTTCCCAGAAATATACAGAAATACTATATGTACTTATTGTGTACACTTTCTTGTTATAATACATTCTTGTTGCAAGTACATTTTGTGTTGCATTATTATTCCATGCAATAGGCGAGATTCAACATTGAGTCAAGACTCAACACAAACAAAAGTTAATTATCGGTTTTAAAAACTTGCAAAAGTAAAATATATATTTCTGAAACGTTATTTCAAGATAATTTGCAAGTATAAACTTAAATTAATCTGATTTGAAATAAATATTACTTACTTATAGCACAAAGCCCTGTATGCAAACATTTCTTAACTGCGGGGTCTGTTTTTCCGTGTTAATTGGTTTAAAGACAGCCAAACCTCTTCATAGATAAGTATGGTGAGCAGACGATAAAGTTTAGAAGCAGGGACAAGCCTTAAAACGCCTGACCTTTTAATGATAGATTTTTTGGTTTGTACATCCATAAATCAGAATTTCTGAACGTAATCACATATACAAAAACAAATCGAAATTTTTAAAAAAATATTCAGGGACGTCAGATTGTAATAATCTTTATAATAACTCGTTAGTAAATATATTTTTATTTAATAATAATATGTTTACGAACTATCACAATGAAAATGATGGCTAAAAAAATTTAAATCTTTATAAATTAATCAATTTAAAACTGTAAAAAAAAAAACAAATTTTGTAACATTTCATTTTCAACGAAAATTTGTTTCTTAGAAAATATATACTTTAATATATATTATTCATAAAAGCAATTAAAAGCTCCTCTAATTAAATATTGTCTTAGGTTTATTGCGTTTTTTTATTTTTCAATTCAGAATAGATTTTCGGTAAGACGGGGTTCGATCTTGTAAACAAAATTCTGCTTTTAACTAAAAATAATCATGTCGATTTTGTCAAATGTTCATAAATTAAAGCAAACGGCTGACACATAGGTAAAAAGAAAAATATTTTTACTAATATTTTCTAATAAAAGTAATTTCGTTCATTTGTGAATATAAGTTCTGGAAAATATCATTAAAACCCGACAATTATTTGATTTTTGCAATAAATTGCTTTCATATTTTGAGGATATTGAGAATAGATAACAGTTAACTTGAAGATTGTTGTGTCCAGGGAAATATACAGGCGTTTGATTGCGTCATGCCAATGTTTTTATTATATTTGACGTGTTTTTGCAAAATAAAAGAAAATGTGGCACCGAAATTCGAAGATGCGTTAGAATAGAGAAAGTTTAACCGTTGTCTATCTTACATATCCTCAAAAACTGAACTCGCTTTCTCCTATTATGCCAATGCAGATCCGATAATTACTTGATTTTTGCAAGAATTTACAAATTAAAGCGTCTGTCATCGAAGAGGAGGCTAAAGTTTTCCATGCTAAAACTTAGTATAACCACTGAGCAAAGAAAACAAGTTTTTTTTTAATCAAAATTTCGAATGTTTTAAAAAGGAATAAAGAAGTTAATTAAATAATAAAAAAATACTTTCATCCTTCCTCTTAATAACATGAATATTTTGACGATAAAATTATGTTTTCATTAGGTTTGGAGGATGTTCTCACAACGGTATACTGATTTTTAACGTTTTCGTGAAGGTATATATGTTTTTATCTCTAATTCTTAAATTGCATCTTGGGCTCTTCTCTTGCTGATGAGACTTTATTGAACGTTCGATCTTGGATGATTTCATTCAGAATTACTTTCAGTATTATCTGGGATAAGGGAAAACTTCTCTATATATTATTGGCATTCAGACTAATACACTCCGCTTTGTCGGAAATCGTATTTATTGCGTGGATTTTTCGTGGAAAAACACTACCATTTGGATCTTCTTCAATCCACCATTGTTACTAAATTTGTGTATTCTAATAACCAGAAGTTGTGTAGTCGAGAATTTTGCACTATTTGCGCTTGCCGTGGTTTGGCGAGGACAACACGAGATCTTTCACAGCAATGACCCAAAAATGACTAACTTTGTCAAGAAACACGTGATATATATTGGCAGCACCAGAGCCGATATGGCAGCAGTACTAAACACACGGACGAGTAACGGTTGCTAGATTTATGAACGTTCACGATAAATTCTGACGATAAAATTTTTCTGGCAAGGCACAATGAACCAACTTTTCTATCAGTAAATCTAGCAATTAATTGTTCAAGACGTGTTCGATATGACAGAGATGAAGAACGTTCTTGATAAAAACAGATCTATGAAATGATATAGATAATTAATCACAAAAATCACTAGTGTTACAGGAAGAATGAAGCATATACCACGTGAAACTGGGTACTTTGTCGCGGTTTAATGATTAGCAAGCTTTCCTTGCTTGAACAATTACGACTGAATCGTGAGTTCGATCCTTACTTGGCGCTGCATATTTTCGGCAACATCTAAACGAAGCTTAAAAAATCATGATATAGCACCTGAAATGTGTTAAAAGTAAAAATCAAAAGACAAATAGGTCAACGGACTTGCCGAGTCGGTAGAATAACCTACAGATACGATTACAGAAAATCCTCCTTCATTTGAGCAGTGATATGAAATTTTCCAGGTTGTCAGCAATTTTCTTTTAAGCATATTGACCCCATTTTGATCATTTGCTTTTGTAACGATCCGATGACACTGTTATTCGGCTTTTAATTGAACTGCTTACAATCTCTTTCGTTCGATGCAATCTTTCATTTTACACTTCTCGTATCTCGGAAGAAGATGTGAATCAAAGTAATTAATTTAAGTAATCGAATTATTAACTTCCCGATAAGCAATTAACTACCTAATCACATTCATGTATCGGCGTGTCGGCGTCCACTCTTATCTTTCGTGGTCGACTCGTTTGATTTCTTCTAACTAGCGCATACGCGGAGCGCAATAAGCTGTCATTGGGCAGGTGTTTGGTCTGTTTAAGAACGATGACAGCTACCCGTCGAACTCGATCAAAAGTAACATACAGCAAGAACAAGTGAAGTGGCAGAAAAAAATATGAATATACTCGTCAGCGACATCAAAATCAAACGGTCATAATTTTAAAGTATGGAAGGCAAAAATGGAAAACAAAAATTGTCAAGCTGCGTTTCCATTTTCTCTTTTCGGGGTGTTAGTTCGTTTTTAAATTTCAACCAAAACTTTTTCACGTCGAACATAAATAGCGTAACGTCCATACCGAGAAGTTTCTGTATCGCAAGACTAATGCTAGTCTGCAGAACAGAGATGAAGGAAAAGGAACTATTTCAGACTAGAAAAAACACTGCCAAACCCGTAAAACATGGTCCAATATAGATCGCAGTCGCTGAGGAGCAGAATCAGTTTTGCTTCCCCAACTAAAACATCAAGCAATCTTTAAATTTCAGCTTAACTTATTCCTAGTAATCAGACAATACTATTATAAGTTTCCGCGCCAATAACAGAAACCGTATCCATAAAGAAATTATTAAATAACAAATTAATTATACTGTGACTGTATTGTGTCCACCCCAAAATAAATAAAAATTAATTAAAGTGTCAAAAATAATTATATGAAAAGAATCATAACAATTATAATTATCATTAATTCACTCTTTCTTAACAAATGAGGATCGACTCAATTTTTCTATTCTACACATATAAAAACACTTGTACAGGCAGTCTACACGAACACGCCGTCAACACGTGCAGCAACAAAAATTGCGGTTCTTAACATTCTTCAAGCTATAATAGTAAATTATATCTCTTAACAGTCAATACATATTCGAGATGAGAAAATCTCACACTCTTCTTTTATCTTTTAACTAAATTATATGAGCACTCATTACACACACACACACACACACACACACATATATATATATATATATATATATATATATATATATATATATATATATATATATATATATATATATATATATAAATTACACTTTACTTATTCTTTATCTTATTCTTTCGGGTTCCCAACCGTATTTGATCTAAATCTGACTCCAAAATCACAATTTTTAATTAGTATTACTGTTTCTCCAGTAACAACTTGATAATACTCGTTTTGTTATTTCTTCGTCTTGCCGTTACTCATTTTTTACGGGAATTTTTTTATATATAAATGTTAGGAGGTTTATAATTATTTACTCGGAATGATAACTCCCCTGCAGAAGTATGCCTATGGGATGTAACTCATACTTGTTTTTTTAAGTTGAAACATCTAGAGCCAATCACGCTATTTCATTAGTTTGTTTTGTGATGCCAAACATAATCCACGTTGGTCAAGGTGCGTTGCTGAATATATTACTCTTTGCTAAACTAACTTAGAAGATACTTCCCTGATCGAACAAAAATGAATTATATTGAGATGGAATCGTACTCCATCCTAATACTCATAGTCAGCACTTCTTTCGCATTCAGTAACCATCTACCTTGAATGGCTCTTAGGCAGCGTATTGCATGAACAATAGAGTGAAAGGAGATGGTACAAGAAAAACAAGTCTATATATAAACCAGATATTTTTTTGCATTTTTTTTTTACCAATATCTTTTCCTTTTTTTTCAGTTTTGATTTACCATCTACTAGAAATCTAATATTCCTTTTTGACAGATTATATTTTTAAGACCCTTGTCTGCAACGAACGCATTTCGACTTTTAACCTGATATGAGGCAGGTTGAAGTATAGAAATTTCTGATTATCAGATCTTTTGAAACCTTTAATAGTACTTTCACTTTCCCTTTACTCTAATGATACACATAATAAAATCTCGCTTTTCTCTGTTCGATACTTTTAACTTCCTCCACAGCATTGTCTGCTTGCGTAATAGTCGATTTCCAGCTCACTGATTTCCTTTATTAAATAATTAAAGGTCTCGTCTCTATGCTTATTATCGATATTTACGATTTTTTTAATAGGATATGCGGATTGTTAGACAGTTATCGGCATTTAAACAAGAATCGGTGATTCGAGTTCAATTTCTGATCGGGTTTGTTGCGTTCACTTTCGCAAGCATCCATCTTTTATCCAACCAGCTATGGGTTAAATAGCAGTGCAGATTAGGATCTCTAATACTGGATGGCAGCTTATCTTGGAGACGGATTGTTCTTAATAAATGAAAAAGACGTGCAGAAGGCAGCAGAAAACTTTTATATTTCACCAAATGTACCAGAAAATAGCACTGATCCATATATAACATCAAGCTCCGCTCAAAATTCAAAACCTTCATCTGTCCTTAAATAAACCTATAGTGACAATTATAATTATCATGAATTCCCTCTTTCTAAACAAATGAGAATCGACCCCACTTTTCTTCTCTACACACATAAACACGTGACTTCTCATTATCGGACAGGCAGCCAACACGGTCAGGCCGTCAACACGCGCAGCAACGAAATTTTCGGCCCTTTTCCTTCTTGAAGCCATAAGAATGACATTTATCTCTTAGCAGAAAACAAATATTCGAGGTGAGAAAATCCCAGACATTTCTTTTCTTATAAGGGATTGCTATGAGTAGGCCTCTGAGGCATTTAATGGCCAATATTTATGCTGGGTAATATGAGCAGGGTTTTCTTGTTTGAACTGAAAGTTTTCTGTCCTGTAACTGATACCTCTATGGGCACTTCTTGCATTTCTTTCCCATTGATATTTTAATAATTACATCAAGCATAATTTTTCTCATGTAAGAAGGAAGAAAACGCTGTTTTGCCATTTTTTGTACGTTAATTGAAACCAGAAATATTTTTAGATTGTAAGAAGATCTGGAAATAAAAAAATGATTTACTGATGTCTATCTAATAAGCCATAGATGGGGGGGATGAAAAGAGATGGGTTAATACATTTTTCCCAACGGCATTTCACAGCAGGAATTGGAACTCGTCTCTCAGATTTCCGATTTCAAGCCGTTACCCATTACAAAAACCGTACATCCAAGCTTGCAGAACCTGGTATTCCCAAGTTGTCACCCATCTTACTACTCACCAAGATGGACGTTGCTTAACTTCAGTGATCACGCAAGAAACGGTGTTTTAACCTGATAGCGCCGTAAGCCCTGATTTCTCTGTACCGCAAGGCTATTATTTCTGGATTTAAAAAATAATTTCACCCAAGCAAGGCGGGAATGTCACTAGTACGCAGTAGGTGGATGGGGGGGGGTGTTACAGAAAGTGAAAGTGAAAGAAAAGATTGAGTATTGGGAGGATTGAGGAAAAGGCAAAAGATGAACGGTGTTCAAGTAAAAGAAACTGGCGATTGGCGTTGCATATAAATTTTTAAATATTGTAGTTATCAGGGAAGCAAGAAAACGGAAAGGAGTTCCGCCGACGAGAAGTGCGAGAAAATAAACTGCTAGAACGGAAGTAGCAGTTGCATTTAGCTAAATCACCAGTGAAAGGGTGGGATCTAGATGACAATCTAATAGCACGCATTAATTCATGTAATCGGGGCACCAAGGAAAAAAGCTTAACAGAGCCGTTGCCATGAAACTATATGTAGAAAAGACAGAGGGAAGCCACGTCACGTCGCTGAAAAAGTGACTGAAGTTGAGATGCCGGGTCAGAATCGATTACATTACAGATCTTTCTTTGGATTTTGTCAACATGCAAGATGCAAGATGCATTCTGATGATAAATGTTTTCTGTCACGACACAATAAACAAACTTTCCATTAAAGAACCTAGCAATTAAATGTTGAAAACGTGTTCGATGATATGACAGAGATGAAGAAAGTTCTTAAGAGACGCCCGGTCAGAATCGATTACATTACAGATCTTTCTTTGGATTTTGTCAATAACCTCGAGAGGAATAAAAGAAGTACAAGGCCAGATATGGCAGCAATATTCAATGCGCAGATGAATGACAGATTTTTAAAGGTGCAAGATGGATTTCGATTAGAAAAAGTGTGACAAAATTTGATTAAGACTTTAGTTCATCGGTCCTTAATTATCGATTTCAAATCCAAATTAAATTCGAAAATCTTGTTTATTACGTAGATTTTTTTCGTGTAAAACTGCTACTAATTGGATCTTTATAATCCAGCATTCGTGCTAAACTGGCGCATTCCAATAAACCCACACTGTATGGTCGAGAATGTTGCCCTGTGTATTTGCGCTTTTCGTGGTATGGCGAGGACAGCACGTGATCTTGCACAGTAAATGAACTGAAATGGCTAGCTTTGCCGGTTTTCTACTAATCCACGACCTGATTTCACCCGTACTGAAATCCATTCGCAAATACAGCATAAACTTAATATATGAGTATCTGAGTAACTAAATGCCCCAGACAAACGAAATTAAATAAGCTTCATGATGTCTAACAAAAGATTTATATATCAAAATTCAAACAAGATATGCAAAGGGGTGTAGATTTTATAACCGGTTTCAGAAAACATCACAAATTCTCCCTATGCACACCACCTGTGACACGACACACGTCAAGTCGCGAGACCAGCTCCGGTCAAACATGCTGTAGCATGTATTGTGTAATATTCTCCAGTGCCTCAGGGAATCTTTGCACAAGTTCCTCTAGGCTTGTATGAAGTGGGGGTATATAGACCTCTCATTTCACATAGACCCATACAAAAAAAATCCCAATGTCAAGCCAGGTGAACGAGGTGGCCATTTCGAAAGCACATTGTCATTACCAGTGGCACGCCCAATTCATCCTCCTGGTAGATTCTCATTGAGATAAGCGCACAGAGTTAGTTTTTGCATATTTTGTTAAATTTGAGATCACTTGGCTGAAAATGCTATCAGTTTTTGGGGGACAACCTGTATATCCTACTCCACCCTCCCTATCTTAATATTAATTTTTCTCACCCATTTTTTTGATTTTGTACATATACATTTCTTTACAAATGACTCCGTCCGAAAAAAACGATTGACATCAACATACATGATGTATACAATCACCCTTCTCTCCCACCTATCAATATTAAACCCACTATTTAAAACAAAATATTATTAGCATGTATCACTCAAGTATCTTTGGATGGCCCTCTATGTAATATTTATACTGAAATAGATTGGGGTCATCTTTAAGCCCCCTTTTTTTCTAATTATTATATGGCACAGTTAGAAAATAAAATAATGCCACTAATAAACTCCCTATTTACGTAAGATACAGGGATGATATTTCGTTCTAGCTAAGAATATTGATCTAATTGCACAGCTTAAAAACAAATTTAAAAGACGCTCTGTCCTCAAATTTATATTAGAACTTAATATTAATAATGAATTTCCATTCCTTGATGTATTTATTGATTCCATCACACATAAGTTTACTACTTCTCTATATAGGAAACCCATTAGCATTCACTTGTGTCTACTTAATTACAATAGTGAATGCCCCCAACGATAAAAATTAGCTGTTCATAAAAAACTTAATCCGAAGCACACAAATAGTATCTTCTTCCAAATCCATATTCTACAAAGAATTGCATATCATTAAACAAACACTTGTTAATAATGGATTTTCTAATTCGGTCATTGATCAGCAAATTAAAATGTATCTCAATAAACTTAATAACGCCTATAACCAAATTTATAATATAAATAATAATATTGTACGTTTAAAATAAACATAAAACTAATAAATTATACTATTTTAGCCAAATTCATAATAATTACAAACACGATGAAACACCACTCAAAACATAATATGTAGAAATGTTAAACCCATTAATAATAATAAACAAGTTAATCTCATTATATATTATAAAAAATTTAAAACAATTGACCTCATAGTCTCTAATAACCCTACAACCACGCAACTAAATCCTCTGCAAAAAAAAATGTTGTGTATAAACTTACGTGCCCGTTCAGTTTGGAGCTATGATGCTATTAATAAACCCACTACATATATTGGTCTTACTACAACCACGCCCTGCCGTAAACTTACGTGTCGCCTTTCTGATCTATTAAACAATATTTATTAGATAAAACGGGTACATAATATTAGACAGATATTAGTTGATAACACAATAATACTCACGCATACACACAGTAAAAAGAAAAAAAAATCACATATTGGAGGCCATTTACATTAAAACAAAGCAACCCACACTCAACAAAATTACATTTCAAACTAGTCAAAACACGTCATATTGCATATAGACATTGGTTCTGTCGTAATAATTCGGTCTATCGCGTGGTATGACGTCATAGAACCGCACGATCTGCATCTGCTATTCTGCGACCGTTGTCGTAGTATAGCAATTTTCTACGTCAGAATAACAAAATATCATCTTTGACGGTGGTTATCTTTGTTTCATATCTGTATAACCACTCTGAGTATGGCTCATTTGAGCCGAAATCTTAGGACTAACTTAATAAAAAACTATCCAAATGTAAAATTTTTGTCTTTATTTTCACCCGAATTTAAAGCAAGCATTCGAACATTAGAATAGCTCATGATCATACATAATAGACATCCATTTTCTGCTCTATTCAATATATATATATATATATATATATATATATATATATATATATATATATATATATTATTCCAGGTTCAACTTATTCAAAATGATCTTCGCCCTCTCTAACTTTCTAACTTTCTGTCCTGGTTTACAAGGTGCCTCACAAATTTCATGTACGGTTTCATCTTCAAGACTTTCAATCTCTTTGGACTGTCACAGCTGAAACTCCTCTCTCATGTGGCAAACGTCTTATGGATTGAGTTGGTTATGTTCTATTTGATCTCTTTAGCTGTAAGTTTAAATGATGATCCCTCTTTCTGTTGTGACCTACTGACCGTTTTCCTCTAGAATTCCCCCTTTTTTAAACATATTAACCGTTTTTCTTGAATGATTTTGAATGGATTTTGATAATAGAAGCCAGAGTATGAATTTTGGTTCCATTACTGAAGGCCTGAATGATCTTTTTCCTTTCACCATTGCTCAGATGGGAAGAGAGTGGGCCTGACACAAAACGATTTTTACTTGTTTCCTTTCTAGCTGAATAACTCAAAGGCTTTTTCAGTGTTTCTTACGACAAGTGGTATCAGGATGGCAACATATATTATCTGAAAACCTTGAAAAATGAAACTCAATTACTTTATGTTTTTATAGATATTAAACATTTGTGGGATGGACAGTTATGCTATAACAAGATTTAGACAATTTTGTTGTTAACTCCGGTATACGAGTTTCACGTTATGGGCAGCAGCTATCCAGTCTCCCTATTCAAGTCTCGATAGGGTTCAGAAACGTATAGGTAGTCTTGTGGGTAAAGAAATATTCTCCATTCTACACCACCTTTTCCGCGGACGAAACGACGCAAGCCTCTCGCTGCTCTGTCGCTAATTCCCAGGGAAATTGTTCAGACGAGATACATTATTTAGTTCCACCAATTCCAACCATCAGAGCTAAGACCCGCCAGGCCACAGACATTAGAGCGAACCACCTTCATTCCTTATGTATTCCACTGATAAGATGTAAGTCCCATTCAGTTTTTCCTTCCAAATGGGTGGTAAATTAGTCAGGGTTTTTAAACTTCTGGTAGGGTCATCCTTAATGGTACTTCAAAGACCAACCACAAAGACCAAAAAAATCCGATGATGAATACGTCAGATTGCAACGGTTGCACCAACGGATGAAGGGTACTACGCCTGACAGACATACTAGAGAAGGCGCCAGTCGGAATTATAACAAATTCAGCGGCAGTCCGTTAGAATTTCATATATGGTTTCTGCATTACATATGTGCTGCAGAAGAAGGTCATAAAATCAAGTATGTGGGTTACTTCATGATAAGCTGAAGTTCACCTTAAACAAATTCACGTGATCGACATATATTTTTTATTCTGTTTTTTTCACCCCCCAACCAACACTTGTAAAACCAAAATGCGATAAGGAATTGATGACGGGACCAGGTTTTGGTGAAACTGGAAGCTTCTGGTCCTGGTCCTGTAAGTTGGTTGTCAATGTAGTCATCAACACCATCATCATAAAGGAAGCTATCAGTAAAGAAAAAAATTCCTGGATATTAAATAAACAGAATTTATGTAACAGTTACGTGGTTGACTAGATGAATGTTCCTATTAATTCTTCGTTCAATACTTATAATGTAATACAGGGTGTTCATAAAATCTCTTTGCAATTTTAAACATATATTGCAAAGGTAATTGATGTGGCAACATAACTAAATAACTTTCAATCAACAATCATTTTCCATACTGGGCGCTTAAATCAAACACTTCCAGACCGATGGCTTGGAAGGGATTCACCATATATCACTCTCATGGATTTCTTTGCATGGGGTTATGTTAAAGATATCGTGTATTGATAGATTACCATAACTATTACGGAGATGTGATTTAATATACTTTAATGTTTAAAAAATTATTCATTATTATTATTATTTAGGTAATAAGCATTATAACATAGCACAAATAGTTATAATGTAGAACAAATAATTTTCGACACTATACGCATTTTTTACGTATTTAAGGATATTTTTTAAAACTTTTATCAAAAACGACATTCTTGTACATGTAGTTATGGATAATATTATACAGTAATTAATTAATAATTTTTTGATTAATAACTATTTGCGCTCAGTTGTTGACATTAAAAGCGTGTTAAAATTTTGGAATAATGCAATAATAAAAATTTAAATTTAATCTTTCTGAGAGATGTCGCTATCTGTGGACAAATATACGAAGCATTACTGATCTAAAGCAAAATATCACAGATGACATTGCCACTATTGATGAGGCTATGCTACAGCGAACATGTCAAGAAATCCTATATCATGCAACTAACAATGCCCATATAGAGGTGTATTAAATTAGTTAAAATAATTCAATATCTACTCTTCATTTTGTAAGAATTTCCACATATTTATCTGTTCCTTTGCTTTTGTAATGGATATTTTCAATTGTAGAGACTGTATGGATAGTTATTGATGTTAAAGTTTCAGTAAGACAATTTTTTTAAGAGGTCATTATCTTTCTTAATGTCGGAGGAAATCAGAATCTCCATAGTATGATCATTCTCAAATCTTCGTCGTGTACTTATACCGATATGTATAAGTCATATTTTTCTCACTTTCCTGCTTGTATTCTTCTGAACATTTACTCTTGCCTTATTCATCTTTTGATCCACTTAAAGAATCATCGTGGGATAGGAACTCTCAAAGAATTGCCATCTTATGGACGCTCTCAGATCTCCTTTTGAAATCTTCTTATGAACTTTCTCAATTTTTCGTCGAGTTGTCCTTTTATCAAAATGTGATGCTTTATGGAATTTACCTTACAGTTCCTTGTTTTCAGACTATTATGAAATTTATGGTTCATACTTTCCTCAGTTTCATGTTGGTAATTTTGCCGAATTCTTACTCTTTGAAATTCAGACTTGTTGGTACTTTTCCGAATTTTTGCTCTTTTCGTATACTTATTTTAATCCGCTTATAGATGCAAATCTACGATATCTCATGTTTCATGTTTCCAAGTATGGAATCTAATTTTAGATTTTTTGGTTTTTTGCGCTTACAAATCACCACAGTTTCTCATTTTTGTTATTTTCCAGAAACGTCTCTAGAGAATAATGGCATTTGTCGTGATACCGTATTTTACATAGTTGAACCAAATCCGTTTGCATAATTGCCAGTATATGACTGTTCCCACTCAGTCATGTCTGTTTATTATTTCACTTGAGACATCGTGTTGTTAGGATTTATGTTGCTGTTTACAGTTTCAGCATTTTTTTATTTTTTTTACACAAAGTCCTGTTGGGGGCTACAAATGAATTGATTTAAAATTGTCAGGTTTTCGATTTGAAGCAGACGTTAAACACATGAGAGTATTTCCGCAGCCTCTATTTTTCCATCTTTCCTCCCTTCTTTCTCTTTCTCTTTCTTTCTTTCTTTCTTTCTTTCTTTCTTTCTTTCTTTCTTTCACAGAAACGAAACAGCGTCTCTTATATGTCTTTTTCTTCTTTCGTCTTGATTTATTCAGAATATACCATTATTCATGAGGAATTGCCAGAGTTTAACGTACATGGTAATTAAGTAACTAACTCAAAAAGGAAGTGACAAACAAACAGAATTATATTAAGAATTATTAAAGTTTTAATATTTGCAAAAAACTACAAATGAAAAAATTTAAAATTGCCTTATTTTACCATTTCACTGAGGCAGACTTTACGCACATGAGAGCATTATCGTCTTTTCTTTCTTTCTTTCTTTCTTTCTTTCTTTCTTTCTTTCTTTCAGTGTAACCAAACAGCATCCGTGATATGTCTTTGTCTTCTTTCCTGGCGATCAAAACAAAATATATGATTCTTCATGCGGTACTGAGCGTGCGTAATGTACATTTTATTATTATTGCTATTAGTAGTATTAGTAGCATTCAGATTACGCGGCTGTCCTGTTTTTGTTTTTAAGAGTACATTTTCTTGTCAGTAGTTGTGTTCTAAATGCCTCAGTACACAAAGCAAATCAAATTTCAAATTATGTTTATTGTGTTTCATAGACCCACAATCTTAAGCTGTTTAGCACCAATTTACGAGAAGAAAATAGACTCGCAAAATTATTACGCTGCCAATTTCTTCATCTTTTTTTCTATCGTCAATTTTTACAAAGGTTATTATCCAGGCGCGAACATTACCAAAGTACAAACACTCCAAATTCTTTCACGAATTCCACAAGAGACCAAACCGTCTGATATTGAAAAACCAGGCTACCTCTGTTATGTTTTTAGGCACTAAAAATATTTCGAGTCTTTTTTTTATTCTTTGTTGTTCAAACAGTATTGCTGATTTACTTTAGGAAAATGCATCCCGATTTTTAAGGGAAATAAAAACACTAAACAAAAATATGACATTAAATATCTATTCAACTAAATATGAACCATTTTGTTGCACAACTTTTCTCCATTTTTTCTTCAACCTAAAGATTCTATCTTCCCAGAATTTCGGTGATTTCTCCGCGAAGAACTCATTAAGGTGTTTTTATATCATCCAAAAAATTTAAAAAATTATCACTGAAATTATTTTGCAATGAAAATCTGATTTTTTTCCGGGTCGCCAAAAAAACGTGATGTCTGGCATGATCCTGATGGAAAACAATACATTTCCCGTTCACCAATTTTAGACGTTTTTCGCGAATTGCTGCCTTTAATTCGTCCAGTTGCGAGCATTACTTTTCGGATTCAATTGACTGATTACTTGGCAGAAGTACAAGGTTCCTTTCTAATCCCATCAGATGCACGGAATGACCTTCTTGGGATGAAGACCTGTTTTTGAGGTGGCTTAAGTTGGCTTATGTCTATTACCCCAGGATCTTTTTCGGTAAACATTGTTGTAAACGATCCACTTCTCATCACCCGCCACAATTATTTTTAAAAAGGTGCACTTTCATTGCGTTTATACAGCAAATCACAGATGAAATGCGATCTAAATGATTCTTTTCACTCAGATGATGTGGTACCCAAACATCGTAGCGATTTAAGTACCCAAGCTCCATTAAGTGCTCATGGTTAGTGGATTTTGATAAATTTAGTGTTTCTGTCAATTCCCGCGTTGTGCAATGCGGCTTATTCTCAATCGATGTCTTGATTTGCCCGTCATCTGTAGTCGAGGCGTATGCCTGAGCGTTCTTCATCATTTAGGCTATGTTCACCAACTCTAAATTTACCGAACCACCTCCGTACTGTTCAGTCAACTAAAGCACGTTCACCGTTCACAGTTTTGCTACATGAGAGGTATTTTTGTCTTTAGGGTAAAAAAAAGCATCAAGTGTCTAAAATGCACGTGTTGGAACATGGGCGCCTAAAATCTTCATGTATTTTACGAACATCCAAATATGTATATTTCTTATGATCCACACATATTGCAATCGCATTTATGTTATCTACTTGTATGAAGAGAGCATCATTACCTTTACGAAAACAAATTTAAAAGAAAATCCGACACAAAGGCATAGTGAATAATCCACAACGAATTTGACAAAGAAGATACATAAAATCAATGAGAACAAACCATCAGCAATCCGAAGTCCAGCCACACTGATGAACTGTGATACAGCGAAACATGCATATATATATATATATATATATATATATATATATATATATATATATATATATATATATATATATAGTGGACTCTCCCGTTCAGCAGTTCAGTTCCTAGGAACCGGCCGCCCAGAGACCGGCACAAGTGTTTTGATTATAATGGTAAAGGCTTTGTGCAGAACCAACCACACTTTTTAAAGGGCCGAATACGGGGACACAAGGTCCCAAAGCAACCTTCCGCAGGTTTGGAAATCTGACTTATCCTAGACTAGATGGCATCCAACCTGGGAAGAGGATTCATAGATTTCACAAGGGTATTAGCACGAATTTAATGGATTCGACTGGAATTCGAACTCGGCTCTCTGATTCTTCAGTTCTAGCCGCTATCAACTACTCCTCCTATACACACACACACACACACACACACACACACACACACACACACACACACACACACACACACACACACATATATATATATATATATATAATGAAATTACCGAACCACTACCGTACCGTTCAGTTAGCTAAAGCACCGTAAACAGCACATCTTTTTTGTTACTTCAAGACATTTTTGCCTTTACGGCAAAAACAAAAGCATCAACTGTCTAAAATGGACCTTATAATCTTCCATTTTCAGTGGAATGCAAAATTGACAGGAATTCATTAATTTTAATCTTTCATTTTAAAGAGATATTTTGAAGTTTGCTATAATCGGAAATGTAAGCATATTATATTTGTGGATAAATTTGACGTTTTCTAACGCGTTGGAACATAAGCGACTGAAAGTCAACATGAACGTTCTGAACAACACAATATATTGTTCATATAAATTTCTGGATACAATTTCAACTGATGTGGGCGATGCATCTGTTGAGATGTCGTAAGGGTAAAAAAGTAAATAAAAGGAGAGAAGTGTTTTCTTTTAAGATCATGTGACCAACGTTCTGTAGCGTTTTCTGCTGACTCATTCTTTGATTTTAAAATGGATAACTTCTAGGAATTGTTAATCGGAGAGCCGGTTTCCAATTCCAGTTGTGTTCGTTATATTCACTTATGCAGAGTCAGCCAGGAAAAAGGTATGAATCCAACTCTTATCCCCCCAGCTATGGGTTAATTAGAAATACTTGTATCACTAAAACATGATCTATATTCATATCAATCGATCAATAATTACAAATTAAATATAGTTTGTAATTGAGCCCTTTGCTTCAAGTTCCCTGCTAACGCGGGAGTTTTTTTTATTTTGGTTAGGGGGTACGTGATGGTCAGGCATTGTTCTTGCAACGTTGAAATTGACAATTATTCTGACGCCAAACTGGGCCCTCGTCCATAGATTTTTCACCATATTACGGTAACATTCGAAATGCTGTAGATGAAAAAATCCACACTAATCAATTATAATATCAGATTGTTTTTTCTTCATTTAAAAATATGTCTTTGAAGGTTTGGATTTTCTTTTCGCATTTTAAAAATAAATAAGAATCACTAATTTAGAGAATTAATTCACCTTCTAATATCCCTTTTCGGTTAACATAAAGTTACAAGGTTGACTATCGGTTGTCTACAAAAGACCGTTTTTACAACATTGCGGAAAGATTGCATTAGTGACATTTTGTTAACCACGTTTTCTGACCCCGATTTTATAAGAATAAAACAAGATTTTTTAAGAAACTTTCGAAAAATCTTTCTTTTGCTATACAATATGAAATGTGAATGTTTTCTTACCATAATATTCCTTGGATTATATAAACACTGGAATCGATCCCTACATGTTATATCGTAGACTGATGACCAAAAGATAGGTATCGACTGATAAAAGTGGAATTAATACGTTAGGTGTTTGAAAGGAGGCTCCCATTGTCATATCTTCTCCAACAACTTCTATTCGATTGAGGGGTAGGGTTTATAAATGTTAAACATGAGTTGGTCTAGAGTTGGGCCGAGTATGTTGTAGAGGGCGTGGTGGAAGACGGATTTACGGTAAAAATACTCGGATTTGTTGGTCGGTTGATGTTGTTTACCGCTATGTGTTATTTAATGCCGAAATCTAGATAATCTAAACACAATTTTATGGATTCAACTAAATATACTTTGAACCCAATTTTGTTTTCAACTACAGATAAAATGTATTGTTGGTTACTTTGCATTAAATAGGTATTGTTGGTCCTTTTTTTTATAAAAATGTATTACTGGTATTTTTACTATAAAAAATGTATGTTTATACTTTCATAGCGTTTTGTTTGAGTTTCACTATTTCTCCGTAGCTCGGACCTTAACAGGTGCTACCATCTCGGAACAATTTTACAGTGAAGCTATCATGTGATACCAGGAATTCCAACGAGGATTTATTATTAGCAGTCACAGTCTTAACAACATAAGATATGCAGATGACACAGTGTTGAGAGGAGACACTGAAAAGAGGTGCAGGGTGCTCTACAAAAGATAATACTGGAAAGCGAGAAGAAAGATCAATTGTAAGAATTTTCGGTCATCAGAAAAGGAATAGCTCAAGATAAAATTAAAAGATTGCAGATAACAAAATCAAGCAATTACGAAAATTGAAATATCTGGGGAGGTTTTTGGTTGGTTGGTTTTGTTTAACGGCATTTCGGCCTCTATGAGTTGTTTAAGGCCGAAATCTAAATAACCTGAACACAATTTTATGGTTTGAACTAAATATATTTTGATGTTAACTGTATACATATAACTACAGATAAAATGTATTGTTGGTCATTTTGTTTTAAATAGGTATGCTTCTCAGTTAACTATAATTACGTATTGTTGGTACTTTTTATATAAAAATGTATCACTGGTATCTTTACTATCTTTCGTAGCGTTTTGTTTGAGTTTCACTATTTGTCCATAGCTCGGACCTTAACAGGGGCTCCCACCTCGAATCAGGGTGGACCTGAGAACAACAACAGTTAAGAGGTGGTTCAAAAACTCTAAACTCTAGATCAGAGGCCTTGCTGCCGGATGTAGTCTATCGTCATACCAAGGACATACAAAGTACACGGAATTTGTTAAACTATCAGTTGGATACAGATACATTCACATAAATCAAGTATTGCTTAGTGTGATTGCGTTCATTACGAACTTATTCACATATATAACAACAGGTGACTAAAGGAAAAAAAAGGAAGCGTATTTAAAATATCGGTCATACGCAGGAAACATGTGGTGTCCAATCCAAAGGTTAAGATTGGATTGATCGTGGAAGCACACTTTCGGGCGTCTAATCGACGAAGAAGCGATTCTTTGAAAGTGGCTATCCAAATGGCAACTTCTGCCATGGAAATAGTGACAGAATACCTAGAGGATTGCGCTTGTTGGAATTGGATTATAGAGAGGAAAATAATTAGTCACCCACAAGATTACGTAAAGGCTTTTGAGCTCTGCCAAGTCTAGGAAAATGATTGAACATGCGCGAGTTCAGATATAGCAGAAACACGCAGTTTATGGTCTGACTATGACTCTTTTAAAAATAAAGAGTGGCAGGAGGATTTCTTTTACTCGAAGGTTACAAGGAAGCGACCATTTCCAGAATCTTTATCGATGGATCGCATATATGAGTTCCACTTTACTTATGGGGAGAGTTCGCTGGAAACTCCCTGGTTTCTTCTCCACATCAGGAAAATGCCGTCATAACATTATTTGAATATACAAAAACGACTAACTAAAGAAATTAAATGAGGCGTAGATTAAAAAATGCGTTAACCACGAATCAAGTGTGAACATACAAAAAAAAACTATATATTAATAATCGCTTTATGAAACATTAATTCTTTGCATATATTTGAATATCTTTATAAAAACACACACTTGAAATAATAAATGAAACATTCCTTGATTTAATAAAAAATGGGTTCCGTTAAAGTAAACTGGAAATGCATTATGATTAACCGACTTCCTTGTCCATGATTGTGTTTTGAATTATACAGAAGAGCGTGTTTCAGACTAGTGTTGGAAGTGTTTTAGAGCAGTTGAGAAATCATTGCTTCCGTGAACCGTACTTTTCCGCAAGAGTTGGCTAGGAGTTCTGCGGAAAAAAATGTGATCAATAGGCTAATACATTTTGACTAATTTGTATTTCATTTTATATTTATAATTTTACTATACACGTACGGAATATTCTTGGAAAAGTAATTGGTAATTATAATTTAAAAAATTGTCTCTTATCTTATTTAAAATTACCATAATATGAGAGAATGTATTTAGCAGTGTCTGTATGGCGTCATTGTTAAGCCGCCTTCATTGATTAGGGACGTACGTGGCGGATTCGTGTATCATTTTTATGCAGGTGTTTCTTGTGACTTGAAAAGTATTTCACTGGTTCTACAAGATATGAAAACTATTTCAGGGGTTCCACAAGGGTAAAATGTTTGGGAAACGCTGATTTCTAAATGTTAAGGGGTCTCCCCTTTTGACACAAATAGACTCACCTAAGGTATACATATACTACTACCAGTGATTACCCGAACAGTCAAGGAGTCGAGACGGAACGACAGAAGAGTAGTAGAATAAGTCACACACAGAGACGGCGGCAAACGTCACAGTTAGCGAGCACGTAGACTCAGTAAGGAGTCATCCGCGATACTTCAATACTAAGACTATATATATATTAGTACTACTAACCCGCATTTCTGGATCTACTAACCCGTATTACAAGTTTGTATTATTACGTTAATACATTTATTTTCCTTATAACTTCCTGGCGTTTGTTATTCATTGATATCGGATTCATCCCGGAAGCCACAACACTAAAAACTTACATTTAACAGCCACATTCGTTCATTAAAACTCGCGTTAATTTTTGACCACTGCAAATAACTCTTTCTGATATTCCGTTTATTCCAATAGATACAAGTGAGGAACTTCGACGTGGTATTATGGTTAGCCAGCTTGGCTCGCAGGATCAATTACGATTGAGTAGTGATTTCGATCCACATTTGGTTCTCCAGACTTTCGGCCTTGTGCCATATCTAACCTACGCTTATCAAATCGCTATCTATAAAAACGAGGATGGACAAATATCCCAGCTAGTTAAACTTTCCTGTTTTGTATAGTTCCCTACACTGAGGGATGAATTTAAATAACGCAATTTCCTCTCAGTCAAATTTAGCGGTAGATGCGCTATGACGTCATGGTGAAGTCATATGACGTCATGGTGAATGCATATAGAAAAAGGAAAACTTCCAAATGAAACCAAATCTGGTCTGGTTATCACCTGTTCGTGAAATGTTGGATGATAGCCTGATGTTGATTTGCGATACGTAATATAATTTATTTTTGTTTGTCTTGACTAACACTACAGTGTAAACCATTTTATGTGAACTAAGCGCCAAACAGATCGGTGCTGTTAACGGGTATAGACAGTAATTATACATGTTTTAACAACTCAAACATTTAAAGAAAAAGAAAAATATTACATCTGTTCACCAGAGTACGGTATCATCTTACAATTACAATGTATTCCATCTGTCAGTAATGTTTGTCTTATTTTTCAAACGGTCAGCACATTGTGGCAGTGTTCACAATTAACGTTACTGAGTGTTGGCTTTTTCGTTTTTATTATTAGGACTTCCATTATTTTTAATCTTTTTTTAAAAGTGGATGAAGTTATTATGCTTATATTGCATATATATATATATATATATATATATATATATATATATATATATATATATATATATGAAGAAATGTAGTTTTAGGGTGTGCTATATTACGGGATAAAGTGCACAATATCGGATATAGAGCGTATGCGAATATAAATATAAAAGGGAACATTGAAGTCAACACTCCGAGAAGACAGGGGATTTCATGCTAGACGCAATTGTCAGGCTGCGAGTGTTGGATTTTTCCTCGACTATTTATATATATGGGTCTGTGGTGCATTGTGGGTAATCCATTCTGGCTGTTATTTTTGCGGGAGTGGCTTGTTTATTTATTTATTTGGGCTAATTTAGTTTACTAGTTTTTATTTTCATTTTTTTATTTATATATTTATTTATTCTTTTCGGTTTTCTATGTTTTATTAACAAGGTAAAAAATTTCCAGAGAATTTTCTTAGTTCGCTTACTATACTCAATTATGTTTACTTTATTAGTTCCAACGGTTATTTTAGCGGGAGCGATTTGTAATTTGTTCATTTATTTATTTATTCTGGATTAATTTTTACTTGTTTTTTTTTATTTATTTGCTTATTTTTATTTCTTATTTATCTTGTATCTTGTATATTTTTATATACTCTATTCGGTTTTCGATTTTTGAGTAACGTAGTATTTTTTTATCGTTATATAGCAGTTATAGCAATTTTCTCGTGCAACTTTTGGATTGATTGTCTATTCTAACGGTTATTTTAGCTGGATTGCTTTGTTGATTTTTTTATTGTTTACTTTATTTATTCGGATTGATTATTTTTACTTGTATTTTATGTATTTATTTCCTATTTTTCATTGTTCTATTTCGTATATTTCTTTGTTCTATTTCGTATATTCGAACGGATTTATTATTTTGTCGGGTTAATTTATTTTACTTGATTTTTATATTATTTTGTTTATTTTTTTTATTCATTTCCGTTTTCGATTTTTAATTAACGTAGTAAAATTCGTATTCGTGTCTGAATTTTGAGATGATCTCTGATCGTTTACTTAGTAATTTATTTTGGTTTGCGAAGGTAATAATAACTATTTTTTTCTCCAAGCAGTGTTTGCAGACTTTGGATTGATTATTGTATACTAATAATCTTTTCCTTATATTTCATGATATCTTTGGTGTGATTTTTCTTTTTGTTCAAAGCCGAACCGGCAATGATAACATCTGCTCGTCTACAAAATCAAAAAATGAAAAAAAAAGAAAGAACAAAGAAAATGAAGTTGTCTGTACATAACGCAAGAAGAAACGGTCAAAATAAATATAAATATATAAATGAATGTAACAATTATATATTCTGATTGTAAACTTGAAAACAATTATTTTGAGTTTTTTTAATTTCCCAGATATACTTAGAAAGTATTGTGCTGTTCGCGTATTTACTATTTGTGAAAGATGTTTTCTGTGCATAATTTCTTTGTTTCCAGGGTCCTTCAGTTACTCCCATGTATACTTTTTCTTTATTATCTGGTGATTTTACCGTGGCTTGGTATATTATTTTATTTTTTGCAAACAGTTACTGTTTAAGAGACATTCAGTAAGAACAAAACATATATTAAATCATTGTCTGACTTAATCTATTTCATAATATACATACACAAATAAACATATATTATACATATATACATATGTACATATACACAACCCCCCCCACATATATATATATATATATATATATATATATATATATATATATATATATATATATATATATATATAAAACAAATTCTTGGAGATTCAAATAATTTCACATAATAATTTATCAAGTCTAGAACAGCAATCCTCAACAGAATGCAGAAAGCAATAGACAAAAGTTTCATCCTTTTGGGGGGTATTCTTCAGTAGTGTGCGTCTACTATCGAGAATCGAATCCAGACCGTTACGATACAGCGCAAGCGTCATAACACTGGGCCAGCAGGGCCGGCAGGGCACGCTGACGAAGATGAAACTAACTAGTTGTAACGTAACGGTCCGGGATCGATTCTCGATAGTCAATGCACACTGCTGCTGCTGAGTACCCAAAGAGGACGAAATATTCGTCCAGTACTTTCAGCATTCTATTAACGATTCTTATTCTAGATTTGATGAAATATTATGCGATATATATATATATATATATATATATATATATATATATATATATATATATATATATATATATAAACTATTTTCATTATTCGAACTATTGTCCTCATCCGGCCTTCTTCAGGTGGATAAAAGCGTTAATTAGATCCAGTGACAGGACCCAAAAGTGTGAGAGTTCAATACCCGGTTAAAGCAGTGGAGAACTTGGAGAGGGTAATTAACTGGAGATAACTGATAACTGACATCCATTAAAACATGGCACGTGGAACTAGAACAGTCTACCCCAGTGACCGAAATAAAGGGTTCAGTTCGACATTCCAACCTCCTGAAGAAGGCCGGAGCGTACAAAATAAGATGAGGACAATAGTCCGAATAACGTAAATGCTATACATAATACCTCATCTCAGAAATATAGACACACACACACACACACATATATATATATATATATATATATATATATATATATATATATTCGTGTTTTTGTGTTTTGATGTGATTTCTATATGCGTTTATTGTAGATATGTATATGAAATTTTGAATACTTAAAACGCATAAAAATGTGTTAAAGTGTAAATATTATATATGTATATTTATTTTATACAAAGATTTTCAGTGCAATTGTACTGACGACCATTTGTCTGTGGTACGGAATCTGTAAGAATTTAAACAAGCTATAGATAGGTGTCAAGGTCTCATCATTTTACTGTTGAAATGGCAGGTATGTAATCGAGCGTTCTATGCTAAAAGTTTCTTTTCTCTCACTTCTCGCTTGTGAAAATCTCTTTTGGCCTATTTACTTCAAGTCAAGTTTGATCTTCAAATTTTGAACGCTATGCCGTATGTTATCTTTTCTCTTTTGAATTGCTTTTTGTTTCATTGTTCTCTCTCCTTAATAATTATTTCATTGTCTTATATCGTCATACAGTAACTTATTCAGTCTTTGTCGGTTTATTGCTTTGTTTACGGGTAAATGATTACTCTGTGTGTGTAAGGGCTTTAAAGGTGAGGAATTAAAACTCAAAATAATTGTTTTCAAGTTTACAATCAGAATATATAATTGTTACATTCATTTATATATTTATATTTATTTTGACCTTGACCGTTTATTCTTGCGTTATTTACAGACAACTTCATTTTCTTTGTTCTTTCTTTTTTTTTTCATTTTTTGATTTTGTAGACGAGCAGATGTTATCATTGCCGGTTCGGCTTTGAACAAAAAGAAATTCGACTTTGATATAAGAAGCCATCATTTTATTTTGAACACACACACACACAGATACATGCATATATGCATATATATATATATATATATATATATATATATATATATATATATATATATATATATATATATATATATATATATGTAAATTCGTGGAAGTTTAACTGAACACACAGGAAAGAGAAAACCCTCGCTCTCACCAAACCAATAAACCAAAACCAAAAAACAAGGAATCAGGAGACGAACCCAAACAAAGTCACTTCAAAGTTATGAAAATTGAGGTATAAAGGCAAAAACATTTTCTCTTTCTTTGACAGAAAAGACGATGTTTACAAACAAGACAAGAGATTATAACATGAACTTTTGCGATTTGTTTTTCAGTCAGTGGCGTAAAAAAATCGCTCTATACAACGGTAATAAAAAAAATCTCATGTCAAATACGACGTCATCAGTCACAGATGTTTCTATCGACAAATAAATATCTATGGGCAGAAAAATACAACATTGGCCAATTTTGATGAATGACTACTGTTTTTGTTTGACAATTTCGGATTTTGTCAAGTTTATAAGACTTTAAGTTGGCACTGAATAACACCCTTCAAATTAACCATTGGTTGGCTATTTGACCGTCTTTTGGTAAACCAGCTAGTATTGCTTTAGATGATTTTCCCGAAGACATCATTGCAGCCAAAATTATTGATGCTCAACTCCAAGTGAGCACCTCTCTGCGACTGCTTGGTTTCACACTGTCCGCTGACCTGAGGTGGAACAAATACATTGAATCAATAGCTTCATCTACCGCAAGAAAAGTTGGTTCTCTGTGTCGCGCCAGAAATTTTTTATCGCCCGAGTCCATCCTTCAAATCTGTAAATAAACCATTCACCCTTGCATGGAATACTGCTGCCATATATGGTCTGGAGCCCCCGTTGTTCCATTAATGTCCTCGACAAAATCCATAGATGGATATGCAATTTGATTGGCCCGGATTTGGCATCTCGTCTACAGTGGCTGTCTCACAGACGTGCCATTGCCTCCCTGCGTCTTTTCTACAAATACTTCCACGGTAACTGCTCCGAGGAGCTACTTTCGCTGGTTCCCAAACTGCATGAATTTAAACGTGCTACAAGGTTGACATCTCAGTCCCATCCTTTCACTGTCGAAACGGTTAAATGTAGCCGTCTTCTACTCCAATAGCTTCATGTCTCGCATGTACTGTCTGTGGAACTCCCTTCCTCCTACTTGCTTCCCTGATTGCTATAATCTCCAACTATTCTAATGCAATGTCAATCGACATCTCCAGATGCCTTGATCTAATTCCCCGTCCTTCTCTTCATCCTCTCCTCTTTCACGTCTCTGTAACCCGTTGTGTGCTAGTGGCACTCCTGCCTTGCTTGGGTTGAAAAGCTTTAAAAAAATTATTTAGTCATACCGGGTATAATCATTTCATTATAATTCAAAGCTAAATCCTAACGCTAATCACCGCTAAATTCGATCTGAACGAACTTAATAAGGTGACTGTTATCACCGGACGTATTCGAATCTTCGTCCCCACTTCGTATGAGGAATAGTCCTGTTATCCCTGGTGCTTTAGGCCTGGAGAACAAATAAACACGGTTTAAAAAAGAAGGGGCATTCTACTCAGGTACGGGTATTCACTAAAAATAATGTTTGAGGTAATAAAATATGATGGATTTAAGATGAAATCGTCAGAGATCCCGAAGCTCGCGCTGTTTGAGATGAACTCTTGTCCACACTGCCCTACCCTCCGCAAGGAATGAACACACAACTAGCACGTGACCAAATTCACGGACAAACAGTTTTCATTGACTAGGTTATTGTCTGGGCTAAATAATCTAAATAAGGGTAAATTCTCATCCCCGAAATTCAAACGGCAGTATTATTTGATTTCTTACATTTTCCTTCTTCCTTACATTTCATTCTTATTTTCGTTTTCAGTCGCTGTTTTCGTAATCCATTCTCGGCTTGTATTTTTTTTTTCTATGTTCGATGTTTCGATCACCGATGGCAAAACGTTGTGCGGTTGGGTTAATGGATAGTGGCGCGGATTAAGAAATGAGGCAGCCAACTTTGAATCCACCTCCTCTAATGGAAGAAATCGTAGGCCACATCTGGAAAAATGAATGTTATTCTAAAAAAAAAAAGGATCTTCTCGTAGATTATAGATTCGCAAAAAAGAATTATACTTACAATCCTAGAACATATTTCGGCTTTAAATAACAAAACAAACGGCCGATAATCCATAGATAAATACATCTATCTATCTATTTATCTATCTATCTATCTATCTATTTCTCTCTCTCTCTCTCTCTCTCTCTCTCTCTCTCTCTCTCTCTCTATATATATATATATATATATATATATATATATATATATATATATATATATATAGTTATCATACTGTTCATATTTATCTATACAATTCTCTTCTATCTATATATCTCAGTCTAGTAATTATCTATAACACTTTTCCTATGTATCTATCTATCTATCTATCTATCTATCTATCTATCTATCTATCTCTCTCTCTCTCTCTCTCTATATATATATATATATATATATATATATATATATATATATATGTATGTATGTATGAAGAAATATAGTCTCTATGTGTGCTATATTTACGGGATAAAGGGATCAGTATCAGAAATAGAGCGTGTGAATATAAATGTGAACATTGAAGTCAATACTTAGAGGCGACAGTCTGTTTCATTCGAGACGCAATCGTCAGGTGGCCTGACGATTGCGCCTAGCATGAAACAGACTCTCTCCTTTAAGTGTTGACTTCAACATTCACTTCTATATATATATATATATATATATATATATAATGTGTGTGTAGCTATCATACTATTCGCATCTATCTATCTATCTATTGCAATAAATTTATTTTCTTTTTCCATCAGTTTCTTTTACTTCATTTTTGTTATATTCTGTCTTCTGTCCTGTGTTTCTCAATTTTTATTTTTCTTAGTTTTTGACCTTTTCGTTTCCTTCCATGTCTCCTCCTTCTTTACATTCTTTCTTTCTTTCTTCTCATTTATTTCTTCTTCTTGCATCTTTTGATTTATCACCTGCCTTCATCCAATATTCCTTTCCCAGTTCTCTGCTCAAATTTTCATTCGCTTTTAATTGCTTTTCCTTTCTTTTCTCTATTTTTTAAAAACTTTCTCCCCCTTATATCATTCCATCTTTTTTTTATTTCAATTCCCCTTTTTTCATTGTCTATATTTCGTATTGTTCACGCACTATTTTGTTTCCATTTTCTTTTCTTTGCATTTCTTTTCTTGCTTTAGTTGGTCGTCCCTCTCTCTTCTCATCATTCATATTTATTTTGCCTTCTCTTTTTTTTCCTTTCCTTCTATTGTCTTTCCTTTCCTTCTATTGTCTTTCCTTTCCTTCTATTGTCTTTCCTTTCCTTCTATTGTCTTTCCTTTCCTTCTATTGTCTTTCTCTTTATCCTTCTTTCTTTCTCTTCCTATTCATGCATTGTTTTTACATTCAAACATGATTCTTCCTTTCAGAAATTTACAAACACAGTGATATTACGCCCATATTGGAGAACCGAGTTCGAATTCCAGTCGAATCTATTACATTCACTTACGTGCTAATACCCTTGAGAAATATATGAACTCTTTTCTTCTCCTTCCAGCTATGGGTAAATAGCAGGACACACCTATCATGTTGAAGCACCGTTTTCGTGCGATCACTGAAGTTAAACAACGTCGTATCTGGTCAGTACCTAGATTGGTAACAGCTTGGATGTGCGGTTGGTGTAATGGATACCGACTCGGAATTCGAAATAAAAGAGCCACGTTCAAGTTCCATTGGGGTTCGTTATATTCAGTCAGTTATGTGCTATGTGTGATACACGCTTAAGCGATCATGTATCTTTCGATACATGACTGACATTTTCCCCCCAGTAGGTTGCGATTTGTTTCTGCGGTAGACCTGCTGCTATCCAAGGCTATAGAACCCAGTCTGTCCTGCTATTTACCCATAGCTGGAGGGAGAAGAAGAGGATTCATGCCTTTCCCAAGGGTATTAGCACGTAAGTGAATGTAATGCATTCGACTGGTTTTCGAACTCGGCTCTCCGATTCTTCAATCCGAGCCGCTATCCATTAATCTACCGTATATATCATGGGGAATAGTATGAATTTGCCTCTTCTCCACGACCTGTGGGTTAATTACCAGGACCTGTATAAGTAAGTCATTATTATCCTCGCCAAAATTCTTACAATCTAAAAATATTTTACTACTATAAATTAATCCGCAAAAGGTTAAGCCGTAAAAACGAATCAATTTTATGTCTTAAATTTTATATTGGTATTTTTCATTTACTATTTTGTTATTCCATTTTCCTTAATTCATTTACCTTCTTCCTGATTAAAGCGTGTCACCATCTTTTTGTCTCTTTCGTTCGTTGGTTCTTCTTTTCTTCTGTTCTTTATTTCAGAAAGCCAATAATCTAAATATGCATAACTATTTTTACTCTTTGTATCGACATTCTCTCGTTTCGTTTTCTCTGATTCTTTTTTATTCTCTCCTTTTAATTCTCATTCTTTCTGTTGGCTTTTTATTTATTTATTTCAATTCTCTTTTCTGTTTAACTACACGTCATTCTCTGTTTTTTCTTTCTCTTT
This sequence comes from Acanthosepion esculentum, assembly GCA_964036315.1. Lineage (NCBI taxonomy): Eukaryota > Metazoa > Mollusca > Cephalopoda > Sepiida > Sepiidae > Acanthosepion > Acanthosepion esculentum. Next base: position 67,874,412 of record OZ038483.1, read on the forward strand.
CTCTCTTTTTCTTTATATTTTCTTTCAAAAAATTCGCATAGCGAACCATTTAAAAATGTATCAATTCTTTTCTGTTCATTTTTTACTTTATTTTTTCCCAGTGTTTTTACTTTCTTTCTAATCTTCCGATCTTTTTTGCGATATTTTATCTCAGCTTCCATAAATTACAACGTTTACTTGTTATTTTCGGTAACTTAGCCCTATACTTATTACATAATGACTCCCTCACTTTCTCACAATGTTCTATCACAATTTTTTACTTCTCAACTATTTTTTCTTTGTCTCGTTCATCTTTTTTTTTATCACCATTAATACTATCTTTTCTCTATATTTATCGAGTTCCTCTTTGTATCAACGGCAAGCGTCATTGCAAATGAAAAAAAATCACTTTCCGTCACAATACTAATTCTTTGATTACACTCTCGTTATGAGCAACATCTCTTTTTCAGTGTATTTATTGTTCTTGTTACTTCTTCAAAATTATGTTTGTCTTATTCATTTATTTTTTTTTTATTCTGGTTTCTATTTACAGTTTTTACGTTGTTGTCACAGTGCTATTAACTTCCCTCTTTGCATAAATTTCTTTAACGGAACGAAGCCAGTGCCATTCAATGAAAAACAGACGAGAGGAAAGAAGTGTCCATTCACCAGTTCAAAATGGCGGATGTGGCGTTGGTCACTTACAAATAAAGACACAATACGCAGTATGGCCGCAGGTAACACTCACAATATCCGAATTAAAGATAGACGGGAAAGAAACTGATTTACCAAATACCGAAGCCTATTTTCACTATCGACGCCTTCCTTCCACCAGACACACACAACAACATCAAAAAAAAAAAAAATACATAGAAGTAGAGTAGATACAACAAAAGACTGTCTAGGCGTCTTTCCCACTTAATATTGAATTGAACAGATTTCATTTTCTATTTTTATGTAGTGATTTGTTTTATATTGATTAAGTTTTTTTTCCCCTTCATAGCTTCAAGGTTAATGGATATTTGTTACCATGATTTGAGGGATGTGGATTAATCGAAACTCTCATGAAAAACAAATTTCTACCTCAAAATATATGGCAACTGGTTTCTGACGTTTTCGTGAAATGCAAAATCGAAGTAGTTTTAATATTCCATATATTTTCCAAACTAGAATTTATTTTCGTCTATGTTTTATGTTTTTAACCTGTTTCTGTCGGCGGCGATTTCATGCATTTTATAAAGATCTTTTTTTTTTATCATTTCACCCCAAGCAAAGCAAAAATGCCACTAAAATGCAAGGGGTTAGTGAGTGTGGGAAACTATGAAAAAAAGTTATTAAGGAGTAAGAATAATAAAAGAACAGGAATTAAGAAGACAGAAAATAAAGATTGACATAGAATTTAAATTTTCTTTGATCAAACTTCACTGGAAAGCAACCAGCCGGAAGTCAGTTCCACTGGTAGCATGAAGAAGAAACTGTTAGCATAGGACCTACGGTTATATCTCGCCATTTGAACTGTAAAATGATGAAACCATGAGCCCAATCTTGCACCATTGACTTATTTATAGTAAAGGCATACGGGAGCTATGCTACTTCGGTGAGAAAACTTTCCGTGATCAAGTACTTTTATTATTTTATATATTTATTAAAAATTGTCCTTCATTCTTATTATAGTGATTAAGAAATAACATTAATAAATTATTAGGAATTAAGAACAAAACTCTAATGAAAAATTTAATCAATCAATGTGTAATAATTCAGCATTATTTAGCAATTTTTCTTAAGTGTAACATCAATCGACATCTCCAGTTGCCTTGATCTATCCACTTCCCTTCTCCACATCCTTTCACCTTTCATTCCTATCTGCTCTTTCTCCAAATCTTCTGAACCCCCTTGCCTTGATTGATCCACTATCTTTCTCCACATCCTCTCCTTTACCACTCCTATCTGCTCTTCCTCCAAACCTTCTGTAACCCCTTGCGTGCTAGTGGCCTCCAGCCTTGCTTGGGGAGATAAGCTTAAAAAAAAAAAATCTCCAACTATTTAAGTGTAACGTCAATCGACATCTCCAGCTGCCTTGATCTATCCACTTCCCTTCTCCACATCCTTTCACCTTTCATTCCTATCTGCTCTCGCTCCAAATCTTCTCTAACCCCCTTGCCTTGATCGATCCACTATCTTTCTCCACATCCTCTCCTTTACCACTCCTATCTGCTCTTCCTCCAAACCATCTGTAACCCCTTGCGTGATAGTGGCTTCCAGCCTTGCTTGGGGTGATAAGCTTAAAAAAAGAAAAGAAAAAAAGCCGAATATAATGGCCGTTGCAAGTTCTTTCTAAGGTTGCAGCTCAAAGGTTTGTTGCTTAAAGTTTACTCTTCGCTATGATAACTAGATTTGTATGCATTTAAGCGCAGTACTAGTGCGGAAAATCTCATCTGTTCACAGTTGAATTAGCTTGATGTAATCAGCTCCATGCTTTCCAGCCAAATTTGATCTTCAAAAATTTAAATACAGTGCCAATCGTTATCTACCGTCTTTTTGATTACTCTTATATTTTTCTCGCTCCTTTTTAATTTTCCTCTGTTTTTTTTTTCTTATTTAGTGGCTTTACTGTCTTGTATGGGATGAAATGATTAAACAAATATAAAATGCATAGACCTTTACAGCTAGTAATCTCAATGCCACTTGCACGAAGCAGAATCACCGTCTTTTCCTCCACATCTCAAATGCATGAAGAAAGTTCCGCTCTGCAGTTTTCCGAAAATTTGCCACCTTGTGACACATAGCCCTGAATAAATGCTTATCCGCACACTTTAATTTTCACCGCCTCATGACAAGTGCCAGTCGTTATCTATCCTCGCTATCCTCAAGATCTTCACTCATAATTGCCTTCCCATCCATTCATATCGCATACATAATTCATTGCCGTTATCTCTATAATCACTATCCTTGGATGAAATTTAGATAAACGATGAATTAAGAGTTTGACTTAAGATAGGTAGTAAGATATTTTTTTGTCCAGCTAATACAAAAGTTATCACTTGTATGTACGGGAATTATCTACTTATAAAATTCTGTGATTTCCGTCCATCACTCCTAAAATAGCCATACATTGACCAATCGAAACCAAGTTTTGGGAAGAAGTGCAAACAGGTAAGGAGGTGCAAAATACAGTTTGTTTTACTAGACTGCGGAGCTTAATACAATCAATTTCTATTAACTTTTTGGAAAAAATTAAAAGTATTCCTATTTAACAAACAAAGTACTCCAACTATTAAATAAACTATCTAATGATTAAAATAACAAGTACTTATTTAATAAAAATGCAATATGTTTTTACATATCTTTTTTTAAAGTTTTTACATATACAAGAATCCAGTTTCCAGTTCGGTCCACGCTTGCGAGAACGATAAACAAATCCCAAGGCTAAACGCTTCAAAAAGTTGGAATATGGATCAAAAAAAAAAAAAATACGCATAACCTGTAGTATTTTGCATGCTCAAGAGTACGAAATCCTAAGAATTTCTTCTTCTCTGTTAAAAAGTAAAAAAAATATATTTTCTTCCAAAGAAAATTGTTTCCAATGAAGTTCTACTTAATTAATTTAAATTTAAAAAATTATTAAACCGCGAAGTAGAGTTTTTTCAAAGTATTTTTACTTATTCAAATTTCATCAATTGTTTTGCATAATTGAACGAAACTTAACGAGTTTGTTTGGTTTGGTTTATTTTATGGCATGTGAACCTCAATGCGTTATTAAATGCCGACAATTTTTGTTGCTTGTAATATTTTTTCCTTAAAAAATTTTTTTCTGGTAATATTTTTTCTTCCAAAATGTATCGCTGGTAATTTTTCCCCAAAAATGTATAGTTGGTAAAAATGTATTGTTCGTAATAATTTTTCCTCAAAAAATTATTGCTGATAATATTTTTTTTACAAAGTATTTCTGGTATTAAAACCTGTTTTTACACTTTCATAGTGAGTATTTCTGGTAATATTTTTTCCCTTCAAATATCTGGTAACATTTTTCTCCAAAAATCGATTGCAGCTAATATTTTTCCAAGAATCTATTAACGAGTTTGTAAATCTTGACAAAAATGTTAGCGATAACTGCAACAATACTAAATACATCATGACGCGACTCTTCTATCTATATAAAGCTAAAAAACAAATATAAAGCATTGACAAAAATGTTCAGAGGAGGTAATCTGAAATCACCGTGAGGAGGCTGAATTCATCATCACGCTAATTACATTTTTAAAGCAAGATAAATTAATAAATATTAATAAAGTTTTTAGAGTGGTTAATCTGAATTCACGGCGAAAAGAGATGATATAAGTTGAAGCTAAACATAGGGGTAATTTTAAATGTAGGAATTCATTCTACGTATTAACAAACTGAACACATACAAACATATATATATATATATATATATATATATATACATTTGTGTTACCGTATTTAAATAGCCTTGAAGTTGAAGATCTAGACTTTTATGTACTTGTTCTTTATGTCTATCGTCAGACTAGCTCATTAATGCCTAAAAATCAACCATATACAGTGTAACCCGGATATAAGAGAACCCCGGATATAAGATACTTCTTCTCTGGTCCCGACAACTCTCTTATATCCGGGTTTCACTGTACTAATGTTTTTCTTTACAGGATCCATCGCTAAATATGCTTGGAAAATTGGCCGGCTCTTTATACCGCGACAGAAAGCAACCTGAGTCCGCCTGACTTGCTCTAACTTTACAAGATTTAGATCAGACCCAAAATGAAGACATTGTCATCGTCGACGTTATTTCTCATATTAAAGAATTTAATTTCTCCCTTGCTGATTGCTTTCTTCTATGACAATGTCATTGATTACTAAATAAATGATTTCTTTCTTGAAAGAGTCGATGACATTGACTGGCATGTTGGCGGAGGACGAGCTTAATTTAGTCTGAATTTTCTCTCTTATCGCATCATTTGTTTCTATTCTCTTTTGGTGGTATTTGATACTTTTAGGTTCCATTGGTGATGGAACAACGCCTACCGAATCCGGTTTTTGTTTCAAACGACTAAGGCTCATGTCCTGTGTCTTGTTGTTTTGAGTGGGTCGTTTTAACATCGAAGAAGGTAACCTCGTAATATTTTCGTTAAAGTGAGCTCGCTTAATAAAACTTAGCGTGGAAACCCTGATATTTCATTCTTGCTACATGTCGTGACCATTGAAAACAGGGTTTCCTTATTAGCCATTCGGGGTTTTGACCGTTGGAATTTTTTTCAGGAAGTCGTTATTGATCGAATTGTATTCATATTTGATGTTTAAGATTGAACGAATATTTTGCTGGCGAAAGAGTTCATATTTTTGAATGTCACGACGATGTTGAGTCCAGGTTTAGCGACATCAGAAGAAAATGGACTATTACTGACATGTACGGACTGGGAATTCGCACTTTCCAGCGTTGGAAAAGTTGTGATTGATGACGGATCTTCCACCCTACAACCTCTTTCTCACAGATGAAATCCTCCAGTTATATATCACATGGAAAATATTATGAACAGCTACTTCATGTTTACTATTTCAAACCTCCCCAGCTAATAGCCATCATCCTATGTACACAAGTTCAGATCATCTTCAATGCCTTTCGTATTGCATTAGTAAGAAAGAAATTCCATTCGGTCAGCTTATTTCCTAGAGCTGCTAGTTTGTAGAACAGATTCTTCAAGTCTAGTGCCAACCATTTTCTATCCTAGATATTTTCATTCACTGCACACTATATCTCTTCTTTTTATCTTCTATAAATTAACCTCATCCAGTAACCCTCTAACTTGAGTGGCTATCCAGCCTTGTATTTGGTGAAGAGTAGTAACAATTATTCCGTTTTAGTTTGACATCTCCATTTTTCAGTGGATGTTATCATAAAGATTTTACTGCATGGTTCAAGTTTATTTTATTGTTAGTAATGTCTCTTCATTCATTGAATTTAACTTATCGCCTAGTTCAGGGGTCACCTAACTATGGCCCGATCATCAGGCCCACTGTTCAACTGTGCCACAAATGAGCTAAAATATAATTATTTATTTGGAATTATCAATAGATTGTAGTTAAAATTACTATACTGAAATAATTCAAATAAAGGTTAATAAAAATGCCAAAATTTGGCCGATCTGATTTTTGAATCTGACAGTAATATAAGTTTTAGGAAAATCAGTGAAATAAAAAATTCTGTAACTTTTTGCAACTTTTAATATCCGAGCGCTTTTTCTGTAAGTACCTGTAATGAAGTATATAAGAAAAACGAGGACGAGCCTGCTGAAGCAATTATGTTTAAAATTGCTTTGCCTTGTTTAAACCGGTTTGAAGAGTGCCGTATATGAAAAGGACTGACTTGAGTGAATTATGTCATATATTTTGCCTGAAATTATAAAATCTAAAGTATGTAGTCAGCACATGTAACAAGGTTGACTGATGAACATTTGAAAGCATTTCTATTGGTTGGATGCAGCAAAACCAAAAGAAATATTAATTATATCTTAAAAGGTAAATGCCATTTTCACAAATCTCACTAAATTTTTGTGCTGCATAGTTTGAGAGATTCGGATATGTGCGCACTTGGTGTGATATAAGTATTTTATTTCTATTGTCGCCTTATTGGATAACTTTTTAGTAAATGAGTTTGTTGTCTTTATTTTTTGTGCATTTTGTGTATTGTATTGAACAAAATGGTTATCCTGACCGCGCTCGTCATATATCAATTATCTGGCCCTCTGTGAAAAACTTTTGATGACTCCCTGGCCTAGTGGATGCCCTAAATCTGCTAGTAAACTATTACAATACTAATATACTGGTTAAATCATTGTTGAGGAGTTATGGGATTCCATCAAAGTGAAGCTTTTATTTGGTATATGATGCTTATAAAAAAGATTACGAAACCCAATATAATTTCCTTGATCGAATGACACATGAAGCTATGTCTGTTCATTTGGCATAAATATATCCTTAGACGCTTCGCCACAAGCTATTTTAACAGTTATAAAACCAAAACTGTTAATTCTGCAGACAACACCATTAAAGTCCTGTTCGCACAATTAAAGGTTGCTCCGAAACACTTCTCAATGTTACCTCACTTCCGAACAGCAAAAGCTTGTGTCAGCCATCTGAAATAGAAAATAATATTATGTAGGGGTAACAAGACTTTCGGACAACCCTGTAGATGTTACGTAATACATAATGACACTGGTTACAGTATTCCCAATGGGAAGAACTAAATTTTTAAAGAAAAGGGCGGGAAGAAACTGAATTACTTATATTCGCATCGTCATGCCGTGTTGTGTCACATCGATTCAGCTCCCACCCCGAAATAAAATACTAGGTCATATATATGTGTATGTATTCGGTTCACCCTAAGAGATACGAAAGCTGGATTGGATCGATTTCAAACATTTGTTTGAAAACATATATATGTATGTACTTGGCTCATCCTAAGCGATACGAAAGCTGCTTTGGCGCGTTTTCAAACATTTTAACGAAGCCATATATGTGTATGTACTCGGTTCACAGTCAGAGATACGAAAGCTGGCTTGGCGCGTGTTCAAACATTTGTTTGAACCCATATGGGTGTATGTACTCAGTTCACCCCAAACGATAGAAAAGCTGGCTTGGCGCGTGTTAAAACATTTGGTCGAACCCATATATTTGTATTTACTCGGATCACCATAAGAGATACGAAAGCTGGATTGGCACGTGTTCAAACATTTTAACGAAGCCAGATATATATGTGTGTACTCGGCTCACCCTAAGAGATACGAATACTGGCTTGGCGCGTGTTCAATCATTTGTTCGAACCCACATATGTGTATGTACTCGGTTCACCCTAAGATATACGAATACTGGCTTGGCGCGTGTTCAATCATTTGTTCGAACCCACATATGTGTATGTACTCGGTTCACCCTAAGAGATACGAATACTGGCTTGGCGCGTGTTCAATCATTTGTTCGAACCCACATATGTGTATGTACTCGGTTCACCCTAAGAGATACGAATACTGGCTTGGCGCGTGTTCAATCATTTGTTCGAACCCACATATGTGTATGTACTCGGTTCACCCTAAGATATACGAATACTGGCTTGGCGCGTGTTCAATCATTTGTTCGAACCCACATATGTGTATGTACTCGGTTCACCCTAAGAGATACGAATACTGGCTTGGCGCGTGTTCAATCATTTGTTCGAACCCACATATGTGTATGTACTCGGCTCACCCTAAGAGATACGAATACTGGCTTGGCGCGTGTTCAATCATTTGTTCGAACCCACATATGTGTATGTACTCGGTTCACCCTAAGATATACGAATACTGGCTTGGCGCGTGTTCAATCATTTGTTCGAACCCACATATGTGTATGTACTCGGTTCACCCTAAGATATACGAAAGCATTCTTGGCGCGTTTTCAAATAGTTGTTCGAAACCATATATGTGTATGTATTCGGTTCACCCGAAGAGATACGAAAGCTGGCTTGGCGCGTGTTCAATCATTTATTCGAACCCAATAGAATGACCTTTCTGATAAGCCTCACTTTGTGAACGCAGCCACATTGAACAGTGTGGTTTTTACTCATCCTTTTAACCATTACGGTACGACGCAATCTTACGATGGTTTTCCACTTTCTCAACAAAGATGGCCGATTTTACGCATTTCTCCAAATTCTAACTGTAAGTATTTAAAGAAAAAAAAACAAAACGAAACAATAAACAAACTCAAACTCGAAAATTATTCATGTCACAAATTGTAATCATATTTTTAAAACATCTTCTGAATGGAAATTCTCTTGTTTCATTATGACTTAGTATAGCCTTCTACCGCCATATTCGGTTCCTTGCCAACTATATTTTTTTCTTTTCGCTATGGTTTTCCTTGTATTCTGTTTTATCGTTAGACATTTTTATAAATATTAATGGGACCAGTACTATTAATGTTACTTGGCTGATTTTTTTTCTTTTCGGGTATACTCGTCAAGTACGAGAATATGTTTAGTGGATTTATATAAGTATAAATTTTATGTTTCTCATCGTACTTGTCATTTTATTATCAAAGTTAGGAAATTATAATAAAATATACCAAAAGTATATAATTATTAGATTTCAATGCTGACAACGCTGCCTACATTAATTAAATCTGGGGAGAAACGGTCTAGCGATTTCTTTATTTTAACGATATGAGCTTCAATTTATTCTGTAATCATTTCGATTCTTGCATTAAACAAATTTGGTCCGAATGTCTTGTCACCCATCCGAAAAGGTAATGTGACCAATAGAAGAAAAAGTGACACAGTAATTCAAAGCGCACATACAGGATTCAGAAGATGTGTATAAAAGCCACCAATTCCGTTGCACAAAATGATGCGGCGCCATATCCTGTGTGATATTTTACGAAGCTTGCGTTTTGTTGATTGTTGAAATGGCTCTCCGAACGGCGTCCCTCAGTTGATAGATATTCTGGTGTCTTCGTACTTTCGGACCAGCCTTTATATCTTATTTACAAAATATCCATGTAATCTTCGAAAGATCGTTGGGATCGGAACCATAACATTCACCGATCACGATGAACAAATGTTCCCTCAGGGAGACCCCATGACCTGACCGCCTATTGGGAATCTAAACTCAACCGAAACCTGAAAGCCGAACTTGTAAATACGATCCATCGATAAAGATACAGGAAAAATGGTGGGTTTCCTGTACTGCTCCAGTAAGTAACTAGCTCCTCCTGCTTATCCTCTACTTTTACAAGAGCCATTCCATGCTAAAAAAATGGTGTACTGTTGCTATATCTGAGCTGAAGCTACCCTGTCTCTCCCTTAAAGTCTCGCGTCCTTGTGGGTGAAAAATCATTTTCCATCCTTTCTCGCAAACGAAACATCACATGCTTCTCGCTGGTCTGTTGCTATTTTCATGTAAAGTGCTCAGACGAACTACAATCCTTAGTTCCACCAGTTCTAACGTTCACAGCTAAGGCTCGCCATGCCACGCACATACTAGCGAACCACCTTCATTAAATTTGTAAGATGTAAATTCCACTCGAGTTGCTTTGTGGTACTGACTTCCAAGAGAACGCTTCCCCGATCACTACAATCTTAACCTGTTCACTTCTACGGTTAACTTATCTTCCCCACATATCCGCATAAGCTGTGCCTCTTACACTGTAACGCTCTAACTCAAGTGGCTCTCGGGCCTTCTACAAAGTTAACATCATTGTAAAGAAAAACAAACCTCGAGATGGCTTGGTTTGATATTATAGATTGAGTTCGATTTTCGTAGCGAATGCCTTGACACAAAGTATCCATCGTAGGATCGTGGGTAACTTTGACCTTTTCCTGGCAAAGATCACATGGGATCGTGCATTTTTTCTTCTTCAGCAATCACATCCGCGTGAAGGCAGCAAAACAATTTCAACTCCGTTATATTTATTCTCATAGGGAGGCAAATGGATACCAATGTTTGTTCTGCCCGGCTTTCTGCTGTCCTTGGATTATAACATGGACTTTAATGCGTGACCTGTTTGCTGTTTCATACTATACAAAATTTCATAAAGGCTGTAATACGACATAGACAGGACAAAGCATTTATAATGCTCCTCGCAATGTAGTAAACGTGGATAAAAAATAAGAGATGGCTTAATACATTTGAAAGTGATGACTCAGTGAGACGAAAAGGTCAGGGGATTTTTAATCGAATTCCACAGATAACAATGCGATATTTTTACATAAATTTATTGAAACACATATAGACATTTGAAGTTGAAATACCGTGTTTCAAGGCCATAAACAAATAAGTCCTTTTGCGAGCTGCAGTAGAATGCGCCTTTCACGCAAATGAAGTATTTCAGTCACCGTGCTTGTTCATGGGCTGATGCATCCCTACGACTGGCCCAGGCTTTCGGACATGTCAAGTTGAAACACCGGTTCCCGTACGACTACCGAATTTGCGTAACGTCGTGCCTGGGTGACCTCTTGGGAATGCCCAGTGCTGTATACTTGGATATGCGGCTTTTGTAATGGATAATGACAGGGAATTGTTCATCCGAGTGCCGAGTTCGACTTCCAGTCGAGTTCGTTATAGATACTTCAGCGCAAATAGACTTGGGAAAGGTTTGTATTCACCTCTTTTCCCACCATCTATGTCTTAATTAATAAAGCTTGTATCACTAAATTATTATTATCACCAAAAAAAAAACAGTTCATACAATCTAAAAATATTAAATAACCTGTAAAGGGCTGTTGATAAGCCATAGAAAATGAATCAATCAGAATCAAAAACATACATGGCTCTGTGTTCCAGTATATTTCGTGTGGAGCCACGGTAGAGTAATGGATAGCGGCTTGGATTGAAGAATCGGAGAGCCGAGTTCGAATTCCATTCATTACATTCACTTACGTACTAATAGCTTTGGAAAAGTATCTGTCTATATTTCTGAGATGAAGTGTTATGTACATTATTCAGACTATTGTCCTCATCTTTTTTTTTTACAGATTTATCACAACGTTTCGGCCGTTGTACGCTCAGGCCTTCTTCTTCAAGTGTTTGGAATGTCGAACTGAACCCTTTATTTCGCTCGCTGGGGTAGACTGTTCTAGTTCCACGTACAATGTCTAATAGATGTCAGTTATTAGTTATCTCCTCTTAATTCCCCTCCCCAAGTTCTCCACCGCCTTAACCAGGTATTGAACTCACACTCTTTGTTTCCTGTCACTGGATCTAACTAACGCCTTTATCCACTGTGCCATGTGTCCTTAATGTTGTGATAAATATGGCAACAAAGATGAGGACAATAGTTCGAATAATGTAAATAGCATTGTCAAAGGCATGCATTTTTCGTCTTCTCCCTACCAGCTGTAAACAGACCAGGTTCCATAGCGTTAGATGACAACTGGTCTACCGCAGAAATGGTAACCTTCTGCGGGAAAAACAAATCTGCCTGATGTATCGAAAGATACATGATCGCTTAGACATGTATCTGATATTTAGTCATTTTTTATGCAACATCGTCATTCTGTCCTCCCAGATCATGGTATCTTTCTGGAGGATGAACTAGTCTACGTCGTTTTTACTTTTAGACATCTGAGGGTCTCCCATTAACTGATTCGAAGATGGAATGCAGTCTATGAATTATTGAGTTTAATCGTGAATCTAGTCATGATTCATGCCTCCAAATGTTTTCAAATGTTTTATAATATTCAGATGACATATGTGGCGTATCTCTACCATGTCCCATGTCATCGGTCCTGGAAGAACTGTCATCACCTTTTCGATTTGGTCACCAACAATGTCTGCAGCCCTACCGGAACGTTCTAAATCCTTCAGATCATATTGCCACCTAGCGCACTATTCACGAATAATACTCTCAGCTATGGTACTATCCTTATAAACGGCACTTAGTGTTTTACACAGAGTATAGAGTTTATTTTCCCTTTCCTGAAATGAAGTATATGGTGCAATAGAAAAATTGTCGTCTAAATTACGAAGAAATAAAAAAATAACACTGACATCTCATTTCAATAGATATATTTACCAAAATTATACAAACATATCTTGAAATACTAAAGAGTAAATGTATCCAATAAAATCGCCATTGGCTTCAACCACGGCCTCCAGACGACTGTGGAGTTAGGTGGCTAGATGTAAAGGATGATGTAGTCGCAAAAAGGTTGACAGCCATGGTCTAGGTTCTCCTGTTTGTGTGGAATAGTGGAGAGTCCTGTTGCCAGACATAGGATCTTCCAGAAACCACCTTCTTGACCCGGGGCAGCACTGTCTCCTCAAGACACTCGGTGTAGGCCTCTGTGTTGAGTCAGAGGCCATAACCAACAAATTCAGGAGTTATTTTCTTAACAGAACTATCAGAGTGTGTTTTCCGAGTTGGCGTACCTTCGAAATCACCATTAGACTCATATAATTCTTTTTAAATCTTCTGCATTTTCCTTAGATTGACACCCAATCATTGAAATATTCGTATTGGAGCTTTCGGCGGAAATGCCAAGCAGGACAGCAAGCCGTTTCCAAATTTCTTACAGAGAGAATTGAGTCATGGTGCTCTTTTTTTCACAGAAGGTGCCCATCTGAGCCTAGTATACTATGCGATCTAAACCCAACATCGCGCATGCAGGAAATTAAAAAAATATGAAATGGCGTCCCATCGCAACCTTTTATAATCCAATGTCGAAAATGTTAAGTTCGTAATCACAAAACGTAGTGACAGACGCAGCGAAGTGTCAATTTTTAGAATATGTATAACTGTCATAAATTTCAGGCGTGTACTAAACAAAAGTACGTGTTCCAAATTTTGTTTCAACCAATTGTAATGACTTTTCCGATTAGTGACGCTTCGAAAATCCAAGCGCTTCGGACAATGTTTTTTGGACACATCACTTGACTCAAAACTTTTTCTTTTTTTTAGTGTAGGCGAAGTTGAATAAAAGCACGAAATAAGCCACGGTTATGCAAGAATATATCGAGGAAACCGAAAAAGATTCTACGAAGGAATTCAAGTTCTCTCCAACTATTTGGCATAACAAACCGCCCTTTTTTCTGTACAAGTTTGATGGGTATTCCAATAACTTGGACCTATTTTAAATGTGAATTAATTTTAAGCGTCTAATATATTTTTTTCTTTTTCTTTCAGATTCAACAACTTAAGTCTTTGGCAATTTCAAGAATGGTAATTGTATTATTGATTCCTAAATGTTTAAAAAGAACTGAATTTGACTCGAATTGTACTGTCTCCAATATAAGGTATAATGTTCCGTATCTTTATCCATATTGGAGATGTGGAACTCACCCCCCTTACATGTGGCATCCGACAATCTCAAGAGACAACAGATCTGCGCCCAAAATGTTATGCCTCAGTCGTTAATGGTGGTGCAGCGTCTGTTATGTTTGTACAGGCCCACATGGGAGTGACAGTCTCAATTGCAACGAATCCAAGTGAAGCCGCTCTCCCCTGATGTCGCCATGTTGTTTTCTTTCCTTTGAGCAGGCTTCTCCACGGAGACTTCTCTCCTCGATCCAGCACTCGGTGTAAATCTTTGGCCATTTTCCGTACCTCTCAATGTCTATTGGCATCTCATTCATGACACTTTTACAGACGTCCTTGAAACGACGATGAGGTCTCCTCCGTACCCTGTCGCTGGTGGCCTATTCCCCATACAGAATGACATTCTGAGTCCTCTCATCAGTAGACTGTTGCTTCCCGTGACTTACTGTCGCGATGAGGCGATACTGTTGTGGCACAGGCTTGGACTGGGTTTTATTAAAGATCGGCTTTGTTTAAACAGTGCGACTTCCCTCTCCACGTCACCTATGTTGTCCACGGGTAAGATAGAGTTCAATATATTTAGCACTGGCGCCATCGTAGGAGTTGCCACAGAATGGTTGAACATAACATCAGACTGTCTATGGTTTGTTACTTACTGAATGCAGTAATCGTGGCACAAGGCCGTAAAAAGGAGGAGGTAGATCAGGGTTGATCAACACTGTCTTATACTTACCTGATCAGTTTCTCGACCGATTCATTCGTTTCAATTTACTCATTCGCCACAAGAATCTATCCGTCACCATTCGCTCCTAGATATACATCATACACACAGACACACGTTGCCTACCACGAAACACCCTATGACGTAAAAATAGGGATGTTACTAAGGGCCGTCCACTCCTCAAAAATAAGAGTTGCTGCTGTATTCTGTCTTCCGAAAAAAACAAGAGGCTCTCTCGCTAGGGAAAGACGATGGATAAAAAAATTATGGGCATTAGAAATTTAAAAAAAAAAGATCATAACATCGGACTGTCTTAAATCTTTGGGCGCTGACCACCGCTTTACCGGTGGCAGAGAAAAAGGTCGTAATGCTCAGCCACCGGTTGAACGGTGGGTAAAGACATGTAACTATTTATTAATATCTACCATGAAATATTACATGCCAATTATTTTCGAATTTTGACTCGAGAGCTCAGATAGAAGGGTTAAAATAGTTCAGGAACACAGTGTTCAAAGGGTTAAGGTTTCCGGCTACGTATTTGTTCCTAGGTTTCGCTCCCAAAACCTTTCTCAAGATTTCGTATGCCTGCGAGCCAGCGGATGTTTTCTTCACTTTACCACGCTTTATAAAGATAAATATATATTTTAACAGATCGTCTTGACAGAACGTTGTGACATATCTTGAATCTAATGAAGACAGCACATTGAAAGCGTGCGTGGGTCGAGATGGGTGAATTACGGTTTCCCAAGTCACTGAATATGACGGATATAAAGAAAGAAGTAAATATTTCAGATGAGAACCTTGTCGAGAAAAGGTCAGATTCTGTCTGCGAGGGATTATTAATTTATTTCTCTATTGGACTGACTCCAAAACTAAGTTCGAAGCTATTTTTTTTTGTATGATATACACCTGAGTTTATTATGCTTCTACTGAAGGGAAAAAAATATGAAAGGCATATAATTCCCTCTCTAAACAGAAGATTGGTAATCCCAAGCAAAGTATTAAGAGGTTGAAATATTTATTCAGACGAAAAGAAGAAAGTCCTGAGCTGTGACTTAAAACCAAATCTGTTATGTAGATCTGATACTGGACAATCTCTTCATAAATATCATGGCGACGCTTAGAACAACAAAGATTAGGATCTGTCGATGAATGCTGAGAATACCAAGAACGGAACGTGTGAGGAACAGAAACATTTTAAGAATCCGTGTGTGGTGTAATGGATTGTGACACGCTATGAGATATCTGAGAGCCGAGTTCGAATTCTAACCGGACTCGCTATATCCATTTTCGCGCAAATAATCTGCGTTAAGTAATGAATATATCTCTTCTACCGCCACCTATGGCTTGATTAGCAAGGCGACATGGCGACAACTCTAGAGATTGATTCGTCTTTTACGGCTTATCATCACTTTACAGGATATTTAAAGCTAGAAAATAATTTTAGATTGTAAGATTTTTTTGAGAAAGCAATAATTTATTGATACTAGTCTCAGCGTAACGGTATATAACGAACCCAACTGGAATTGAAACACTCTTCCCGGATTAACACTTCCAAGTCATTATCCATTACGTCACCCGCACATCAAAGCCTATAGCACCTGGTATTGACAAACGGCCACCCATCGACGTAAGGACCAAGAAGCTTAACTTCGGTGAACGTACGGGATATGGCCCTATGTCACCTTTAGAAATGAAGAAAATCGCCTGTGATACAGCAAGCCTGGGCTACTAGTAGGTATGCACCAGCTTATTCAGTCGCTTGAGAAGCGCATTCTGTCGAAGACTGGGGAAGGGTTTGCTTATTTGCTTACAGTCATATGGCGTTGAAGCCACAGTTTCGCGTCCGCTCAAGTAATGTCGAGCCTGGTCGCAACCCAGATGGATGAATACCTGGGGATATCGAGTGAGGTAAGCTTGTATGTGCTGGAGTTTTAATGGATAACGGCTCGGAAAGAGAAAATATAGAGTAGAATTCGAAATCCAGTCGAGTTCGATTTGTTCGATTGAGTTACGCGCTAATATTATTGAGAAAGCTATGGATCCATCTCTTCTACTCCTATCCAGTGGTACCATCCTACCGGATAGCGCGAACCGATTCTTAAAATTATAAAAGATTAACCAATCAGTTGTTTGATTATCCGAAAATAATCTTATACATTAATAGCCGATGGTCTTGGTAAAATGATAGTTGTGCTACGCTCAAGTGTGCGCATAGTAAAATTCTAATTGACACACGCCCCCTACTGTTTTGAAGTTAAAAATGTGGTAAGTCTTCTAGTCCTAAATTTGATAGGTCTTCCATTGGATATTTGGGACTGCAGCGATCCAGTTCGAATGTAGGTAAGAAAAAAGAGCATCATACCTTTCAAAAGAAAATTGAGGAGAACATAATTTCAATGTGGAAATCGCCTTATAAATAAATGTTTTCTATTAAATTATACAAATGTTTTAATTTTTTTTTATACTATAAAGTAATTTGTTTCAATTTTCAGATTGAAAAGAAAATAAGCAGAATAGTTTCCTAAAGATTGCCTGCCTTCATAAAACCAGTTCCTGGAAATTTGGGATACCCCAACTGCCCTCATCTATAGGGTAAATAATAGAAAAAGTGGGTTTTATAGCCGTGTTTGGCAGAAAGTCTACCACAAAAAGTAACTAAAATCTACTGCGTGAATTCTTCTGTGAGTGCAATTATGGATCGGAAAGAAGACATGATCGGCCAAACATGTATAACGCATAGCGCTTAAGGAAGACAGAATGTATAAGGGAATCGAAACCTGGAACTAGAAAAATAGTTTAATATTTTGAGACTCTAAATAAGAAAAGATGATTGGAGAATATAAATAGCTTCATGTCTCGCCCATCTCGCCTGTGGAACTCCCTTCCTTATTCCTGTTTCCCTGACAAATACAATCTCCAACTCTTTAAGTGTAACGTCAATCGACATCTCCAGTTGCCTTGATCTATCCACTTCCCTTCTCCACATCCTTTCACCTTTCATTCCTATCTGCTCTCGCTCCAAATCTTCTGTAACCCCCTTGCCTTGTTATGTTATATTTTGATTTAATTTATATTTACATTATTTTATTTTGCGTTGTGTTTTTTATATCGTGTGATATTAATATGTAAGTTGTAAAGTGAATATTTAATAAAATTTCTGCATTCATCCATTAATTCATTTTTCTTTTTTAATAATGTAATTTGATTATTGAAATTTATTGTATAAAACTTTTCTTCTAAACAGTCTCAATTTTCTGTTATTAATATGATATGGGGGTATATTTTCATGGCTTCCCATTTAATTCTATTTGATATGTTTGTTTTCTTTATTACTCCATATATATTTTGATAATGATGTATTTTTTGCATATCTATTTAAACTTAAATCTTTCTTTAAAAGTTTTCAGTTTCAGTTTCTCCTATATAGATTGTTGCACGTAGTGCACTAGGCCCCTGTATTTGGCACTTCAAAAAGTGTGGGTGCTGCACAAAGGCTTCATCACTATAAACAAATAAGCTTAAAAAAAATAAATAAATAAAAATAAAACTCGCAGGAAGTGTGGCAAGTAAGACGTGAAGATGGAAGCACATTACTTAATGTGCTGCATAAATGGATGATAGGAAGAGATATGAAGATTAAAATGTAAAATGTTACTTAGGAAATTGAGGAAAGCCATGATAACGTAAATCTTGAACAGATACGGCTAATAAAATAAAAGCAGAGTGTTATCACCGTAGAACAAAAATTAGTTGATGTGCAGACTGAAGTATATATTATCGTTGATTCTCAGTCCTAATCTTTCAACCATTGAACTTTCAAACATTTTTGAGTCATCTGAATTGAAAACATGTTATTGACTGAGTAAATTCTCTCAGTGTTTACGTTGGGACGGTAAGCTTTTCTTTTTTAAATTGATTTTTGTTCATGTTTGTCTTTGATCCCTTTTATGAAAATCTTTTTTCTTGCTACGGTTAATGCTAATGAAATATTTCCAGGCACAGGAACTTGCATGCGAATAAACAGATCCACTATTTCCCTTACATACACGATTTTCTCCATGTCCTGCAAACGTGGTTGTCACACGTTTCTTAGGCAGTTTCTAGAAATCTCGCCATGACAGCGATTACAAAAATGCACAACTTTTGGCCTTGTCTCGTATATATATATATATATATATATATATATATATATATATATATATATATATATATATAAATATATATATATATATATATATATATGCATGTGTGTGTATGAAATGTATATATATATATATATATATATATATATATGTATATATACATATATATATATGCAATTTATTTTATATATTATCTATATATTATATATGCGCCGTACTTATTGGAAAGAGCTCAATATCAGTTTATAGAGCTAACATATTTAGTTGGATTGATGTGAGCTTATGACCCTGGGTTTCACGCTTTTGCGATCGTCAGACAAACTCACATCAATCCGACTAAAATATATATATATATATATATATATATATATATATATATATATATATATATATATATATATATATATATATATATACGTGGGAGTGTGTGTGTATAAAAGACACAAAAAAAACTCGAGTCATGTCCTGCCTTTGTCACTTTTCGGCGTTTTGACCGAGATGAAAGCGGAGTTTTTCTGATCTCTGCTCATTTAAGATGGGAAAAGATGCTTGGTTTACAAACCTTTGGGGATTCCAAACCTGTACCAGAAACTTCCTCATTGGATTAAAAAAGGTTGGATCGGTATAATATCGACGCCAGCGTGACAGTGATTTTGTCCTTGGCTCATATATACGCGTAGGGGCATTTCAAATTGAAAAGGGATCTTGTGTCATGTCCTACCGTCGTAGGTAAATCAGTTAAATAAAATAATTTCTTGCCAGAATATATCCTACGCATTCATAAGTTTACTATTTGTTAATGCTTGGAATATTATTTCCACGTCTCGTCTTCTGAGACTACTGTGTATTTTGAGTTTCTTGAGGAAATACAGTCCGCAGTATATTCGGTCCTATGCTAGCATCTCGGCTTCAGTCAATGTCTCGCCTTCCTGAGGTCGTTTCTTTAGAAGGCATTATCTGCTCGTCTTGAAAGAGGACTGGGTGGAACACACAGAAATTTGTTTTCAAGCCTGCATTTTGAGATGGGCTAAGCTCGTTTATTTAGTAATTTTACTAATAAATAAATAAATAAATAAATAAATACCCAGCATGACACAGCCTGTCGCCTCTAAGTGTTGACTTCTATGTTCACGTTTATATTTACACACGCTCTATCTCTGATATTGAGCACTTTATCGCATAAATATAGCACACCTTAAAACTATATTTCTTCATATATATATATATATATATATATATATATATATATATATATATATATATATATATATATATATATGTATATATATATATATATCTATATATATGTATATATATATATCTATATATATGTATATATATATATCTATATATATGTATATATATATATATATATATATGTATATATATAT
The DNA here is from genome assembly GCA_964036315.1 of Acanthosepion esculentum. NCBI lineage: Eukaryota > Metazoa > Mollusca > Cephalopoda > Sepiida > Sepiidae > Acanthosepion > Acanthosepion esculentum. The sequence goes on from OZ038483.1 coordinate 67,894,448, forward strand.
ATATATATATGTATGTATATATATATATATATGTATGTATATATATATATATATATATATCTATATATATATATATATATATATATATATATATATATATATATATTAACTGGGGTAATCAATATGTAACCTAAATAGGGGAGTGCATGTGATATGTGTATAATTTTTCTATTCCGAATTAAAATACTTTAAGAAAGTTTTTTCTGTGATTACAAGCTAACATGAGTTCATTTCTTTTATTAAGGAGATTTCGGTCATTAATATTTTGAGTATGAATCTTCATAAAATAAAATAATATAATTAATCTTTTTTTTTCCTCTTACAATAGCCCACTATCTACACTCTACATTTTGTATTTACGCCCCAATAAGACGTTAAGTTTATATTAACTTGGAGCTTTCAGTCTGTGTTCAGTTTAGCATTTCTCCAATGAGATCCTGTATTTAAAAAAAAAAGAAGAACAACAACCGTAATAGTTCGTTGCTGATGAGTTGGAAACACCACGAAACTATCAGGTGTACTGCGAACGTAAGTATATGCATAGTTATTAATATATACTTCTTAGCACTGACTTACCACGTTGATCCCAGTTTTGTTTACACCTTATATTAAGTATATATTTATTCTGGTACCTGTGTATGCACGCTAGGGAACGTATATACAGTTACTAATATCTATTTGGTTTATATTCACATTGTTATATATATATATATATATATATATATATATATATATATTTATATATATATAGAGAGAGCAAATATTATTTACGAATTCAAATGTCCATTAAGGAATTGTATTCCTCAAGAATCAACTTTCGTAAATAATTATATAGGCCACACTACAAATCGTTTAACACGCAGATTAACCCTACACCTTTCTGACAATAGCTCAATTAGATCTCATTTAAATATTCATGGAGACCTACCGGACACTATTCGGAATATACTTGTCGACAACACTAATATAATAGCATCATCCACTTGCAAAAAAAGGCTAAAAATAATGGAAGCCTTACTTATAAAATTAAACAAACCAACCCTTAATAATATTAACTTTGAACATGGACATATCTTGACCGTGTTTTGAAACAAAAAAAATGAATCACTTTATAAAACACACACAAACTATTTCTAATTCTAACAGTTGAAATATAATCCTTGATAATGGCTAAAAGTATAGCCGAAAGCGCTCGGAAAAGAACATTCGGACAATTTTTATATAATTTATCCTCTGAAAAGAAAAACTTTATTAGATCGCACGAGAAATTATATAAAAAACTAAATAAAAGCACCTTGTCAGTCGTTTTTAATGAAATGTGCTTGAAAGAAGGATTGCTGCCTAAATACACAAATTTTATATACATATATATGTGTGTGTGTGTATGTGTATGTGTGTGTGTGTGCGTGCGTTGTATGTGAACTGACCATTTTTCCAGCGTCTTTAGCGATGGATCGTATATGTGAGACCCACTTGTGTTCTGATGCGAAAAGACGCTAAAAACAAGGCTCTTTGTGAGTGTAATCATTCGACCTGACTGGGAAGAATTCTAGGTCATTTCTAGTTTCCAATGGACACAGGAGCCAATATTACGCCAACTAAGACCTTATATAAAACTTCTTCCTCTTTTGCTGCTGTAGTATTCAACTGTAGTATTTCTTCCTCTTTTGCTGCTGTAGTATTCAACTGTAGTATTTTTCACACTACAGACCACGCCAGAATACATTTCGCTTTCCGTGAAGCCAGGTGTAGTAGGTCCGAGTTGACAGATCACTTCCTAGCCGCGCGGTGGAGATGGATGTGATCGGCACTGCTGCCTCTGGAATTGTTGCGAGGGGAAAAAGCCGTATTAAAGATATATAAACACTCACACCAGAGAAGAGAAGAACAATCTCTCAGATGAGAAAATAAGGTCCCCATTTCGGATAAGCGGCCCGGGGACTTACGTGTGCGCGTACACACGCATACACACACAAGCCTTATAGAAAATTAGATGCAGTAACGGAGTGAATAAAACGTATTTACTTATGAGAGATTATGTTTTGTGTGAACGGCAGCAGGCACGACAATATCAATTTTGACCAATGGAGTAGAAAATTATCTTGGTTTGATGTAACACCTAGAGCAAAATAATTTTCTTCGCCATTGGTCAAAATATATTTTAAAGAATACATCTGATCTATACTGATTGTCTTTTCAAAAACAAAAGTACAGAGCATAAGATTAAACCTTAAATGAAAAATTGTTCCTTTTCGTGTGAAGAACACTGACAAATAAACAGTTATCTCGTCGTATATAGATGTTTAGTAAAATCGTCTCATATACTCAGTCGATGGCATATATTTGGAATTTTCTTTTAAGCCATATGATCGGATCCTTTCGCGATCCTAAATTAAACTTACTAACATTATACTACAAGGCTTCAGACAATGAAACGCTTAAAATATTTACTGAATTGAGCTTCCTCCTTACAAATGGAATACTGAGAAAATGTGTGTGATTCAACACGGGTAGCATAGCTTTTTCCTAGCTGTAAAAGTCTAAAATGGTGAAACTAATGAGCAAAACTCTTCTGAACATTTAGATTGATAGATTTTCATTTTAACGGCTTATCGACCCTTTGCAGGTTATTTAAATCCAGAAAATAGTTTGAGATTCTGAGATTTTTTTGAGATAATAAACACATGCTAATACAATTCCTACTAATTAACCCATGCCTGCAGGGAAAGCAGGTAAATTCATACCTGTCGCAAGTGTATTTACGCGGATGTGAATATCACTAGTCATGCTGGAATTGAAACTAGGCTCTCCGATTTCAAATTCAGAGCCGTTATCCATTACACCAACCGCTCATACATGACTAAAGCACCTGCTATTCTTAGGCGGTTATCCTTCTAGGCCTTGACCAGCCCCGACGCTGATTAACTTGGCGATGTGGTAACGATAAACATGCAACATTGCGTCTCTAGGGAAAGAGTCTGCAGAGTGAAAAATAAGTAATTTTTTCTACAATTTTTAACTTTCTCAGTTTAGAAAGGGGACATTAGGCATTCCAAAATATGGCAGCGATACTTTTGGTCTAATCTGACTCTTGTAAAGATAAAGCATCGTTGAATAAGTCGGGTACTTTTTATAGAGCGGTAAAAGATGCCGACAGTTTTTCTCCGACGTTCAGCGATGGATCGTATGAGTGTCACAGGAAATTGGGAGTGAACCTGTGTCACAATATACATTCAAAAATGTAACCTCCTTCAGAGTGTAAATGCTCATTGCGACACTTTGGGTGAGTTTGATCCTATTTAATTGTTCTATATACCTCTTATTTTCTTAATTAAGCATCTTTAATATGAGTAGTAATTTACTAACACCCTCGTAAAATTATAAAAATTAAAATACATCCTGAATTAATTTAAGTCTTTAAAAAATCCCGACGGATTGGATTAGAAAGTTTCAGTTTTCATTGTAAATTTCTCTGAATATTTCATTAATAGCCATAAACATATTTTGGGAGACAATGGCGAAAAATCAGTTTAAATGGACTTTACGATGTTGTAGTAATTGGTTGATGAAACAAGTTCACTTGATTAACATTAGCAGTCGTTTCGATCCTCACTTGGTGCGAAATAAAAAAATGGAAGCCTACAATAATCCATTGAGTGTTAAAATGACATAGTCTCACAAATTCAGTTAATAAGCAAATTCATTTCTAAAAATTAACACCGAAATCGTTATAATATTACAAAATGATTTTCCTTTGTTTTTTTTGTTGTTTTGTTTTTCTTTAGCTGCCATATGCAGAAATTTGAAGTAACACGAGAAATCTCGATAACAAAGATTCAAACTGAATCGTTGAAAGGTAACATATCTTCGTCAACCGAAACTAAAGGCCACTGGTTTCAAGTATCGAACAAGTACAAGACATAATAATGTGAAACCTGTATGAATGGTGTCAGTCGATATTTGGCCTCGTGTTACTTTTTTGTTGGGAGAGGATTTTTTCTACCAAACAGGATACGAGCGACATTAAAAAGAAAGAGAACATAAAGAAAAAAAATTCCCATTGCTTGTCTTCACCGATGGCGTCATATAATGGCGCAGTTTTCTCCACTTTCGTCATCATTTTCACCTTCGGCAAAATAGATGTCAAATTCACTAGGGGATGGTCAACGATAAATCAGCCAGTGAGTAATACCAACGGGAGAAAAGAATAAATCGAGACACGACTTTGATAGGACAAAGGAATAGAGATTTCTTCATATTTACTAAGAAAGAGAGAAAGTGACGTTTCGAAAGAAACTTCATACAAAATATATACGGGTGTGTATGAGTTGGCAGGTCTCTAAGAGATGTATATTTTTGCAGAGAGACAAATGGTGTACAGATAGTTAGACAGGAACGTGACACTGTATGAATGAGAAAAAGGGGAAAAAAGTGGTGATTCTACGGGGGCAGAAGGAGCCAATACCTTCGAATTTTGGCTGACCCCTCGGATGACACCCCCACTTTTCTAAGTTTTGTATAGGAAAGAAATCAGAGCAGACAAATTACACTGTTCTGCTAGTATTGACGTTAGTATTAACCCTTTGGATTTTGTTTTGAAGTTAACCTCTCTTGTGGTCCAACAGCTTGAGAGTAGAAAAGAGGGCAAGAATATGTTAAAACTCTACTACTATGAATGAAAAGTTATTCTGTTTAATTTAGTGAAGTAACATAGTTATACTAAAACTCATTCCTAAGTTGTGTATATGAGAATGGTGTAGTATGAGGATAAAGACGCTGGTTGAATTTGCCCACTCCCTCCTCCGCAGAAAAATCTCGGCATCTAAGTGGTCCCTCCACTTTCAGAGTTCCAGAATCGCCACTGGGAACAAAAGAAAAAAGTGAGTAAAACTTGAAAGAATAATAGAACGATTAAAGGAATCAAAGGAGTGATGTTTAAAAAAAGAAAGAAAAGAAGATAGGAACAAAAGTAAGCGCAAACTAGAGAAAAAATGTACAAACTCAGTAGGAAAAAATGATGTATAAAAAGACAGAACCAAGGACTGAAAATTGAAAAGAACAATGAAGTGACTAAATAAAAAAAAGAAGGGAAAACAGTGGCAAAAAGAAAGTTGGAATTCAGTAAAAAAAGAAAGAACGAACGAACCCACAGAAAAAGAAAAACATGGCGGAAATGACTGAATAAAAAAGAAAAAGAAACGAGTGTAAACAAAGTATTTATTCACTGAATATAAAAAAAGGAACGAAATACCTGAAACTGAAAAGAATGAAATGAATGAACAAGAAAAGTGAGAAGAAAGAAGTTAAAAGGAAAGAAAAAATAATTCAGTAATAATATAACTAACTGACTTAAAAAGAAAAGAACGAAGAAAATGACTGTAATATTTCGCTAGAAATAGCCAGCAGGCGAAAAAGAAAAGAAAGCGTTAGGAGCAGTCGAAATAAAAAAGAAAAAAACAATAAAATAATGCGACAGAATTTAAACGTGTCGGGAAAAAATAACAAAAGAAATGAAAAACTACGATATACAATGAAACGATTACATATATAAACAGTAGAAGAAGAAAGTAAAATCTGGTAAGATAGATGAAGGCAAAGAAAGAATAAAATAGACAAAGCGAATAAAAACGAGAATATATTAAAAGAATTAATAAGAAAAAATTAAAACAATGTCAGAATGAGGAAAGAAAACGTGTGATGGCTGGAATATTCTTGACTCAACCCAATTCCCCAAATCTGAAAACTGACCAGCAATTAGATGTTCTTTTAGGAACAGCTTCCTGGTTTGTGTGAAAACTTTTCTTGCACTCACTCATTTAAGACAGAGATATTTTTTCATGACGACAAGATAAACCGACAGAGAGAGAGGGATTAAAAGTAATACAAGAACGACAAACAAACACACAAAAATGGACAGATTTTAGTTGGCACGTTTACAGAAGCAAAAATGATTCATTGGCATGAAACATTCTGGATCAATACAGACTTTCTGGAATAGAAAGCAGATCAAAGTGACAGTTCCAAAACTCAGAAGGAGAGATGACACAGTTTAGGCAAAAGTACGTTCAGAGGAGGAGAAAGGTGTGAAAAAAAGAATATAAATATTAATAAAATAGTATTATAAAAAAATAAAATTAATAATAATAATAATAATAATAATAATAATAAATTTACAGAAGAGCGTGATTTATGAAGAGAAAAGACAGTGTTTGACAATGTTCAGCAATATTTCGACAGTATATCTGTCTTATGTTTAAAAATTTAAACAAGTATAAAATATTAAAAAGAAACTATAAAAGATTACAAATGTTGTACGAACTTCGCTTGTCTACGATTTATTACTGACTGAATACAGCAATTGTGGTACAAGGCCAAAAAAACAGAGGAAATGGCTCAAGGCTGGTCGATACTATATATCTTATACCTAGCTAATCAAATTCACGACCCATTAATTCGTTAGAATTTACTCATTCACCATAAGAATGTACCCGTCACCATTAGACAAAAATACATCACGCACACACATGGCCCCTACTAAAAAGCACCCCATGACGTAAAATTTAATATTTACAATTGTATAAAAATCCAATGAATATTATGATATGATGGGGATAGGTTATGACCCCGAGAACTAAAAGAAAGTTGCTACTCAGACGCTATTTATTGTGACTTCTGGCAAATAAAGAGGATTTCTCCATTAGGGAGGGAGAAGGTAAAAAAAATTATGGTCATTAGAAAATTAAAAATAAATGACCCAGTCGAGATGGAAAAAAAAACGACTGTAGTGGTAATCAACGAGTCAAAATGAATGAAACGTATCCAGCCTGAAGGCATGCAACTGAAAGGTTCGTAATTTGATGCTGATTTAGCTCATCTCGGAATTTTCTGTTAGTTGATTAGTTACTAATGAGAATTCCTCAGATATTATCTTATAAATCCTATGGAAGATTATTGTCCTTCTATCCTAAATATTCTCCTGCGTTTTAATGTTCGCAAGCTTGTTTACGATATAAGGATATTTACGTATGCAAGCTAAAATCTGCATGCAATGGTGGAATGAACAGAATGACAGGAGAGTTCCATAATATTATTACTAAGCTCTTTGATTACGACATGAGGATAGTTAGGTATACAAGCTAAAATCTTCAAGCAATGGTGGAATGAACAGAATAACAGGAGAGGTCCATAAAATTATCAATAAGCTCTTTGATTAATTCTGCTTTTCCTCAAAGATGAAGAAGAGACTCGAGGCGAAAGAGATGTGGTCCTACAGAAGGATGCTAAGGGTGTAATAGACCGAGCGTGTAAGCAACGATGAGGTTGCAAACAAGAAGGGAGCTTATACTTGATATCTGGAAGAGGCTGCTGAAGTTTCTGGAACACATAATGTGGAAAGAGGTCGTGGAGAATCTGATACCCACGGGTCGAATAGCGGGAAAGAGAGACAAAGGAAAACAACGCCTGGCATACCTGGCGGACTTAAGGAAGTGGATGACAGAAAATGGTCTGGGATAGGAAGCAGAGGGAGGGAATTGTTGAGAGCTGCAAAGGATAGAGGGAGGTGGAGACCCATGATCGCTTGAAAGGACAGGGCACATAAAAAGAAATAATTAATCAAATAATGGAAAATTACATGATGGGCTCGATCAAAATGATATCACGCAATTTTTAATTACATATTATCCATGCTAGTTGTCTGTTATTAGTTTTGATTCGTTGCTTACCATTACAGCCGTTTCTTGTTTTTTTTTTCAAGACGGGCTACGCTTGTCCAAAGATATATAGTTTTGTAGATATATATTTTTCTTACATTTTCGCGCCAGCCACTCGACCTCCGACGTCTTACTCTCTGGGTTGAAGTGACTACTCGGTCATAACCGAACTTAAGGGAGTGACCGTAGGTCCCCTGAGTATTCATAGATCATTCGACCGGTCCACTGGTTTAATCCTGCTTCCTCCACACGTTGTGTTTGGTGTGATCCAGAAAACAGAAGTGATATTAATCCATTCACAGTCGACTGAGATGTAGACACGGCTGGAGAGTCTGTGCTAAGAAATTTACAATGCACAAATATATATATATATATATATATATATATATATATATATATATATATATATATATATATATGCAGAAAGCCGGACAAACTACTATTCAATGGTTGAATTGTTAATGTCTTTTATATAGCAGAAAAGAATAGTATAGAAAAGAAACGGGTTAGAGAAAAGAAAATAATTGACGTAAAAACTCATACACTGCATTCTAGACAGAGAGAGAGAGAGAGAGAGAGAGAGAGAGAGAGAGAGAGAGTGGGTTGTGATTAGTTTGTTGTGAAATCGTCTCAGAACGATATACGACTCTTGCGATGGAGAGATAAAGATTTCTGTGAGCGACTAAAAGTTTATACTTGCGTTCCTCCTCGGCAGTAGTAACAGTAGTAGTAATCTTCGTGGTAGTCGGAGTAGCGGTAGTTATATCAGCAGTACATGTTAGCGGGTGTTTTGTTCTAATCCTGACGGCACTTTCGTACTTCCTCGAGCCTTCAATTCAACTCTGCTCACTTTCAATCTCCGATATCTCTGCACCCAGCTTGATTGCACTCGACGACAGACGAGCCAAAAGCATTTCTTTGATTATTGTAGCTTGTTCGACGTTTCCGTTTCCAGTGGTAGTAATAATAGTAGCAGTAGCAATCTTTGATGTTCGAGGAAGTAGTTCGCTTCTTCGTACTTCTATCAACAGCACATGTTAGCGGGCGTTTTGTATCAATCTCTGACGTCACTTTCTTACTTCTTCGAGCCTTCGATTCAACTCTGCTCAATTTCAATCTCCGACATCTCTCCACCCAGCTCGACTGCACTCGACGACAGACGAGCCAAAAGCAACTCTCTCCGCCTCTCCCGTCTGCCGCTTCTGTCTGCCTCTTCTTAAGCATAACTACGCGTTTATATAGATAAATCTGGTTGATCATAATCGACCCTTGGCCGGCACGCGATTATCACGGGTGCTGCTTTCAACCCCAAATCATGAGAATTTCAAAGTTCCTCATAGCTTAGTAAACTCTATTTCAAATTTTAACCGATAAAAATTAATTCGACCATTTTATATTGTCTTTCTAATGACCCAATTCCAAATGGGCTAGATCAGATTTCCTATCAGTAAACAAAATTGCTCTGATCTAATTTCGCTACTCAGATTCACTCCAATTTCAAGTAAAAGAATATACGTGTGTGTGTCTGTGTGTGTGTTTCACCGACTCTCTCTGTCAGATTTCCTCCCCTACCCATCTGTCATTTACTAGTAAATGACACACGAGCTTACCTATCAACAAAATATGAGAAAACCCAGTCCAATATGCTTCTTACTAGGGGTCTACTTAAACATACGTCTCTTCCAGCATGCAAAGGTAGAGTCCTCAGTTCTTCTTAGGGCTCACTATGCCCATTTACATTTTCATTGTCCTTACGATACATATATACATGCAACTTCCGGTTAAATTTCACTGTTGTGGTGATCTCGTGCAATAGAACCTTTTCACATAGTTTACTAGTTTGAGTGTTCTTTTCCTTTTTTTTCAATTATTGGAGTTCGCAACACTCCTTATTATTTCACTCTCATTACAAAATGTAAAAAATAAAAAATTCGATACATTTCGTAAATCTGTCCCACTGATTTTGTCTTGCCTTCACAAACGGCTTTGTCGAATCTTTTGTTGTTTCAGGTCCTTCCACGACAGTCGTGAATTCTTCTTCAATATCAATTAGGGGTCCCAATGCACTCGGGTCGGACCTACCTTGGTGAAGTGCACTAACTGGAATCCCTCCTTCATTCATGCACTCCCTTGCCAGTTGATTCTGCTCGGTCGACAACACCGCACGCCTCTTCAAAAACCACCAGACCAGCAAGGCCACGACTATCATTAATATAATTCCCACAACGGTCGGCCAGGTTATTATAGCAACCCAATGCTTTCTCCAGCTCGAATTCGGCGTACCTATCTTATCTAACTCCGACTTGAACCGTCCAAAATCAATCTTATCGATTGGCTTTTACAACGCCGGCATCTTTTCTAGCGACATCTTAGGAATCTCTATTACAATGGGTTCCCACAATATCGCCCATCCACTGGCATTCGTTCCTACCAGCTCTAACAAAGCCTCATTCTCTTCAAACTTCTCTTAATCGTCCCGGAGATATTATACTCTGAGACAGGTGTCCCAGCGACAGCAGTTCTAATTGAGCTCTCACATACTCTAACAAAACCGTTACCGAGGGACTTTTTTGACGTTCCATTCTCTAACATCACTTTCTTACTTGTTCGAGCCTTCAGTTCAACTCGCTTTCAATTTCCGACATCTCTCCACCCAGCTCGACTGCACTCGACAACAGACCAGCCAAAAGCAACTCTCTCCGCCACTCCCGTCTGCCCCTTCTGTCTGCCTCTTCTGGCATTCTCTTTTTCAGCATTACGCCTTTATATAGATAAATCTGGTTGATCATAATCGACCCTTGGCCGGCACGCGATTATCACGGGTGCTGCTTTCAACACCAAATCATGTGAATTTCAAAGTTCCTCATAGCTTAATAAGCTCTATTTCAAATTTTAACCGATAAAAATTATTTCGACCGTTTTTTCATTGTCTTTCTAATGCCCCAATTCCAAATGGGCTACATCAGATTTCCCATCAGTAAACAAAATTGCTCTTATCTAATTTCGCTACTCAGATTCACTCCAATAAAATAAAAAAAAAATACGTGTGTGTGTGTATGTGTGTGTGTTTCCCCGACTCTCTCTGTCACATTTTTATACGTGTTTAATGACAAAGTACGAAGGTGTATGCTTTAAGAAAGCTTTATCAATTGGGAATAGAAGATTCGAGTATAGTGTCCTTTTATAAACCCAGTAACCAGAAATAGCTCTCTCAAAGAGGAGAGTAACAAAACAAGGGGAGACCAATCTTGATTATTCATAAGACAGTGTATACAATTTTTAAGCATAATTTGAAGAAGACAGATATACTGCAGAAATATTGTTGAACATATTAGTAATTATAGTAACGGCTACTAACACTTTCTTCTATCTCTGTTTTAACTTACAGCTTCAACATAATAAGTGGCAACTTATTGGAACTAAAAATAAAGGATGCGAAACTTTGCAAACATCTCACATACAACAGAATACACACACCTAAGGCAGATATTGACTGTCCTCATCAGCTAAAGAGTGGTGGGGATAGGTAGAGAACTCAAATTGTATTGTCTTTAAGAATTTCAATAATGGAACCTTATAAGCATATTGCAGTTATGCAAGATTCGAGATTACAACTCGTAATGGAACATGGAAATAGTAAAATGCTTTATCCTGTATAAACAGAAGCCTATATATATTCAAGAGAATTCTAGATAAATTTTCAAAATGGCGGTGAAGTAATCATTACTACCGCAAAATCAGCACCAAACTGGAACGAGACGTGAATAAGCCCTGGCCAAAAGCAAATAGAAGAAAGCTGAATACAAAAGCATCCGTACAACCATTTCCTTCCCCGAAGCAAAATTGTTGGTGTAGATCAATCCGGAGCCCAAGGCTAAGTAGTTCAGGATTTTCGGTTGAGACTGAAGGGCTTATTCTTGCTGCACATGGCCAGAACCTGCTTACACGCAACTAACAAGCTAATATCGTGCATAATAGCACGAAACCAAAATGGAGATTCTGCGACCAATTCATTGAAACTACTGATTACCTTATCTCATTATGCTCAATACTCAAACCCACGAGTAGAAGAAAAAAAACCTCATTAAAGGGTCTATCATTATCTACATTAGAAGATCAGTCATCACTACCTGATAATAATAATAGCAAAGTGAACGTCTATCGTCCTGAATCTGTAGTTGAGGGAACATATGTTACCACATTCTGGGATTTTTCAATCGACACAGATCAACAAATATAAGCAAATCTTTTTTTAAAAGCTTTTCATCCCAAGCAAGGCTGGAAGCCACTAGCACGCAAGGGGTTACAGAAGATTTGGAGTGAGAGCAGATAGCAGTGTTAGAGGAAAGGATGTGTAGAAGGATAGTGGATAGATCAAGGCAACTGGTGATGTCGATGGACGTTACATTTGAATAGTTGGAGATTATAGTTTTCAGGGAAACAGGAATAAGAAAGGGAGTTCCACAGGCGAGAGGTGCGAGACACGAAGCTATTGGAGTAGAAGAGAAGTCTACATGGGAGCGGGATGCCAGCCTCGTAGGACGCTTGAATTCATGAAGCCTGGGAACCAGCGAAAGCAGCTCCCGAGACATTATCATCAAAGACAGAAAAGAAAGTTTTCACACTTATTGACATGAGTGTCCCAATTCAGGATTTTGTGAAAAAAAAAAAAAAAAAAGAAAGAAAGAAAATACATTTACTTCTATATTTTATTATTTTTATCACTTTATTTCTTTTGATTTCTGGTGTATACTCATTTCTTCCCGAATCCCAACCAGACGCCTCAGGTCAGAAATGTCATCATGACATTTTTTACTGAGCAGCTTTGAAAAACAAATAACACATATTTTTCGATAGATAAAGCCCTTCGAACTTTCGAGAACAATTATTTGCATTTCGTTAAGGCGTGGACGACCAGGAATCTTTTCCAATCAATCTGAGCGCTCCAACTACAACTAGAATTATTGCTGTTAAAAATAGTTTCTAATGTTCTCAATCACCTTCTTTTGGTATATTTGTGTCATTTGGTAGGGCAACATCAATAATATGAGAGTTTTCGCTGCCTTTACGTAGCAAAGTAATAACCAGACGGCGATAGTGTATCACTTTGTGTGTCTCTAAATCATAGTCCCAAAGTCTTGTAGGCCATTTGACTTCTTCAAATATTCTGCAAGGCACAAGCTCGTACCACTTTTCTGCACCTTGGCATTTTTACTTTCGACAACGTAACAATGAACATATTGACATACCTTATCATGGCACCTCTTATATATTTTTTGAGCCAGCGTCTTGCAAGTCACATTCTCAGAGGGAGCACCCTATGGCCTACATTTTTGAGTGATTGACGTTTTTCTGTGTGTGGTACTTTACGGGATTAGTGGCAATGGCTTGGTCCTGTGTTTTAATCATCAAGCTTTCAGTAGTACGATTCAAATCACAAAATGTCTGCCATATCCACGATGCTGCTTTGTCCTTAAAAGCTCGTGTAGCTCTCTAGAATTGGCCACGAATTGCTTATCTTTTCCTCTGACTTTCTGTTGAATTCTTCCTTGGTAATGACATCATATATACATGTCCTGCTAGACAGCAGTTTCTTCGGGGAAATCTATCGTACATATTTATAAGTCTACCGTTCAATCTTGCTTTGAATTTTGCTGCCACATCTGGTCTGGTTCTCCTGTTATATATTTAAAACTTGTTTGAATCCAAAGAAGAATTTGCAATGGCATCTCGTCTTCGGTCTGTTTCCCACCGCCGTAAGGTAGCACCCCTGTGCCTATTTCGTAAATACTTTCATGGTAAATGTTCTGATGAAATCTCCGCTATGATAAATAGAATTTAAGCGCAGTAATACTTTGGCGGCAAGGTATCATTATTTCTCTATTGAAATTTAACCGTAACTTCTATGCTAACCGTTTTTTCTATCACTCATCTCGCTTGTGGAAATCTCTAATGGCTTCTTGTTTCCCAGTCAACGTTGATCTTCAAAAGTTTTAATGCAATGTTAATCGTTATATTTTGTCTTCTTAATTCTTGTTCCTTTATTGTCCTCTCTCATTAACAGCAGTTGTTATCATATATTCTAACAGTCAGTAACCCCTAGTGGCTTCATTGCCTTCCTTGAGGTGAAATGATCAAAAGTAAAAAATACCGATATCTTAACAGCTTTTCATCACTGTTTACCAGGTATTCTTCTTTCACTTTCAATACATCGAGCAAAACATTACCCAGAAAAGAATTTGAAAGACATTTACACAAAACAAAACCATCCAAGGTATCACATGTTGTAAGAGAAGTGAGATTGTACTCAAAAATATGACTAACTGAATAATTATATTCGGAGTATATGCACCTAAAACATTTAGACCTGTACCAAACTTATTCTAATGGGTGTTTCATTAAGACGGATTATATATGTGTGTTTCATTACGACAGATCAAAGTCAGCAGTAAATAAATCAGTGTTATTTGTGAAAATTTATTTATTTCTCTTTTGGATCATATTATTTAAGTCATGACAATTATGGATGAAAAATAATATTGCCCAAATGTCCGCTAAATCTCAATGAAAAAAAAAATAGACGATTAAACTTAATTCACATTAAAATCGGTCGAAATATTTTGTACATCCTTTTTACACAATGATCATTTTATTTCTACGAACTCATTCTAAAACTTTGTCGACATTAAATGACTCAATGAGGTTGATGTGCCGTAAAAAAAAAACAGGACAAACAAACAAACTTTCAATACAACGTTGAAAACTTATGAGCGTTTACAATCATTCTTTCTCTTTACATACAATCTGTCAATGTTTGATTAAGGGTGAAAAACACCATGTATATTCATCATCTTGCTGGTCTTTCTGTCAAGACCTATAATTTGTTCTTTTGTCTAGTTAATAATGAACGCACTGTACGAAATCATTGACTCTACCCACATGTCTATTGATGTAACCAAATCGCTTGCATTCAGATTAGATTTCAAGATCAATTTCACTCTCTCTTCAAATGGGTTTCCTTCATCTTTTCTTTTATTCCTGTGTTCAACATGTCGTCAGGTATTCATATCCACCAAAACATGCAGCAATTAGCAAACCGTTTTCTTTCTTCACTTGACATTTGGAAATTCCAAACTTCATGATGATATCATTGCTACATATTTGAACTGTTTTAACCAGAGAACCACTTTTGTTTTCTGACTTCGTAACCTGTCTCAGGTCATCCATAAACCCATCCCGGCCTTCGTCAATACGAACATGATTGGAATAAGTGCAATGAAAGATAGGTGTAATTATTATTATTGTTATTATTTTCTTTGATATCTGGCGTTTACACATTTCTTTCCGGGTCCCGCCCAGGGACCTAAGGTTAGAAATGGTATCATGACAATTTCCACTGCAAAAAAATAAATAAATAAATAAAATAAAATAAAAAAATAATTACATAGATAAAGCCCTTCGTATAGTGTGGACTGTACTTGTCAGAACAATTTTTTGTATCTTTATTATTATTATTATTATTATTATTATTATTATTATTATTATTATTATTATATGTGGTGTGTACTCATTTCTTTCCGTTTTCCGCCCAGAGACCTAAGGTCAGAAAATTGCATCATAACATCTTCCGCTGAGGGACTTAAAAAAAAACATAGATAAAACCCTTCGTAAGGTATAGGCTGTACTATTAATATTATTATTATTATTATTATTATTATTATTATTATTTCCTGCTATATCTGTTGTATACACATTTCCTTCCGGGTCCCAACCTAAGGGCAGAAATTCCTTCATGTCATTTTCCAGTGATCATTTTTGTAAAGAAAACCTTGACCATACGCATTTTACATAGATAAAGCTTTTCATAATGTGTGAGCTGTACTTGTGAGTATATTTTTCCGTCATTCTTCTTCAAGTTATATATAAAATGATTCAAACATATATATATATATATATATATTTGTCATCCACAGACAGACTGTTTCGCAGCTCATCAGTGTGGCTAGACGTCCGGTTGCCTCTAGCTGGGATCGAAACCCGACTGAATTGGCGTCAGTCGGAACTTCTACCACTAAGCAGTCGGCTCACGGCAGGGATGAAGATGAATTTTAGCGTGTTTATTTTTAGATTTAGATAAACACACAGTGACTGACAGTGACTCAATTCTGCCGAAGAGTCATGCTATATTAGCTTAAATAGTCACTGTTTACAAACTCACACCTCAAACCAAAGAGCTCAACCGAAATAAATATACAAAAAAGTTTATAAGTTTTTGTACAAACGTTGCTTGTCTTGACAAAATGTCTGTACTGGAAATCCAAGCGTCAAAGCGAAGGTAATGTGACATTAACGGAGCTTGCAGAACATTTTATTACAAACCACTGTAATTTCGACAAACATCTAAAGGTGCATATTCTGAAAAGATATTCAGAATGTACTGAACTTTCCACCTTGAAAACGCATCGAGGTAGTTGCGTATGGAAATTACCAAATTCCCGCTTCGAGGGAATGAACAGAATGACAGGAGACTTCCGTGAGATTTATATTAAGCTGTTTGATAAATTTCTCTTAGTAACTAATCAACGAACGGAAAATTCCAAGATGAAGAAGATCACCATCATATTACAAACGTTTCAGTAGCATGTCTTCACGCTGGCAGCGTTTCATTCATTTTGACGCGTTGATTACCAGTACAATCGTTTTCATTAAAAGACAAGTTTAAAATTATGTCCAAGATCCTCTCAAAGTGTTTTCAGTTAGTTGCCGAGATTCTATTATGACCCGATCAGACTTGTTCTGTGAAGGGCCGGAAAAATCAGAGCAACCTGAATATGATCCGTTGAGCATTTGATAGGATCGACCATCTGTACTTGGCTGCTGTCCTGCAGGTCGGCCCGATTCAAACCTAACTTCTGCTAGTGGATTAGCTCCTGTATCGCTTCCCCAGTGCTTTGGTGCAGATGAATGGAAATTGTTCTCGCGCTTTCTGTCAGTTTTCAGAGTTACTCGCTATCGCTTCTACTTTACACTCTGGTGTTGGAGCCTCTCCTTCGTTAGCTACGATACAGGGTTTGCATTACGCCGATGGCGTGTTCACTTTCGTGTTGTCCCACAGCAAAATTGAAGTGGTTCTGAAGGCGATGGAACGATACAAAAATATCACGGGGATCTAAATTATCCACGACAAGTTTTCCACCTTGCGGTTAGGTAACTTGAAGGGAGTCAATATACCGGCGTCCGTTGGTTGGACTGACAGAGTGTTGTTCGGTAGTTGTTCTTGAAGCATAGGACTAAGGCGTGTGCCACTTACATTTTTCTCTCATCATTTACATGCTGGTTGTACTTCCTCTCTGTAAGGAACGTAAGAAGTCGATAGAGCGCTTGCTTTCCTTCCTCTTGTAAAGATGTCGCAAGCATCACGTCGACAGAGATCTCTGTTCTTAACGTCAGTGTCATGGCGAGGACTTGAAATGTCACACTTGGCAAGTGTCAACGACACGCCTCCCGGTTGACTTTCCTATGCCGCGATGATAAAGTATTCGACCATGAAGGGGAGTGTGAGGGCCGCATTCCCTCGTCTTACCATCAGTCGGATGTCCTCCTCGAGTGTCGATCGGCCTTGAGAATCATTCCTCAGTACAGTGACCATTCTCGTCCTAAGAGTTTTGTATCTGGAATTAGTGGTGGGGGTTGCAAAAAATCAGCTCTGCGACCGGGTCGGTTTGTCGGCGATTGAGTTGCCCTCTTCATGGTCTTAGGCACCAGCAGCGGATTATCTAAGCAACCATGAGTTTCCGCTTCCTGTCGATTGGTTCAGAACAGGTACCTCTCAAGAGCTTTGCCTTCAGATGAGGATTGGCGAACTTGCCGGACTCATCTGTGTGATCTTGGCTTAGAGGAAACGGCTTCGCACCCCTGCTATGGTTATTCTACCATTGTTTTCAGGTGCACCTTCTCTGGGAATATACCGCCGAGTTGACGGCTCGTATCGCCTCCGAAAATCTCATGCTCATTGATCGCGCATACACGTGTGACACTGTGTCGTTTCCGTATTCTGGGGTGAAAGGGGTGGTGTTTTAGACACTGCTGACCACGGTTCGAATGGTGAGTTGAACAACGTGGATGGAAACAATATTGCGATGTGATCGCTATTCTCATCAGATTATTTGAGCATCAGCTCGGTATAAAAATTAGAACTGATAGAAAGCGGTTGGTATTGACAGATTTCTGTGAAAGGTTGGTAACTGTGGCGAGCCTGGTTCGCGTGAATGAGGGTAGCTTCAACTTTTTAAATTCCTCCTAATGCATAACGAGGTGGTGTCCTGTGGAGCCCACCCCTAGTTAAGATAGACACTTCTTATGTACCTAGTTAATGTAAGTGTCGTTCCCGGCCCGTACTCGGCTTCTTCCTGTCATAGATGTTTAGATTATCAACATCCCCAGTTTGTTTGGGCCTGTGTTTATCATTTTGACTAGGTGAGTTTTTTGAATTTTCTATTGCCCATATTTTTTCTTTATTCTTCTTCCTCCATAAGAGAGAGAGAGAGAGAGAGAGAGAGAGAGAGAGAGAGAGGGAGAGAGAGAGAGAGAGAGAGCATCTTCATTTTGACGGAAGACAGAATACAGCGGAAACACATTTTGATGGATGGACGGGTTTTATTAGCATCTTTTTTTCAGTTGGTTTTCGGGGTCTTTACCCCCCCCCCGCTACATCATTTCATAATATTGATAAAAAACTTTACAATTGTACATATTTAAATTTTAAGTCATGTGGTGTTTTTCAGTAGGGATCCTTTGTGTGTGTGAGGTATTTTGGTGTATATAGGAGCGAATGGTGACGGATAGATTCTTATAGTGAATGAGTAAATTTTAACGAATAAATCTGTTTAGCTAGGTATAAGATAGTTTGGACCAACCTTGACCCATCTTCCCACTTTCTCGGCCTTGTGCCACAATTACTGTATTTAATCAGTATTAAATCGAAGACAAGCAACGTTTGTACAAAGATTTATAATTTTTACGAGATTTATATATATTTATACGAGAATATTTTAAAATTTTAACTTGAAGAAGACAGATATATTGTCGAAATATTGTTTAACATTGTCAAAGAGTGTCTTTTTTTCTTTTTCTTTTTTGTGATATCAACGAACACTCGTTGCCACCTTTGTCATGCCGACAATTACTCGTTGTCACTTTTGTAATGCTCGTTGAAGACTTTGTAAACGCAGATACAACTATAGTAACGCCGTTGAACAATACTGGTATCAAACGCCTTCGAATAACACTCGCACTAATATTACTTGCTCGATAATACTCGCTCGAAAAGTAACCACCATATACTGATCTGAATAGAGAAATAGTATAGTGAATAGAGTAGAGAATAGCGGTCCGTATAGTAATAGATGATAGGATAGAAATAGTAATCCGAATAGTAATAGAGGATAGAATAGAAATGATGATCAGTATAATATAGAGGATAGACTAGAAATAACGATCAATCTAGACGTCACGTGACTTCCTACTTATACGTTTCCTCTATGGTCACTTGGTCTACTTAATTTAATAATGTGATCGCCTGTGTTTGCTCACTGGAGATCTATGTTCAAACTCAAATGTTGGCAGCGACAGTTTATTCCTATATAACACTTTTCTTAAAAAGTTCTCATCTCTTAAGTGTTGCAAAAATATCGGAATCATTTTGTTCATTATTATTATTATTGTTATTATTATTATTATTATTATTAGCTTGTCTTATTTCGCAAGCGTTGTCAACCATTACGCCAGTTTTCCATCAAGTCGTAGGTCCTCAGAGAGAGAGAGCACCTTTAGCCGAATATTCGCGGTGCCACGCAACCCAGACTTTTGTAAAGGAGGGAATACTAGATTTTATTCCGATTTTCTCAGTGTAGGTCTCGGTAAAGACGTCTATGTCCCAATTGTTCTGTTCGCCCGACATTCTGACAACTTCAATCCGGAGGTCAGTGTATATCTTAAGCTTCTCGACTTCTTTGACTTTGGGTATATGTTCACCAGGAACAGCCACGACGATGAGGGGTCATTTTCTTGTTTCTTTGTCAACGACGGTGATGTCTGGTTTGGTGGCCTCAACGATGCCGTCTGTTTGAATGCCGACATCTGTGTTATGGCGGGACCATTTCTCGTCGACATCAAGGGTCATACTTTCTACATAGCCATCAATGGTGTTAAGGGGTCATTTTATAATAGCAGCGCTCATATTGTTTCTGCGTAAGCGTTATTGTTATATTGTTATCATGATTATGCTATAATAGTTGTGCTTGACCCGGCCATCGTTTGTTCGCACACCCGTTACACCCTTTCAATACTTCATAAAAAGGGAACATTCCGTTTTGATCGCGTAGAAAGGGAGAAAAAGATACTACATTGATTCAGAGGGGAAATAAAAGAAAGAAGCGAAAATAGAATTGGAGAGAAAAAGATCAGATTAAGCTGAAGAGGAACAGGTACTACATTTTTGGTCTTAGCCAAGAGGCGGAGAAGCAATTGTATTTCCCTACCGGTCCACGGCGGAAGGATGTGACACAAGGTCAGTTTAATGTAGAGAGCCCAGGCCAGGTCCCAAAATAGTCCAGCCCCAGTAAGCGTCGGTTGCGCTAGCATCTGTATTACTACCGATCCTCCGCCTCTTCAGTGCAATGAGGGTGGTACTGCCGCGGGTTGCAGTTTTCACAGACTGGTTTACTGTCAATAATATGTTCAGATGCGCTCTGTCCTCAGCCAGAAACCCATGTAACGTGAGCTCTCTCCGAAAACAGAGGCAGAAATGAAACACGTAATGCGGTTTATCCGAGGGCATATACTTCACATTGATCCTAGGCCAAGGAACAATGGCAGCCATGATAAAAGCAGCATTTTTCAGAAAATTCTAAAAATGCAGTTAGCAGAGATAAAATTTGATAATCTACTGAAATATTTCCAAATTATTAAGAGAAATATTTGTAAACGGGGGATTTGTCTGGAAAGAAAGAAAGAAAGAAAGAAAGAAAGAAAGTGTTGAGGATTATTATTATTATTATTATTATTATTGTTATTAACCAGATACTCGTTCTACGAAGAGCCTAAAGTAAGTTGGCATAGAAGTTCTGTTACATCGCTAAGATTTCTGTATAAACAGCATTTTCAGCAAAACATCGATTTTCTAAATACCTTTTCATCATTATGCTAAATTAAAGGACTTTTCCTATTCTGAATATATCTGAATA
Organism: Acanthosepion esculentum; assembly: GCA_964036315.1. Lineage (NCBI taxonomy): Eukaryota > Metazoa > Mollusca > Cephalopoda > Sepiida > Sepiidae > Acanthosepion > Acanthosepion esculentum. The sequence goes on from OZ038483.1 coordinate 67,915,404, forward strand.
GAGCTGCCCAGGAGAGAAACATTTGAATAATGTCCTAATGTCTATAATAATAATAATAATAATAATAATAATAATTATTATTATTATTATTATTATTATTATTATTCAGTAAAATTACTATTTTTCCCCCTGTTTAAATAAATCGATATAGATTTAAGAACATAAGACAGATATGTGTCTCCTCAGTTATTCAACCTATACAACTAGGTGATTCCGAGAGAACTAGAAGTCCTACCAGGATTCATAATTGGCGGCCACACTCTTAACAGTATAAGACTTGGAAATGACACAGTGTTGATAACAGTAACGGAAAGAAAAATGCAAAATCTCCTACAGTAGTGAAGGAGAGTGAGAAGTACAGATTAAACACCAGCTGCAAGAAGCCAGATTGCATGGATGTCAGCAAAAGGATGTGCCCGAAATGTGGATTGCAAATCGGAGATACCAAAATCAAAGAAGTGAATAAATATAAATTATTGGGAAGACTTTTCACAGAGGACGGAAAATCCAACATTGGAATCCGAAGGCGTATCGGGATAGCCAAAGATGCATTCCAAAAGCTAATCAGAGTACTAAAACACAGAAAAACAACTACGCTAGAAACAAGGAAAAGAGTATTAAAATATTACAGTGTAACCCGGATATAAGAGACCCGGATGTAAGAGAAACCCGGATATAAGTGAGATTCTCTCTGCTCCCAAATTAGAGCCTGTCTTAATGTATATATAATAGACCAAACCCGGATATAAGAGAAACCCGGATATAAGAGACTTCATCTCCGGACCCGACAACTCTCTTATATCCGGGTTACACTGTATATGATATCTGTCCTCCTGTATTACTGAGTGCTAGACGAACTTCTCAACGATGAAGAGGACTGACTGCGTCAACAGTGTGGTTCATAAGAAGGATGCTGAGAATACCGTAGAGCGAACATGTGATCAACAAGGAAGTTTTGGAGAAATTGCAACAAAATGAAACTAATACTTAACATCAAGTAGAGACATTAGAGGAAGGAAGGCTTGGAAAATCTGATATCCAGGGGACAGATAGAGAGAAAGAGGGACAGAGAAAAGAAAAACGCATATCATAGTGAACTTGGGGATATGGATGACGGAACAAGGCTTATGAGAAATAACAGAAAGAGAAAGTGTATAAAGAGCTACAAGGGACAGGAACTTGTGGAGATCCATGATCGCTTATTTTTGTCTTGACAGGACACTGCCTATAAAGAAGAAGAATTAAACAGATTATTTTGCCTAACTGAGATAATCCCATCATATTTTTGCCTCCGCTCGGCTATATGTGTATTAATGTGAAATATCAGATAATTACAATTTTTCTTACAAAATCGGGAGGGTGTTCTTTTAAAATTAAGATTAAATCTTGATAAAGAAAATATATAGTCTTTCGATGTAAACGCGATCAAATTAAAAAGAAAAAATATCGATAGTTACACTGATTATATGTGGCAATACTTAAAAAAAACAACTGATGAATTAAAATAATTAATACGGATAACATTCAGTTCGACATTCCAACCAACTGAAGAAGGCCGGAGTGTACAACGGCCGAAACGTGGTGATAAATATGGCAACAAAGATGAGGATGATAGTTTGAACAATGTAAATAATGTACGTAATACCTCATCTCAGAAATATAGACAGATACTGATAACATTTATCAGATCATCCCATAAGTTCTGTCCGATTTTTGAATAAAGAAAACAAGTGACCAAATGTTACATTTAATTACAGATTCAATCAACAATGTATTTTCCCTGATTATCTATGATTCCTTCCATCTATTAACAAGCTTACTAATTCCATTACTGTAAAATTCTTTTGCCTTTGAAGAACTCACAAATGTCAGTTTTAACCTCTTCCTGTGTTACAAAAGCTGTTTCTTCCAAATGATTCTGTAAGCTACGAAATGTGGTAGTCTAACGGAGCAATGTCGGGAGAATAAGGTGGATGAGGAATCTTCTCCTAACCAATTTCTTCGATCTTTTGTGACGTGATTCTTGCTGTGTGTGGTCGCGCATTGTCCTGATGAAACTTCACCCGTTTTCGATTCACTAGAGCAGGTCTTTTTTTCTCAAAACTTAGTTCAAACGCTCTAATTGCTGACAGTATATTTGAGCATTAATTGTTGCATTTCGTGGTAAGAATTCAAAGTGGATTATTCCTTGGCAATCCCACCAAATTGAAAGAAGAACCTTTTGCCCATGAAGTTCCTTCTCGGCTCTGGCTGGGATCCTTCCCCTTTACCAAACCACTGTCTACGACGCTTAACATTTCAATAAAAGATCCATTTTTCATCTCCAGTCACAAGTCTATCCAAAAAAGGTGAAACAAGTTGGCGAGAATGGAGAGAAGAGCAGATGTCAACTCGGGATTTCAGGTTGTTTTCAGACAATTCATGAGGCACCCATTTTCAAGTTTAGGAACTTTTCCAAGTTGTTGAAAATGACGATGAACAGTTTTATGGTTTGAACTGAGAACCACTGCCAATTGTGGATGGGGGCGGCGAACCCTTTGATGAAACTGAAATATACTTAGCCAAGCACGCTGGGTAATGTAGTTTCAGAATAAGCATGGTTATGGTGGGTTTATCTCCAAAGGTCTAGGAGAAGTTCGATAACAATTAAACAGACAGACAGAGCCTACAAATTTATATATAGATAAAGAATCTACTCTGATTTTTAAATACTAATTTTAAGTTTTTTTAATACTGATTCTAAAATATCCATTTATTTTTTTTATTTACTTTCTTTGTCGCTTAAGCAAAATCTACCCACTCTGATATTAATCAGAGTGGGTAGCTGTCCTTCCGTTTCTGTTGTAGAAGAGCACATTTTGAATTTATACAGTATACCTTGTCTGTTATGTGTATGATACAAACTGATTCTGATTGGTTAAACATATTTGTTTTTGTCTACGGAAATGGATCTTTAAGTGCCCATACATGTCAATTATTATTTGAAGAGATTCAGAAGAGAAAGTTTCTCGAGGATTTCCCTCGATGTAGGCAACCAAAATCTGTTCATATGAACGTTCTTAAAATTGTACTTGTGAGAAATCGTAAGAAAGCCAGACGAACATTAAAACAAAACAAAAAATCAGTTCAATAAAAAAAATGGCCATAAAACACCTTCCTTATGATAGAAAAGTGTCTAACTTGGTGAGAACTTCAGGTTGTTTCCCTGGTTAATCAAAGTTTTGTCCTCTGCTCGTTTTTCAAGAATAGACTTGCCAAGAACAGTTCCTGTGTCGAATCATCGCCAGTGACGGAAAAAATAAGGAGAGTCTATTTTTCCGGTCCTTGTAAAATAGATAGATACATTTAAGTTTATTTTACTGCCCTCGACGAAGAGGGAACCAGGCTAAGTTTGTTGGTAATTATTTTTTTAGTAATAAGAAGACAAATAATGTTAAAAATATTCTCACACATATGTAAGAAGGAAGTTTATTGATTTTCACCATCAATTGTTAAGACAATTTAAAATCTTTTCCGCCAACAATTATTAAAGCACAAGTTAAATTCATTTCTTCATCATAAATTATTTAAAGAAATATAGAAGTCTCTCAATATTTTAAGCACTTCAGGCATAACAGTCTCTGCCATTCCTAAACTTGACCTTGGGCATGGTTCTCTTACCTATATACTTCAGGCGCACCCACTGAAGACAACAGACCACAAAATCTATTTTGTTCAGGCCCTACCTACACAACTCACAGAATCACTGCGCTGACGACCCCAAACATAATATATTCTTAATTTTAAAACACTATATTTCCTGGCAAAATAGCCTTGGTGTCTATATAAGTTCCACACGAACATCTTTTGCTGTGAGGAACTGATTTCCAAGAGGATGCTTCCGTGGTCATTACAATCTTAACTATTCACACATAGCTGGTGGCGGGGCGAAGATGATTCATGCATAAATGAGTGTAATGGAAGTCGAACTCGGTTCACCGATTTATCAATCCGAGCCGCTATCCATTACTCTACCGTTACCTTC
>OZ038483.1:67924427-67964427 GCA_964036315.1 Acanthosepion esculentum
GAAAAACTTGTCATTATCAAACTGCCTCAAAAAGTGCAATCATCTCAGGAGGTCGCTGTTTCTCTGTTCGAGTACTACACATTCACCGCTTATGCATGGACGAAGAGTATCTTGGTTTGAGAGAGATTCAAACAAAAGGGCATTTTGTGAGACTTGAACTTGATCTTCTTGGAATATAGCTTCGTCTTTCTTGTGTAGCTTTATACAATATTTAAGCTTAGTCTGAGACAGGGTTCAAACAAATAGATTAACATTTGGAATTAAATTCGTTTAACATAAATGGCATTAAAGTCTTCTTTGAGTTTCTTGCTCTACTTCGTCAATATGTATTAAACTAAGCTCAATACGAAACTCTGATTGTGGGACACCAAAGTACATCTCTGAGAGAGGCGATTAAATAGATACTGTGCGCTTGAGAAATCAAAGGATTGATTCAACGTCAGGATAATTTCATACGAGCTTGTTTAATTCTGTTAGCACATATAAAAGATCAAAAGTCGTCCTTAGCCTCAAATACTATTTATTTCAAGAACTTAGTCGGTAAAAAAAATATGCTGAACTCACAATTTTAACTCACATCGCAGCTGAACTTTAGAAAAAATGATTGGATTTGAAGTTAATTTTTTTCTTTGTTTTAAGCACCCTCCTCGTCTCCCAGAATTCCATCTCTTGATCTATCCCTTTCCTTACTTGAATCAAATTATTTTCGCTGGATATCATTTCTTTTAACAGATCAAATGTTCTTTTTTAGGGAGGTAGACATAGCAGCCGACATTTTTATTCCTGTTATTTTCTTCAACCGTGTCACGCTTAACAGTCGGTTTTTAAAATTAACTCTTTTTTGCATGCATTAAACCTACCCATATATATATATATATATATATATATATATATATATATATATATATATATATATATATATATATATATATATATATATGGCTATCTACACACCTTACGTTATATATATATATGCCTCTCTATGATGCAGACGACTTACGTTGCATATATATATATATATATATATATATATATATATATGTCTCTCTATGCATAAATAATGGAAGCCCTAATAATAAAAAAGAAAAAGCCAACACTTAATAACATTAACTATGAACACGGCCAAAATGTGCTAACTGTGTTCGGAAAATAAAACATCTCTATAACACTAAAAGCATCCATACAAGCCACACAGCCAAGTAAATTAAAAAATAAAATCATCATTGATAACTGCTAAAAGTATAGCCGAAAGCGCTCGGAATTATAGAACATTTGGACAGTTTCTACACACTCAGTGTCCGAAAAGGAAAACACTTTTTTGAACACAAGAAAAATTAAATAAAAACCTTAATTGCAGTACCTTGTCTGTCGTTTTTAATAAAACATATATATATATATATATATATACATATATATATATATATATATACATATATATATATATACATATATATATATATATACATATATATATATATATATATATATACATATATATATATATATATATATATATATATATATATATATATATATATATATATATAGATGTATATATAAAAGTGAACATAGAAGTCAACACTTAGAGGCGACAGTCTGTTTCATGGTAGATGCAATCATCGGGCCCGATGATTGCATCAAGCATGAAACAGACTGTCGCCTCTAAGTGTTGACTTCTATGTTCACTTTTATATTTACACACGCTTTATCTCTGATATTGAGCACTTTATCCCATAAATATAGCACACTTTAAGACTATATTTCTTCATATATATATATATATATATATATATATATATATATGAACCTTATGAAAGCAAATGTAATGATTTTATCTTGCAACAAGTATTTATAAGCTAAAGTAAAAATGTTATTTTGAAGAAATTTTAAATTTAAGAGAAGCCCATCAATATTCATCAGCTTAACTGAAGGGTCTCGTTAAATTATGGAAGATGCTATTTTCATGTCTAATAAAGGAAAGTGTGTAAATGATGTTGTTGTTGAATTTTTTAAGCAATCAACATTTAACTTATTTTAGTTTGAGACTAATTTATATATTATATATCTTCAGTTTGAATTTAACTGTTCTCTTTTAGTTTTTAAACACATTATAGCCATGTACGTTGGAACAGTTATAGGATTCTATTGAAGAGGACATTGGATCTGTATCGCCAATACTCAGCCAAAGAAAACATACATATAAAACACTAACAAAATCCTCCAATAACTTCATTACTTCATCCAGAATGCTAAAAGAAAGGCATACAAATTATACAACCGCAAAAAGATAACATTATTAACAACAATATCAATGAAAATAAATTAGATAAAAACGGCCATATATAATACCAAGTAATTTCCTTAACATCTATTATCCAAAGCAATTTATCCAATCTTCACAATATCAAATTAATTACAGTCACATCCAAAACTATTATGTATGTGATTAGAATCAAAATTAGCCATAACATTAATAATTCTGAATCAGGTAAAATAAATATAATAATAGCCGCTCGTATCCAAATAGGCATGACTGCTAAGGCGGCTTGCCAATCCCTATTGCAGACGCATTAATCTTTGTTCAACACGCACAGAAATAATCTGTGGTTTATACTGAGGAAGATAGAAGGAGGGAGAGAGAGAAGGTTATCTGGTTTAATGACCAGATTAAACTCAATGCGCTCAAACGCATTGTCACGATGACTTGTGTTAACACAACCCATAATAGCTATACAATCTTTACTCAAAAAACCAAGAAATCTTACTGTTTATAATCCAAGTGGATCCTAGTAATATAAAATATTAAACCTGATCCACAAAATTCGCTCAATGCATTTATTATTACAGAGGAAAAATTAATAGACAATAAAATCCACAATCCACCTCTTATGGGGAATAATCTCATTTCCACCGATGGAAATATAATTCGTCAGCCTTATCAACTCCGATCTTACTGTTTCCCTGACAAATACAATCTCCAATTGTTTAAGTGCAGCGTCAATCGTCATCTCCAGTTCCCTTGATCTATCCACTTCCCTTCTCCACATCCTTTCATCTTTCATTCCTATCTGCTCTCGCTCCAAATCTTCTGTAACCCCCTTGCCTTGATCGACCCTCCGTCTTTCTCTTTCTCCACATCCTCTCCTTTACCACTCCTATCTGCTCTTCCTCCATCCCTTCTGTAACCCCATGCGTGATAGTGGCCTCCAGCCTTGCTTGGGGTGATACGCTTAAAAAAAAAATCGACTGAGTTCGTTACGGAAATAGAAATAAAAAAACGCCGAAAAACCAATACAGAATTTATCCATTTCAATGTTTCACTAAGACGAAAGGCACGAGAAATTGGTCAGGGGAGGGTGGAAGTTAATTTTTTAACTTAATTATTTGCAACGATTCTACCCACTCCCCGTAGGCTCGGCCAAGAAATGCCCGTAGAACCCGTATAAACGGGATCGGGTTGGTCAACCTCCCCGAACGAGGCTCTGCCCTTCGGTGGAGCCTCGTCCGACTACCGACTTGACAGTTCGGGTATTCACTGGCAGTAGTATATGTATACCCTGGGTGAGTCCATCTGTGTAAAAAGGGGAGATCCCTCAACAGATATGGTGATTTTCGTTCGTCTTTCAGTGTTAATGTTATTAAGCTTATCAGACAATATGAAAGGAACTTACTTAAAATAAATAGACAAAACTTGTTTATATCATTTAATGAAACATGGATGAATGAAAAATTGCTGCCTAAATACACACACAATACATATATATATATATATATATATATATATATATATATATATATATATATATATATATAGGTATTTGTCTAAGCTTAGAGTAATTTACTCTCAATTTTTTAAGATTTTTCGATAATTCCGAAAAAATTAAAAATAAATGTTATGAACTAAACACCTTTTTTATTATTTACAGAATTTGTTGAATGAAATACAGTGATTAACCCCGATCTAAATTTTCCTTAGTTTAAAGTACATTCATATCCTGCCAAATACTAATAAATAAATCTAAGATACTCTAGATATAAATATGTTTCTCTGGATTTAAGTATTTTAATTTAAAGGTAATTTAGGTAATTATATATAAAGCTTATGAAAACTTTTTCTCTAATTTCGAAACCTTTAAAAATGATTTCTTTTAATATTATTTACAAATAATTTGTTGAATGAAATATGTCAGAATTGATAATGTTTGGCCCCGTTGACAGAAAGAGATGGGATTGTTTCAGATTCACACATTTTTGACATACTGATCTCAGTATGTCAAAATAGGCCAACACTGTCTGCCTTTCCGCTACTTTCTACAAAGCAATACCTCGTGTTTGTAACCCAGTATATTTAATTACATTTCATTTTATATTTGTTTGTAGGCCTTGCAGATTGAGAGCTGCTGCTTTTAGAGCCCTCAGGAAATAAAAAGTATTAACTGTGGGATTTTCATTGTTTGATATTCTTTAATTAATAATAACAATAATTATATATATATATATATATATATATATATATATATATATATATATATATATGTATTTGTCATATATATATATATATATATATATATATGTATTTGTCATATATATATATATATATATATATATATATATATATATATATATATATATATATAGTTGGATTGATGTGAGATTGTGACCCTGGGTTTCAAGCTATTTGTGATCATCAAACGAATATATATATATATATATATATATATATATATATATATATATATGTGTGTGTGTGTGTGTGTGTATGGGTGTGTGTGTGTGCAAAGAGTAAATAGATTATTTTAATCCGAAACGATTTCTTATTACTCTAAAACGTATTTGTCGTGGTTAGAGGCACATGACTTGACGTCCTTCTTATTTTAAACACCTAAATCAATGTCAACCGCCTTAGAGATAAACAAGTCCTTACTGAATAAGTCATTATTTGTAATGAACACCGCCTTTCGTGCGATTACCGAATTTAAGCAACGCCTAGTCTGGTCAGTACCTAGATGGGTTTCCTCTTGAGAATACTAGACGTTGTAAGCTTGGAAGTGGGGGGGGTGTCATGGATATCGACTCGGTATCGGTTAATCGGAGAAGCGAGATTCGATTCTAGTCGAGTTCGATATACTGACTTATGTGCAAATAATTTTAGGAAATGTATGAAGCCAGCCCTTCCCTCAGTTATGGGTTAATAGGTAAGTCTTGCTTCAGTAAATCATTATCATCTGCAAAACATTCTTACAGTCTAAAAATATTTTCTGCCTTTAAATAACTTGCAAAGGTTGACACGCCATCAACAAAATATATCAATCTGTGCCCCCCGAACAGTCACTTACAAGCCCGTAATTCATTATATCTGTTGTAGTGTCCTCCCTCTAATGTGTCTATTGTGGACTCTTCCACTTACTATAAAAGTAAGCCTCGCAGGAACAGTAATATAGATTGAACGCTGGTCAACCGACACACACTCTCAAGTCGTGTAATACTCTTCTGTTCAATACACGCTTTATTTGCAACCTCTTATTTTGTTATTTCTTAACCGTATACTTGGTTACAAAAATATCGGATTAAAAAGTTCATTAATCACTTTAAAATGACTTTGTTTCGGGGACATGGTGTAGCTAATAGATATAGTCTTCTGAATGTCCCAGTTATCTTAAGTACGTAAATGAACAATCGCTTATCTTGCTGCTATCGCATGGCTTCATTGGTAGACATAGTTTGGCGATAGAAATGCTTCGTCTGATGGGAGTATCTTTTCGATTACTCTCTGGATACGGGGTTTTTCTTTAGTCAGAACTTATCGATCACTCAGCCGTTTTCACTGTTTAACGTAACAAAGATGTCAACTCAAAAGTTTTTGACCGCCTTATTATAATTCTGCTTGCTCCTCTATTAGTTCCTTAGTTAGTACGACCGCTACGCCCTGTCACTATCTCATAAATAATGGACTATTTCGTTTTGATCGCGTGGAAAGACAAAAAGACACATTAGGAAAGTTACTCGGTTTCATGATTGACTGAGTCATTCATTTTTAGATTGTAAGATTTTTTTTTTATATATAACACTAGTTTAATGATATAAGTCTTACTAATTAATACATAGCTTGTGGAGAATATGTGAATTCATACCTTTCCCAAGGTTATTTGACTGTAAGTGTATATAATGAACCCAAGTGGATTTGGAACTCGGGTCTCCGATTAACAATGCCAAGCCATTATCGATTACAGTACGCGCAAACTGTACTGCAACTGGTATCCCCAAACAGTCAGCATCTAGGAACTGACCAGGCTCGACGTTGTTTAACTTTCTTGGTCGTACGTGAACCGCTGTTTCAACGTGGTGTTACCGTAAGCCTTATTGGATTCAGTGATAAAAATAATGGAAATAAGCAAATAAAATATGAAAGATAAAAGAGGCGATAACACATTCATATTTTTACCTTGTCAATTTCAAATCTTTTTATTTTTACCCCCATACTTCTTAAAATAACAACTAGCATTCATATTTATAATCGTTATTGCAATATTTTGGATAGGGATAGAGGAATTTCTATGGATATTTTATTGTCGGAGAACTTGCCATGAGGTTGTTCACACATTAACTAAAAGAAATAAGGTTCGTCAGAAAATTAAAATAGAAAAACATTGAAATTTTCACATGTATTTCTCGTTAAAAAATACTGTTTATAATATTTTTTGCAACTTTTGTTGCGTGATGTGGACGTTTTTCAGTAAATATTTAATGGTTCCTTTGTCCCGCTAACATTATTGGCGGACTTATGCGAATCCGGGCAAAAATAAGTCAACAAAAAATGGAATTTAAACAAGCAAGTATTAATAAATATATTAAACCAACATGTGAAATTCAATTAGAGTTGTAAAGATTTCAAAGCAGGCTTTATTACGTGTCTCAGAATTATTGACGACAGAACGAATAGAGGACGTCTATACGTTTTCAAAGTCAAAAAGGAAAGCGGAAGAGGTTTTCAAATATTCTGCCGTCTGTGACTGTCGTCATAGGGCGATAATAAAACAATAGTAATAAAAAATATATATAAATGAATGTTACAGATTGTTTTCTATATTTCCTTGCTCTCAGTGAAAGTTTAAATATTAATGTTCCAGTGCCTGAGATCGCCGAAGTCAAGCAACGTCGTGACTGGTCAGTACCAAAATGGGTGAGCGCTTGGGAATACCAGGTAAGCTTGGAAGTTCGCGTTATGCAATAGATAACGTCCCCGGAATTGGAAATCGAAAAGACGTATTTCAAATTCCCTTGGGGTTCGTTATATTCACTTATAATTTTCAAATATTTTCTGGACTTAATAAACTGTAAAAATGTTGCTAAACTTTAAAAAATAAATCAGTCAAACTTCTATCTGACCGATTTACCATATTTTTTGGCGCATAATACGAGAGTCGTTGAAGGAAAATTAAAGGCACAAATGGCAGGTCAGATTATGCACAAGCACAATATTTCAGAAATTTTTACTCAGGTTAAAAACGAAAAAGCAAAAACAAAACAAAAAAACACTTATTTGAAACAGGCAGACTGCAAATACATTATGTCAGCCCAATATATTGTAAAACACAAAGTAGGCAGGTGTTATAAAGAAATTGTTTACAGAACGTATTTTATATGTCGGTAATATTTGTTCCTTGGGAATAAGCGTAATTGAATGTCTTTACATATGAACGGGGATGATTAGGTCACTGCGACCTTGTGCAATTCGTTAGCAAACTTGTCTTGCTAGATCAATTACAACTGAATAGTGAGTGCTCTCGTCACTGGGTGCCCCATACTTTGTACCTCATCTGATCTACGCTTACAAAAATTGCACCTGGACGTTGCATAATGGTTGCCAAGCATGTCTCGCCAGATCAATTACGACTGAATAGTCAGTTCGATCCTCACTGTGTCCCAGTAACTTTCGGCCTTGTACCACATCTAATCTACCCTTACAAAAATTGCAAGTCGACGTTGCATAATGGTTGGCAAGATAATCTTGCGCGATCAATTACGACTTAATAGTGAGTTCGACCCTCACCGCCTTGTGCCACGTCTAAACTACGCTTAGAAAAGGGTATAATGATGTGGTATAATGGCTTGCCAGCTATGTTTCGTTAAATGCCCCATATATTCGGACTTGTGCCACATTTGTGCTACTCTTAGAAAAATTGCCACTCGATTTTGCATAATCGTTAGAAAGCTAGTACCGCTAGATCATTTACGACCGAATTGTGAGTTCGATTGTCACTGGGTGCCAAAAACTTTCGACCGTGTGCCACACCTAAGTAAGGCTTAGAAAAATTGTACTCGAACGGTGCATAATTGGCAAGTTCGTCACGCTAGATGCCCCATGTTTTCGGACGCTTAGAAAACGGGTACCTAAACGTGTTATAATAGTTGGAAACCTTTCTCGGTAGATGTCCCATGCATTCGGCCTTATGCCACATTTAAGTTACGCTTAAAGCTAAGACCGTCGTAGAGATGGTTGTACTAAATTGTCCTGTTATACTCAAGGATTGAGTTTATTCTGTTTTCAGCTTCAGAAATACGGGGCCGTATTATAATAAAGCTGTATTATTGTATAGCCCCCTTATGCTGGGAGGTCTTGATCACTGCACCAATCAATGCAACGTACCTTGGTGGTATTAGTTTTGGGTGACAATATCGATATGTTGTATCTTATCTCTCTCTTCTTCTCTGATCGCTAGTCGGTTTGAGTTCAGAGAGGAAAGAACTTCAACACAGGGAATTTTAACTTAATTATTTTCTTAACATCGACGTATACATCTTCTAACTAGACAGTGAGGCCGCTTGCTCCCTCCACTGGGGAGCAGATTCGAGACACGAAAGTCAACATGTCTACATTGCGTGACGTGTAAGAACCAACTCCCTGAAAAACCTTCCTATATCTCTGTTATTCGTACGCTCTTTCAGCCAATCAAAATCGACTTCCTTGTTTTGTCTTTTATCTGATCACTGAGGTCAACCTCAGTCTGCTGAACTATCATTTAACAGTATTATATACGGTAGGCTTTCATAAGTTATTATGACGAAAGTCAAGATGTCTACATTGCTTGACGTGTAAGAACCAACTCCCTGAAAAACCTTCCTATATCTCTGTTATTCGCACGCTCTTTCAGCCAATCAAAATCGACTTCCTTGTTTTGTCTTTTATCTGATCACTGAGGTCAACCTCAGTCTGCTGAACTATTATTTAACAGTATTATATACGGTAGGCTTTCATAAGTTATTATGAAAAAAAATTAAGTTTTTTGTAAAAAAAAAAATTAATCCAGTAGTAATAAAATACCAAATTTCGAAACATGTCCGTGTCTATTTGTCTGTGTGTGTGTGCATATGCGTGCGGGCGTGTGCCAGAGTCAATTTTAAATTTGCGATATCATTGCCTTGAGTTAAAACAGCGATGACACTGGGAATGTATTTCTTTGTAATATGAGTATGAATTTATGGATATCGAAGCGAAGCAGAGTGAGCAAAATAATAAAAATGCAAAAAGTAACATATACATTGACTGATTATTTACAATAAGGTTTCGTGGCGTGAATCATTGTGTTAAAAAAAAGAAGAAACACTCTAAGCCATCTTTCTGAGGGGCGCAGAGATTCGATTAAATAAATCGCGTGATGTCTAAAAAGATTCCCGGATTTGGTGATATTGTCAACATAGCCAATTTCATTTTTTTTTTCTTTTCCTGTTTTTTCCTTTTTCTGTTTTTTTTTTTGTTTTTTTTGTTAGATTTATTTAATTAGAAAACCCTCAGCTGGACGCAAAACTAGGACTAATGACTTTATACGATCAGGGGATAATCGATGAGATCATTTTGATCGATGAGATCATTTTGATCGATGTTTTCAACACGGCTCTGACGAAATAACCAGGGAGCCGACAAAAAGTTGTGTGACAGACGTTTTGGAAGTTTCATTTTGGGACAGGAGACACGGTCTGGCGTTATTTGCGAATCCCGGCCTTGCATGGATTAACGTGTTGGTTTGAATTGATTGAATGATTAATTTGTTTCTTTAACGGCACATCAACTCTTTATGGGTCATTAAAGCGAAAATTTAATTTTATTTGGCGCTTTAATAAACATATGTTATTCTGCTTTCACAACAGAATACATGGTAGATGATACGCATCTTTTCTGCATATATATGTATGTGTGGACATGTTTACTATAGGCGGTGATATGTGTGGATTATGTTGTAGTTTTGTTATATTTTGGATTTCGGCAAGAAATTTGGATATTATAGGGACTAATGTCATAAAGAGTTATTTCATGTTAGTTGTTTGAGTGTTTTATTTTTTTTGGAGGCATATCAACCTCTATGGATGTATATAATGCCGGAATCTAAATATTTGATACGAAATTTTACGCTTTCAAGTAGAGATATTTTGTACATAATTTCATACTTTCAGGGTAAAGATGTTTTTTAGATATATGTTTTGTAAATCATAAAATTTATTCTTTTAATTTTACTATTAAAATATATTTTTTATATTTTTTAGTATAGTATTGATTAGTCCCTTTATTACAAAAATGTACTGTTGAATTTTTTTAGGGGTTCACTATTTGTCTATATCTAAGTTGCTATCACCCCGGGTCAGGGTAGACCTGGGAATAACAGCAATTTAGAGGCGTTTTCACGCTCCTCAAAACCTCTAATATACCGATCATACTTGCTGCCGGATGTAGTTTATCGTAATACCAATATCGAGTGTTGGCTTGGAAGGAAATTGTGATAGGAAATTTGTGCTGTAAGTCGGAGAATCGGGCCTATCTACCTAGATGATGTGTATAGCTTCTTTTGACGAAAGTTCTCAACATCTTCCTTGGATTCCGTAAGTAAATATTTAATTATTTGAATCCCGAGAATAGCCATCAGTATTTACTAAGCTCAAATTAATTCGAGTTACCTGGTATGCACAGTGTGCACTTTAGCAGAAATCGTCGACCTTTGATTATTTTTTAAATGACAAGACATCTTGGGAAAGATAGTAGTCTGCCTTCTTCACAATTGGAATTCTACAAGTGTCTTTCCACGATGCTGGCTGCCAACCAAGTTTAAAGGCTCCAGTCAACTTTGCTGTTTAACCCATATCTAAACATAGAAACTGAACGCAAGTAAACGAAATCTGCTCTTTTGCCGCGCCGGCAAAATTACTTAGAGATTCGCTCGATCACGAGTCCCGTAAGTCATTAGGGTCTTAGAGGAACTACACGTATTGCGAATGTTTCAGCAGTGGTGTTTACTCGGCAAGATACCCTAATGGATAGTTTGAATTGTTTTCTTCTCCTTGTGTTGCCAACCAATGCAGAAGAATAGCGGGGCGAGATGGATTTATACATTTGTTAAGGGTGTTAGCACGTACGTGAATGTAATGAACTCGACTGGAATTCGAACTCGGTTCTCTGATTCATCAATCCAAGATGTCATCCATTACTCCACAGTGCCGCCTTATTTAATGAATAGTAAGGCGAAGAAGGTTTCCCTTAAAAGAACCCAAATCTGTTGTAGGGAAACAGAATCAAGGCTACTATTTCGTGTTATAGTGAACCTGAAAACGACAGAAATTAAGAGGTGGTTCCACTGTCCTCAAAACATGCAATCTCTCAATTAGAGGCCTTGATGCCGGATGTAGTTTATTGTCAAACCCAGGACGAATTGAGTCAGGGCTTCGTAAATAAATATGTAGTCAGAAAGACAGACTATTTAATTTTCTTCTTCTATGCGGCGTAGACGATAGAACGCCACAAATCCCTATCCTTCGTAGCTCTTAGAAATATTTGACTTTTCTTTATCCAATATACTTCCTGACACTGGATCTAACCAACTCCTTTATCCACTGTGCTATGTGTCTTTAGTTAGAGCCAGTGACAGGAACCAAAGAGCTGTGAGTGCAATACCTGGAGAACTTGGAGAGGTGCATTAACAGGAGATAAGTGGCAACTAGCATCCATTAGATATGGCACGTGGAACTAGAACAGTTTACCCCAGCGAGCGAAATAAAGGGTTCAGTTCGACATTACAACCACCTGAAGAAGGCCAGAGCGTACAACGGCCGAAATATTGTGATCAATATGGCAACATAGATGAGGACGAATAATATAAATAGTGTCTGTAGCGCATAGTAATCATGTCTTAATATAATTACATTCATAATTCTATTGTATTATATTTAAGCTCTGCCGAATTTCACAATGAGCCCTCAGTTTATTTAATATTTTAAATGTTAGCTTATTTTAAGTTTCAGCCTATATATATATAAATATATATATATATTATATATATATGTGTGTGTGTGTGTGTGTATATATATATATATATATATATATATATATATATATATATATATATATATATATATATATATATGCATTTCTGTGTGTATGCGTGTGCCTATTTGTGGTTGTAGCGGAGGTGGCAATTGTACACAATAGAATGACAAGAAGTGTTCTAAATTAACTAAATAAGTGAAAACTACTTTCGTCAGTTCATTTATATAAGCAAAGAAATTAGCGGAAAATGGTGAAGAAAAGGCCTCGACAAAGAAAAACTTCAGATATGTGTAAGAAGATATATGTAGGTGAAAATTAGTTAAAGAACAATTCATTTATGCGGGAGAAAATTAGTTAAAGAACAATTTCGAATATACTGGAAAGCCGAAAAAAAAAAAGAACTCTGACTGGAGTCATAGCAATAACAATCAATTTAATAAAGAACATTAAGTTTTTCAAAATGTTTTAGAGTTTAAAATTGTATTTGTATTAAAAAGTTTTAATGAACAAATAATGGTTAGAAGTTTTGAACTGGTGCTGTTTTCATTGTCTACTAATAACTCTGAAACCTATAGTGCTGGTTCGACAATGCCACTTACACCCAGGGGCGAATTCGTTGTTCATTCTACGGTTACACGTGCGTTTAATTCATTCGGGTAGCATATTGACTGTTTTTCTTGTTGTGATTTTTTATTATTTGTGCCCTGTTCTTGGTGCAACTGTAGGTGATTTTTATTGTTTTTGTTCAATATCTTGTGAAGAGTATTTGATGTGAGTAAGTATTCGTGTATGAGTTTAATAAAATGTTTTCTACGCTTGTTTAACATTTTTGTTGTACGGTCGCTTGAACCATTTGATGTTTCTCTTCCTTTTGGCTTTTTAGCGCTTTGAGGTGTGTATGTATCCCATATCACAACATCCCTTAAATGGCAATTGCTTGCAGAACAAAGTAATATACCAAGCCACTGTAAAATCAGCCGATAACGAAGAAAAATATATACATAAGAGTAACAGAAGGACCCTGGAAACAAAGAAACTACGCAAACAGTGTCCTTTACAAATAGTAAA
Source organism: Acanthosepion esculentum (assembly GCA_964036315.1). Taxonomy (NCBI): domain Eukaryota; kingdom Metazoa; phylum Mollusca; class Cephalopoda; order Sepiida; family Sepiidae; genus Acanthosepion; species Acanthosepion esculentum. The sequence goes on from OZ038483.1 coordinate 67,937,806, forward strand.
TACGCAAACTGCACAATGCTTACTAAACATATCTGGAAGATTAAAAACAAAAAAAAAATTCACACCCAAAAATATTATGGAAAATCAAGTAAAGAACATTAACCCACCACAATCAATCGCAAAACAGTAAACTTTGCTTGGAGGAAATGATAGCCATAATTAACTTCCCTGACTAAAACAAACTACTAAATAAACGATCAGAACTCATTGCAAAATGCAGACAACTTTTTACTACTCTACTTAAAAATAGAAAACTAAAAACAAACAACAATAAATGAAAAATAAATAAATTAAATAAATTAAATAAACGAAAACACGTAAAATAAATTAATAAACTCAAATAAATGAATAAATAAATTAAGTAAATAATAAACGAATCAACAAAACAGGATCACAAAAATAACTGCCAGTTGCAAATAGACTGAACATCTAATCCATATTCAATGTTTAAAAACAAAGATCGCGTCATTCAACGAGTGTTTCGGAAGTTAATGTCTTATCGGTTAGCAAAGTGAATTCGCCATTAATTACATTAACTTTACTGATTTATTTCTTGTATGACTACTTCTTTATAATGTTTATTATACTGCACCATTTAATCTCGAGAGAAAGGAGATTTAGAAAAAAGCCGCTCCTACGGCTACCGACCTGAATGTTCGAGAAATAACATAGAAAACATCGAACCTGTAAGCCTTATGGGAACCGTTATATCGTCTGACGTGCTGTTACCATTCAACCAGAGAGAAGCGCCTTGGTTAGTAATGTCCGAATTACTGTTTATAAACACTCACGTTCAACGATATTTCTCGATCGTTCATATCTGATCACGAAATGTAACTTAACATAAACAACGACAACATATTATGAAATGGATTAATTCCGACAAGTATTTTATACATTTTTCTGTTTGTACGTCATTTTTATAAACATAATTCATTTAAGTAAATGCTCCGTTTTTAAATTTCCTCTCAGATAAGCGCATATTTTCTACGAAATTTCTCTGAGAAAGAGTCAAAAGCATTCGTCAGCTAATAAGGCTTTTACATTACTAAGGGAAGCACTGCTTATATATGGTTACTTGAGGATTAAGTGAAAACTGCGACATACGATTCGTCTAAGATAGCAGAAATTATAAGTGTTAAAAGGAGCTTACTGTGTAACGAGAAATTTTTAAAAAAAAGAAGGAAAAAAAAAAGACAGATAAACCAAAAACACATAAAATAGGGTGAAAATAACAAAGGGATAAAAAGTAGCAAGATAAATCAAAAACAATACAAGAAATAAAAGACATAACAGAATTCAGCATCAAAGGAAAGAAAATCATACAAGCTATAAGAAATCTGAATGCAAAAAAATAAACAAATGCTGTCACATATACTAAAAACGTTGGCAAAAGGCTTCCAATCCCAGAAAAGCATAAGAACTAAAAATTAAAAAAATAAAAACGCAGTAAAGCTGATCGTCATAAAAATCTTATTTATATAAAAGGGAAGTAACTTTATTTTATTTTTTGTAAAGACTGCTAAAAAGTCGGTTTTATGATAGGAAAGCCTTTGGAAATGGATACATTCTATCGCCTTTGTCTCAGCTTTTCAACATCAGCCACCTTGGTTACGAAACACTGACGGATTATTATTGGTTGTAAGCCACTTCACTTTTCTAACAAAATACAATTCTAAACAAGTGAACTGTCATAAAAGCAGTAATAACCCGTTGACGTTTCGCAACCAATGAATTCCTAGAGAAGGCAGTAAAGGAAAGCTAGAAGAAAGGACTAATCATCAATTGGAACGGCCCAACATGGAAAGTGCAAATTGGAGATAAGAAAAATCAAATAAGTACAACACCAGAAAATCGACACTTAAATCTCACGGTACTTCGGATAGCAAAAGTTGCCTTCAAAATGCTATGCAAAGTATTAAGAAACAGGAGATTGTCGTTAGAAACCAAAATTACTAAAGCCTTATATAATATTAGTCATCCTACACAGCTGTGAATACGGAAGAAGATATCCGAAGTAACGTAAATATGGTTATACAGAAGGATGTTGAGAATGCCTTTGACTGAGGATAGACTGAGAAACAACGAAAATTTAAGCGAAATAGAAACAAAAGGGACACACACTTCACAGAGTTGAATTTGATAGGACGCATAATGAGGAAAGAGTGATTGGAGAATTTGATACTTACAGGGAGGATTGAGGGCAGTAGTGACGGAGGAAAACAACGTATAACCTATCTTGCGGGCTTTAGTAAATGAATCGCAGAACAGGGGTTAGAAGAGATAACAACAGTTATTAAGATCTACAAAAGGAAGGAATTAGTGGAGAGCCAACATTCTGAAGGGACATGGCACATAAAAAAAGAAAACATTTATTTTCTATTTTACTGCACGTCGACTTACGAGGTAACTTGGTCAATTCAATAGGCATTGGAATTATCATTCGCTTTTCTTGTGAAAACCATTTCTTTGTATGTGGGTCTGAGAATTGCTGGTCATGGTAATAATAGCTGCTTCCTTATAAGGAAATATTTAGCATTCATTGACTGAGCACCCAGTACTGCTGTCGGTTGAAATTATATTTTAAAACAATGTTTCCGAAAAAATACGTTTCTCAAATGCTGTAGCTGTTATCGTTCTTTCTGTTAGACTGAAGTAGTGTTGAATGTCAACCTCTTGACTGATATATCATAAACCACACACACACACACATATATATACAGTGTAACCCGGATATAAGAGACCTGGATATAAGAGAAACCCGGATATAAGATATATTTTCTCTGGTCCCAAATTAGAGCCTGTGTTAATGTATATATAATAGACCAAACCCTGATATAAGAGAAACCCGGATATATAAGACTTCTTCTCCGGTCCCGACAACTCTGTTATATCCGGGTTACACTGTATATATATATATATATATATATATATATATATATATATATATATATATATATATTATTTCTTTAGTACGTCTGTTTTCAGATTCATATACGCTATATCGCAACAAACTATTCCAGAATTTGAACTGCATTTGGATATCAAGCTCTGGATACAAACGGCGAAGCAAGAGCGGTAGCTGTAGACATCTCGACGGCATTCGATATAGTTTAACATGCTGACTTTCCAAACAAGCTCCATGGCTACTCTGTCACAGGACAAATGTTTGATTTAATCCAATGATTCCTATCAAATCGTGAAATCAAAGTCGTTTTGAACCGGCTTGCTTCCAGATCCTTTTACACGAACGCTGTTGTCACCCAAGGTTCTACGCTGGGTCCTACCCTATTTCTGATCTTCATCAATGATCTCCCCGATGTCATAAGTTCCCAACTAGGTATTTATGCAGATGAAACTACTATTTACACATGTCTCAATAGCAAAACTTTTATATCTGACAGAGTAAACATGGCAGTTGCTCTTGAAAATAACCTCCACTCAGTGGTAAATAGGAACAAGAAATGACTTCTAAATTTGAACATCTTCAAAGCAAAACTGCTTTCATTTAATCGCCATAGAGAAACTTTTCTGCCGTCCATCTGCATCGCTAAGGATAGACGCCAAAAGAACACGACACACTCCACCTTATTTACCTCGCCATTTCTATTGACTTGAGGTGGATCGACTGCATTGAATCAGCAGCTATATTTACTGCAAGGAAATTTAGGTCATCGTGTTGTGCCCCAAAATCTTTCTCGTCTGAATCGGTCTTAAAAAATCTACCATTCTTCCGTGAAATGAATTCTGATGCCATATATGGGTTGGTGCTCCTGCTGTACATCTCGAGATTCTTGACAAAATCTAATAATGTAATGTAGGTATCACTAATGACCCGTCACCTCGATTTCAGTCCTTTTCTCCCCGACGTGACGTTGCATACCTCTGTCTTGCCTACAACTATTTTCCTGGCAAATGATGTGGCGAGTTTTTTTTTACTCTGGTGCCCCGAATATATGAATCTAATACATGAATTTGGCATCTAGGTTCCACCTCTTTTCTGTTGCAACAGCTAAAATATAACCGCCTCTTCAACTCCGACCGCTTCGTCTCTCGCACTTCCCGCCTGTGAACTCCCTTACGTTTACTTGCTTCCATGATAAATACAATCTTCAAAAATTGATTGGCACCATCAATCGCCATCTTCTGTCTTGTTGATTCCCGTTCATCTTTTGTCTTTTACTTAATCCTGTCTATTTTCAGTCTTCTGTTTCATTTTCAATCCCTGTAACCCACTGCGTTCTAGTGTGGCACTATTGTTGAGACATATAGTATGAAATTAGGTTTAAAAGGGTTAATGTGAAAAACCTGTATGGGAATTGGAGAGTTGGAATGGTTAATAGCGTTACATCGTTAAGATGAAACATGAATTGAAATAGGGAGCAATGGAAAAGGGAGATAAATGTAAAATATAAACTGAAAAACAAATTGAGTTGTTGTAACTCGCAAAACGGGTAATGTAAACAATCAGTCGCACTTCACGCCTGGGAACCCCCTGCCGTGTATTGCTTCCCTGATAAATACAATCTTCAGTGATTGATAGACAACATCATTCCTCATTTTCTGATTTCTTCGTTCCCGTTCATCTTCTGTCATTTCCTCAATCCTCTCTATTCTCATTCTTCTCTTTCACTTTCACTTCCTGTAAACCCCTTCGTACGAGTAACATTCCTGCTTTGCTCGGGGTGAAATGATTAAAAAAAAAAATCATCGATTCCTTCTCCCGTTGGAATATCCGTTAAGCTAGCTTCTCAGTCTCCATCATAAATTACTGTATACTCATTTTATTTCCAACGGGATCAGATGTTTATCTTTATGCAAAATGTAGATGTTGATAAGTTTACCTATATAATAGTAATAGCAAAAAGAAACAAAAATAGGCTTGTTTGGACATTTCTTTTTTTTAACAATACAGTCGAGATGCCCGCTGTCATAATATAATGTAAGATAGCAATTTTTAAACAAGTTGCCCGAATGTAAATATTACAAATAACGACGAAGTACTAAAAATAGTAGGCAAACAAGATATTTATTTCATTTCATTTATTATTGTTTTATTTCCTTTGATTTTTGGTCTGTAAACATTTCTTTCCAGGTCGCGCCCAGAGACCTAAGGTTAGAAATGGCACCATGACATTTTACACTGACCAAAAAATAAAAAAAATAAACGGAACAACAAAAAATATATTTTACATACATAAAGCACTTCGTAAGGTGTGGGCTGTACACGTGAGAACAATTTTTTTGTATTTCTTTAAGGCATGGGCTTCCAGGAATCCCTTCAATTAGTCTACTGGAATCTTTTCCAACTAATCCGAGGGCCCCCAAAGAACAGGAATTGTTCATGTTACCATTTCTATTTCACAATTATTATTATTATTATTATTATTATTATTATTATTATTATTATTATTATTATTATTATTATAATTATTATTATTATTATTAAGATGATGATGATGATGATGATTATGATGATGATGATAATGATGATGATAATAATAATATTAATAATAATAATAATAATAATAATAATAATATCCAGTGGATAGTTGGTGTCAACCAGCCATATATACTCTGGGCTCATTCAGAGGCATTATGTCATATTTACGTGTTCTACGATTTCTACATTCACTCATATTTGTCTATCTATCTATTCATCTAACACGTGAAAGCGAACGATGTAACCACTGAGCTACACATACACACACACACACACACACACACACACACACACACACACACACACACACACACATATATATATATATATATATATATATATATATATATGAAGAAAGAACAGTCAGATTTATAATCCAGATTTCTTTAGCATTTATTTTTAGAAACAGTGCTTGATACAGAGTAGAGCATAAATTATTTTTTAAAAATATGTTTTCATCGCTAAACAGAAATGACCATGTTTCGAAACCAAAACCTACGTTCAATTCCATTTTCAGGCGATGCAGAATAACTTTCGTCAAAAAAGATTTACTCTATTTATAAGCCACATAGTATTATATATTTAAATTTAGAAAGGCCACCATAAGGAAATTAGACTGAGCTAATATGCTGTGGTGCTCCCAGTGAGGATTGAACTCATTACTCAGGCGTAAATATTCTCCCGAGACAACCTTGCTAACTATTACACCACTTTGAGGTGTCCTAAGACTGATTATTTTTTGTTTGTATACTGTATTTATCAGAGCGTCCACCACTTTACCGAATGTGACACGAGTTCAGCTTAAAGTGGGTTTAAAATACCTCGAGAAAATTGCTCAAGTCCTCCGGCACTTCCCATTTAGGGGATACCTCAGACACCGGGCAATATAGCCTGTCCCCTCCTGAAGATGGTACTGCTTGGAGAGATGGCCTCCTCGAGTTTTTCTAAACGTAGCTTAGATGTGTCACAAAGCCTAAATTATGGTGCATCAAGTAAGGATCAAATTCACAACTCAGTCGTAATTGGTTTAGAGAGACAATTTGCTAACCAATTCACCACGTCCAAAGCCTGAATTAACATACTGTCTTTCAATGCGCCCACATCATTACCGAATACGACATTGAGTTTGTCGTCATTATCGTGGAAAAATTGATCAAGCCACTTCTGTACGTCTTCTTTAAGAATCGCCGAATACGACACTGAGTTTAACGTCAATACTGTGGAAAAATTGCTCAAGCCACCTCGGCACGTCCTCCTTCGTAATCGGACAGCCGAATACGACACTGAGTTTAACGTCAATACTGTGGAAAAATTGCTCAAGCCACCCCGATACTTCCACTCTTGGGGCCATCTACGGCCCCGGGCAATAAACCTAGCCCCTTCCTGAATTAGAGGTATTACTTGGAGTGATGGTCCCTTGGAGTTTTTTTAAGCTTCGCTTACATGTGGTACAAGGCCGAAATTATGGGGCACTCAAAGAGAATGGAATTAACTACTCAGTTGTAATTGTCCTAGCGAGACAATGTTGTTAAGCAATACTCCGCGTCGATTTACCAAAAGACTGGACTAATATACAACGATTAAAAAACTCATGTAAAAATTAAAATTACCCTTAGCGCAACAGCGCCCAAGCCGGGATCCCCTCTGTAATTGCTTCTTGATTTCTTTTGCGCTGGAAGAGCGTCGCGAAACTTCCGCATTCAAGAATAAAGCAGTTTTGACAAAGAACTAAAGAAGAACATTTCAAGACAAAAGTGAAAAGTGTAGGTTAGATAACCTCTGTAATATTTACCGACATCAGACAGAATGATTGAGTGTTATATTCTCCTGCGCGAAGACGAATCGTTTGGTAAGGGTGAGGTTTCTCGTGTCAGACCATGACTCTGGACGTCTTCTTGGCTCCAGCTTCTTTTCTTCTGTTTTCATTCTTTCTTTTTTTGTTTATTTTCTCTTTGTGTGTGTGTGTGTGTGTGTGTGTGTGTGTGTGTGTGTGTGTGTGTGTGTGTGTGTGTGTGTGTGTGTGTGATTTCATGGAGGTTAGTTTGTCGAATGCAGAAATTACGCCCAAGGGCGTTAGTCTGTATTTAGTTGTATGATAAAAAGAAGTAATAAAACCAAATCTCTAGTTTTATGGTATTCACGCGCATATAATTGCATTATTTTGTACTCGATTGTATGTTGAGAGTGTGCTACGGAATTCTAAAAACAACCAGCAACGGTATTACAACATCATTTTTAGTGCCATACACGCCGCTTGATTTCAATGACGGGAGCACAGACCTCTTATCATCGAAAATCATAGAAAAATACAAAATATAACAATACTGTTGTTATATATATACGGAGGACGCGGCAAAAGTAACGTCGTTTTTTTATTTATTAATTGCAGTGATTTAAGAACATTTAAAAGTAATTTCCAATCAAAGCAACATGATTTGTTATGATTAACAAGCTATTTAACAATATAGCACTGAACCTTATTAGCAACATTTCTATAATGTATTTGGGACATTTCTACATTAATTTCAGAAATATATCAGGAATTTCTGTTTTAATTCAAGAAGTGTTCTCTCTCTCTCTCTCTCTCTCTCTCTCTATATATATATATATATATATATATATATATATATATATATATATATATATATATATAGATATATATATGGGGGTGTTAAATATAGATTGAGAGAAACTTGAAAAAAGTTATAAATATTGCGCGTTTCTTTATTTTTAGCTTCATCAGAAATGATATCTGAGGCTAAGTGACAAAAAGACATTCATTTTCTTAATTCTTCCTTATTTAAATATTTTTCGAATTTAATCTATATTTTCAACACAAACGCACAGACACACACACACACACACACATATATAAGAAATAAGTGGACATTGAATTCAAAACCAAAATTGACAGATAGTTTCGTATGTATAAGCATGATAATGTCCAATTTTCTATTTACATACGTTATATCCCTGGTATTCATCACTTTAACCCATAAATATAACATACCCTAAAACTAATAATACATATATACATATATATATATATATATATATATATATATATATATATATATATAGATGTATTATTGTACATGCGCGGTACTCATTGGAAAGTAATCAATATCAATGATAGAGCTCTTAATTTACATACATATATATATATATATATATATATATATATATATATATATATATATATATATATGTGTGTGTGTGTGTGTGTGTTGACGTAATAGGAAAGAACAGTTCTTTAGTATTAATGTTTTTAATTTTTTTAAAAATCAGTCCTCGATACAGAAGTAGATCTTAAATTATAATTATTAAAAAAAAAATGATTCTATAGCATGACAATGGAACTGTGCATCAAATTTTAAGTCTAATATTGAAATTAAACTTTATGACTAGTCAGTTTCGAAACAGTAATTTCTGTGTCGTGATGGGTCATATTTAAAAAAATAACTAATTATAATATATATATATATATATATATATATATGTGTGTGTGTGTGTGTGTGTATGTGTGTGTGTGTGTGAAGTAATTAAAGGTTTGAAACGGGCTTATATTTTATTTTAGTGAATACATGTGTTAGATTTGTATATCTCCGTTTTTATTGTAACAGTGTTCTTAATATTTACAGGGTTAGACATAGAAAATCTCTCCGAGAAACACCCTTTTGTTCAGCCATATTTTGCCGGTCCTTTTCCGTTTTGGGGATTTTAGTTCGTACCTTCCGTATCGGTAACCCAAATAAAATTCCCTCTCCTGTTTGCTTTTGAAGTCTCCGGTGTATAACTCTCCCCTTGGACTCTCCTTTTTGCCGATAAACATGACTTCTGTTTTTTTGTTTTTTGTTTTTTTTTACATTTATTAGGTTGTCCTTTCTTCTTACTTTCTCTTACATCCCTATATAAAAGTTCTTTAAGTTTTTTTTTCTTTCTGAATATCCTATCCACTCATATAAAGCGAATGCTGTTCAGGTTATTTCAGGCTATAGTAATTCCTGATCCATCTTGTTCTCTCCGAATCATCTTAGGGGACATGCTAAATAATTCCAATGAGATAAAATTCTTTCTGTTATCTTTTATCCACTTAACTCATTTTCAGTGCAGAAAATCGAATTGGTAAGTTGGGTTAAATTTCCAGTCGAGTCTTTTCACGGCTAACCAGTGGGAAAAGCGAAAATCACGAATCCATCTTTTCTCCCGTAGATATGAGTTACATAGCAATGTAGACCGGGATCAATATCCTTAGGTTGTAGCCTGTATGAGAGAATATCCTAAATGTCAAGCGGTTGAAAAGGCAAAGGGAAATCGCTTCAATATATTTACCAAAGATTCGTGTCGATTCACAAATAATAAACTAAAATAAAACTGTTGTAGTCATGATCGTATTTCTCTTGCCTATTACCTAATAGTGTAATTAATTCTGCTACGGGCTCTTATCCTATTTCGCATTCACTCGCAGCTGGTTTAAACTACTGAGACCGTCCGGTATTTCACACCTGTTTTATATTTCATTTATCATTTCAGAAACAATTATCAGTCCCCAAACCGACTCCTCTGTTCCTGCTATTTATTCCACTTTATTTTGAACAGTAATGACCTAACTTTAGATTTTTGGAGGACAAATCAACCTATACTTTTATGCGTCGTAGGTTCTGCTTTTCTTTTGGCTGCTTTGTATTCGTTCCATCTTTGTGTTACTATTTCCCTTTTTTTCATCGTCAGTGTTCCCTGAAAAGATTATAGACGTGCTAACTGTCATATGAAGTTACTCTATTTACGTGTTGCACTGTTTCGGACATTTTTTTAGAATCAAATTTACTCCATACAAGCGACTAAGACACGAGCGTGTGGAAGAATTAGAAAACAAACATTATTCAGGAGTACGAACAAAAAAAAAAAGAGTAATGAAGAAGACAGAAGATAACTATTGACATTACATTTACATTTTTGAAGATCAAAGTTGGCTGGAAATCAAGAAGCCGGAAGAATATTCTACAAGCGAGAAGTGCGAGAGAAGAAACTGTTAGCATAGAACTTACGGTTACATCTAGCCAAGTCGACTGTAAATTGATGTGACTTTTTCCTCTAATCAAGTACTGCGCTTGAATCCATGCAGTCTAGGTACCATAGCGAAGACCTCATACAAACAATTACCATCAATGCATTTATATAAAAGACGCGGTAAGCAATTTTACGTTGGTGCGAAAGTGACTGAAGCCGAGACGCCAGGTTGTGCCCAGTAATATTGTTCATTCTTCTTTGGATTCTATCAAGAACCTCAAAATATATAGCAAGAGAACCGTACTATATGTGGCAGCAAAATTATTTAAAGTAAGAGTTGTTTTTTTTTTGTTGTTTTTTTAAAGAATGAAATAACATGTTAGAAGACTCTATTTCAAACCCACCTTAGCCAAAATAGCGCTGACATTTTATATATTCGGCGTTATTTAAGGATAAGTATAAGATCACCTTAAAAGGATTGTATTTGATTCCTAGACGCAATTAGAAGGTAGGGCAAGGGTTCACGGTGCGGACAAGTTGAATTAACGTGTCGGGTTCTAATTCCAGCCGAGATCGTTGCTCTTGCAAAAATAATGTTGGAAAGTAATTAATCTATCTTTTCTCTTAATATACTCTCTGCTAACAGTTTCTTTTCTCGCACTTGTAGGTCACCTTTCCGTCTCCATGCTTTCCATCCAACTTTAATCTGCAAGAATTTAAATGCAATGCTGATCTCTATCCACTGTCCTCCTAAATACTCTTTTCTTTTTCTACTAATGTTTCTGTTCCTAATTCGTCGACACTCTGTAACCCCTTGCGTGTTAGAGGCTGTAATGCATTGATTGGTGGTGACAGTGATTAAAAAAGGGGGGTAATGAGTTCTAGTTGAGTGTCCCAACCAGGAGAAAAACCACCCTGTATTCAAAACCTTTTGTGGTTTGGGCTATCACTTCCATCTCGTAAAAATCTATCGGATTCATTAACCACTGCAATGGGGAGTACACAGCGTTAACATACAGCAAGAAGTATTTGGGCACCTCGAGGTGGCATAATGGTTAGCAAGCTTGTCTCGCTAGAACAATTACGACTTAGTAGTGAGTTCAATCCTCACTGGGTGGCCCTTGCTTTCGGCCTTGTGCCACATCCAAGATACACTTGGAAATTTTCTTTGGAAACCTCCGCGTGGTGTAATTGTTAGCAGACTTGTCTTGCTAGATCAGTTACTACTGAGATGTGAGTTCCATTCTCACTGGGTGCCCCATACTTTCGGCTTTGTGCCACATCTAAGCTTGGCTTGGAAAATCGCTACAGCAAGAAGTGTCAATTTGTTTTAAGTTGAAGGCTTTTAAGTTTTTACGTCATAACTTCATTTCCTTTATTTTTTCCTTTTTTTTAAAGCTTTCACCACAGGCAAGGGGTTACAGAGGATTTGGAGCAAGAGCAGATAGGACTGATAGGGGAAAGGATGTGGATAGATCAATGCAACTGGAGATGTCGATTGACGTTACATTTGAATAGATGGAGATTATAGTTGTCAGGGAAACAGGAATAGGAAAGGCGTGAGGTGCGAGATATGAAGCTATTGGAGTAGAAGAGACGTCTACATTTAACAGTTTCAACGGTGAAAGGGTGGGAACGGGATGCCAGCCTCGTAGGACGCTTGAAATGCGCAAATGCTCTGTAGTCATCTTCAAGATTTCTTTTAACAGTTGAATAAATGTCATGTCAAATTAGGATTATAATGTAAAAGGGCGACTGCATGCTTTGATTACTGTTATATGGCACTGAAGGATTTATGAAACACATTCACGATTATCCATTATATTTTCTCGAATAAACAACCTGATCTAACCTTCTTTTTGGGCATTATTGAGCTATGGCGTTGGAGCGATGACTTAACGCCTACCAGCAAACATGACGTGTGTTACAATAACGGGCTATTAGTAAACAGAGGATGTCAGGTTCTGATTTCTGTTGTTTTTCTTTGGATAATATGTTCTTCTGCCTAAATATGTAATTTAAAGATGAAAATGTTGCAGCATTAGACGAAGCGCGTGGCCGAGTGGTTAGTTAGGTTCGTTTTCTGACCATGAGACTCAGGTTCGAATTTAAATTTGTTTGTATCGTTTCCACGGCGTGGCGCATTTGGGAAGTACCTGAAAACCACACCACGGCTTAAGCCAAGACTTTTGAATGAAACTGGATTGCAGGGAAGCCGTCGATGGTTTTGTTAACACAAAGTAAAAAAAAATGTCATCGTGCCATAGTGGTTGAGCTTACTGGCAAGAAAAGGATTCGCGACAGACTACGCACTCCCTCCAAGAAACTGTGTAGTGAACAGTTATGCAGAACTAAATGAGTCAGAGCGAACTGCATCTGGTGTAAAAGAAAATAATAGCTTCCTTACCTGAATACGCGACACTTAGCAACGATGTTTTGTTCCTTAGAAAACTGCATGGTTTTTGAGCAGGCATCTGTTTAGCTAGCCTCCCTGGGCAGTAGGGAGTGCTGGTAAAATGAGAAGTAGTCTTGTTAATTCAGGTTAAAAACGAGCGTGGCTCCCTTTTCTTCTTGAGTATCCATGAGTAAATTTGGGCTGGAAGAATTCATTTAAAGAACAATTCTTTTTATTTTGAAATATTTCATTTCATATGGCACCAGGCCAAAACGGGAGGTGAAAAAGTTGGTCGCCACTGACTATTCTACTAGTTAATCTATTTCACACCCCGTTTATTCATTACAATTTACCCATACGCTACAAGAACTCTTTTATCGCGATTCAATCCAACACATACCATAATACCGCATATTCATAGTGATCCTACTAAAACACCCATGATATAAATTATATACAATTGTTCTTTTTGTTTGTTTTTGTTTATTTCGTTTTTTTAGTATACAAATATATAAAATTATGACATGAAATGAGGTTGTCAATAAAGTAAATAAAATAAAACATTAAGAATAAAATGTAAATATTATTTAAACCCGTCCCCCTACCCCCAGAAAAATAAGAGAGCCCACTGTTTTGCCGCTAAGCGGAATCAAGCCGCTCAGTGGCTAGAGACAAAAAAGTGGCAAAATAAATTAGGGAGAGGAGAATTATCAAAGTCTAATCCAGTCAATGGCAAAAAAAGGGGTGGGGGAAAATACCCCCAAACAAACGGGGTAAGTTGTGAATCTTGACATGAATCATAAGAAAAGAGAATGCCGAGAGCAGGTTGAGAACAACAATTATTCACATTAACTAGGTAAACTAAAGTGTCTAACATTACTAGTGCTGAGGTCCAATTGGGGTCCGTAGTGACAAAAGGCGACTATAAAAATATCAAGACCGTACACACAACTAAGTTCGCCGCCTTTACCCATCTTTCGTTGACATTTGCCGATAACAAATGTTTTCTGTTAATTCTTTTCATCCTCTTGAGCTGAGCCCTACCCCAAAGTCCAACCAGATCCAGCTCTAAAATTCATCCAAATCGGTCTATCTTTTTTTTTCTTTTTTTTTTTTTTTGCTGTGCTTTTCCAAATTTTTACAAGATGTTCAACTTGCAAATCAAAAGTGTGGGTGAACTGTCCGAGGTTCATGTTTTGTTCTACATTTATAGAAGTCCTTTCAATCGTCTCAGTCTGTATCTAAAACTGGGTGTCGTCAGTGTGGCAAATAAGATTTTACTGGTTACATCGTGACATTTTGGGGAATGATTGAATTGAAATTAATTGAAACGTATGCATGAGTGACGTCATCTGTAAATTGGATTCTAGATTTCACTTGTGAAGAATCTATCTCGCTATCTGTCTATCTCACTCTCTCTCTTTCTTTCTTTCTCTCTCTCTCTCAATATATATATATATATATATATATATATATATATATATATATATATATATATATATATATATGTAAGTTTTGAACAATAAAATATATTGAGAAACTAAAAAATTAAAATTTTCAGACACACTGGGTTGTATATTAATATTTTTTGTTTTATTATTTCAATTAGATTCATCGACTTGTTTCGGCCAACATGGCCATCATCAGGAGAAAAAATTGTGCTTGTTAGTAGCAGTGAACTACAGGAATGAATGACTTTCTGAAGAAAATGAACTTTATCTGTAATTTTCAGTTGTTTATTATTGTTAATTTTTGTTAGTCCTTGTGTTGATCAAACGGCCTCCTTTGAGTTGTTTTTTAAGATAGTGGCTGGATAGATTCATGCTACTCTGAATTTCCTTGGTCATTTTGAATATTTTATTGGTTCATGGTGTGAAAATGAAAAGACAAGAGGAAAACTATATTTAGTTTAGCCGACACGTTTCATCATTCGACCGACAAAGCAAATATTTTTTTTTATTTTGAAACAATTATATATTTGACAGTTACTCAAAGTTTTCAAATTTAAGAACGCAAATAAATAATCAGCAAGTTAACTGAAAGGATTTAGGTGTTAGATCCTAGAATACGTCATATAGCATTTTCGAAAGGAATTTTTAAAATTTAAAGACGCACAATAACAAGTAAAATGTTTAGACCTCATAATGCGTCATTTCGTTTTAAAATATATATTATACTCTATTTTCCAGAAATCTGCTACAGATGTTTCTGGTTTCGCGACCCTCTTCAAGCAATGAGTAGATATTTCCACATGCGTGGTAGTGACTCAAATGTCTTTCTTGGACTAGTGATAAGAGATTATATATTATTGCATACATTTCTCTTTTTTTCAGTAATTGGCATAAACATTTATTTGAACAAATTATCTATAAACAAAAACAAAATGTTTCTTTTTGTTTTTGTTATTACTATCCCCTGTCAGCTGCAATGATGGAGAAAGCATTACCACGCACCCTCGCCAGTGAGACACACTGCAAGAGCTACTCTGTTTTGCGAGGCTCGTCGCTTAATCGAGACGCGATCCCGCCAACCCCCCGAAGAAACGCCATCGAACAAGAGCCAATAACCCTAGAAATATTCACTGCCACAGGAGTAAAAATAAATTTGTCTGCAAGAGAAGAACATTTAACTATTTTTTTTATCTCCGTGTCCCGTGCGACAGACCCCGGCTCAAGCGTTATTTAAGATACTCAAAAACGAAAAAAAAAGTTTTGGGGATTGGAATATGCGATAGACATTTGTATTATACAGTCTCAAAATTGAAATGATGGATTAAACCATTTCCTTTTGATTTCATAACGCATTTGTTTTGCATTTTGGCTTGGAAAAGTTGTAATTCTTTCAGAAAGTTGAGACTGAGGAAAAACAAAAAACGGGCGTAGATTGATATTTTGATAATATTCAATGCCGACACTCTCGAGGATTTCACTTCTGCGTAAATTACTTTCTCTTTTGATGATTGTTGCATTTTTTTTTATCAAACTTTTGGTCGAATTTATTTCTGTGTATGACTAGTGTATTTGATAAAAATCGCCATTGGCTTCAACAACGGCCTGCAGACGACTTCAGAATCATTTGCATCTCTTCTGGACGGTCCCCTTGTTTAAGTTGGTGAATGCTGCCATGATCCTTGCCTTCAGTTCAACTTTGGCATCACAAGAAGTTTTGTTGATCTCTTGCTCAACAGCGATCCACGCATAATAATCAAGGGGGTTGTAGTCTTGGGAGTTATGTGCACATATATAAGGGGTGATGTGATCACAGAAATTGTCTGACAGCCATGACTGGGTTCTGCTGTTTGTGTGGCATGGTGAAGAGTCCTTTTGCTAGAAATAATATCTTCCCTCTTGACCCAGGGAATCAAGCGTTCACAAGGCAATTGATGTAGACCTTCGTGTTAAGTCTGAAGCCCTGTGGGAAGATGAAGGAAGGCATAACGTAACCATCACTAGTGATCGCTCCAAACACCTTCCTAAGCACCATCAAGCTCATCCAAAACTAACCGAATCCTCTGCACTGTTCTCAGATTGACACCCTAAAATGTTCATATTGGAGCTTCCAGCCCAAATGTGAAGTAGTTCATCATGCCGTTTCCAAATTTCTGGCGGAGTATGATCCTACCATACTGTGCAGTCTCAAAATTCAAAAACAAACAACGCGCATGCACGAAATTAAAAATATAAAACGGCGACAATTTACTCCTCGCACCCTTTAGAGAGATAGGAAGATAGGGACAGATAGAGTTATGAACATCTTGAACAATAGATAGCTAGAAACATACATACATATATATTTATGAACATCTTGAGATGGATATGAACATATATATATATATATATATATATATATATATATATATATATATATATTCATACATGTTTCATTAAATAATATAGACAAGTGTTGTCTATTTTATGTAAGTTCTTTTCATATTGTCTGATAAGCTTAATAACATTATCATTAAACTTGTCTATATTATTTAATGAAACATGTATGAATGAAAAAATGCTGCCTAAATACACACAAAATATATATATATATATGTATATGTATATATATATATATATATGTGTATAAATATACATACATATTTATATATATATATATACATACACACATATATACATACATATTTATATATATACATACATACACACACATATACATATATACATACATTTATATATATATATATACATACATACACACATATATACATATATACATACATATTTATATATACACATACATACATATTTATGAACAACATGAGATAGATATGAACATAGATATACATACATACATATTTATATATATATATATAATTATATATATACATACATATACATATATACATACATATTTATATATATACATACATACATATTTATGGACATCTTCAGATAGATATGGACATCTTGATACACACACACACACATAGATAGATAGATAGATAGATAGATAGATAGATAGATAGATAGATAGATAGATAGATAGATAGATAGATAGATGAAAATATATTTACCCGACTTCGATTCAAATGAAGAATATAATCTGCGAGAAAGTTCCTGATCTCTCTCGGTCTGAGCAGACTGCTTCTAACATTTATTGCTAACCAACTCGCAATGACAAATCTTTACGAGGCACTTGCCATTGGACAGCTGCCATCTTACTGACCTTCACAATCGGTCAGTCAGGCACAGTCGAAAGTGATCGGAAGACATAAATAGTCGACGTTAGATATGAGTACAGTCAGGATTAAAATTTCGCAATCGGCCCTGGTTTTTCGATTGAGCGTCAACTGACTTTTCTCTTTCTTCTTTAAGTATCGGTTTTATCTAAATCCTTTGCTATTAAAACATAGGTTTCCCTGAATGGTAACTACAAACCGAACATTCTAAAACCAGAATCACGTGTCTAAATGTAGACAGAAGAACAAATAAGGAAAAAAAAATCAAGATTTTAACTTTCGAAGTCACCAAACAAAAAAATGAACGGAAACTCCAGTCGATACTAGTATGGCGGTAACTATGGACATGTGTTTTCGAGGAATATCTTTTTGAATTAATAAAATTTAATAAGAGATACTCAGTGGGTTTCTCAGAACGTTAATTATTTTTGAATAAATTTCTTTGATATTCTTTTAGTATTTCCTTTTCACGTTTTTTCTTCATCTGTTTCTATCTTGTATAAGTCTTATTTTCTTTTTCACTCAGGATTGTCGTCCCATAGGTGTATCCATTTCCTTCTGTTATTGGAATAGTCTCACGTACTTCAGCTAATGAGGTTATGATAGCATTATTCGATACCCAATACTATCGTTTTGATCAAGAATTTTTGACAGCAATTTGTTGTCACTAAATTTACCATTACGATTTTACGGGCTTGGATGTCATACCTAGTCTTTTTTCATTGTTTGTGCGAGTAAAAGACGAGTTGTTTTGTCGGCTTGTATTGTCAGTTTAGTTACAAGTAGTCTTTGAAGTAATTCAAAGTAGGAGATGTATACTTTAATTATCAGTCACAAACTATCTAAGAGTCTGAGATGCTGAAATCGATGATTTTTTTTTCTTACGCTACCTGTGTTATAGCATGTGATTCGGTGTTTCAGGGGGCGGTCAAACCATGTGTTAAGGATGGCATATCTTTTGGAGAAACAGAAGTTTAACAAGAGTTTCACATTGCTGTTTGAGGCTTCTGTTCCAAACGGTGATGTTTTCATACCATCAAACTTACGGCATATCGTACTGAAACACAGGTTCCCGTACGATCATCGAAGTTAAATACTTCGAGCCTGATCAGTATATAGATAGGTGACCGCTTGGGAATATCATGTGGTGTAAGCTTGGGTGTGCAGCTGGTGTAAGTAATAATCGGGGTTAACTATTTGCCCATAGCTGGGACCCTAACAGGTGCTACCACCCAGGGTCAGGGTGGACCTGAGAACACCAGCAATTGCGAGGTGGTTCCACGCTACTCAAAAACCTCCTGAACTGAGGCCTTGCTGTTGGATGTAGTTTATCGTCTTACCCAGGACGCGGATGTTGTTTATTGTCATACCCAGGACGCGGATGTAGTTTATTGTCATACCCAGGACGCGGATGTTGTTTATTGTCATACCCAGGACGCGGATGTAGTTTATTGTCATACCCAGGACGCGGATGTAGTTTATCGTCATACCCAGGACGCGGATGTAGTTTATTGTCATACCCAGGACGCGGATGTTGTTTATTGTCATACCCAGGACGCGGATGTAATTTATCGTCGTACCCAGGACGGCTCATCATTAAAGGATCGGTGGCATTCAAAAATAAAATCCATATTAATGCACAATTTTAGGGGGGGCGGTCCTATTATACAAAGTTGACTTAATCTGTGTAGAATTTCCCTTTTTCTTAACACTTTTTTCAGTTGGGGAATGATTTGGCATATGAATTGAAAAACAATCAAAGATTTAGAAACAGTTTTTTTAAAACTGTTTCTAAATCTTTGATTGTTTTTCAATCATTCTGTCTCACCAACTATCCTCTTCCGTCTCACCTATGAGGCACGCCTAGGCGATCATGTATCTTTTGACACATGACCTACGAAGCAGATTTTTTTTTCCCGCAGTAGGTTGAGATTATTTTCTGCAGTAGATCAGTTGTCACCCAAGGCCGCTATTTACCCATAGCTGGAGAAGAAGATGATTCCTACCTTTCCCAAGAGTATTAGCACGTAAGTGAATGCACTGGATTCGACTGGATTTCGAACTCTCCGATTCCTCAATCCAAGCCGCTTTCCATTACTCTACCGATGAATATTCGCTAAAGTTGTTCATTAAAAATTGAATGAAACAAAACAACTACTTACTTGACTGAACTGAAATTGACCGTATTCTTCTATGTACCATATTCCATCAGGACATTGGCGATCAAGGTTCTCCACAATTTTCTATCATTTGTAACTGTGTGTCAGGAATCACCTCTTTTGTTGCGAGGCGTAGATGCGTTTTCGTAAACGTTTAATGACTTCTGGAGCATTTGGCACGCAATCAACTCATGCGAATCCGGTAAAAATGAAAAAAAAAACTAGGACTTTAAACAAACAATAAATGGCCGTATTAACAAGATTAAATTACTTTATTGTGTATACAGTTGAAATAGAAGGAAATACATTTAAAACATAGCTATTAAGAATATGCTTCTTTTGTGTGGGATACGCGCGTCGATGATGCACACATGGGCGCATGTATGCGAGTATTCAGTCATCAGACAACTGAAGAAACGAAAGTTATTCAGCAGGGACTCCTTTATCTACGTCCTACTAGAACTTGAAGGAAGAGAAAACAAAAAAGAAAGCGAGAGAATAAGTTTGTCTTCTTATAAACTTAAACAACACGGTCTAACGGCAGTTTGGCGAAGATAAATGGGGTAATCGAGACTCTTTGTAATTACTTTTAGTGTTTCTATCTTTCCTAATCTAGGTACCTCCACTTTTTTGCGGAAAAAAGTACCCTAATGAAAAAGGCCACAAATTTAATAAAATTAAGTTTTATTGACAAAATGCTTATGTTGTTATTAAGATGTAAGATCAAAGTATTTTTTAAAATTATTTGTTGAATTCTTCAATCCTTTCTAACGCGTTCGAAATTTTGGTTAATAATCCTGTTTTGTTTACGTCATCGGGGTGGCGTAATATTTACATTGACTTTTTACACGCTTTTTTCCGGTGAAAAACACATTGATTTGGAAATTCTTGTTAAAAAACAAATAATAGTCGGATTTTAATGAAATTTTCAGGGCTTATTCACAAATGATGAAAATTATTTTAGAAACTTCTTGTTTCAGAAAATATTGGCAATTTCTTTTTTTATATATGTTACCCCCCGAATTACTTAATATCATGAAATTTCGCAAAATACCTTTCTGTTTCTGAATTTTCTTTATTAGTTAAAAGTAGGAGTTCTTGGAGAATGTAAATCATCCAATATCTTTTTTCAAACTTTTACTATTCTAACTGAAAATCTGCTCTGAATTGTAGAATAATAAATGCAATAAAATTATGACATTATTTTATTAGAAAAGCTTTTAATTGCTTTTGTAAATAAGTTATATTTAGGACACTATTGTCTGAGGAAATAAAACATTTTCGATGAATAATGAATATTTACAAGAATTTTTTTTATCTTTTAAAATTTTAATAATAATAATTTATAATAGTTCTAAAGTCGTTTAAGATTCGTTAACTGCGTTATTTCCTGGTTGTGATATAGTAATTAAGTGGAAACGAAATTATCGAATCCAAAATTGAAAAGATTAATAAACGTAGTTTGACTATTCAATTTTTTAAATATATATTTATTATTTTTTTTACTTAATTCGTTCCCTTTTAACGTGACATTATTATGAAAAGGTCACGTGATCTAAGAGTTGTGTCCCTCGACAGAGAAGTTCGCTCGTCAGCTTTTCAGCCTCATCCCTTCAGCCTTGAAAGTTAAAAATTTAAAGTAAGTTTTACTTTTTTCAATGAGTTATTAAGTTACCTCTGACATGGTATTTCATCTGTTATCAAATTCTAAAATTAATTTAAGAAAAAATTATAGTATTTTTATTTTTTTTATTTTTGGAAAAATCATCTTCGAAAGACAAATAAAAGTCAATACAATATTACATAGTTACGGAAAATATGTTCATTTGTAAAAATTACTAGGGAGTTAAAACAAAAAAAAAATGTGTTCACTTAAATTCCCTAAATTTATGTCAATTGTGGTCATCCATACTAGCTCTCATCGCTTCGGAACTCAATCGTAAATCAATCATTGCCACAGAACTAATCATTAAGAAATAATTATATATTACTTTTTATGCTATAAGTAAGAAATATTTATTTAAAATCATATATATATATATATATATATATATATATATATATATATATGATTTTAAATAAATATATGTATATATATATATATATATATATATATATATATATATATATATATATATATATATATTGGGGCGTGAAAAGTTTCAAATTCGATAATTTTGTTTTGTTTACAAATTTATTAAAATTAAGGGAATGGCTGCTTTTAAAAAAATTTAAGAAATAGAAATAATATTTGACATTCTAATCTATATAATTTCTATGTGAAATAAACCAGAATATTTTATGATTAGAAATAAAAAATTACATCATTTATCTTTCAATTAAAACTAAAATGAAATCTTCAAGAATGTATTTTCATTTTTAAAAAATAATTTAAAAATGGAGGTAGCTATCCTCAACCATGTTCAGTCATCCATTTGCTCAACATAGATATTATTTAGTTCGTTGGTCACACCACAAACTCGCTTTCACGACGCTTGACACTAAATTTGAATGCTAACTCTAACATTTTTAGGTATTTAAAACAACATGCCTGGCCGCATACACAATTCCGGAAAATCCTCGTCGAAAACACAACTATACTTAAACATGAAAACAATAAACAAAAACTAAAAATTCTTGAAGCTATATACATAAAACAGTTGAAACCTAACCGGAACAAAATAAACTATGACATCTTCACAAATATCCTTAAATGCCTATAATTGGTAACAGAAGCCATTGGTTCATACCAACGGCTTTCCATACTCAATACTTATCGAATTCACTCTCGCGTGGTCATGTGTGACGTCATGAGCTGTGGTGCGATTTTTGCTTTCAGCGTCTTATATGCACGTGTTTATCGTTGCTTGGAAATCATCCATGTAAACAAAAACAGACTATCATCAATTTCTTGTTCGTGTATTGCTTAATATATTGTGTAATTGTCATCTTTGATAATGGCTTATGTCAGCCGAAAGCTTAGATTGGATTAAAAATATGTATCAATATTGTGATTTTCTTTCTTCGTTTAATGATAATGTTATAAAGCTTATCAGACGATATGAAAAGAACTTACATAAAATATATAGACAACACTTATCTATATTATTTAATGAAAGATGTATGAATGAAAAAACGCTGCCTAAATACACACAATATATATATATATATATATATATATATATATATATATATATATATATATATATATATATATATATATATATATATATGTGTGTGTGTGTGTGTGTGTGTATGTATGTATATATATATTGGGGCGTGAAGAGTTTAAAATTCGATAATTTTGTTTTATTTACAAATTTATTAATATTCAGGAAATGGCCGCTTTTATGAAAATTTTACGAAATCGAATAAATATTTGATATTCAAATTATATAATTTCTATGTGAAATACACCAGTATATTTTACTGATTAGAAATAAATAAAAGTACATAATTTTTCTTTCAATTAAAGTTAAATGAAATCTTCAGGAATGCATTTTTATCTTTAAAAATTAATTTTAAAATGGAGGTAACTATCCTAAACCATGTTCAGCCATCCATTTACACAAGCACGTTAGGTGCGTTATGACATGTTTTCCTTCTTTCTTCTTGCATTCAATATGTCCTGTGAGAGTCAAATTTTCCAAGCCATTTTTTCTCATTATGTACCTGAGGATTTTCAAGTGTGTCTTTCTCGTGTTTGCGGAAAATATATTAATTTGTAAAAATTACTAGAGAGTTAAAAAAAAATTGCGTTCACTCAGATTTCGTAAATTTATGTCAATTCTGGACATCCATACTAGCTCTCATCGCTTCGTAAATCAATCGTACATCAATCATTACCACAGAAAAACAGGACCAGTCTTTAAGAAATGGTTGTATATTACTTTTTATGCTATTAGTAAGAAATATTTATTTCAAATCAGATTAATTTAACTTGAAATTTTCTAATTTCACTCAAATAACGTGTCAGGAAATATATATATATATATATATGTATTTTAAGACATTTTCATGTTTAACATTATTTTTGTCGGACATTGTCCATTTCACACACACACACACACACACACACACATATATATATATATATATATATATATATATATATATATATATATATCTTGGGGTGAGGTGAAGAGTATTAAATTCGATAATTTTGTTGTTTACAATTTTCTGTTTTGTTTACAAATTTCTTACAATTAAGGAAATGACCCCTTCTTCTTCTTCGCCTCCTCCTCCTCTTTCCTGTTTTTTGTAGCTCATAGTAAATGTTAATTTCTTGTTATCTTCCCTAAAACTTGTTAAGCCATCCAATTAATCAAGCACGCTAGGTAGGGTGGGCGTTGTTTTCCTCTGTCTCTCTTGCCCTCAATCTGTCCGGGGAGTAGCAAATTTTCAAAGCCCTTCTGTATCAAAGTCTCTTCTTCATCTGTCAGGATATTGTCCAGCATCCACTGTCATATAAGAGGAATAATATTTCATAAGAGTTCAGTACCTTTCTTCTTTGATTCCAACGAAGATTTTTCTGTTTCTTAATACTCTGCTTAACTTTTGGAATGCAACTTTGGCTCTCCCAATGCGATTTTGGATTTTAGTGTTGCACCTGTAACACACATTTCGATATCGATCTGCTGTGTAACGTAGGCGCGTTTTCCTTTGATAACTCATCGTTTATGCGGTATTCAATTAAATTATTAAGCATTGTCATGAGGTCAAAGTAAGTGGCTTTATATAAGAGTTTATTTCTCCTGGATAGATGACCGTTAAGATTTCTGAGGAGGTCTGTTTATTTAAATGGTTCTATATCAGAGCTAGCCTTCTACTTGATAAAGAGCTGTCCCCACGGTTGACAGTGCTCATCTAAACTATATATATATATATATATATATATATATATATATATATATATATATATATATATATAAAGAAATATAGTCTTAAGCTGTGCTATATTTATGGGATAAAGTGCTCAATATCAGAGATAGAGCGTGTGTAAATATACTCGTGTCCTGATGATTGCGTCTAGCATAAAACAGCCTGTCGACTTTAAGTGTTGACCTCAATCTTCACTTTTATATATATATATATATATATATATATATATATATATATATATATATATATATATATTGATTTTCTAAGCGTAGCTTAGATGTGGCACAATGCCGAAAGTATGGGGCACCCAGTGAGGTTCAAACTGACTACTCAATCGTAATTGTTCTAGCAAGACAAGCTTGCTAACCATTACACCACGCCGAGGTGCCACTTATATATATATATATATATATATATATATATTGAGGGGTTTCCCTCTTTACACAAATAGACTCACCCAGGGTATACATATACTACTGCTAGTGAATACTCGAACAGTCAAGTTGGACAGTAGTAATAGTACGTTAAGTCAAGCCGTCAGTAGTAGGAGTGGAACGTTGAGTCGGTCGGTAGAAAATCGTAGCGGCAAGAGTCACAGTCACGAGCACTTAGACTCAGTAAGAAGTCATACAGCGATACCTCGATAGTAAAGACTGTATATATATTTTGCTACTAACCCGCATCCCTGGAACTACTAACCTGTATTACCAGTTTGTATTATTACGTTAATACATTTATTTTCTTATATTCATACTTGGCGTTTGGTATTATTTGATACAGGATTTCATCCCGGAATCAACAACAATATATATATATATTAAAGGTAGGTACCATTAAAAATTGTCTGCCCATTTGAGAAATTTTAATTTTTTATCTAGTCGATAAGGTTCTTTTTACCCATTTTTTCATATATTAGAATTTTACGGAAAAAAAATCGGATCTCACCGTTCACGAAGAGTATCTGTGACAGGAATAAGAGAAAAGCAAGCACGAGTTGCTCTTTATGTACAAAAACATTTTAGACATTTATTTTAACACAAATCATGGTAGCGCTGATCTTCAGCGTAATATTAATCCTCCTGTATGGTAGTATATGGTGGTTACCTTCCTCACAGATGAAGAAGAGGCTAAAGGTAACACAGGTGCGGTTCTAAAGAAGGATGCTGCAAATAATATCGGGCAGCATATGGACTATTAGGAATTTTACAGGAAGTCGAAGCAAAAGTATAACTCTATAGCGACGGATATGATTTGTGTGGGACATAATCGGGAAAAGAGAACGTGACACTTACAAGATACAATGAAGGCACGAGCTGTAGGCAGAAACTTAAACGATCATGTGAAAATAGTTGACAGCACAGGCGTTTGTAAGGGAGAGTAAGTCTGCAATATTTAAGGTGCATTATGTTCGCCTACCTCCTGAAGTGACAAGGATTTATGGAAAATAAAATGAAGGAAAAGTTTAATTTTAGTCACAAGGAAATAATCGGTTGTTTGCAAAAATCGCAGTTAATATAGTCAATTTTCGTTTCATTTTTTACATATCTTTACTATATTATTTATTTCCGATAGACATGCTCGTGATAAAACCGAATTTATTTGATTCCACA
The DNA here is from genome assembly GCA_964036315.1 of Acanthosepion esculentum. NCBI lineage: Eukaryota > Metazoa > Mollusca > Cephalopoda > Sepiida > Sepiidae > Acanthosepion > Acanthosepion esculentum. The sequence continues at coordinate 67,963,994 of OZ038483.1, forward strand.
ATTTCAAGTATTTCCTCATATACACAAATGTAGAGACAAAATATTCATATATATATATATATATATATATATATATATATATATATATATATATATATATGAGTGTGTGTGTGTGTGTGTGTGTTTGTGTGTGTGTGTGTGTGTGTGTGTGTGTGTGTGTGTGTGTGTGTGTGTGTGTGTAACAATGGAAAAAAAATTAACAAATCTCGGAAAATCCGATAATAACTTTTAATACCTGTATCATCAGACCAGAATTAGAAAATGGTTTAAATTTATCCAGAAAATATGCTAAAATATTTCCTGAAGACATTTAAACTAATATGCTAACATATTGACTGGATAAATTTAAACTATTTTGTGATTTCTGTCTGATGAGACAGGTATCATAACCTTACTTGCTAAAATAAATGTATGATCAGATTTTCCGAATATTG
>OZ038483.1:67971927-68084427 GCA_964036315.1 Acanthosepion esculentum
ATGCATATTTTTCTCACTTAAACCGTCTTTGCCTCCCTTTTTAAAACTTCTCTCTGTTAAATTTTCGTCCCCTCTTCATCTTTAGACCTTCCTATTCTTCTCTCGTCTGTTACCCCTCTCTTTGGCTTTCATTCACTCTAGCATTCACCCCACACTCTCACACATTCGCTCTCACTAAATTTTATATTTTATTCCCGGAGATGTTTTTTCTGTTTTCTTTTTGAATTTGTAGGTCTGATGAATTGGATCGTATTTACGATTCCAATAAAATAAATTATGACCCTGGGATATTAGTGTTTAAGCCTTTTTATTATATCCTTACTCTGTCCTGGACATTGAGTTCTACCTGGATCATATCCTCTTGGAATTATTTTTTATACATATATATATATGCGTATGTATGTATGTATATATATATTTATATTTGAAATATATGTTTGCATATGTATGTGTATATTTAACACTAATATTATCAATCTATAAATATATATATATATATATAATATGGCTAAAATAACTAAAAAAAAATTGGTTTTTTTTTATGAAAGTATTTTTAAAAAAAAACATCCAATTTTTTTTCAGTTATTTTATCCATATATTATATACATGTCAAGAAAGTATACGTGGCCTCTCAACATGATACATATATATATATATATATATATATATATATATATATATATATATATATATAGCGTGATAGAAAATTACACCCCTTTTAAAATATTTATATATTATTTATTAATTATAATTTTCAAGGGAAATGGATATTAGCGGAAAACATTCAGCATGATGTTTTATCTAAAATTTGATATACCCACCAGATTTCGTTACCAGCTTCTCGAGCCGCCAAGAAATCACGTCAGTTGATTTTATCAGGAACTCTTGTGGTATGAAAGACATAACTTCTCATTCTTTTAAAGTCGTGTTTTGTTATAGAAGACTTACTGTTTTAACCAACCACATAGAAAAAGTCGCAGGGTGTTAAGCCAGTACTGCCGGCTGGCCACTCTTACATAAAATAGAGAGTTACTTTTCAATCATCATATATATATATATATATATATATATATATATATATATATATATATATATATATATATATATATATATACAAGGGCTGGTCAAAAAGTATTAAGACGTTTGCTATGGTCACAAAACTAAATGACGCAAAGTGAAGCCGCTTGACACCGACTGATTTAGACACTGTTTATATTGTTCTCATTCACATCCTTTTCTTTTTATACCAGAGCTTGGAAGGAAAGTGGAGTTTAGTTGTCTCAATATACCATACAGTTTGCATCATTGACCAGAGTTTGTGTAGCAATTTTTGGTCAAACAAAACATTCTCCAGATCTCGCCCCTTGGGGGACTTTTTCCACTTCAAAGATAAAATCCCACTTGAAAGGAACAAGATTTCAAGACGTAGAAATCCAAGAGAAAGCGACGAGACAGAAAAGGAGTTCCACGAATGCTTCCATCAATGGAAAATACGCTGGAGAAAATGTGTGGCTTAAGAGGAGAGCTGCTTCGAAGGTGATTAAATACCGAATTGACATGTTGAGTAGTTTTCTCAGTCCCGATAATTTTGATCAGACATGGTTTATTTCTCACATTCGCTGATGAAATACACAGGCGAACAACTTCTGAACTCTGAATCTCAATCTCCGTGCGTCATTTTTGTTCCCTGGTTAATAATAATAAATGTTTTTCGCACTGATTATATCGGTACCCTTTCGTCTGTCTTTGTTTCATTGACCATCTTATCTATTGTATTTTATAATACACACACACACACACACACACACACACACACACACACACACACACACATATATATATATATATATATATATATATATATATCTGTGACATGTAGGAAGCTCATTTTTAACGTGTTTCCAAATTAAGGAAATTAATCTAATCCAAAAGTAGAACGTCTATTGGGAAAGTGAATGGTTTTATCCGTGAAACTCTGATCATGGAAAATATAAGTGAATATTTAAGTTTATTTATTATTATTAAGGCTTCATGCTTAGATATTTGCCACTGTAATTACAGCATGCATTAAAAATATTATCTTGTAGCTGAAACGTTAAGCAGCGACTTGGAGTTAGATGCACAATGCAATCTTCATGTGGTGAATATAGACTCTCTCTCTCTCTCTCTCTCTCTCTCTCTCTCTCTCTATATATATATATATATATATATATATATATATATATATATATATATGATGAAAAATATGGAAAAGACAAAGCAAAATCCGAATATGCAAGTTTACTGTTTTAATTTTGTTTTGCTGTCGACGTCAGACGTTTCGGTCTAGTAGACCATCTTCTGGACATGATTATTGGAAACATATTTATATTTAAGTCAACATGAAGAGACGATAGACACAAGAATAGTCAGAAACAGAAAAACTGAAATTTTAAAGTCAGCGTTCCCTTTTTTTTCATTCGGCCACGTTGGCGTCGCGCGGGCGATCCTGCGAAAACGCGCTCCCAAGAAAGAGACTTTATCTTACGTGGAAAAGAGGAATTCTATTTGAATCTATAGCTTATCAGTACGTTTGTCAAGCATTAATCATATTATTGCATATTCGGATTTTGCTTTGTCTTTTCCATATTTTTCATCATACCGTCGGATCTACATCCACATATTTGCTAACATATATATATATATATATATATATATATATATATATATATATATGTAGTGTTGAATGTTAAAGACAACATAGTCTTACATATTTTCTTTTGAATTTTCTCATATTCTCTAATGAGACTTTTTATTTGAAAATAGTTCCGAAATATGTATTTTCCATACGATGACCTAGCGCTTTCGAACATCATTGTTCATCTTCAGGGTCAATATTTTATAACATCATATAACATCATATATAACATCATCGCGTCTTTTGAATTTAAAAGGAATTTAACGTTTTTAGTTTGTAAAAAAGTAGCAACATGATTACGCTACAAGATAATTGGCAAATGTTTGTTTAAAAAAAAAAAAAAAAAAAAAAAAAAAAATTTTTGACTAAAATATTGACCCTGAAGATGAACAATGATGTTCGAAAGCGCTAGGTCATCGTATGGAAAATACATATTTCGGAACTATTTTCAAATAAAAAGTCTCATTAGAGAATATGAGAAAATTCAAAAGAAAATATGTAAGACTATGTTGTCTTTAACATTCAACACTACATGTTTGAAAGAAAAGTTGCTGCCAAATTACACATATATATATATATATATAGCGTAAATTGTGAAGATACTTGTATAGTTTCAAGCCTGAAAAAATATTTCCCAAAATTAAGGGTCCACTTATATGGCGTGTATAAGATGCAAATCATTAACACCGAGTTCTAAACAAGTGAAGCTGCCATTACGGAATACCACTTATTGCACTTCCTCCAGGAGGCCACAAATACAACCCATTAAAACTTGTGTTTGGTGAACATATTTCTATATTAACCCAGATATTTTTATAACATTTAAAGAAAAGAAAATTACGCATATAGAAAAAATAAAAACAGCATGGAGAGAAATATTTAGATATAGGAGGAAATTCAACATCTTGAAAACAATTTCACATATACAAAAAAATTACATATAGAGAAGACGTCACAACAGAAAAAAAGTTACATATAAAAATATAAATGAAAGAGAGGTTCGTCTTATACTATGAAAGTTGAAATTTATTCCTCTGGCAACACTTGGAGTGTGGGGTTGAAATAATGTTATGTCAGTTGGAATTTTTTCTATGTCGCCATTTGTATACTAATTCATTACTTTTGTTTAGTAGAATATCTTGGTTCTTAATTTTAATGATTTTAATTTGTTCCTCCAAACATAATTTACATCTACCCTTAAAGCTATTTGGAATCCGAGCAAAACCTATAAATTCCCAGAGAGATTAAGGTGTATTATTGAATATATAAATATTAACATCAATTTAAAAAAGTAATTATTTTAAAATTATTACTCCCATTCTATAATAATTTTAAGCTCTCTAAAAAAGTTTAATACCCTTTTTTTGTTCATTCTTCTTCCTTATACAGGTGTTAATAGGTTGCATTTATATCAGTGTCCATTTTCAAACGTCGCGTTTATCTGTACCCAACTCCACCACAACCACGTTAAGTCCCTTAACCCTCTTTATCTATATCACTACCTCCTCTTTTATAGGCCAAGTCTTACTCCCTCTCCATTCATTCTTTCCTTTGTTCTTTTTTTTCCTTCTTTCCTTCCTTTGCCTTTTAAATTTCCTGAGAAGAAACTTTTAATTCATATTAGTAAATGTATTTGCATGTATAAGTCCAGCGAAAAACTACTTTCCCATGGACGAAATGATCATCTATATGAGGTAAATCGTTTGGATCTCATTATACACACATAAACGCACGCACACACACACGCACACACACATACACACTCACACGCATATATATATATTATATATATAAATATATATATATATATATATATATATATATATATATATATATATATATATATATATATATATATATATATAAATTTCCAAGAGGATAGAATCCAGGAAGAGCTCAATGTCTAGGACAGAGCAAGAATATAATATAAAAGGGTCAAACACTAATATTCCATGGTTATAATTTATTACATTGAAATCATAATCACGATTCAATTCCTCAGACCTACAAATTCAAATTTGTAGGTCTGATGAATTGGATCAAATGTTCCCTCATTTTTTAAAACTTATTCACCGTTCTTCTTAAATGGACTTCAAAGACGGAAGCCAGTCTATAAATGTTGGTACCATTACTGAGGGCGAGAATGAGGTTTTTCCTCTTACAGTTGCTCACTTTGGAAGCCAAGTGGGTCTTATGAAAAACAATTTATCCGGCTCTCTCTTTAGTTGAATATTTCAAAGGGGTTTTCCGTAATTCTTATGAATAGCGCCAAGATGTCTACTCATCTCATCTGAAAACATGTAAAAAAGCAACTCAATTGGCTTAGTGGTTCTTTAGATATTAATAATTTCGTGGGAGTGACAATTAATTTGTAACACGATTTAGACAATTTCGCTGTGACACACAGTATATATATATATATATATATATATATATATATATATATATATATATATATATATATATATATATATACATTATATATATATGTGTGTGTATATATATATATATATACAGGGTGTCCATAAAGTTCGTGTGCACTTTAAAAAATTTACATCTTTATTTGTATGATAAATCTTTTAAAGTGCACACGAATTTTATGGACATCCTGTATATACATATATATATATATATATATATATATATATATATATATATATATATATATATACAGGATGTATATATATATATATATATCTGTGTGCGTGTGTTTGTGCGTGTGTATTTAATTTCTCATTGTACATATATTCATTTTTATATATATATATATATAATTTCTCATTGTACATGTATTCATTTATATATATATAATTGTTCATTATACATATATTTATTTATATATATATATACTACATTTTTCTGTGTACACAAATGCGTATATATACACATATATATATACATATACATACATATGTATATATACATATATATATACAAATATATACATATACATATATATATACACATATATATATATATATATATATATAGATACACATATATATACATACATACATATATATATATATATATATATATATATATATATATATATATATATATATATATATATATATATATATATATGAATAATATAAGCAAAACTATTAGTGAATCTGAACTAAAAACGTTCCCTTTTGATGCTCACCATTCTTTCGGTTGTGCGCCACCATTTTCTTTGTTAAATATTTCTCCTTATCTATATTTTGGCTTGCATTTTTTTGCTGGGGTCATATATAGAGAGAAAAATAATGAAGAAGTACACTAGATATTTATTGTTTCTTACTGCCATACCACAAGCACCTGGTCTGACACCCTAGTCGGCAAACGCGAATGATGGGTTGAGAGGAGACGATCGTATCAGCTCCTGGCCAATGAACAAGGTGTCGGACACGGCAGGAAGCGATTGAAACACCAGCGTGTTGATTACTCACCACTTCAAAGCGAACGGTATTTCTGATTCGATCATGGATGAAAACTTCTCAAATAAAAACGGAAAAATGAAAAGAAATAGTAATAATTTAGGAATAACTTCTCCGATATCAAAAAATAAAAACAATAAAAATATTGGTAAATTGCATTAGCAAATGATACATCTATGTAATTCCAGTCGCAGATATTTCGTTTCGTTTCCTTTGTCGCGCTCAAGTACTAAAAATTCTTGAAACGTTTGCTTGGTGACTGATCTTGTAGAGATAGATAGATAAATGCCAAAATATGCAGCATAAGATTTTGATACGGTTTTAGAGAATTTTTAGAAATATCTCTAATATCTGCTTCTTTAAGAAATGATTCAAAGTTTAATTCATTCTAGGAAGAGAGTTAAATAAAAATTAATTTCGTTGGGTGTATTTTCTTTATTATAGTTATATAATCAGACATGTCAAACATTATAGTTTCCTCTAACAGCAAAATCGAAATAAAGGAAAAGCTACCGGTTTCAGTTCCTCGTTTTCCAGAGTTCGATTGAGATCAAAGAGAAGTGTGCACAAGCACTACAATTACTGAGTGGGGGAGACATTAACGAACACATACACACACACACACACACACACACACACACACACACACATATATATATATATATATATATATATACATATATATATATATATATATACATATATATATATATATATATATATATATATATATATATATATATATATATATATATATATATATATATATATATAAGTTAAGTAACGACAGTGAGGATGAAATCCAGAGAGCTCAATGTTAAGTCAGAGCGAATAATTTAATTTAAAGAAAAACAGACCATTTTAAGGCTCCATTTGTTATAATTTATTTCACCAGAGAATTTTTATTTTTCTCTAGATCATCAGACTTCACTTACAAAGGTGAAATGAAAAATGAATGTAAAATTTACACTTATGACGGACAGTATTAAGCTTATATAAGTTGACATAGAGGGTGGTGAGGAATAGTGTGAGAGATATGGTAGAATTTAGAGAGGGAAGGAAGAGTTTTAAAATTTATTTTTATGTTTATTACAATACTTAATATTGAGGAGGAGCGGGTAAGGATCAGATATTTACCTATTTAATCAGTCAACTCAACGGAAATGATATGGGAAAAAGGAAAAAAAGGGTAAAAGGAAAAAAGTAGGGAAGTAAAGGGAATGGATATAAGAGATGTACATAGTTTTTTTGGAGGAAGGAGGGGGTGGTATAGCTTTAGTAAATTAGATGAAGACAAATTTTAACGCTTGATAGTAATTTAAATGTTTATAATTCCACAAATAAATTAGCAATTTAAATATTAAACTTCTCAACTAATAAATTAGGGATTTAATAAAAGCCGAATAGTATATATATATATATATATATATATATATATATATATATATATATATATATATATATATATGTATGTATGTATGGGGGCCGTATGTTTTCAAGTTCGAAACTACCAGTTTCGTAGAGTGTTGATTTCTATGGACATAATGAATGTCTGTGAGTGTATATCTATCTATGCATATATACATACATACATATATATATATATATATATATATATATATATATATATATATATATATATGTATTTTCATTATATATATTGTTCAAATTTCTTTTATATATATTCATATAAATTCTCAATCTTTCTATTTTTATACACTTATATATGTATTATATATATATATATATGTATATATATATATATGTATGTATGTATTTTCGTTATCGTGAGATACTTCGAATATTTTCATTCATAGAGAAATTATTGTTACTATCAGTGCCCTTGTCCAGTATTATATACACTAATCGCCGACAGTGCTTTTGGCTCTTACAGTTGATTTCTCTGTCCAGTTTTACATTTTCATGAGGTCAGTCTCTGATATTGAGCACTTTTCCCATAAATACAGTTTCTCCTTAAAATTACACACACACACACACACACACACACACACACACACACACACACACATATATATATATATATATATATATAAATAAATAAAGATGGATATATATATATATATATATATATATATATATATATATATATATATATATATATATATATATATATATATAGATAGATAGATAGATAGATAGATAGATATAATTCTGGGGGTGAAAAATCATTTATTCTTAACAATAAATATTTACTTTTTAGCATACATATTTTCCTTGTAAATATGCTTAACTCGGCGTTTCAACATATATCGAATGTTAACCTGACATTAATCTTTGGCTATTAAATAATTGTCGTTTGCTTTCACATTGTTCACATATGATTTTTACAAATAATAATCGAGGACACTTACAAACATGTACAACAGAGGAAACATTGGGTGAAGATAAAACAAGGTCTAGTCTTGAATATGGGGGGAAATTAAATGCATAATTATCGGCACGCGTGCACTTTCTATTCTTCGTTAACAGAAGTACGAAGGTAGGAAAATTTATTCCGTATTAACCGATAAAAACGAACGCGAGTCAAAGTTTAAACGCTTTTCCTTCTATTTCTTTCACGAGACAGAAATAAATCGATATGTAACAAGACAGTCACTGGATACGGAAAATATTTTTACGTGTGTCAGTCAAAAAGTAATGACCGCTATAATATACTTCGAAATGTATAGACAGAATTCCTGAAGTGTCTAAAAGCCCAGGGGAAACTTTTGCCAACTTTCCTTCTTTTTCTTTACCAATACACATAATTCAAAAATAGCTGCCCTTCATAACAAATACAGAATGCTATTAACATATATATATATATATATATATATATATATATATATATATATATATATATATATATATATATATATATATATATATATATATATACATATATATATATACACACATATGTTATTTGAAAGGAGAAATTTATTACAAACATACAAATTAATGTAGTTTCGGCATCTCGAGTTGGTGTAATGGTTAACATGCTTGTCACGCTAGAACAACTACGACTGGGTAGTAAGTTCGATCCTCACTGGGTGGCCCATACTTTTGGCCTTGTGACACATCTAAGCTATACAAATTAATGTAGTGATTGTTTATATAGAAGCTGTTCTTTGTGTGATTGGAGTCAGGTGTTGGTCAATAGATTTTATGGCGATCATCAGGAAGGAGAAACATACATTAGTAACGGGCTCGACAGTGGCAGGTAAGCTGCTACTGAAAATGTGGATAGAATCAATTTGGCTAATTTTATTGTGACAGTTGACAGAAGGAATAATATTGCAAAAATGTTAATGCTTAGGTTGAGTTTTGGTAGACAATGCAATTTTGTTGGATCCTAGTTTGCAGTTTGATCGCAGTCTACCTGAGAGAACCGAGGGCGATTGATGTTCATCATCATTACGAGTGTTAGCCAAAATGTAATGACCATTATGGCATAATTCTAAATGTATTAGAATTCCTAAAGTATATGAAAGCTCAAGGGAAACATTTGCGATTTTTTATTTTATTTTCCCGTACACATCATAAAGAAATAACTGCCCTTCTGAATACATAAAAGAAGCAATTACCTGCCACAGTGTTTATTTTTCTTTTTTGAAACGAGAAATTTACTGCAAACGTCCTCATGAATGTACTGTCTTCGTGTAATAGCAATAAGGAGACGTGTCAGTAGATGTTATGGCGATCATCATGAGAGAGAAGAAACGGAACAATTTGACCGGCTCCACGGTGGCATGTAACCTGCTGCTGCTACAAATATAGATAAGATCAAACTGGCTTGTTTTATCGCCCCATTTGACAAAAGGAAAACTATTACAAAAATGTGAACGCTGAAATTTGGTTTTGGCAGTTTAGTGGAATCCTCGTTTCCAGATTGATGCCAGATTGCTGTTCATAAACATCTGGGTCTGCACAACACGGAGAGCACCTAAGGCACAGCGTTTTGTCAGTTATAGTTTGATGATTAATGGAGCAGCTATTAAGATTCTACAGGTGAAATAACCGAATAGAGAAGTGAGGAGCTTATGTAGCGGGTTTGATTTGCTGTCACAAAGTTTGTCGTTCAGTTTTGTATTATTGTTCCTCTAGTATGATGATCCCGGTGACGATCAAAGTCATCGCTGTGGAGTACACTGATCAACGAAGCTAGATAGGTAACCATTAATCCATGCAGGAGCCGTTCCAAATACATTCGTAGAATGATTAAAATATGCGTAATGAAAAGGTACCTAGATAATCTACTCAAAAGAAATATTTAAACAGGCTAGCTTGCTCTCCATTACTTCCCGCAAAGTCTCACCAAGTGATTACAAAGCAAAGCTCAGGCCGTTAATGAGAGTTTTACTTTTTCTTTTATGTGCCATGCCTCTTCAGGACGTAGGCGATCATGGCCATCCACATCCTCCTATTCCTTGTAGCTTTTAATAAGTTTTGTCTTTATATTATTTATCCCAGACCCTGTTCTGCAATCCACTTGCTTAAGCACATTAAGTATGTCACGCGTTGATTTCCCTGTCCTTTTTCCCTTGATCGGTCCTGTGAGTGTCAGATTTTTCAAGCCCTCCTTCCTAATTACGCCTCCCAGAAATTTCAGCTTACTCTTCCTGATGTTAAGTATAAGCTTCCTCTTTGTTTCCATTCTCTCCAAAACCTTGTCGTTGCTCATATGTTCGGCCCACGGTATCCTTAGCATCCTTCTGTAGAAACACATTTTGTTGCTTTGTGTTTCTTCATCTTTGAGGAGATTGTCCAGCATTCGCTGCCATATAGTGGGGCAGATATAACGTCACAGTTTAATAATCTTTTCTTTGTTTTCAACGAAAATTTCCTGTCTCTTGATACTCTGCTTAGGTTTTGGAATGTACCTTTGGCCATCCCAATACGTCTTCGGATATTAGTGTCGCACATTCCATCATCTGTTACTGAGTTGTAATGGTTAAACGGATTATCTCACGAGCATTTATATCACACTAAATGCCATAAACATTTAGAAAGTAATGCTGAATTTTCTCGAACGGCCTCAGGGATGAGAGGCCCTTTGAGGGTCAAATCCCCTACACATGAGTAATGCTAAATCAGACTAGTTTACTTAACATTACGCCACACTGAGTGGTGACAATTATTTACGAAATGATGATTAATTTTGGATTATGCATTAGGAACTCAGTGGGGTATAACACTCGTTAACCCTAAACAAACAAGGAAGATGTCCAAGTGTTTTTAGGAAGCAAATGCTGAATTTCAGCTCATATTTGAGGAACCCAATGAGGATCAAATTTACTTTTATCTATAAATGATTTAGTAAGTTTACCCACAGTTATTCCACACTGAGGCAGACCACTTTTTTTGTGAATCAATGTTTAGCTTAGGGGGTAGAATGAGGCACCCTGTGCGGATTAAAATCAACAATTAGTAATTAGGGTCAATCACGCAATGCGGCTAGCCACAAATATAACCCTGAACACATCAGCTGTTTACAAAAAAAAATGCTTATTTGTGGTACGGGAAACAATGATGTAGGGTACTGTTGAGAATCGAACTTACGCGCAATGCTTTGCGATCTAAGATGCTGTGCATTATCTGCAAAATGATAACATTGTGCCCTTCATAATTAAACCATTTTTTTAATTAACAATGTTGTTCGTACGTAATCATTATATTCATCCTTCAGCCTATATGGAAAATCGTCCAGCGATCTATAAAAGACGGAGACGTTAACTTAAATGCGAAAATTCCTCACAATTAGCAAAACTCTTCACGCTTCCTATTTGTTGTATACAGAAAATGAAAAAGAAACGGATTTTCGCTTGCCAGGGATTAATACCAGCGTTTCAGCCTGTACGGGCCAATTAGACGTATCGTGTAAATGCATTGCTAATGAGCTTGCTTGAGAAATGCATTGAAAATCAGAAAGAAGGAGTTTGCGCGTGGCCCTGAAGTAATGCAATCATTACTGACAGAATAGTGTAATTACGGGCATAATGTAGCTCCATTGATAATGAATTTATTAAAGAAATTGAGCTAAAAATAAAGGAAGAATGTCTTGACTGTGATCGGGATTTAATGCATGCGTAACTAACATATTAATGCAATTATAGAAATTATGTAAACGCGTTGTTAATTTTTACTACATCAATGCATTGTGTACACCGTCCTTTCAGAAATAGTTTGGTGTGGTTTATTTGGTTTTTCAGCATATCAATTCAATAATTTAATGCCGACAATATTTTTACAATATATTCGTATAAATGATATTTATTTTTTGTAAGAACTCATCATGGAGATTAGGTTTCATTGACGTATTGTTGTAAAGAGGTGTTTTGTCGCGAGTCGAATGTATTGCTGGTAATTTGTTTTTTAATGTATTGCTAGTAACAATTTTTTTTTAAAGTATTCCTACTACATTTTTTCAAAAACAGTATTGCTGGCAATAATATTTTTTTCAAAAATATATTGCTGGTAAAAGTTACTATAAAAAACTATTTTTATATTTTCATAGTGTTTTGACCTCAGTTTGGGGTTTAACAATTTGCCCAGAGCTGGGACCCTAACAAGTACTACTGCCCCGCGCCATGGTGGACCTAGGAACAACAGCAATTAAGAGCTGGTTCCACGCCCTTAGAAATCGCCTGAGAAGTAGCCTTAATGCTGGATTTAGTTTATCGTCATACCCAGAACGCTCTCAGAAATGAATTAAAAATCAAGAAGGATCAATTTAGGAATAACTTAATCTTGGAACTACTGTAAGGTTTATTGAAAACTTATTTGCACCATAGAAATTCATTTTAAATTATTTTCCTGGATAAATATATTGTATATTTTTTTTATCATTTCACCCGCATGCAAGGCGGAAACGTTACTAAAACGCAAGCAGTCACTGAGAGTGAAAGAAAAGTAAGAAAAATGTTGGGGAAGAGAAAAGAAATAAAAAGACTAGGTCACATAGAGAACGATGACCGTTGATGTCACTTTTAAGTTTTTGAAGATCGTTTTTCATAGTAATGCAAAAAAAGTCAGGCTTGAATTTTATGGAGATTAATTTAAATCAGACAGATTACGATTTTCTGTGTTCAAGAATTAATCCGTTTATAAACGGTCCCTTCATCAGATGTGTGATCATGGTTCTTTTTAATATTCTATCGTTTGTAACTCTTCGCAATGGTTCTATCCTTACTATAACTCTCAGTTCCCATTCTGCCATCCATTTACTAAGTTTTTTTTAGATATGGGACTCGATGTTTCCCGCCGTTCATCCTACGTTCTCAGTATCTCCTGTAATAATTAAATTCTCCGAGCTTTATTTCATCATTAGATTTCCCGAGAAATTTAAACTGTCTTTTTCTCTGATTCTAAGTTTCATTTTGTTTCGACTTGTTCTTAACAATTCCTAATTGTTCACATATTCTATTCACAGTATTCCACAATATCGACATAAGAATAGTCTCAAGTTTTTTCGAGAGAAAGTTGTGAATCATTTGCTGCCATATAGCGGAGGATTGATGTTATATATTCATTACTGTTTTCTTTGTTTCCAAATAAATTTAAAAGGTTCTTAATATTTTGTTTAACATATGGGAAGCATCTGTTGCTATTCCAATGAGTCTTCGGATTTTTGTCTTATTCTTTTTTTTCGTCAAAGTTGTAATGTTTTTACTATAGACATGCATAAGACAATAACGGCAAAATGGATTATGGTCAGTAATTAATGTAAACTGATATGACAAGGTAATTAGTTTTATATTTTTCGTTCACTTTCAGATTTCTGTATCACATTGACCGACGGTTGTTGCAAAACTACTGAAAATACTGCCTCTTACTTTCTGAAAATAAGACAATCAGACAACCAGCAAAACTTTTTTTTTCTAAATCCGAGCCATTTATCATATACATTTGTTGGAATAACTTAGGTATTTCTCTTTTCTCTATATCTTTGTGAAATATATGAATCTGCTCCACCTACCTATGGGTTAAATAGTATGGCTTATATATATATAAAGAATATTGTCAATGCAATATTCTCTCGCAAAATTAAAATATTTATTCTTACAATCCAAAATAGATTCCGGCTTCAATTAACACACAAAGAAAGAAAAAAAAGGAAAAAATCAATCTACCTTGATTGACATTTGCTGCTTTTATCGGGTTAACAAGAGTAAAAACGTGCGGTGGAAAAGTGTAATAAAAGTATAGGGCTGGATTTTTATTTTTTATTTTTTACATTAATACGGGTTGGGTAGGATTATTTCATACAGGCGAGTAAGCAAATTCTAGATTTTTCTTCAAACACCTAAAACTTCCAAAATCTTCAACCTATGCACTTATTCCGACCGCGCTTCTACTTTTAAAAAACTTTTTTTTTTTGTTAAGCTTATCCCCCCAAGCAAGGCTGGAAGCCACTAGCACGCAAGGGGTTACAGAAGGTTTGGAGGAAGAGCAGATAGGAGTGGTAAAGGAGAGGATGTGGAGAAAGATAGTGGATCGATCAAGGCAAGGGGGTTACAGAAGATTTGGAGCGAGAGCGGATAGGAATGAAAGGTGAAAGGATGTGGAGAAGGGAAGTGAATAGATCAAGGCAACTGGAGATGTCGATTGACCTTACACTTAAATAGTTGGAGATTATATTTGTCAGGGAAACAGGAATAAGGAAAGGAGTTCCACAGGCGAGATGTGCGAGACATGTAGCTATTGGAGTAGAAGAGACGTCTACATCTAACAGTTTTAACGGTGAAGGGGTGGGAACGGGATGCCAGCCTCGTAGGACGTTTAAATTCATGAGGCCTAGGAACCAGCGAAAGCAGCTCATCGAAGCAATTACCGTGAAAGTATTTGTAAAAAAGACAGAGCGAGGCAACGTCGTGTCTGTGAGAGAGCGACTGCAGACAGGATGACAGATCAGGGCCAATTACATTGCATATCCGTCTCTGGATCTTATCAAGAACCCTGAGGCAAACAGCAGAAATAACTTAAAAATTGTCATTCAATTTAAGATAGAGTTCCATCTCTCACTGTCTGTCGGGGGTGGAGGCTAGAATACGCATCTCCTTACAGACGGAAAAGATCCCCCCGCCGAAAAAAAAAACAACAGAAAAACAAAAAAACAATCGAACTACCAAGAAAATGCTCAAGGACTCATGTATAATAGACTAATAATTACATATACTCGTACTAAATATATCTTATGGAAACAAATATTTAAAAATACTGATTTCAATACCAACACATTGTTGGTCAGTTTGGAAAAAATAGGGAATTGTAATTTGCCCGAAATAAATAACGAAGGACACTGATGGCGATATCTTGTCACCGCTTTGGTTTGATTGGATACACTGCAGTATATACTAGTAATTTTCCTAGCGTATCTTAGATGTGGCACAAGGCCGAAAGTATGGGCCACCCAGTTTGGATCGAACTCACGATTCAGTCGTAAATATTCTAGCTTGCTAACCATTACACCGCCTCGAGGTGCCCAACAAGCTTGCTAACCATTACACTACGCCGAGGTGACCATGCAAAAAGAAACTCTCAAAAACACCCAATATTACTGATTTATTGATTCGCTTTTTACAGCTTATCAACCCTTTGAAGCTTATTTAGATACATAAAATATTTTTAGATTGTAAAATTCTTTTGGAGACAATAATGGCTTAGTGATACAAGTCTTAATAATTAACCCATAACTGGAGGGGAAGAAATGGTAAATTCATACCTTCCCCAAGGATATATGCACGTAACTGAATATAACGAACCTAACGGGAATTGGAACTCGGCTCTTCGACTAACAATTCGGAGGCATTATCCATAACCGCACGCATATCCAAGCTTACACCATGTATTTCCAAGCTGTCACCCCTCTAGGTGCTGACCCGACTCGACCTTACTTAACTTCGGTGATCGTACGTTTATTGGTGTATTAACGTAATGCGATAAAGCTACAAAGTATTATAACATACGTCGCAAAACAGATCTCATTGTATACTATTATATATCTATTTTTATTTGAGAATAACACTAAGATGTAGTTTATAACACAAACGCTAGAGTCCGACATTTTACGGTATCTTCAAAACGTATATTCACGTTGACGGATGGAAATATATAATTCGTTAAAACATCTGGAGCAGCGGAAGTTACCCCCTCCCCCCCCCAAAAAAAATGAAGAATTGATATGGCGTAAAATACACAAAACAAACGCATCGCTAACTAAACATGACATTCATGAAATGCAGTCAAATATCTTAACAACCAGGTTGACCCTCTTTTTTCGATTCTCACTAGAGTGCTGACATTTTAAGGAAACTGTGTTAATCGAGAATTTTAAAGACGATATTTCATTTCGTAATGGCATCGTTATAAAAAAGATGCGAAACATTTTTAAAACTTGTTTACATGACGCAGGTTTCATCGTCGTCTAAAACTATTGCGAACGAGAAATCTTCCGATGTGGAAAAGAGAAAATATTGAGGAAATGTCTGTGCATCTTTTAATCTACCACAATCGTCAGTATCTGAGGATTATTCTCTTAAATTATACAGAAGTCAATATATTAAAATGATCATTTTAAATTCCACAGAAATTAATATCTGGGAATGATTTTGCTAAATGCTATAAAATAAATATGGAAGAGTTATTTCATTAAATGAGTAAATTCTACAGAAGCTGATATATGAGAATGGGTCGAGTAAATTCTACAGAAGTCAATATGTGAAAACGGTTCTATTAAATTCCATAGAAGTAAATATGTGAAAATAGTAATATTAAATGCTACAGAAGTCAATATATAAAAATGATTCTATTAAATTCCACAGAAGTCGATATGCGGAAATGGTTTTATTAAATTCTACAAAATTCAAGATATGAAAATGGTTTTATTAAATTCTACACAAGTTCATATATAGGAATGGTTCTATTAAATCCCACAGAAATCAATATATGAAAACGATTCCATCAAATTCTGTAGAAATCACCCAACAAGATTTATTTCATAAGCAACTTCTTAATAAGGAACTAAACTCGAATTTGAAGCACCTCCAACGTTTACATCAGTATGGCGTAAACAACAAAAACACAAAACTGGAAAATGAAACAGAAATATTTACGAAATACGTTATTTCATACCGTATTTCAAGAATTAACCACGTCCTACTAGTTTCGTAGAAGTACAGCGATGTATTATTTCTTATGTTTGTAAAACAATGGTGGTTTTAATTAGTTTCAGCTTAGTATTTTTTAATGAAATTAATGTGATAAAAGTTTATAAGAGCTAGATTATTTAAATCATACGATTCGTAAATTTGTGTGAAGGTTCTTAAAATAAAGTAATTCATAGTATAGGAATAGCAATATTTGGTGTAATAATATTTTAAATATTCAAAAAATGTTAACAAAAAGAACGCTGGTTTGGAAATTCCGTCATTGACTGGTCAGTGATTATATTGATAGACCAATCGAAAGAGACGAAGAAACTGTGTCCCTCTCATGCTTTTTCCTTCTTCTGAATGACATACTGCAAGTCTTTCCATATTTTGTCTCCTATATTCTATTCACATTATGTGTCCTTTTTGTTTCCATTTTCTTTACGATTATGGAATTTTGAGTCACTCTCCTCCTTTACGGCAGCGAATGTTGAGCGGCCTTCTCAAAGATGAAGAAGATACTCGAGGCAACGTACGTCTGCTTCTACAGAAAGATGCTATGGATATTATGGACCAAACAAGTGAGCATCGATGAGATTTTGGAGAGGATGCAAATCAGGAAGGGATAGCTGAAATTTCTGGGACACGTAATGAGAAAGAAGGTCTTGGAGAATCTGTAATGCACAGAGCGAATAGAGAGAGAGAAGGGAAAGCAAAGCCTGACATACCTAACGGGCTTGAACAATTGGATGACAGAACAGGGTCTGGTAGAAGTAGGAAAAGGGACAAAACATATTGAGAGCTACAAGTGTTAGGAGGAAGTAGAGAGCCATGATCTCCTACGTCCTGAAGGGACAAGGCACATAAAAGAAGAGATGCTAGCACGCTCATCTCTTTAGATCAATTACGACTGAGTGCTCTATGATATCGAACTTGTACCACATGTAACATACACTTGCTAAATCGCTATAATAATGGATTTTTGGTTTTAGGAGAATAATATCAAATTGATTTTAAAACACCGTTTTAAAATTCTTCACAGAATATTTTAAGAAGCGCTGCTGAAGGGGATAATTTCTCAGTTAAATGTAAGGAGCTTTATGAAGTAGGTGCTCAAAGCCAACAGATGACCCTTTTTTTTTGACTTGTTATCTGGGAATTGCCATGGCCGCCAGCAAAGATAGATGCGTGGTCATCTGTTAACTTCCCAAAAGTTTTGAATTTTGAAGAGTTGTTCTTCTTCAAGACTGCTTGCAGTTCACATTCAAAGGGAAAAGTGGACAATGCTATTTAATCTATACCAGGGGGAGAAAGAGGGAGATGAGGTGGTTTATGCATCGCTTTGCCAAGGATATTAGTGCGAAAGTACAACGTAACAGATGAAACCGGTAGTTGAACTATTTTCGACGACTTCACTTCCGCTACCGACATCCGTTACACTATGCAGGTGGATCGAACTGGAGCAATTATTGCAGGTGTCGTATTTGTAAGAATAATCATACCTATTTATTTATTTTGGGCAATACATTTCTTTTCCAAGAAGAGACGCTCCTATCAAAATATTCTGCATATCTCGATATACGAATTCCTGCCAATGTCTAGATTTTCACTGAGCATTTATTGGTTATATCTCCCAAAGAAAAATGAAAAAACATAAACGGAAATTTTAATATTTTGTTTCATTTTCCTTTGTTTACAAGTACATAAAACAGGTTTTTACTCAGTTTTAGGGCGTACGGCCTCGGGTCTCGGTATAAAGTTCGCTCTTTAAGGAAATGATTTTAAAATTTATTTATTCTTCGAAAGGAAAAAAAAAAAACTCTATGTAAAATATTCACAGGGTTTTATTTTTACGTCTTAACGCACCGATATTAAAATGCTTGTCTACATCTTTCAGAATTATTCAAATTTATAAATATATTTATTCAAGTTACGCCGGCGTAAAAATAAAAAAATGAATCGACATTTTAAACTTTAAAGACACGCTAAAAAATTGTTCAACCAAAATATGTTATATCCCGAGCGACGAGGTGAACTTGCCCGCCCGTGAGAACTGTGTTTTCTAATACTCTCCTTATCGATTTCTCTACCTCTGGACGGAGAGGAACCTATAGAGATTTGATTTAGATTTCTAAATAGGTAATTTTTAATTTTTTACTTTTAATTTTAATTTCAAATTTTATAAATCTTTTAATATCTATGATAACCTTGCTTAGTTGCCAAATTTTTCGAATCACCCTATACTTGTATTTTGATTGGTCATTCTAGCTTATGTAACAGCGTTTACTCCTAGCTAAGGATCGTTAATTAATTTGAAACTTTTAAAACCATTTATTCTATATTCTACATCATCACTTGATAAGACACCAGAAGTGTTGAAACAAAATGGCTATTTTTGTCGTGATTTTATAACATATTTATGTTGTAATATTCAAATAAATAATTATATCTGCTCTACTCTGTATTGAGCACTCTTTAAAGAATAGTAATTGTTGGTTATTGGAATTCACTCCGTATATACCAATCCTAAACTTGTGTATATATATATATATATATATATATATATATATATATATATATATATATAAAGTACATTTTCTCGAATAATTTCTATTTTTCCTTAGGTCAAAAGTTGCAAAAACCACTGACCGAATCATTGTCATCAAAAGCAACAGAATTACCAATTACAAACAATTTACTTAAATCAATAATAAAAATCTTTCAACCCAGAACATTAGATCATATATGAGAAGCTGTAGAACGCATCGACTGAAGCAGAAAGAAGACGAACCAAAAAACAACAACAATTTACCGCTGAAGTCATTAAGCAACATATTAATTATTTACTCTTCCATCATTTTAGCGAAACACCTACTTTTCTAAATAACAACAGTTTACCACAGGGAAGAATCTAAATCTATTTTAGCTTCACATTTAATAAATAAAAAAGTTTTAGAATATGAAAAAAAAAAAAAATTCCCTCGGGTAGAGAATCTTGACAGGTGTAGATTGATGATAATTTTGGCTTGTGTCCAACATTTTGTGTTAACTGCCAATTTCTCTTTCCGCCGTCTAATAAGAATCAGATAAATAAGTTACAAAATGAATGATCATTTACAACAAACGCTTCGACCAGCTGAAATCAGTTTTTCTTCATTTAACTCACTCAACGATATAAACCTCCGTCCATTTTATGCCCAAATATACTCCACAGCTGAATGTGTCAGTCTATGCGAATATGAGTTACTATATCACGATCTCGAATCCCGTGGCCCATTAGGGTCGTAGGGGCACCATACGCACCTTAGCAGAAGTGGTGTTTCTTGGGTAAAATAACCTGAGGGAACACAACCCTCTCCAGGTTGGTTTGAATTTAGAGTTGTCCTTCTCCTAGACTGGTTGCCACCCAGCGCTATAGAACCCAAACTGTCCTGCTATTTAACCATAGCTAGGGGGAGAAGAAGAGGATTCATACCTTTTCCTAGTGTATTAAAACGTAAGTGAATGGTAATGGTTTCAACTGAAATTCAAACTCGGCTCTCCGATTCCGTAATCACCACTGTGCATATGAGTCGCTATAGAGAACTAAGCAGCAGCAGCAGCAAAACAAAACAAATATCCATTTCTTTTAAATTTGCATTCATATCATATATTATATCATATCATATCTGTCATGTA
Organism: Acanthosepion esculentum; assembly: GCA_964036315.1. NCBI lineage: Eukaryota > Metazoa > Mollusca > Cephalopoda > Sepiida > Sepiidae > Acanthosepion > Acanthosepion esculentum. The sequence continues at coordinate 67,992,855 of OZ038483.1, forward strand.
GGAATAAAGTGTCGCTGCCGAGACTTGGGTTTGAGCACGAATTGCCAGAGAGCAAGCACAGTCGACCTTATCTTGAAATAATGAGATGAAGTGACGGGTAAAGGAAAATTGTGTATATGGGATTTACCGTCGTCTGACCGAGTATGGTTTGAAGGCGTTACTATTATTGAATTTGAGATTTACAAAGTCTCTCCTACAAATGGGCATTAGAAAAATATCATTGTAGTTGTTGTTATTATCACAATATTTTGGATAGTGTTTCCTCAGGTCTTCTTCCGGTGTCTCTCGATGCGGATAACCTTCAGGAAATCTCAGAGTAAATACTTCATCTCCGATGTTGGATTGTTATTCCTATGTTATTCCACGTCTAGGAATATCTTGTCTTGTTATTTTTAGCAAATCTCCGTCGTTAATAGACTTGTTTTCACCGAGTCTAACTAAATCGAAGCCAATGATTGAACTCACTGTTATCACGCCCTCGAATCTCTTCGACTGGCGCTACAAATAAAGAACTGTAGCCGATAAAAGAAATCACATGACTTGACCACTTTCAACGGCATCAAATGGAGAACACATATAATACGGAGCGAATCTGTGTCTCGGAATATCACGTCTCGTTCTTTTTAGGACAGATCAGTTACTGACCGCCTTAGACTAAGTGTCTACAATAGAATCCAATGATTGAACTGACAATTACAATTAACGTTCCAGCAAAATCAACGTTTTATTCTACTGGGCTAAGATACAGTTCGAAATCCACGGATAGACAGACCCCTGAAGAAGTTCGAACGTGAGGGCTCAACGGCCGTAACGTCGTGATAACAACAAAAAAGGTGAGAAAAATAGTCTGAATGAAAATAATGCGAATGACGATAATTCCTCATCACAGAAATTCGGACAGAAATAATCATTTTTTTTTTTTTACTTTCTGTGATTCAGAACTTTTAAAAACCCAAAATGTGTGTCACAAAATTTATATAGATCTACATATATTTACTTTCACCCCAAGCAAGGCGATACATTCACTAAGACGCAAGAGTTTACTGAGAACGAAGGAAACGGAGAAAATGTTATTAAGTAGAAAGGACAATAAAAGAACAAATATAAAAAAAGACAAAATTTCACATTGCATTTAAACGATTCCCGATGCATTGAAATATTCGAATATCATAGTTTAGAGGAACTAAGAAGCCAGACGAGAGTTTCTATAGGTGAAAAATTCGAACGAAGAAAAATATTAGAATAGAACTACCACTTAAATGATGAGATTAATAATATTACATTTCTCCTGGATAGTTTAAGCCCACAAAAAAAACATTCTAAAACCAATAATTAAAAATGGCTTCCAGCGAATGAAGTCTGTGGGTCCTAGAGAGGACCATCCCAGTACATTCCAACCAAAGCTTTGTCACTGGGAATGTTCATATCACTCACAGTCGAAGAGAAGTTGCTTTCAATATAGACCAATTGATCAACTGTTTTTAATGGCTTGACTGACAAGAATTGTTAGAGCCATGTTGATTAAAGCATATGGACCCTGTTTTGCCTACAGTTACGGTTTACATCGACTGTAAAATGATTACATCTAGCTGCTGATCGATTCTTCCTTTTTATATTCATTGTTCCCTCAGGACGGAAAAGATCATGGTTCCTTATTGTGTCCTGTTCTTTTTAGCTATTAATAAAGTTTATCTTTTTCTTATTTCTCTTAAACCCAGTTCCGCCATCCGTTTACTCATTCTCACTAAGTATGTTATGCGTTGTTTTTCTCTGTCCTTTTAACCTTCAATCTGTTCTGTGCGTATCAGATTTTTCAAGCCCTATGTCCTCATTATGTGCCTTATAAATTTAAACAGCCCCTATTCGGGCCATAGTATCCTCAGAAAGAGGTGCTCAGCAGAACAATCCCATGAAAATATTTCCAATGGAGCAACATTAAGGCGTTGAGATGCCGAATATGACAAGATAACTTTGATGATTGTTTTAAGGATTTTGACAATAATTTTCTGATACATAAGGTGGTAATAAGACCCAATGCACGGACAAATGCTAGACTTATAATTGTGCGATATATATTCTGGTGGGGAAACTGGTCCAGCACGACACGGTGAGCAATTTATTTTATATAATCGTTGGAATTCATTTCCGCGGAAAACATTAGGCCTGAAAGGCACGAGGAGTTAGTCTCCTGGAAATTAGTGACAATTATGCTGATGGAAAGTAAAGAAAAATTTATCTAAAAAGATTTAGAGAAAGCGGTTTATTTTAGGAGGCAATAAAATTATAAGGCCATTTCTTCCCCCAGTTAAGTTGGATGATATTTTCAATATCAGCTGCCAATTTGGCTTTACAGAACCTCTCAGACTTACCAGTAACCGTATGCTCTATGGTAACAGTTTCTTCTCTCGCACTTCTCGCTTGTGAAAATCCCTTCCGGTTTCTTGCTTCCTCGTCAACTTTGATATTCAAAGATTTAAATGCAATGTCAACAGTTATTTTCTTTCTCAATTGTTCTCTATATTTAACCAATCTTTTTTCTCATATTCTCTAACCCTTAGTAGCCCGTTGGCTCTTAGTGGCTTTATTTCCTTGTTTGGGGTGAAATGATACAAAAATAGTTGCGTCATCGTTATCGATAGCAGGTTAAGAACTGATGACATTGTTAAGGTGGTTGATAAAAATTAGGCAAAAATTGGATGCTATTCCTAAATATACGATAATTTAAATTAGTTCTATCCCACAGATGCAGATGTGGAGCCTCCATCGATGAGTTTGGTTTGCGTCCTCTCTCCTGTCGTCGTAGTGCCGGCCGCTTTCCACAGCATGCAGCGATTAACGACATCATCAAAAGAGGTTTGGATGCATCTGGGTTCCCTTCCCAAATCGAACCCGTAGGCCTCGACCGTGGTGATGGATAGCAGCTGGGTGGCATTACCATCTTCCCTTTTAAAATGGGTAAGTCGTTGATTCGGGATGCGACCTGTGCAGATATATTTTCGGCCGGTAATTTGATCAGGTCCGCGGTTGAGCCGGGGTTCGTCTCCCGAGACGCAGAGATAACAAAAAAATAGCTAAATATTCTTCTCTTGCTGATAGGCAGTGGAGACTTCAGGGGTTATTGGCTCTCGTTCGATGGCGTTCCTTCGGAGGATTGGCGCGATTGCGTCTCGATTAAGGAACGAACCTCGCGAAACGGAGTGGCTCTTGCAGCGTGTCTCACTGGCGACGGTTCGAGGTAATGCTTTCTCCATCATAGCGGCTGGCAGAGGATAGAAACAATTGTTTATAGTTACGTCGTTCTGGAATTGTCATCAATGGTCGACTGAACTTGCTTTGTTTCAATGACTTTTGTTTTGTTATTATTAGTTACTTTGTTCAATAAATACGTTAATTAATATTAACAAATAGATAAGCAAGTTGTTCTATGCATTCTTGTTTCTTTCAGTGAGTATTTCTTTTTTTAAGCTAAAAATGTTTGTTTTCCAGCAACTGTAAACATTGTTTTCATTTTTTTGTATTATTAGAACAATGACGATGAATATTTTAAAGTGTAAATAATTGTTGTTGAGTAAATAGGCTTTTCCTTATAAAAAAGAGTTTATCCCTATTCTTGACAAGATAAAGAGGATTTTATTCTAAGTTCTATGATAACATAAATTAGACGTATATCTAATTATTAGCATGACAAAAAAGGGTTATTTCTCCTAAATAAATGATAATGTTAATTAATTGTATGTCTATTGTACTACGACGTTTTATTTTTAATTGTATATTAATCTCAAATCACGATAGACCCTTAGTGGAACTGGCAGATAGGATTCGTCGCAAAAGATGCTGGAAAAAAATACGACGGCTGCTTATACCTCTTCAGAAAATACCCGATTCCTTCTACAATACTTCCTCTTTACAAGAATAAGATTATACAAAATTGGGGGTATCGCTGCCATAACTAGGGCTGAAGCTGCACAATCCTCCGTTACTAGCCTTGACAGATTTCAAACAACCTCCTTATAGGGGATGACTTTCCAGTTCACAGTCCCTATTACATATACGCAGCGTCTTAAACCTACCGCTACTTCCAACGTAAACGTTCAGACGTGCTACACTTTTCTCCGCCCACAATGTTTAATCCACTACATTCCCTACGTATCCCTTTAGTAAGAACGCCTTTACACTCCGAAATCTTTGTCCCAAGTGCAGCTATTTTGTGGAATAGACTGCTGCGTGGACGCTTCTCTGAACAGTACAACATTAACCTTTTCAAGTCTCTTGTCAATCATTATCTATCCGCTATGCTCCCGTAGTATCCACATCGTACTTCTTCATCTTAAGTTCCTATTATATTCACTTGTTCAGTAATGTTCTACTTGAGTGCTTCTTGGGCTTTCTATTAGGTGAGCCAAAATAAAAAAAAAATTATTAAATCTATGAGAATCCGAAATAGTGATATTAGTTTTCTATCATTGAAACATAACTATTTTTTTAATCAAAACTATGATAATCAAAAATATTTCTGTCCGTTTTGCTATCAGGAAACACAACTGTTTCATTTCTAAAACTATAATTTCAGACGCTTGTATTTCTTAACCGTGTTCCAATGGTTTTATGACAGTTTAAACTAATCTAAAAATGTATCCCTTATTTTGAATTCACGTGTTGTTGGATATCTTTAGTACAAAAGTCATCTTCAGTCGACAACCTCCCTTCTTGTGGTGTGTTACGCTTTCAATCACATTAATTTATACTAGCTTAAAAGCCGCACTCCGTGCGGACATTTAAGCTAGTTCCTATGGAGGGATAATTTATCCCAAATTAAATAACGGCAATGATCATTTTGAAGAAATAACATAGACCAGATCAACTTATCTTAGAACAAAGGTCCGATTCAAACCCTCCGGTGAATCCTAGATTTACTTAAAAAAAACTGAGTGACACAAGGTCGGTGTTTAACGAGGGACCCGAGTGTTTCAACTCGGGCGTCTGATCTAAGCTGGTCTTAGCTTCTCTAAACTGTTCGTAGCTTGTCTAAGCTAGTCATACGACTGCTGCGTAAAAGATGTCACGCAACGGTGGAGGAGGGAAAAGTAAGGAAGGAGAGAAGGCTGCCATCATAGAACAGATATTACACCTGCAGCATCTATCCCAACGAAAAAGAAACAATCCCTCCAGAAGAATCCAGGGTGAGGGGATCTCCTAACTCTCTGGTATACCCTGGCGTGAATCGTTTACTACAGTTCTCCAATATAGTTTTCGAGATATACATAAATATGGTCAGCATGCATTGCAGCCAATCAGCAGTATAGAGAATCCAGGGGGAAGGTGAGCTCCCAACCCTCTGGTAACCCTGGCGTGAATCGTTTACTACAGTTCTCCAATATAGTTTTTGAGATATACATAAATATGGCCAACGTGTCTTGCAGCCAATCAGCAGTATAGAAAATCCAGGGGGCGGGGTGAGCTCCCAACCCTCTGGTAACCCTGGCGTAAATCGTTTACTACAGTTCTCCAATATCGTTTTCAAGATATGCATAAATGTGGCCAGCGTGTCTTGCAGCCAATCAGCAGTAAAGAGAACGAGAAAGAGATGGCGAACGAAGAAATACAGGAAATTAAATACGAAAGGTCGTTTGTTTCTTCTTTGAAATAATTTCAATGAAGCCCGATTGTCGAGAACTGAATTTAAGTCAAAATAGCAAGAAATATAGAATGAGATAGAGAGAGATAGAGAGAGGACAATTGGAGAAAAAAGAGAAAAGTAACTCTTTGATTCATTGGTTTGTTTTCAAGGCATATCAATTTTATCTGTTATTTATAACCGAGAAGATATTTCTTTTTAAATATATGACTGGTAAACAATCCCAATGTCGTCAGTTCCATCCCTCTCAAGTTATGGATCTAGCACCGGGTTATTTAGTTTGTTTGGTTGTTTATTTGTTTAATGGCATATCAACACCTTATGGGTCATTTAATGCATAAATGTAATTTTCTTGGGAGCTTTATTTTTATTTATTTATTTATTTATTTTTGATTATTACAAAAATATATTGCTACTAATTTTTGTTCCCTATGAACATCTGTTGCTGGCATTTTCACTATAAAAATGTATTTTTATACTTTCGTAGTGTTTGAGCAACGTTTTCCGATTAACTATTTGTCCATAGCTTGGACGCTAACAGGTGCTACCACCCGGGTTAGCGTGGACTTGAGAACAACAGCAATTATGTGGTGTTCCCTAAAACCTCCCCGTCAGTATCCTTGCTACCGGATGTAGTTTATCGTCAGACTCAGGACAGCAGTTATTTACTGCTATAGTTTGTGGTATAGACTAATCTCCTTGACGTAGGCTAGGAGTGTCTCTACTTCTATCTTCCTAAAAAGCTCTCCTGGCCTGGTGATGCCATACAATCTTTGACTTATAGAAGCAAGGACACAACAATTGGTTAGCATGTGTTTTACAGTATATGCTGCATGACTTATTGTCTGTTCAAGATGTTAATAAGAACTGTGTGAGGGATATAGGTGTGTCTTAATCTGATTCTTGACTTCAAAGCACCTAAGAAAATTAAATTTCAGCATTAAATGATCCATAAAAAGTTTATATGCCTTTAGTGAATCCATTGATAGATCAGCTGCTAAGAAAGTCCGTTCACTGTGTCGTACGAGACAATTTTTTCTCTCTAGAATCTATCTTACATAGCTACACCTATCAATCGTCCATGCTTAGAATGTAGCTGCCACATATGGCCCGGTGCCCCTGCAATTTACCTTGAGCTCCCAGACAAAATCCAAAGAAGAATCAGCAATATTATCGGTGCTGATCTGGCAGCTAGGCTCCAGACACTTTAAGTTTGCCTCTCTGTGTCTTTTCTATAAATAATTGTTATTGTTCGCATGACCTCTTCGCTATGGTATCTAGACTACATGAATCTAAGCGCAATAGTAGACTGGCGGCGAGATCTCATCAATTTGAACTTTAGCTAGCTAGATGTAGCCGTAACTTCTATGCTGACAGTTTCTTTACTCACAATTCTCATCTGTGGAACCACCTTCCAGCATTATACTTTCTAGTCAAGTTTAATCTTCAAAAATTGAGATGCAATGTCAATTGCTATCTACTCACCTCCTGATTACACTTTTCTCTTACCAATCATTATTAATGATTATTAACGTAATTCTTCCACATCCAGTAACCTCTTGTTCTTCAGTGGCTTTACTACCTTGCTTGGTGGGGGGGAGGCGATTAATAATAATAATAATAATAATAATAATAATAATAATAATAATAATAATAATATCACTATTCAAATTTTAAATGTTCATTTTTAAGGAGTTATTTGCTGCGATGGCAACTGGAGCATTTCCGGGGATGTCGATATGGCTAGGTATCAAACAGAAGACACGTTTTTTTTTCTTGCATCTGAAATTCCTGGTGGTTAGTAATTTAACTACTAAGGGGTTATTTGTATTTTTGATGTATCAGTGATATAAATACGGATAGTGAATCCTAGAAAAGTTCTCTGGCTCATTGTCCGTTATGATGCCTTAAACTATGTATACGGCTACGGCCTCAGCACTAAAATATCGACAGTTTATCAGGTACTGCTTTTAGATTCTTATGTCATCAAGAACGGCTGATCATCTGACTTTATCAATGTTTTTTTTAACCATCAGTAAATTCTAAGCAAATTATAAGCACATATATGTACTTATACTCTGCGTTCGTTAAACCTGTTGGCTATTTTTTTGCCAAGTTGGCATTTTCAGACTAGCAGTTTCAACGGTTTGCCTATTGTCTATTCTTGATTCATTAATAATGTTTTCCATGTAATGTCTAGTTTGATGATTTTGGGAGGTAAGTTTTTGTGGGGGGTATTTGGAGGGCAATATTGTAACTCAATTTATATAATAACAAAGATAAAAAAAAAACATTAAATGGGAAGAGTAATAACATTACTATTCACTTAGATCATTTATGCCTTTCTAAGATCAATGGTTGAAAATTGCTTCTAGTGAATGAAGTTGTAGGTCTTAGCGTATAAATTCTGTAGTTCTAAATTGTAGCTGAAGCTTTACCAGTGGCAGTGATCAAATCACTCTTATCCGAAGGGGAATTACTACCAATATACAGGATGATCCGAAGAACAAATAATACAGTAATAGAAAGCTCATGTACTGGATTCAGTTTATTCACTTTCATTGACGCTGTAACATATCGATAAGTTCTGTATGAACGCCATCATTTTTGTGGCACAGCATGATGTGACGCCATGTCCTGTGTGATATTTTATGAAGCTGTTCTTTATTGCAAAGTTTCTCCGAACGATGTCCTTCAACTGATGGGTATTATGGTATCGTTCATTCACTTGCAAACAGCCTCTCTTCAAAAATGTTCGAGCTATTGTCAGCCATCTGAAATAGAAATTTATATTACATAGGAGTAACAAGACTTTCAAACTATCCTGAAAATTAATTGATCGGCCATTTTTAATGGCTTAACTGACAAGAATTCCAAAAGTATTGTTGATTAAAACACATGAACTCGTTTTTCCACAAATGAAATAAATATATAACAAAACACCGAAACGTTCACACAGGCCTAATAGATTTCAATTCTTGCGAATGACATTCACTAACTCTGCGCATAAATAAGTTTCAATATATTTACTTATCCACAAACTGAACCCAATGAGGATAAATTCTGTAATCGTCAATATTGACCGATCGCCCGATAATACTAAGCGTAGTTTACTTTGAACACTCTGCAACCGTAAGGAGCACCCAGTTTATTGATGGCTTCGTTTTCTACGGCTTACCAAACCTTTGAAGGTTATTTAAAGCCAGAAAACAAAGATTATACTGTAAGAATTATTTTTCGGCGATAATATTTATTGATACAAGTCTTATAAATTAGCCCATTGCTGGGGTGGAGAAGTGGATTCCTACCCCTCCTTATTTTCGCATAAGTGAATATAACGAACACACCTGGAATTGGAACATGGCTCTCCGATTTCCAATTCCCAGCCATTATACCCAACACCATCGGCACATTCAAGCTAACATAAACTTCTATTGCCAAGCGGTCACCGATCTAAATACTGACCAGGTTCGACTTGCTTAACTTCGGTGACTCTACGGGAACTGGTGTTTCAAACCGATAGGCCCGATTGAACAGGCGTGCGTGTTCTAAATCTGATAACCATGTCGAATATTACTGACATTAAAGAAATAAACCATTTTTGTTGCGCCAGTAGTACTCCTTTTCTGTAGTGATTTACTTTTTCTTTTTCCTATTACCCACTACAAAATTCACACATCCAAACTTACAACATCTGGTATTCCCAAGCGGTCACCCATCTAGACACTGACCAAACTTAGCCTCGCAGAGCGTACGGGATATGGCTGTAAGCCCACACACAATGAGGACTGAAATCGCTATAAATGGTCTGTGAGATAGTTCCACACAGAGAAGCAACATATAAATAAGGAAGCCTTTGCAGGATATGATTTGTATGATGCTAAGGAATTTTACCACAACAGTTTTTCTAAACGGATATAATGAAGTTTTCCACACCTAAAGGTAATATAATGATTATATGAAAGTAATTCCATTAATAATAATAATAATAATAATAATAATAATAATAATAATAATAATAATAATAATCATCATCATCATCATCATCATCATCATCATCATCATCATCATCATCATCATCATCATGTTGGACGTTATTGGCACCCACTGAATATAAAAACCGGTATGACAGAGTGGGCCAATATCTGCACTGGAAATTGAAATAAATTGGTATGAACACCACCCAGACCTGGTTACGGAGATAGGACCTGTTACAATTCTATGGGACTACACAATACACACTGACAGAACAATCAAAGCCAACCGCCCAGACATTGTTATTAAAGACCACAAACAAAATAAGTGCCTTCTTATTGATATGGTAGTCCCTGCAGACTGCAATGTGTCTTTGAAGATATTCGAAAAGCTGTCAAAATACACGGACATTGAAATAGAAATCTAAAAAATGCGGCACATGGTAACATCAACAGTCCCTGTTGTAGTTGGAGCCTTAGGATTGGTTGGAAAAGATTCCAGTAGACTAACTGAAGGGATTCCTGGAAGTCCATGCCTCAAAGAGATACAAAAAATTATTCTGACAAGTACAGCCCACACTTTACAAAGGGCTTTATCTATGTAATATATGTTTTATTTTTTTGCAGTGGAAAGTGTCATGATACCATTTCTAACCTTAGGTCCCTGGGCGGGACCCGGAAAGAAATGTGTAAAGGCCAGATATCAAAGGAAATAATAACAATAATAATAATAGTAATAATAATAATTATAATAATAATAATAATAATACAAGGTGTGTCTGGAACAGCAATCTACTTTAAAAAAGACTGGGTGTTGACGCTGCATGAAATAGCAAACATGACACAGATGTAGCGAATTTAAAGAATTTGCTCCTTAAAAATAACACACCTAATTGAGAGGTCATGGCAAGCAAGAATGAAAAAAATAATTAAACGGGGAAGAAGATGGCTAAGTGGAATTTCATTCTTGCCAATGGAATACGAAGTCAATTCATTGTACGCGGCCAGGCGGGTCCTTGTTGTGGAGGTCTGTACAGATGATGCTAAAGAATATAGTCCGCCCGGACATCTTCCATGAAAATACCGATAGAGTGGCAAGTGACGAGCATTTTTGACCAGTCTGATAGGTATTGAGCGTGTTAGTACGAAATAAAAAATTAATATATGTTTGCCTAAATTATATTTCAGGTAAATGATTGATAGTTCATATATATATATATATATATATATATATATATATATATATATATATATATATATATATATATCAAATGGTGACGTAATATAGTTTTTTTAAACGTGAATTTTTGACTAAAAACAATTTTTTGTGTTCCACATCCAGGAACACAAAAGAGACTTGCGATTAGATAAACATTCAGATTCTCTCGTCTTACACCGCAACGACGTGGGACATAACATTAATTTCACCAATATTAGCCTTATTAAAAAAAATAACCTTTTAAAGAGAAAATATGAGAAAATGTATTTATAGGAATACTACTAATTATTAACACACGTTTACAAAACTACATTAGGTCATCATTTTCCTACCGATCTATTATTCATGAATCTAACTTTTCTCTTCGAAATAAATAAAAATCAATGAAGATATATACAAAACTAGCAGCATGGCCCGACGTTGCCCGTGCTTGATTCAAAAATAGTAACGACTCATACAGCAATCCCTATCACTTGACTTAAAATATTTTTGTCCTTCCTTGCCTTTAAAGGAGTGCCCTTTGCCGTGCTGATGTTGCTACATGCCTTACTAATTCCCTATCTCTCTGTCTCTCACACACAAACACACACATTTTGTTACTATACATGTTATTTAATAATTGTGTTTCTGGGCACCAATCCCTCTTTTATACAAGTTTCGGTTAGAATGACTGACAAGGTACTGCGGTTACTTTTCTTGCTGTCCCTGATATATATATATATATAAAGCAAACGCTGATTAATAACGGATTTCCTAATCAATTGTTGGATTTCCACATTAGGCGTTTCTTGTCCAAAGTAACTAATAGCAACGGCGAGAATAGAAACATAAACAATAATATTAACATTTTGTATAAAAATCAGATGAACGATAATTATAAACAGGACGAATGCCGAATGAATAACATTATAAAAAGATGCATAGCACCAGTTGATAATAGCAAAAAAATTAGATTAATTATTTATTATAAAAAATTTAAAACTTGTAACCTTATAGTTAAAAATAATAATTCACCTCCTAGAACAAAATTAAATAGAGCAAACATTATTTACGAATTCAAATGTCCATTAAGGAATTGTATTCCTCAAGAATCAACTTTCGTAAATAATTATATAGGCCACACTACAAATCGTTTAACACGCAGATTAACTCTACACCTTTCTGACAATAGTTCAATTAGATCTCATTTAAATATTCATGGTGACCTACCGGACACTATTCGGAATATACTTGTCGACAACACTAATATAATAGCATCATCCACTTGCAAAAAAAGGCTAAAAATAATGGAAGCCTTACTTATAAAAATAAACAAACCAACACTTAATAGTATTAACTTTGAACATGGACATAATATCTTGACCGTGTTTTAAAACAAAAAAATGAATGACTTTATAAAACATACACATAACAACCTATTTCTAATTCTAACAGTTGAAATATAATCCTTGATAATGGCTAAAAGTATAGCCGAAAGCGCTCCGAAAAAAAGAACATTCGGACAATTTTTATATAATTTATCCTCTGAAAAGAAAAACTTTATTAGATCGCACGAGAAATTATATAAAAAAACTAAATAAAAGCACCTTGTCAGTCGTTTTTAATGAAATGTGCTTGAAAGAAGGATTGCTGCCTAAATACACAAATATATATATATATATATATATATATATATATATATATATATATATATATATATATATATATACACACACACAGAGAGATGAATAGATAGATAGGAACATAATGCCATTGATAGGTACATAGATAATGAAGAGATACATAGATAGAGAAAGAGAGAGAGAGAGAGAGAGAGAGAGAGGAATAGAATTAGGTAGTTTGTGAAACCGATAGGAAAACCGTATGTGAATTTTTAAATGTTAGAAAAAGTGAATTTAGAATTTCAGCGTTGCCTCTACTTCATGCGCATGTATAATCATACCTACCTAAAAACACTTTATTCCGGTGAATTCAGGGAAAAAAACACATTATTTGTAAATATCTTTGATATATATATATATATATATATATATATATATATATATATATATATATATATATAAATATATATATATGTATAATCATAGTTTCTCATGTAAAGCAATAAAGCCACTTAGAAAAAGGGACTGCTGAGTGTGAAATAATTAAAACACAAAAAAACATTACTAAGGATTGAGAACAAATAATTAGTGATCATGAAGACAGTAGATAACGATTAAAATTGCATTTAATTTTTGAAGTTCAAAGTTGGCTGGAAATCAAGAAGCCGGACGAGTGTTCCACAAGCGAGAAGTGCGAGAAAATAAATTGTTATCATAGAACTTACTGTTACTTCTAGCTATTTCACCTGCAAATTCATGATAATTTTGTTGCGAATCCAGTACTACGTTTAAATACGGAATGTTTGCGTACCATAACGAACAGCTCATCCGTACAATTACCAACCATGGCAGTATTTATAGAAAAGGCGCAGGGAAGCAAGTTTATGCCGCTGGGAATTGCCCTAAAGCCGGGACGCCAGGTCATGACCAATTTATGGACTTTACCGTAATAATAAGAAATGTCTTGGATTTTATAGAACGGCACTGATTCATCATTAAATACTATTCTTAAACACGGAGTTAAACCTAACCATCTTCGTGCAGAAGAATTTTATTAAAGTTTTAATCCGATTTTGGGGACCAGCACTTAACCTTACATAATTTTTCGCAGCGATTCGGACCTTTTTCTGATCTCTGTAATTACTTTGATCTATGACTTAGTTTAGTCTGTGTAATGGTCATCTGTTTTACATCTGAAATTACAGAGTCACAGGAGACTTCTTTTTCCTAATCAGATATCTGACATTTATTTAGAGTCAGTTTGCTTGAAGACCAACATTTCTGATGCCATTTAATTCTCTTTCTTCTCTTACAATCCAAGACAATTTCGTTTCTATGAAGGTGGCACTTGCCATCAGGTGCCTCCATTTTAAAATCTGGATTCTCTAAGGTGATGTGAATTTACAGAGGCCACAGTTGCTCTCGGCTCTTTTTATCGTGCCCTTTTCATTTAACAAGTAGCGCCTGCGAAAATGTCATAGCTACCCTATTGGAATGTTTTGATTAATCATAATTCTTAATTTAATATCGGAATAAGCTGCTAGAGGGTTTAACGATTATAAAATAGCCATGGAAATTACCCTAAAGCATCGGTAAATGTTTAGGCTTATGGACTAAACAACAGAATATTGCAATATCAGTGATGAGTATGAATGTGAATCATTATTTAAACTTGAATGAAAAGACTTAAAATTGATACGTTTTTTTAATTTCACTGACGCAGACGTTAAATGCATGAGAGGATTTTCACCTCCTCTATTTTCTCGTCTTTTTCTTTCTTTGTTTCTTTCTTTCTTTGTGATTAATATGTCTTCTTTGTTTCTTTCCTTCTTTCTTTGTGGCTACGCTTTCCTTCTTTTTCCTTCTTTCTTTCTGATTAATATGACTTCTTTGTTTCTTTCTTTGTGGTTACGTTTTCCTTCTTTTTACTTCCTTTCTGATTGTTCTATTGTCTGTCTCCCCTTCTTTCTTTGAGATTATTATACTTTCTTTTCCTTTATTGCTTTCTTTGTGATTATTATATGCTGAGGGTAAACTAGAAGATTATCCATAGTTTGTAAATCCCCGCATTGGCTGTTCGGATCATCATCGACGTCATATCTCAAATTTATGAAGTTTGGCTCTACAGCGACCAACAACTGTTCGGAGGAGACTCAAGCTAGTCCAGAAGTGCAAGGCGTCACCGGAGCCAAAGGGAAGTGATTCTGTAAGGCTGAGAAAGAGAACTTGTTTTCCACGTTGTTGATTACTGCACCACGGATAGGGATGCAGACTAGGAGTTCTGTTGTTCAGTGGTTCGACTGAATGTAGAAAGTTGTGCCTTGACTTGAGCCTCTTTGTCATTGGTTCACAGCTGCGGAAGCGATGACCAAGGTCAGTTTCCAGCTTCAACTTATCAAGTTGCGAGTAGACTGTCGTTCTGATGCAAGGGAGTGCGATGCCACTAAGCAAGTATAGGTCATCTACTTCGGTTGGATTGAGACGCCCAGTGACTGATCTGTAAAAGGTGTTTAAAGCAGGGTCAATTTTCTTGCTCTGGGATTTACAAAATTACATTATTTGAGCAAGTTATCTCGCATGGATTCTTGTTGACTGGTATATATATACTGGTTGATATGTACACACAGGAAGTAATCAATTTCTGCGTGTGTTTCATTTTCAGATAGAATGAAAGATTGAGATTTGTTAATTTCCATAAAAAATGAATACAAGTCATTTGAGCCGAAAGTATTGTCAGAAACTTTATTGATTGACTTGTTCTTTACGGCTTATCAACATTTTTCAGATTATTTAAAGTCAAAAAATATTTTTAGCTTATAAGAATTTGGAGAGGGATAATAATATTTTGCGATGTCAACATACACTCGTTGTCACTTTTGTGATGTCGAAGAACACCCGTTTGACACTTTTGTATTGTCAACGAATACTCGTTGTCACTTTCTTAATGCTCGTTACATTAGAGACTTTGTAATCGCAGATTTAACTATAGAATACCGTTGAACAATACTGGTGCCAGACGCCTTCGAATAATCTTGCACTAATAGTACTTGCTAAATAATACTCTCTGCGAATATTAATCCGTATAGTGATCCAAATAGAGAAATAGTATCGTGAATAGAGAAGAGAAATAGTATAGTCTAGAAATGGTGATCTGTATTATAATAGAGAATAGAATAGAAATTGCGATCCGTGTAATATAGAGGATAGACTAGAAATAGCGATTGTTAGTCGTCAAGTACGTCCTACATATATGCGTTTCCTTTATGGTCACGTGGTCTACTTAATTCAATAATGGGATCGCGTGTTTGCTCCCTGGCAATCTATATTCAAACTCAAGTGTCGGGAGCGACACGTTATTCCTATATAACATAATGACTTATTGATACAAGTCCTACTAATTAACCTATAGCTGCGGGAGGCGAGGTGGATTCATACATTTTCCAAGCCTATTTGCGCGTAAGTGAATATAACGAAACTTACTGAAATTTGAACTCGGCTCTTCGACTTACAATTTCGAGCGGTTGTCCATTACACCAACCGCACATCCAAGCTTACAGCACCTCGTATTCCCAAGCAGGTACGCATCTCGGTACTGACCAGGCTCTATGTTGCTTAAACTTTGGAGATCGTACGAGAACCGGTGTTTCAACGTTATATGACCGGAAGCCGTGTTACAAGAAAATGTAATTTCATAAAATTTCTATAACTGATGAACAAATTTTTATTCTCTATTGTAACAAAAAAAATGAAACATATGTAAATATTTTATTACAAGCACCACGGGTTTTAACAATCATCTATCGCTGTAATAATAATAATAATAATAATAATAATAATAATAATAATAATAATAACAACAACAACAACATGTGTTCCACTTGTTTTTTGAGCATTGACAGTCACATGTGGGTTGTATTAATATATTTGGTTTGACATATATTCATTTTAGCTTTATTCGAATGTATTTTTTCCTTTACCGTTTTTGTGAAAAAAAAATGCGTACGTATTTTTACAGGAATTTTTCCAAGATTTAGGAAATCGTTATTAAAATAAAACAAGTGAAAGGTCAGAAATTTAAGTTTAAAAAATACGCATCCAAATATATTGTCCATGTATTTAATCATCAGACGTGTATGATTAAACTCATGGCCACCAAATGTTATGGATCATTCTGTTGAAGCACAATTAAAAATTGCTGGGGTAAATGGTTAGCGAATAAGCTTTCGTTGATCGCTGTTTAGTGTGATCTGTTTCCACTCTGTGCTTACAAAATTATACTTCAACCAACAGTTTCAACTGATTTTTCGCTCCTATACACAGGGTGCGAGGAAGAAATTGTCGTTTAAATTATGCAAAAATAAAAATAATATTGACATTTTATTTTACCCGATATATTTATCAAAAATACACAAAAATATCTTGAAATAATAAAGAATAAATTTATTCAAATAAAAACGCATCTTTCGCATCTATTCTGGGCGGTGTCTTCGCTTAAGTAGGTGAATGCTGCAATAATCGTTGCCTCTATTTCATCTTTGGTGTTACAATGAGTTTGTGGGTATCTCGCTCAACTGAGCCCCGCACATCATAATCAAGGGCGTTTCAGTCTTGAGAGTTAAGTGGGCAGACGTGATGTGATTTCAGAAACTGTATGAAATCCATGACTGGATTCTCCTTCTTGTATGGCATAGTGCAGAGTCCTTTTGTCAGACATAGTCTTCCAGTAGTCACCATCTTGAACCCGGCCAGCAGTATCACCTTAAGTCACTTTATGTAGGCCTTCGTGTTGAGTCTGAGGCCCTGTAGGAAATTAATGTAGGCATAACGTTGCCATCACTAGTGATCACTCCAAACACCTTCGTAATCGCCATTAGACTCATCTAACTCTTTCTGAATCCTCTGAACCGTCCTTAGATTGACATCCAAACATTTTGAAATGTTCGTATTGGAGCTTCCGGCAAGAATTCCAAGCAGTACAGGATACCGATTGCAAATATATGGCAGAGTGAATTGCTTCATGGTAGTGTTTTTTTTCTCACAGAGGGTGCCCAACTGACACTACTATACTGTACTGTTATTAGGATTATAGACTCTCCTATTCGAATGTAGAAATGTCTCTGAAATGCTTGTGAGAAATTTTGAAGTTTTGAAGTTTTGATTTGAAATCAAGAAAATACGAACATTAAGCAAACTCGTCACAACATATATAAAAAAGAAACAAGATGTCCGTTTAAACTGATGTCAGTATGATATCTGATAATTAAGCCGGTGAGTTTTGAAAGGTTATTGTCATCAACCCTAAAGTCATTCTACAAGCTTTCAATCCCAGCCAACTTAATATTAACAGATTTCTATATTATTTATCTATTTTTACACGGTGTTTTAATCTACATGTAAACGAAATCACAATCCGTCAGTAACTGCATAAATTATCATGAAATTAATGAAAAATATTTATAAAATGCAGATATCCGTGAGGTTATTAGCTTTTGTCGTAATCATTTCACCCCAGGCAAGGCAATAAAGCTACGAAGACTCAGGGAGTTTACTGGGTGCTGGAGGACATGAGAAAAAAAACAAACATTATTATGCAGAGAGGACAATAAGAAGATCAAAATCGACTGGGAAGAAACTAACCGAAAGAGTTTTCCACAAGCGATAAGTGCGAAAGAATAAATTGATAGCGTAGAAATTTCGTACTTTCTTTCTATGTGCCGTGTCCATTTAGGACGTAGGCGATCATGGCTTTTCACCCCCTCGACCCTAACATCTCCCAACATGTTCCATCCCTCTTCCACCTCCCCCAGACCATGTTCTGTCATCCACTTCCTTAAGGCCGCTAGCTATGTCACGCGTTGTTTTCCCTTGTCTCTCTTTCCCTCTTTTCGAACCGGAACTGATTCTCCAGGCCCACGTTCCTCATTATGTGTCCCAGAAACTTCAGCTGCCCCTTCCTGGTGTTAAGTATAAGCCTCCTTCTTGTTTGTATCCTCTCTATGACCTCATCGTTGCTCACACGCTCGGTTCATGATATCCTTAGCATCCTTCTGTAGAACCACATCTGCGTCGACTCGAGTCTCTTCTTCCTCTTTGAAGAAATCGTCCAACATTTACTGCTTTAAAGAAGGACTTACAGTTGCGAATAGCCATTTCTATTATGAAATGACAAGATCTTGTCGCCTATCTAGTACGAAAATCTTAAATTAACTAAGCCTGAAGAACCACTCAAATAAATGGCTACTTCTAAAATGTTAATGATGTATAAGTTATGTGCAAGGAGATACTTATACGGATCGCCTTGGGTATGTGATATGAAAACATTACTGAGGAGCGAGGACAATAAAAGAACAGGGAGAAGACAAAAGCATACGATTGACATTGCATTTCAATTTTTGAAGATCAAATTTGAATGGGGAGCAAGAACCTGGAGGAAGTCTCTACTAACGTGATGTTCGCTAAAAGAAACTTTTAGCATAGAACTTACGGTTACGAATAGCCATTTCAGCTGTAAAAGTACTAGTACTATGCTTAAATTTAAAAAGAATCTATGTAACACAGTGGAAGGTTTCATAGGATCAATTACCATGAAAGTATTTATAGACAAAGCAAAGTTAGCCTAAGTTAGGGCGGTGGGAAAGTGACTGAAGCTTAATATGACGATTCAATTAAAATTCTATGATCATCGTCAGAAACACTTCAGACAACAACTTCCACAAAATGTTTCTCATCCGTAGCACTAACCGTTTCGTAATTTATTATTCCGCTGTCATCTATGAGTAGATCTCTGAGGGTCGAAGCTCTTGATCTTTTCTCATAATTCGGATATCACTGTATAAGCTGATACACATTATTTTATTTAAGTTATGGTAATTTACCCAAGCACGCAATAATCTTTGGCTTCATTTCATCTTTGGTGTTACAGGGAGTGGGTAGGCCTCTCGCTCAACTGAACCCCGCACATAATAATCAAGGGCGTTGCAGTCTAGAGAGTTGGGTGGGCAGACGTAAGAGATGGTGTGATTTCAGAAATTGTCTAAAATCCATAACTGGATTCTCCTGCTTGTATGGAATAGGACAGATTCCTGTTGTCAGACATAGTTTCGAGCAGTCACCCTCTTGAAGGTCCAAGCTCTTGATCTTTTCTCATAATTCGGATAGCATTGTATTAGCTGATACACATTATTTTGTTTATGCTATGCTAATTTACCCATGCACGCATGGACTCTCCCAGCTATAAATAGGAGAAGGTACTGCCTTTTGGGGGGGTGACATTTCCACCAATCAGCTCTGTGAGTCGGACCGAACATTCTTGTAACACTCTCGTTTGTATATGTTTTTATTACCGTTTCTGTTAATATATTTGTTTAACTCAATTGCTCTCCTATGTCTTTATTTCTGGCCCTAATAAGGCGACAACAATTTATTACTCCAGCAATGGTGATAAAACAGCAGTAGCCTTTTATATACTGCACCCGTAATTCATGGTAGATTCCGATGTTGTTCTTTATGTTAGGTTTTAGGGTACGTTGTTTTCAGCTAACATTTAGCGCTATCCTCTGTTGTCAAGTGTATTCACCATCTCGTTACTTTTCTTTTGCTTTTTGTTTTTGTTCACAATGATTGTGTTAATATTTAGCAGTTTGACACGTATAGAAGAAATGGTTCTTCTGAATATCGGTAAACGTGAGACTTGCGTTTGCCTGAACGTTTTGATTCATGAGAAATAAAGACAACGTCGGAGATGTGCGTCTTTGGTATTTTCAAATATTATTCTTTCTCGGGAAAGCACCGGCTACAGCGAACCCATGCATGTAAAAGAGAAACGAAAATGTGGCATTCTGTCGGAACCGAGATACAGAATTCTTCAAAGGAAACAGTTCAAATGTAAATATCGTTCAAGATTTTCATTCAATGTGTCACTTTTTTAAAAAGATTTCTTTTTTTTTGAACAACGCGAGAGAAAGACTCTTTTTAACATCTTATATCATCAGTAAAATATTTGTTTACAAGAGCGAATATATTAAACTAAGAACATCACAAACTGCATATTTTTTTTCTTTTCTAAATGCAGCATAAACATGGTTATGGAGAAAAATAGTGAGAATTCCACGTGTGCGAAACAAGGAAATCTCAAAGAAAATGACAACAAAAAAGAAAACTCATACACAACATCAGGAAAAAGGCAGCTGAAATATCTTGAACATATAATGAAGAAAGGAAGGGTTGGCAAACGTAACTCTCACATATTGACGGCAAGTAAAAGAGGGGAGGAAACGAATAACGTACCTGACGAACTTTTGTGAATATATATATATACTGGGTTGGGCTAGACTTATCAAAAGGATAAAAGCTGCTAAGGTGCCGTAAAGGATAAGACGTATCCATTTCTAGATCAGTATTTCACTAATTTTCCCTCCATCTTCATAGTGAGATTGTCGCAGATTTATTGCCATATAATAGGACGGATATCACATCGCCATCCATTATTCTTTTCTTTGTAAAACTATTTATTCCATTTCTCAGCACTTTGTCTTAACTTTTATTAGGCATTATTAGTATTCCAACTCGTCTTCGGATTCCGTGGTCACAATTTCCATTCTCTGTTAAAAAAATTCCCAAATATTTAACCTTCTGTGCTTGTTTGATGCTGACATCTTCAGTTTACATCTTGGGCGTTTCCTCTTACTGATGGCCATATATTCTGTTTTGCCGTTTATAGTTACTCATTTCGTCTCGTCTCATTTAACACTTTGTCTATGATCTCCTGTAGGTTTCTTTTCGTGTCGGCCATCAACACAATGTCACAACCTATCTTATGTTATTCAAATAGCGCTCACGGACAACAAATCCTACTAGCCCCGGCTCCCTCACGGCACTCTCGCTGTAGAGGTAGAATAATATTTAAATGTACGATTTCCTTCCGAACAAGCATTTATTTTTTAGTTTGTAATATATGTGAGATTTTTTGTTAGAAAATTATATTCCTTCCTCTAAAATTAAAATAAGAATAAATTGCCATTAGAATTAGAATAAATTACCATTCCCAGAGACTAACATGTTGTTAAGTCCACCCAGTATACAACCCAAACTTGCACGCACACACACACACACACACACACACACACACACACACACACACACACACACACACATATATATATATATATATATATATATATATATATATATATATATATATATGTATATTCTGAGAATTTAGTAAGCGATTGTAATTTTTTATATTTCACGAGGACGATAAAATTCGGTTTCGCTTCGTCAAACCTTGCGGTTTCAAAACAATGAGTGGATTCAAAAAGTCTTCCAGGAATCAACAAAAAACGAAATAAAAAAACAAAACTAGCGGAAGTTGTGTTTTAATATAGTTACATAGATTATGAAAGGGAGGAGAGAGGTATATGCCTTTAGGAGATACGATGGTTGTGGCGTTGACCTCTCATTAACCGGACAAAAGAAAGGATTAAAACAAAGGGAGAGGCACGGAACAGAAGAGAGAAAGGGAGAAATCGAAGATCTTACACAAATTCCCATACCTACATGCATACGCATTTTTCTATATACATATGTAATTACACTTACACGTATGTGCCTACATCCATACACGCATTCGCATCCATCTAAACATATATGCGTTTTCACATAAATGTGTCCACCCATACGGATGTATACACGCACATATAGACCTATGCTCATCTATTTATCAATTTGTATTCATAAACACTTATGCACATATTTGACTAGTAGATTTTGAATCTAATCATTAGTTTGAAACCGCAAGGTCTGACGAAGCGAAAGCGAATGTTATCGGTTACGCGAAATATACAATATTACCATGGCTTTCTGAAGTCTCCGTTTTGTTAATTAATTATTACTTGCTCTGTTTACTACATTGAGCTCTCGGGATATTTATATCCTCCCTGGAATTATCCATACGGATTACCAATTAAATTTATCATATTATTTATATATATATATATATATATATATATATATATATAATTAGAATTTATTTTAGTGAATACCCATATTTGAGTAGGCGCAACGTATATTTATTATCGATCAACTGGTCTCAAGAAATCTTATTGAAGAAGATTATGCGCCCTCCAGTTGGATTCGAATCTTCACCAGGGAAACCGGAGTTACAACCGACATGCTTATACTGACTTCAGTCACTGATGGTATTGCCGATCAATCATGGCTAAATAGTGGCTTTGAATACGAAATTGAGCAGATATGAAATTTCAAGTATCTATGACAAGAAAGAATTTCACTTCAAGGCACTATTCAGTCTTTTTTTATCGGCAATGCACTTTGTGTCGGTATAAGCACATTGGATCTAACAACGTTTTATCCATACCAAGGGGAAAACAGGTATGAATACACTCAGAGGGCACATATTTTTATTTAATAAGATTTCTTAAATATTCAGACTGTTAAACGAAAATAAATATATTTCTTCATATATATATATATATATATATATATATATATATATATATATATGAAGAAATATAGTCTTAAAGTGTGCTATATTTATGGGATAAAGTGCTCAATATCAGAGATAGAGCGTGTGTAAATATAAAAGTGGACATGGAAGTCAGCACTTAGAGGCGACAGTCTGTTTCATGCTAGTGCAATCGTCAGGCGACGATTGTACTAGCATGAAACAGACATAAATATTGCCATAAATATAGCACACTTTTAGACTATATTTCTTTATATATATATATATATATATATATATATATATATATATATATATATATATATAAATATATATATATATATTGTATGTATATATATTGTATATATATCTTACTTTTCAATTTATCCACTCTTTAATGTGTCTCGCCATTTTAAAATTAATTTTGTAAAAACACTTTTCTGCTTCTTTGAAGTAATAATTTCAAATCTCTACTATATTTCTGCTTGTAGATCCTACATATATATATATATATATATATATATATATATATATATATATATATATATATATATATATATATATATATATATATGTTTGTGTGTGTGTGTGTGTGTGCACTATACTATTTTGTATGCTAACGTAAACAAAGACATTTTTATATGAAATGGATTAATTCCGAC
The DNA here is from genome assembly GCA_964036315.1 of Acanthosepion esculentum. Classification (NCBI taxonomy): domain Eukaryota; kingdom Metazoa; phylum Mollusca; class Cephalopoda; order Sepiida; family Sepiidae; genus Acanthosepion; species Acanthosepion esculentum. The sequence goes on from OZ038483.1 coordinate 68,016,408, forward strand.
AGATTATTTAATTTTATACAATTTATTTGTTTAAACGTTATTTCGTTTTTACATAGATACTCACATTTGAGTAGATGCTGTCTTTTTATTTATTTTTAAAACAGATTATATATGTATTTACACCTTACCGGCCTGAATATTAGAGAAACATCATGAGAAAATTCTGCCTGTCGACGCATATTTTCTAACAAGATTTCTCGAATATTCAGGCCGGTAAGATGTAAAAATTTTTAATAAATAAATTTTAAAAAAGCAAATAATCTACCGAAATATGAATATTCATTTAAAAAATAACGTTTAAAAAATAAATTAAATAATCTGTCGGATTACATCTATTTCATATAAAAAAAATGTCTTTGTTCACGTTAGGATTCAAAACACAACAGAGATGTATGTTGTCGAAAATGTACAGATATAGCTAGCTAGCTAGATAGATACAGATAGATAACACGCTGAGATAGATAGATAGATAGATAGATAGATAGATAGATAGATAGATAGATATGTGTGCGTGCTTGTATATGTCCTTACGTGCATATGTCTGTGCGTATGCATTAATGCTATGTTGTATACTCATTGGGCATTCTCGTTAGAAAAGTCAGATAATATCCTCCAGTTATATCAAGGTCATCTCCAAGGACAATTCCATCCATTCTATGTTGATGACACAGCTAAATATTGTAAATATGTTTCATTCTAAAAAATAAAATTAAAAAAACGCTAGCAGTATAAAATTGTTGAAGCTGCCTTTTCGATTATTTGAACCTGATTTCATAATTTGGCAACGTCGGCAATTTGAATTATGGGTCTTCTGCTTGTCTTATTCATTTCTTTTTCTTCTTTTTTTTTAATTCGCAACAAAACAATAGGAATGATTTTGAATACATCGATAATAATATTTACTGGCAATGTTTCAACAAGCCATGAGAATATTTGCAGCGGGGTTGGCTTCTGGGGCGAGGTTGAACAGTGGGTCTTCCATATTCGTCTGCTATTTTCCCAAGGCCCGCCCATTTTTGTCTCGAGTCTCCATTTTTCTTTTTCTTTCGCTAACGCAAATATTATTTCAAGCTGTTCATCTCCAACAAACACCTCAGATGTAATTTTTTTCTCTAGCTTTTCACTTCGACTCCGACTGCGACTCTCTCAAGATTTAGTTTTCTTTTTCTTTTTAAAACAAAAATTAGGTTCTTTGTTTTTCATTCTGAACACAAGAGACAGATCTTTTTAATAAGGTATACATTCTGTAAAATAATAATTTACAAGAAAAAATATTTTAAATTAAGAGAAAAACTTGCATAATTCTTCTATTTGGATTTAATTTTAAATTGTTAATTCCAATAATTATTTACGACGTACACTCTATCAGATGTAATTTTGCACACTTTTCTCTCTGGGCATTAACATGGTTCAATCTGACAGAAGAGCACAAAGGGGTTACACAGATAGAACCTGATTTATGAGGTCAGACGTCAGTGTTATCAGTTTATAGAAAGAGTTCTAAATCATGCCATTGTTTTATAGCGATGGAATCGAGGTCGCCATGTTGTAGACTCAATACGAGGTAAATAATTTGTGATATCGATTCGCGTCAATATTTATGGTTGTATAGAATGGATTGTAGTCATATTTTGTGAGGCCCGTTTTGTGATATCTGGTCTGATGTCAGAATTACCAAATTATTGGAGTAGAATCAATATACTTACATCTCATGGATGCAGATCGATGTTCTTGTGCTGAATAGATATTTGCGTGGCTGACTTCTTAGTAATAGGTGTTGAGACATTTCTTTCATGATACGATTGTACTGGTAATAAATCGCTAAATATAGCTTGAGTGAGTTCCGGAAAATGGTCGTTAGCAGCAATTATGATCGGACGTGATACGTAGTGCGTTACCGCCAATTTTTATTAGCGAATGAAACTCGCTGTTTCGCTCATAACACTTTATAAAAAATGTCATTCATACGTCTTTTAAGCGAAAACGAAGCCTTTTATCTATCTATCTATATAACTATCTATCATTCTATCTATCTATCTATCTATCTATCTATCTATCTCTATATATATATGTATATATCAGCGTATTCTCTATCTATCTATCTATCTCTCTGTCTGTATATATATATATATATATATATGTATGTATATATCAGCGTATTCACTATCTATCTACGTACATCTATCTATCTTAGCGTGTTCACTATCTCACAGTATTAACTATCTATCTATCTATCTATCTATCTATCTATCTCTCCCTCCCTCCCCCTCTCTCTCTATATATGCATATATATATATATATATATATATATATATATATATATATATGTGTGTGTGTGTGTGTGTGTGTGTGTGTGTGTGTTTAGGAAGCAATCCTTCTCTCATGCATATTTCATTGAATACGACGAACAAGGTGCTATTTTTTTAATACAATTTCTGATGCGATCTAATAATTGTTTTCTTTTCATATGATAAATTATATAAAAACTGACTGAATGTTCTTTTTATCTGAGAGCTTTAGGCTATACATTTCGCCATTTTCAAAAATAGTTTGTTGCATGTATATTTTATAAAACGTTTTCATTTTTCAAAACACAGTCAAGACATTGTGTCCATGTTCAAAGTTAATATTATTAAGTATTGTTTTTTGTTTTTATTAATAAGGTTTCCATTATTTTTAGCCTTTTTTTTTCATGTAGTTGATGCTATTATATTAGTGGTGTCAACAAATATGTTATGAATAGTGTCCGGTAGGTCTCCATGAGATCTAATTGAGCTATGATCAGAGAGGTGTAGAGTGAGTCTGCGTCCCAACTATGCTGCAGTGTGGCCCATATAACTATTTACGAATTTTTATTGATCAGGAATACAATACCTTAATGGGCATCATTAGTGAATGACCTCTTAGATATAAAATAGGTGTTACTAAAAATTTCCTCACGAGAGAGCACGAGAATTCATCCTCTCGCACGCTTTTTTTTTAACGAATTTAACAACGTAAAACAAACGCTGATTAATAACGGATTTCCTAGTTGGTAATTTCGAGGTAATGATTTCTCCATCATAGCGACTGGCAGAGGATAGAAAAAATTGTTTATAGTTACGTTGTTCTGAAATTGTCATCATTGGTCGACTGAACTTGCTTTGTTTCAATGACTTTTGTTTTGTTATTATTAATTACTTATAACAAAAAATATTATTTAATTAATTTTAACGTTTATTTAGTTTGTAAAAATGTAGCAACATGATTACGCTACAAGATAATTGGCAAATATTTGTTTAAAAAAGTTTTGACTAAAAATATTGACCCTGAAGATGAACAATGATGTGCGAAAGTGCTAGGTCATCGTATTGTTGGATTTCCACATTAGGTGTTTTCTCGCTAACGTAACTAATAGCAACGACGGGAATAGAAACATAAACAATAATATTAATATTTTCTATAAAAATCAAATGTACGTAAATTATAAACAAGATGAAAGCAGAATTAAGTACATTATTAAAATGCATAGCACCAGTTGACAATAGCAAAAAAATTAGATTAATTATTTATTACAAAAAATTTAAAACCTTATAGTTAAAAATAATAATTCACCTCTTAAATTAAATAGGGTAAATATTATTTACGAATTTAAATGCCCATTAATATCTTGACAGCATGCCAACATTATTGTGAAAAGATCTAATATTGCATGACATTTTCGTCGAGTTTTGCAACCATACATTCTTACACCATTCGCCGCCTTCAGCTTGTCTGAAGAGTGGACTATCTCTGTTCTAAAACAAGGGCGATCTAACAATTGAGGTAAACTGTAGTGTACAACTGTCATGTCAATTGCAGCAAAAGTTTACAATAAGCTTCTGCAAAATAGGATTATTCCTGCCATCGAGACACTCCTCCGCAAAGATCAGAATGGATTTAGAACAGGCAGGTCGGCAACCGATCAAATCCTCCCCATTGGAAGAGATGAAAAGGTTCAACAAAGAGGTCACAATGTTTTGCTGACTTTTGCAAGGCGTTTGATTCCATCAGGTGAGATCTCATGTTCAAAATCCTTCAACTCTATGGTATAGCCTCCAGAATTGTTGAGCCAATTAGAGATCTGTACAGAAACACCACTGCCGCGATTGTATTGCCTGATGGCGAAACGGATTCCTTGGAAGTTAAAGCAGGATTTATACAAGAACATTGCCCTTTTCTGTTTATAGTCTGGACTATGTTGTGAGTATTTCTCTCGACAGTCAAAAGACGCCTTTCGAATCCTCGCCAGAGTAGTCGATACCCTCCATAATACCTGACTGACATTGAATTTGCTGATAATCTTGCATTAATTACTCAATGTATCGAAGAGGCAGAATCCTTGCTGCAGTCGCTCGAGCAAGCAGCGAATTAGGTAGGTCACTATTGCAACGAGAGTAAGACAGCATACATCACAACCTCCCCTAAAGCATCCGCGTTTAAAGCACTCGATAATACATACATAAAAACGTAAAGGATTTCAAATATCTTGGATCTCGCATCTCAGCTTCCCAAAAAGACTTCAACATCCGCAAAGCTCTTGCATGAGATGCGTGTAACACACTTAAGATATGGTGTTCGAATCTTCCATCGTCCTTAAAAGTGCAAACTTTATCTATCTATCTATCTCTGCGTATTCATTATCTATCTATCTATCTATCTATCTATCTATCTATCTATCTATCTATCTATCTATCTATCTATCTATCTCTGCGTATTCATTATCTATCTATCTATCTATCTATCTATCTATCTATCTATCTATCTATCTATCTATCTATCTATCTATCTCTGCGTATTCATTGTCTATCTATCTATCTATCTATCTATCTATCTATCTATCTATCTATCTCTGCGTATTCATTGTCTATCTATCTATCTATCTATCTATCTATCTATCTATCTGTCTATCTATCTATCTATCTATCTATCTATCTCTGCGTATTCATTGTCTATCTATCTATCTATCTATCTATCTATCTATCTATCTCTGCGTATTCATTGTCTATCTATCTATCTATCTATCTATCTATCTATCTCTGCGTATTCATTGTCTATCTATCTATCTATCTATCTATCTCTGCGTATTCATTGTCTATCTATCTATCTATCTATCTATCTATCTATCTATCTCTGCGTATTCATTGTCTATCTATCTATCTATCTATCTATCTATCTATCTATCTATCTATCTATCTATGCGTATTCATTGTCTATCTATCTATCTATCTATCTATCTATCTATCTATCTATCTCTGCGTATTCATTGTCTATCTATCTATCTATCTATCTATCTATCTATCTATCTATCTATCTCTGCGTATTCATTGTCTATCTATCTATCTATCTATCTCTGCGTATTCATTGTCTATCTATCTCTGCGTATTCATTGTCTATCTATCTATCTATCTATCTCTGCGTATTCATTATCTATCTATCTATCTATCTATCTATCTATCTATCTATCTATCTATCTCTGCGTATTCATTGTCTATCTATCTATCTATCTATCTATCTATCTATCTATCTCTGCGTATTCATTGTCTATCTATCTATCTATCTATCTATCTATCTATCTATCTCTGCGTATTCATTGTCTATCTATCTATCTATCTATCTATCTATCTATCTCTGCGTATTCATTGTCTATCTATCTATCTATCTATCTATCTATCTATCTCTGCGTATTCATTGTCTATCTATCTATCTATCTATCTATCTCTGCGTATTCATTGTCTATCTATCTATCTATCTATCTATCTATCTATCTATCTATCTCTGCGTATTCATTGTCTATCTATCTATCTATCTATCTATCTCTGCGTATTCATTGTCCATCTATCTATCTATCTATCTATCTATCTATCTATCTATCTATCTATCTATCGTTCACAAGCAGGGAAGAATAAATTCTTTAACCTTGGTATGGCAACCAATCGGGCTGAGGTAATATTCTGAATTAAAAACCAGGCAAATGAACACTGAACTCCGTTAGTCAAAATCGCCCCACTCACATCTTCTGCAGTTATGTCTGCCTCTCCAACACTGATGAATTATGAGATTGGTTATCGTTGCTCGCATTATAACAAAGATGTTTTGAAATTCTTCGCCTTCATCCGTTTTCCAAAAAACGTATTTAATGATCATGAATCATATTTTCGGGTGGAAATCTTTTGGGTCAGATCGTGAACTTTTCAGCACCCTCTCATATGTGTTTGAGCTTTGTTTGTAAACACCCTTCTTGGTCTTTTTTTCTTATTTGCCGCTTGACAACAGATTTCGTAAATATGTAAGCAAAGGTCAGAAATGCAAGATAATCGTCGGATGTTGTTTCGAGATTGTGACACATATTTTTTTTCCTTTTCGTTTTCACTAATTTCTTCATCTTTGTTCCGTTGCTTTTTCTCTCTTTTTTCTATTCTGCCCTGCATCAATTCCGTTAATTTGCAAATATTCGAAACTAAACATTTCTTCAGAATATAACCTAAAGCAAACCTCTTAGTTTTGTACAACTTAACTTCATATAGCAAAACTTGCGGCTGCATCATATTGAAACACCGGTTACCGTACAATCACTGAAGTTAGCCTACGTCGAGCCTGGTCAGTGCCTACTAGATGGATGACCGTTTGGAAAAAACAGGTACTGTAAGCTATTTACATTATTCGGACGATTGTCGTCATCTTTGTCGCCATATTTATTACAAGGTTTCGGCCGTTGTACGCTTAGGCCTTCTTCAGGTGGTTGGAAATGTTGAACTGAACCCTTTATTTCGCTCACTTGAGTAGACTGTTCTAGTTCCTCGCTCCATGTTTAATGGGTGTCATTTATCAGTTATTTCCTGTTAATTCCCCTCTCTAAGTTCTCCACATCCTTAACCAGGTATTGAACTCACACTCTTTGGGTCCTGAAACTGGATCTAACTAACTATCCACTGTGCCTTGTGTCCTTGAAGAGTGTAGTTCAGTTCTGATAATGTAAGGTCTCAAATGAAAGACATCTATTTTTCCACTTTATTAAAATGTTTATAACCTTTGCATCTCATGTGATGCACATAGCGTAGTGTAAACAACTCATGATTTGTACGTTCTAGACATTACATGTGATGCACAGGTTTTTATTATCTGAAACACTATATATATATATATATATATCATCACATTCTATTTGCCAAACAAGCCGAATTGCCTTGCAATAGTTATAAATCTAGAAATCATGAACATTTGTATAGTACACATGAAAATGCCCTAAAGAGGAAAAAGATTAAATTCCCTGAATTTTGTTTTTACTTTACTGGTAGTATCTATAGACGGCGCGCCATACTCCATCTCGATCAGACAGTCGGTTGTCATCTGCAAGGGCCAGTGCCACAACACAGTTGTGCAGTTGGAGATGCGTCTCCACTGCCTTCCGGCAGAGAGGATCCCCAGACGAGGCTATGTTGAAGTGCAGAATCCCGTCTCGGGAAACAGCTACCTGACCCCTACGGGGAATTTTTGGCCGAGCCTACGGTCTCGGATACCCCATTTAAATTCCGCCTTGTGCCACATCTGACCGCGTGAGGCGGTTGGTAGATATTTTGCAGGGGCCAATGATCTATGTGTAGTGATATCGCCACGGATATTTATCAGGCGATATTTTATCTAATGTGAAGAAAAATTCGAAGTGCCTATGTGTATTTCGTGTATCACATTAGTTATTGTTTTTAATTTGCTTAATACCTAACAGCAGGAGGGAGGTGACGCTAGGGATGAGGGCTGGCAGCGAATGGAGCCGCAGCTAAGAAAAACTGAGTAACCACTGTAAAAGTGCTTTCAGTTATTCTGTATTTCAGCAGGGAGAGAAATGCTGTCAAATGGACAAAATAAACAGAAAACATCACGTCAACCGAACAATGGACGCATATATTGTCCAGAGGACACTTGATTGAAACGTTGTGACTATAGTAGAATCTATGATAATCAAAATAAGAAAAATGATTTCGAATAAGTTAGAAAACTTGTTGGCAAGCCTTTAAAAAGGTGTAAATTTATCTCAAAAGCATTTTGAACTCTGCATGATAACCTATTGTCGATACCCACTGACACTGAGTATAAAGGCTCCAAAAATAAAGAATTGGTGTCCTTCAGGATGACACCATAATGGATACTTAAGCATAGTTTACTGTCATGTAGTGTAGCAAAATAACAGTAAACCAGTAAACCTTATACAAAACAACTAATAATACCCTTTGAATTTCTTACATAATGCTTGTGAAATCTGTAATTAAATTATATTGAATCGTTTCCTTTTCATTGTATTTATCTTGCTCACAGCTCAATATTCTACCTTCGTTATTAAGCAGAGAATACAGGACAATCCTTCAAGACAATCCTTCAACAAGACAATGATTCTCGGAAAGTCTGACTGTCCCTGTCGCCTCCATTTTTGTTTTAGCCATAAAGACCAATCGGTTACAAAAGTTAAAGTTTTCTATGCTCAACTGCCAGCGTCTTCTTTTATATTACTTTTTAAAATCAATTTTTTTGTTCAGAATTTTATTTATGTACGTGACGTATTCTTGCAAAATCGGAGTTCCTACCCATCGTCTTCGCCTCGGTTTGAATAGCAGATTTTTCTTCCTGTAGTCTCTTTATGGGGTAATGGATCCTTGATCAGATTGAAGAACAGGAGATCTGAGTTTGAATTCCAGTCGAGTCAATTACATTCGATTATGCTCTAATACCCTTAAGTTATAACACAATCTTTTCTCCCTCTCCAGCGATGGGTAAATAGCAACACAGTCTGCGTCGTATATCCTTTTATGGCTACCCGTCTAAAAAAAGGACAACTTTGAATTCAAATCATGAAAGCCTAGTGTACGTACCGAGGGAAAACCACTGCATATTCTGTGGTCTTTGGCTGTTGGTCAAGAGCTTGGAAAGAAGATGGGCATCGCCAAAATCTCTGAAAGTCCACTGAAAGAATTATGACGAATGAGAATCAAGGACTGGTGCTTCTACCGTGGAGTTCACTCGACGATTGAAACAGTCGATGAACTAATGAAGACGATGATGATGGTAATTTTCTTAGACACTCTGTAATTTAACCAACTGAGGCGGCCTGTTGAGAATAGATGCATCTATTCATTTGTATTCATAATAATAACATCTTAAATCCATGCGGTGGGGGGAAATAAAGAACGAAAAATATATGGTTGGATTTGTGCCACCGTTTCATTGTTGTTCTTCGAGGCCTAATTGATACACCTGTTACTTCTCGATAGGCGAGTGCTTCAAGGTAAGTGGATGAGACATCGATTTTCGCTTGAAGTTTATGCTGCAATTAACGACACAAAATTGGCAGAAATGCCGATAAAATAATTTCTAGAATATAGTTTATTATATATTAGCCTTGAAATTATTACTATTCCAGTGGTAAAAAATACAAGAAGAGTAACTATTAGAAAAAACCGTGAAAATATCACTGTTTCTATTTTAATTTTCTGATGTATCTTAATTCTTGAGCTAATGAGTGTTATATTCTCGTTCTGAGTTCTCCGAAGATAGTATACCCGTTGAGGTCCTACTATTGCCTCGTTTAATATTTGAAATTAAGAACGTATATATCAATAACATTCATTAATATGAATGCGGGTCATTATTTAAACAATTAATAGCATACAAATAAATGCAGGCCATTATTTAAAGAGGTAAGAGGGTACAAATAAATGAGGACTATTATTTAAAGAAGTAAGAGGGTACAAATTAATGCAGTTCGTTATTTAAAGAAGAGAGTACAAATGAATGCAGGTCATTATTTAAAGAATTAGGACGGTGCAAATGAATTCAGGCCATTATTTAAAGAAGTAAGAGGGTACAAATGTAGGTTGTTATTTAAAGAAGTAAGAGGGTACAAATGAATGCAAACCATTATTTAAAGAAGCAAGAGGGTACAGATGAATACAGGTCATTATTTAAAGAAGTAAGAGGGTACAAATGAATTCAGATCATTATTTAAATTAGTAATAGGGGAAAAATGAATACAGGTCATTATTTAAAGAATTAGGAGGGTACAATTGAATGCAGTTCATTATTTAAAGATGTAAGAGGGTAAAAATAGATGTAGGTTATTATTTAAAGAAGTAAGAGGGTGCAAATGAATGCAGGTCATTATTTAAAAAAGTAAAAGTGTATGCAGGTCATTATTTAAAGAAATAAGAGTGTACAAATGAAAAGACTGAAAACAGACAAGGTTTGTCATTTCACTGAAGCAGATATTAAACACATGAGTGTAAATGTCTCTTCTACCTCCCTTCTTTTCTTTATCTTCCTTAAAACCAAACAGCGAATTTCATATATCTTTTCATCCGTCTCTCCTCGCAATGAAACAGGTATGGGCCATTGTTTATCGAAGGCACGTACTTACTAACTATGAAACCAGCGAAGAAGCCGAATTATGAAATAATTCGAGTGTGATTTTTTCCTTATTTTCTCCTTATCACATTGTATGCTAAATATTGAATTGATTTTTATTCACACCATTTGTTTTATATCTCAAATATTTCTAGTTGATAAGTTATTTTGTGTTGTGGTGGGATCCACCTAATCTGCATAGGTGACTACCAACTATATAAATAGTGGTTGGTACCGGAAGGCGAGGAGGGTGGAATCACGAGATCCAACTAGAGACTCTGATCGACTGCGACTAGTCAACACATTCTCCAGGAACGTCTTCCCAGAAATATACAGAAATACTATATGTACTTATTGTGTACACTTTCTTGTTATAATACATTCTTGTTCTAAGTACATTTTGTGTTGCATTATTATTCCATGCAATAGGCGAGATTCAACAATGAGTCAAGACTCAACATTTTGTTTTTCAAATTTTTTAAAATGTTGGTATAAAAAATTAATTTGCGTCGGACCAGATTCAATCTCGAAACACATTCCTTTGTTAGCTAGTCTTTTATGAAAGGCGCATTGCACATTAAGCTGAAAAAAAAAATACATGCCGATATTAACCACACAGGTGGCTCGCAAATCCATTCAAGGTGTTAGGTTCGTTATATCCATTAGTAAACTTTCACCAGAAATGAGGAAATCTCTGAGGACAAACCTTTTCCATCAAGTGTGTAATGAATCCAATCGGTTCCACACACTGGGGGACTTATTGAAAGAAATCAGGCGTACGGTGTTGGCTATAAATTAGCAAGGACACGATGGGCTTAACGACATCGGATTTAATGGGATTACAGAACGGGATATTAATTTGATTTCCGGAACATTGACCATATTGTATAAATCGGAATTTTAAGGTTGTCTTGATATTTTATTAAAATTTCCGCGGTGATTACTGACCAGACGCTGGAAATCTACGTCATTTCATAAACCTGACTGATGTCGACTTGAACCATGAGAGATTCATCATGTAACATATGTGTATATGGTTCCAGTTTCATGTTTGATGTTTCCCTGAACACCAGACGAGATCTGGATGATGAGTCTAATGAAAATGTTTTTACTCGAAACAGCATTCACAACATATGGCTGATCAGTAGATTATAGAAACATATGAGAAGGAAGTGAGATAATAACAATCGTCGTTTCCGTAGGTAGTTTTGGGATTGTTATTTTTTTTTGTGATTTCAATGTATACTCGTTGTAACTTTCTTAATGCTCGTTGTAGCACATCCTTTGTAATCGGAGATACAACAATAGTACGCCGTTGAAAAATGCTTTTGTCAGACGCCGTCGAATAACACTCGCACTAATAGTACTCTCTCGATAATACTCGTTCGAATAGTAAGCACAGTATAGTGCTCTGAATGGAGAAATAGTATAATGAATAGTAGTAGAGAATAGTGGCCCGTATAGTAATAGAGGATAGCGTAGAAATGCAGATCAGAATAGTATAGTATCGGTTGAGATGTTCTCATTTTTGTAATGTCAACTAACGCTTGTTTGACACATTTGTAGTGTCAAAGAATACTCGTTGTCACTTTCGTAATGCTCGTTGTAGTAGAGACTTTGTAGTCCCAGATATAGTAACGCCATTGAACAATACTGGTGTCAGACGCTTTCGAATAATACTGGTACTAAGAGTACTTGATCGATAATACTCACTCGAATAGTAACCAACGAATAATGATCTGAATAGAGAAATAGCACAGTGAATAGAGTAAAGAATAGCGATCCGTATAGTAATAGCGGATAGACTAGGAATTAAGATCAATTAGACGTCAAACTATTTTCTGCTTAAGCGCTTCCTCTATGGTCACGTGGTAAAATTAATTCAATAATGGGATCGACGGTGTTTGCTCAATGGCGATCTTTGTTCAAACTCAAGTGTCGGCATCGACACTTTATTCCTAGTAACAGGAATTTGAACTCGGCTCTCCGATTAACAATTTTTGGATTGTGAGAATTTTTGTGGGTGTGGGGTTAATAAAAAAATTATCAAAACAAATCATACTAATTAACCCATAGCTGGAGGTAGAAGAGATGGATTCATACCTTTCCTAAAAGTAAAGAAATATGACGAATCCAACTGGAATTGGAACTCCATTACACCACCGGTACATGGAATTATATAGAACCTGCTACACCATCCTGGTACTGACTAGGCTAGACGTTGTCTAACGTCGGTGATCGTAAGGGAGCCGGGGATTCAAGTAGAGAGGTAAGGAAAACTCATAATGTACTTAAATTTCCAAAGATTGTATTTGAGAGGAATAAATGAAGCGGGAAGAGTGTTCAACAAGTGAGAATTCGTTATTAAGCAGAGAATACAGGACAGTCCTTCAACAAGACAATCCTTCAAGAAGACAATGACTCTCGGAAAGTCTGACTGTCCGTGTCACCTCCATTTTTGTTTTAGCCATAAAGACCAATCGGTTACAAAAGTTAAAGACTTCGATGCTCTACTGCCAGCGTCTTCGTTTATATTGCTTTTTAAAATCAAATTTTGTGTTCAACATTTTATTTATTATTTATGTATTGTGCATTTTCTTGCAAAATCGGAGTTCCTACCCATCATCTTCGCCTCGGTTTGAATAGCAGATCTTTTCCTCCTGTAGTCTCTTTATGGGGGTAATGGATCCTTGATCGGATTGAAGAACAGGAGATCTGAGTTTGAATTCCAGTCGAGTCAATTACATTCGATTACGCTGTAATACCATTAAGTTATAATACAATCTTTTCTCCCTCTCCAGCGATGGGTAAATAGCAACACAGTCTGCGTTGTATATCCTTTTATGGCTACCAGTCTAGAAAAAGGACAATTTTGAATTCAAATCATGAACGCCTTGTGTACGTACCGAGGGCAAACCACAACATATTCCGTGGTCTTCGGCTGTTGGAAAAGAGCCTGGAGAAAAGATGGGCGCCTCTAAGTGTTGACTTCTATGTTAACTTTTATATTTACACACGCTCTATCTCTGATATTGAGCATTTTATCCCATAAATATAGCACACTTTAACACTATATTTCTTCATATATATATATATATATATATATATATATATATATATATATATATATATCACTATGTGATTTTACATATCCCTCCCTCTCATGATATTCCAAATATGAGTGCCAGACTAGACTGAAGAATGAAATTCTTTTTTCCAGCTATATAAAAAGTCAGAGTTCAAAGGTCAATAAATGACAAATGTTAATGCAAACAGTTATTTGGACATTGAAATTGGACATCATAAGAATTCCAAAAATCCACAAATCTCCCATGAGAATGTAATGAATCTATTTATCTCAGTCTATTCATAATTATCTATAGATGTATCTATTTATCTCTATATATGTATTTTCCAATGGTGTTCCTTGTCTATGACCTCAACCTGATCCCACAGAGGGCGGTGATCTCCCCTCTCTCTCCATATGTGGTCAGCCACACCTGATTTTTCAACATCCCCTCGTGTTACAGCTTTCTGGTGTTCTTTAAGCCTTACCTTAAGGGAGCGACTGTCTCTCCTTTATATTTCTTTCCGAAGCTGCACGGGATAGCACGGGATTGGAAAATTCGTAAACTTAAGGAATCAGCATATATGCTAGGCCACAAAAATCTCCTGAGCCGACCAAGCATAGAAATGAATACAATATGGGAACCAGTAATAAGGAGTGCCAGAGAAAAGCGATAATAACAACAAAGTTGCAATATGAGCTCTGGTAAAAACATGTATGATAACAGCAAAGAATTTCAATATGAGCACTGGTAAAAATGGTTGCTGAAGACATTAGGTTTATAATACCCAGAAATGCATACACAGATGTCCTCAAGGACACATGGCACAGTGGATAAAGATCCAGTGACAGGACCCAAAGAGTATGAGTTCAATAGCCGGTGAAAGGCAGTGGAGAACTTGGAGAGGGGAATTAACAGGAGAAAAACTGATAACTACGTCCATTAAATAGGGCACGTCTAGTTTACATAGAAACAGTCTAACCCAGTGAGCGAAATAAAGGGTTCAGTTCGACATTCCAACCACCTGAAGAAGGCGTTGTGATAAACATGGCGACAAAGATGAGGACAACAGTCCGAATAATGTAAATAATGTACATAATACCTCATCTAAGAAATATAGACAGGTCCTGAAAGTAAATGGCACATAAAATTGTGAGTTTACATATACAGCACTATAAATTCACCCAAACAAAAGTATCCGTCATATGATATCTCAGATTCACACACCTACGTATCAAATAACAAAACTCATAAACTAACTCGTCACATAAATATATCATAAGATCAACAATTTAAGTAATTCAAATTCTAAAAAGTGAAAGACCCTATATCTTCACTTGACGTTGAATACTTATTCACTAATAATTTCAATAATAGCGAAACTAATGATATTATTATAAGATAACACGTATTATCCGTCTCTAGTTTAAATCAAAATTAGTATATTACGGTAAGTACTGGTAACTTGCGGTACTGATGCCCCATTCTACGATCACTAAAATAATATATATATATATATATATATATATATATATATATATATATATATATATATATATATATATTGTCATCCACAGACAGACTGTTTCGCTGTTTTCACAGCTCATCAGTGTGGCTAGACGTCCGGTTGCCTCTAGCTGTATATATATATATATATATATATATATATATATATATATATATATATATATATATATATATATATATATATATATATATATATACAACGGGATGGCGTTTTTATGGGTTCAGTACTGATTCCAATTGTTAGTAATTTCTATATGTCTTGGTTTTAAGAAGATAAATATAAATATATTAATAAATATAAAAAACTCCATCAACCTAAGATGATATTCTTATATGAGTTAAGAATATGGATGAAATATATCAACTCAAAAAACAATCCAAAATAATTCTGTTCTTAAATTTATATAGAAACTTTATAATATTAATAAAATTCCTTTTTTTAGATATATTGATAGATACTACTACTAATAAATTCACTATCTCTCATATAAAAAAAAACTACTAGCATAAATTCCTGCATTCTTAACTATCAGAGTAAATGTCCAAATTACTATAAAATAATAATTATCTAAATACTAATAAACCGTGCAAATATTAATTCATCTGCAAAACAGATTTTCTACAATGAACTAAAAAATATAAAACAAATTCTTATAAATAATAACTTCCCTAATTATATTATTGATGAACAAATAAGATGTTTTATTAGAAATCTTAATATAAAGCAAATAGAATTTAATATTTCTTCATGTTACACTAAACATATTAATCTATTCTATAGTAGTCAAATACATTCCGGTTATATAAAAGACGAAAATATCCTAAAAAATGTAATAAATCCATCAGAGAACCTAGTAAAAAATAAGATTAATTATATACTATACTAAATTCAATATATCCAATTTAATCATTTGTAATGTCTCCCCCCCGCCAACCAACGTGTTGCAGAAAACCAGTTTTGTTAATTTAACTCTCCCTTGAAAGATTTTATCTCCAACACAAAAACTAATATATATGTTGGCAATACCACTACAACGTTGTCTGGAAGGTTGAGTTTTTAGTTGAACGATGCGTCTAACATCTCTCAACATTTACAACAGCATGCATTCTACATTTCCAATTTAGGAAAATACTTGTTGAAAATACATCTATATTTTTCATGAAAATAATAAACATGAACTAAAAATTCTTGAAGCTATCTATATTAAAAAATTGAAACCAACTCTTAATAAAATTAATTATGAATGCTGCACAAATGTTTGAAAATTTTTACAGTAGATAGTTTCAAATATCTAGGTGTTAAGTAAAAGTTTTAAATATATTTTCTTTATAAAAAATATTAAGACATTTCAATAACTTAGTTACATACATGTTAACATTTAAAAATTGTGCAATGCATAACATTAGCGTGTGTCACTTCACATGTATAAATTCAATTTTCAGATGAACGCATCAATTTTGTCTTAGAAATATGATTAACACAACAATTATTTGTCTCTGAAAATACAAGACCCTGATGAAGACATTGTGCTAATTTCAAAAGTACACGAAATAAAATGAGTATGCATCAATATAGTAATTTTTTTCTCTTCCTTTAATAAGGATACTAAGAAACCTTTCCGTAATTACGAGAGGATCCTATTAAAATAAGTAGATATAACTTGTCAAAATTATGTAATAAAACATGTCTTAATGAAAACATTCTGTTAACATATAGGCAATATATATATATATATATATATATATATATATATATATATATATATATATATATATATATATATTGCGTATATTTTGACACATGTTCTTGGTTCTTTCTTTTTTATACTTTTCCCTTTTGATTATTTGTAAATCAAGACATCGAAGGTTTTCCGATCGAGTATAGTGTCTTATAGCTCTAGAATTCTACTACTACTACTAATATATATATATATATATATATATATATATATATATATATATATATATATATATATATATATATATATATATACAGTGATTTATGGTAGATTTGCTATGATCATGCACAGAAAGAGATAGATGGATCGTAATCGCATAAATGATGATTATGATGACGATGATCCAATAAATGTCAACTATATCATTACACTAGAACAGAGAGGCGTCATCTTTATGATTCCGCTGATGAGCGCAAACAATACAAATATACAACGGGCGTATACCTGTTTCTTATTCACCTCAAAACGCAATTGGTAGTGACACATAGATCTATTAGAATAGCTTGGAAAACGTATTTTTATTGCGGAAAGATATTATAATAATTGGGAAAATTTACTAGAAATATAACGCCTGGCTCCGAACAGGAACTGAGTTTGAATCTGTACACGCAAATAGATATTGGCAAAAGACAATATGTTTTCCCAAAAGATAAGCAAAGTGTAATAGCGAAATTTCGTTAGAAACAAACAATTTGTGCTGAAATGCTTTGTAATATGAATCATCATAAACAACAGGAAAAAAGTTAATTCATCAAGACTCTTGTTAATCTCTCTGTCCTGCCTCCTGTCAAAGGATATGGTGCACCTTGGCGATTAATGCCCAAGATTGCATTCAGGCTTTCCATGCCACTGGAGGGAAACGCGTGAGGTTCTCTTAAGGTCAGGCATATGAAAAATGGCTCCATTTTATAAGGTTTAATCTCATGCCAAATACTTAAGTGACCTTTGCAAAGCATAAAATTGCCCGCCGAGTGCCTGGTATCATGAAATGAGCGAACTGGGTTGTTGTGGGCTTGTGCATGGTATTTATCTGTGTGAATTTGATGATCTGTACCCTGTTTCGACATATTGCTAAATAATTCACCTTTTATGTAGGTTTCGTTAAATATGATGAACAATGAATATTTTGTTGAGACTTTAATTTTGATTTTTCTTCTCTCCTTTACCTTTTGCTTTGCGGAACGAGCGTTTGGAGAAATCCTTCATATTACTACGCATAAAAGACAATGGTTAAATGACATAAAATACGAAGAAAAATTAATTACTTTAAATAATATGTGAAAATAAACATTCTACGCCTGGTAAAGGTCACATGACCCGAAACGCGTGTAGCAGGGTTATATGGAATAAAGTGTATAAAAAATAATCCACGTTATAATCCCCTAAAATTGCGACTTTTTCTCTGTAAAATATATACTTTTCTCTGGTTGAAACAATTATAATTTCTTCCACACACACACACACACACGCACACACACACACACACACACATATATATATATATATATGTGTGTGTGTGTGTGTGTGTGTGCACAGCAAGAAACATCCATGTTAGTGGTTAATAAATAAGGTGAAACTGATCGGATCTACAGAGAATTTGAACATTTTATACAATGTGTCCAGAAACGAAAATACTTGTACGAATGAAAGGAAAATGTAATATAAAACCTCCAAAACTAAACTTCTCCCCATTAACCATCTGAGTAACCAGTCTCTGCCTTCCATCATCATGACTGATGCTATCCTGCAGGAAAGTAACTCTCGGGCTAACGTACTTAGCTGACAAGAAATGGAAAAACTATATTGAATCCATTGCTAGGTCAGCTTCTAAAAACGTTTGTTCACTGTGTCGTGTCTGACAATTTTTCTCTCCGGAATCTATCTTACATATCAATAAGTCTACCATTCGTCCATGCTAAGAATGTTTTGCCATATATGGCCCGTTGCCCGTACTATTTCCTGGCGTTCTTTGATCATGTCCCAAATAGGATCAGCAAAATGTATTGGTCCTGATATGGCGGCACGGTTTCAGTCACTTTCCCACCGTCGTAAAGTTGTCTCTCTAAGACTTTTTTGTAAATACTGTCGTGGTAATTTTTCGGACGAGTTCTTCGCTAGTTTTTAAATTGTTGTTTTATTCCCCTCCCGCCACAGACAATGAATTGTACATATGGGGATTGTTAGAATTTTCATAGAGACCCTGAGGTATTATGGTGAATGTAGTAAGAAAAGTAAGTAAAAATGCGTTGTTTTAGTGTAAGAAATATTGTTGTATGTTTGGGTCAGTGTTTGTGGCTAGCTAAGTTTAAAGTTAAGAAAGATGAAGACCGTCCATTATCCCATTCCCCATTTTTGGTCTTGTGCCACATTTGTAAATATTACAAATAAATATGGCTCTTTGCTGTCTTACTTAGACTGTGTGAATTTCAGCGCAATACATGACTGGCTGCGAGTTCTCATCAATTTACAGTTCAGCTAGCTAAATGTAACTGTAACTTCTATGCTGACAGTTTCTTTTCACGCACTTCTCGTTCGTGGAACTCCCTTCCGTTTCCATGCTTTCCAGCCAAGTTTAATCTGTAAAATTAAATGAAATGTCACTCGCTATCTACTGTCCTCCTGAATGCTCTTTTGACTTTCTAGTCATTACTAATGTTTCTTTCCCTAACTCCTCCACCCCATATAACCCGTTGCTGATAGTGGCTTTATTGCCTTGCTTGGGGTAATAGCGATTAATATAATGAAAAATCACAATGCCATTATATATCGTCATCAGTAAAAGCTAAAGCTTTAGCTTCCATTTCTGAAACATGGTTATCACTGTGTAGCGGTAAAACCATATTTTAAATCTATTAATTTATAATATATATATATATATATATATATATATATATATATATATATATATATATATATATTAAAAAGAAGAGGGAAGCCGCAAACGTTTTTAGTTATAATGTCGAATATATATATATTATATTTTATTTTCCATATTTTTGCTACATGGTTTCGAGTTTTGCGACCTTCATTAGGCGAAGTGTGGTTAATTGCACATATTATTTCAAGGAATTATTTTTCCTCGTGTTTTTCCAGGTTTAACCATTGTCTTTGGTGTGTAGTAATAATCCACATTATAACCTCCTAAAAATGCGTCTTCTGCCTTCTCTTTAAAATATACACTTTTCTCTCGTTGAATTTAAATTTCATCCTTTACAGAAATTTTAAATAATTTGTATAACGTATGATATAATTTAAATTATAACGTTAGTAATTGAAAATTTATTTATATTATATGGATATGTTGACATTGGTTATATTTAAAGGAATTCAATATATAAATAGATCTAAAAATGTTTGCGGCTTCTCTCTTCTCTTTAATATATATATATATATATATATATATATATATATATATATATATATATATATATATAGCATAATGAGAGGCCACGTATACTTTCTTGATATGTATATAATATCTGGATAAAATAAATGAAACAAAATTGGGTGTTTTTTTTTATGAAAGTATTTATTTCTGTGTTTTTGTATATATTTATTTATTTAATATTTCAGACCACCTAGGTCTTTCCTCAGAAATCAAATGAGATACTGTGTTTGTGTGTTTGTTTACAGCGTTTGTTTACAGCGTTTGTCGTGAAGCGTGCATGTCATGTGATGTGCAATGCGACTTTGTTTGAATTTTTGGCGGAAGACTGATGATAGTGTCTTAAATGTTGTTTAAAAGGTTTTTTGACCATAACTCAAGAAATATTTCTTAAAATATTTTTAACTGTTGAAATATTTATATAGATTTAAAATATCCACGAGTTTGTTTACCCCTAGTTTATATGTGTCTAATTTTAGAATTCAGTATTTTTCTTTTTTTCTTCTTCGTATGTGTGTTGTACTTAAGATGGTTATAGCTCCGCACTAATTGTTGATTTCGTCCGGTTGGTGGGGTCCATGTAATAAATTCTCTTAGACTGAGACTAAAAGAATATTTCTCGGACAACAAATCTACCTCTAGTACGGACAACACCACTAAACAATCATGCACCAAACCACCTCCAACGAAGAATAACTCTCTATGGACCCCACCAACCGGACGAAATCAACACTTAGACCAATATGCCAACAAAGCCAGACAACACATGGATAACTTCCTAGCAAACAAAGGACACCACACAAAAAAATACAACTCATCCAAAATAGAACACCAAGCCATCTATAATCTTAAAAACAACCAAGACATAATTATCACACCAGCCGACATCTTAGACACTAATAACTACATAAAAGAAGCAGAATCACAACTTCAAAATAACCAGTTCTATGCACCCTTACCTCTAGACCCAACTAACACATTCAAGGCAGAACTATCATCTCTCACTCAGAACCTGAACCACAACATAAGGAGCACGATAAATTCTCTTATCCCTGAGAACCCTAAAACAGCAACACTATTAGAAGAAATTTGAGTTTCATATTTTATTAGCAGCTATCACACTTTTATAAAAGTTTTACTGATGACGATATATAAAGGCATTTTGATTTTTCATTATATTAATCGTTATTACCCCAAGCAAGGCAATAAAGCCACTATCAGCAACGGGTTATATGGGGTGGAGGAGTTAGGGAAAGAAACATTAGTAATAACTAGAAAGTCAAAAGAGCATTCAGGAGGACAGTAGATAGCGAGTGACATTTCATTTAATTTTACAGATTAAACTTGTCTGGAAAGCATGGAAACGGAAGGGAGTTCCACAAACGAGAAGTGCGTGAAAAGAAACTGTCAGCATAGAAGTTACAGTTACATTTAGCTAGCTGAACTGTAAATTGATGAGAACTGATGAGGTGCTCAATAACATATGTGTGTTAATAGTACCACGGTAAACAAATTAACCCTACCACGGTAAAGGAATTAAAATATATAAAATATTAGAATATATAAGCATCTCTGAAAAGAGTCTGCTTAAAAGTTGATTACTATTTTGTGCAGATTCTTTTTAGATCTACTCATTTTTTCTGAAATTATATATATATAATTATATATATATATCTGTGTGTGCGTTTGTGTGTGTGTCTGTATGTGTGCATTTAGGCAGCAATCCTTCTTTCATGCACAATTAATTGAACACTACAGACAAGATGCTTTGATTTAGTTCTCATACAGTTTCTCACGTGATCTTATTATTTTCTTTTCGGATGATAAATTATATAAAACTGTCCAATTTTTACTTTTTATCCACGCACTTTCGGCTGTACATTTAGCCATTTTCAAGGTTGAAATATATTAACTGTTAACAAGAAATAGTCTGTTGTATGTATGTATTTATATAATGTTTTCCTTTCCAGAACACGGTTATGATATTGTGTCCATGTTCATAGTTGGTCCCTTCACCGTTGAAACTGTTAGATATAGACGTCTCTTCTACTTCAATAGATACATGTCTCGCACATCTCGCCTGTGGAACTCCCTTCCTTATTCCTGTTTCCCTGACAAATACAATCTCCAACTATTTAAGTGTAACGTCAATCGACATCTCCAATTGCCTTGATCTATCCACTTCCCTTCTCCACATTCTTTCACCTTTCATTCCTATCTGCTCTCGCTCCAAATCTTCTGTAACCTCCTTGCCTTGATCGATCCACTATCTTTCTCCACATCCTCTCCTTTACCACTCCTACCTGCTCTTCCTCCAAACCTTCTGTAACCCCTTGCGTGCTAGTGGCTTCTAGCCTTGCTTGGGATGATAAGCTTAATATATATATATATATATATATATATATATATATATATATATATAAATAATGCGTAAAAATGTCTGTCTATGTGGCAAGTGTGTTCATTAACGGTGTTGGGGCGTCATATGAACGATATAGATATAGGAATTACCACTGAATGGTGAGTATCAGTTTTACGTCTTGTTGCGTCATTAGGTTTTGCTTGTAATGTCTGAAGATATCGATGGTAAGGAAAAGGTCAGTCATCATGCTGTGTTGATTACTATGTCCTCATAATTCATATAAATATATTTAAATGGCAATTTCTGTCTGATTGTCTGAATCAGGTTGTCGCCTAAAACGATGAGCCAATATTGATGAAAATTTGCATACATTTTAAAGTAACATACAGTTTGTTACGAGGCTAACTGTTTTTTTTTTGTTTTGTTTATAATAAAAATCTATAATGGCACCCCTAGCGGCCGAGATCGAAGTTCGTCGCCGAGTTTACCCGAAATGCTGTTTATCAATCTTTAAGCAAGTGAGAGAATTGGTCTCGTACAATTTTTAGGGGTTAAGAAATTAAGATACGCGTGTTTCGTAAGCAAAACTCTTACCAAATTTAAAATTCCAGACAGATATGGATATCTGTTCGATTTTAAAAGTTTAGGGGACAACGTCTAAACGTATCGCAGGTTATTTTCTAAATATAATATAATATATCTAGCATAATCTTCATTTTTCTTTTGACATAATATTGTTCAACATAATTTTTTTTGAATACGATCTCTGTGGTGTGTTTACATTGCAAAAATATTTCGTTAAAATTGCAAAAAAATTAATTAGGTTCAAATTTTGACTTTTGCATTAATAAATTCGCCATGTTCGAATTTATTAAATACAGAGATTAGCTTGATCAATTCGGTTATTTAAACCAAAAATAACATTGAAATTGAGCTTATTTGCCAATGGAAACTTTATCTAAGCTCATATTTCAATCTACCCTTACAAAAGCATATCGTGGTTGAGGTTGTTGTTGTTTTCTGTGGAATAACAACCAGTTTCATAGACACTTTCATGCTAATAACAGTCTGTATAAACAATGTAGCTGTGGATATATACATCCTTCTTAAAAATCCAAAATCCTTAATCGGTATGAGCAAGGTACCCTTCCCCGTTATGTTTTACTTTTAATTACGGCGGTTTGATAAGACTATATCAATTTGAATAGCAACGAAAAGCGAAACTGAAATAAATAAAAAATAAATAAATAAAGAATTGTTTTTGAAACCTTTCAGTCCATTCAATATTGAAATATATATATATATAATCAGTAGATTTTTTGGATTTTTTTTTATTTATCCATTCTTCGAATAAGTTGTAGTACATGCTGATCCAAATTCTTGATAAACTTTGTTCTCTTTTCGTTCGAGTCCGTTCGACCGTTTCTCAAAATGTATTTAAAAAAATATAAAATTACAATAAAAATGAAACAGACAAGCGTTGTCGGTTGAATTTAATTAAATTTGTTTTGAATGAATTTTTATTATCACTGTATACCGCTCTAACACACACATACGCACACCATTCTCTTTCTTTCTCTTGATATATATATATATATATTATATATTATATATATATATATATATATATATATATATATTTATATATATATATATATTATATATATATATATATTATATATATATATATATATATATATATATATATATATATAAACAACATATATAAAACTAATGGTGGCTAATTGAATGATTGAATGACATCGAGTGAATGATTGATTTTCGTTCTGCGAGATGATTTCTTTATTGTATTTTTTCGTAATGTAATCATACATGCACGCACACACACACACACACACACACACACACACACACACACACACACACATATATATATATATATATATATATATATATATATAAGAAAAAGATGTTGATTATAATTATACAACTTGGACAAAGCTGAAAAGGTAGAGACGTCACATTTTGAAATTAAATTTAAAAATCCTAGCTTCCGATGTGTCTAGTACGCAAACACTTTATTCACATACAACTTCCTACGGTTTTCTCTCTTTTACCACTGTTCTTTTTAAATATACCACATTGCAATGTCAACATGCTAGTTCTATTACAAAGGTGTCATAGTGTTTCGACTTGAAACGTGAATTCACAGTGGGAGAAACATATATTAGGGCACTTTCTATACACTTTAGCCTCAAACAATTACTTTCTCTTTTAATTAAAATTACATTTTTGCGCCAGAAGAATCATTTCAAAATACATAGAATTTTGTCATTCGCTTAAGCTGCATAATCAACTGGGATGAGGTGACAATTAGATAGAAGGGTTTCTTCGAAGTTCATGACACTGCACTGCAAGATCTTAGACACAACACACTACTCATGGGTGGTACAACAGTGTCCATATATGAATAATGAAAATTCAAATATAATAGCCTAATCTACATGTAAAAAATGGATAAAAATAATAGAAGTATTATTAATAAATAAGAAAAACGCCAATACTCAATAAAATCTACTATAAACACGGCCACAAGGTAATGGCCGTGATTGAAAATACCTATAGCTCTAGATACATACATTAAACAATCCATACATTCTGTTAAAAGTAAGGATAAAATAATTCTTGATAATGACTAAAAGTATAGACGAAAGAGCTCGGACATACAAAATATTTGTAAATAACGTCCAGAAAAGAAGAAAATTATAAGAACACATGACAAATTAAATACAAATCTAACCGCAGTACATTGTTAGTCATTTTAATGCAACTTATATATAAACCTAACCGGAACAAAATAAACTATGAAATCTCCACAAAGATCATTAAATGCCTATAATTAGTAACAGAAGCCATTGGTTCATACCAACGGCTTTCCATACTCAATACTCATCGGATTCACTCTCTCGTGGTCATGTGTGACGTCATGAGCTGTTGTGCAATTTTCGCTTTCAGCGTCTTATATGCACGTGTTTATCGTTGCTTGGAAATCATCCATGTAAAAAAAACAGACTATCATCAATTTCTTGTTCGTGTATTGCTTAATATATTGTGTAATTGTCATCTTTGATAATGGCTTATGTAAACCGAAAGCTTAGATTGGATTAAAAAATATGTATCAATATTGTGATTTTCTTTCATTGTTTAATGATAATGTTATTAAGCTTATCAGACAATATGAAAAGAACTTACATAAAATATATAGACAACACTTATCTATATTATTTAATGAAACATGTATGAATATATATATATATATATATATATATATATATATATATATATATATATATATATATATAAATATATATATATATACATATATATATAAAACCATAACGCCCGAAATTTGAAAAGCCACATAATGCACTGCTTTGCATTCGCACCGGAATCTCCAATACGAGCATTTCAGAGATGTATGAGTCTAATGATGACCACAAAGGTACAGCAGCTCGGAAGATTTACTCTGATATTTCTGATGAGAAAAGAACTTGTTGATGAGGGCCTCAGACTCAACAAGCAGAAGTCCCAGTCATGGCAAAAATGTCTGCGATGATATCAACCCTTACAACTGGCAACCTAAATCACTAGTCTGCAACGCCCTTGATTATTATGTGTGGCGGGCAGATGTGCGAAAGACCAACGGAACTCATTGTAACACCAAAGATGAACTGCAGCTAAGATTGTGGCAGCTTTCAACAACTTCAACAAGGAGACCGTCCAGAAGAATAGCAGGAAATCTCGAAGTCGTCTGGAGGCCGTGGTCGAAGCCAGTGAGGATTTTATTGAATATGTATACTCTTTGGTAATGCAAAAGATTATTTTTAATTTTGATAAATTTACGTGTTAAAATGAAATGTCAGTTTCATTTTCATTTTTGCGTAATTTGGACAATTTAACCATCGGGGCCCTGTATATAAAAGAAAGAAAGAAATATAACAAACGATGGTGATACTTATGCAACGTGGACAACGCTGAAAAGGAAGAGACGCCACACTTTAATATATATATAAATATATATATATATATATATATATATATATATATATATATATATATATATATATATATTAAGCAACCATTGTGTTATGCATGTTTCGTTAAATAAAGAATATTTGGGAGTTCTTCGTATTTCATTTTTTTTGTACTGACAAGCTTTCGTTTTGGGGACAGGTCTGTAGATTCGCCATAATGTTTGTTCTTTAGCCATTCTCTAGGAGGGTGTTAATACTGCGTTTCAAGATCTGGTTCAAATGCTGCTGGAGGAAACATTTTCTTTCGAGATTTTTTTAGAGCACGGAGGCCGGTAAGGGAAATAAATATTGTAAATTGAGACGGGGCATCGACTCAAATACGTGTATCCACGAAAATTATTAAAATTGTCTCGGATTAAAAAATTCAGTAATTCTTAAGAAATATATATATATATATATATATATAGACGATTGCGTTTAGCATGAAACAGACTGTCGCCTCTGAGAGTGAACTTCAATGTTCACTTTTATATTTATATTTACACAATCTCTATCTCTGATATTGTGCACTTTATCCCATAAATATAGCACACTTTAAAATTATATTTCTGCATATATATATATATATATATTGAACAATAAAAAATATTTAAAAAATTAAAATCTTCAGACACACTGGGTTGTAGATTAATATTCTTTCGATTTTATTATTATCATTTCATTTAGGTGCCTCGACTAGTTTCGGCCAACATGGCCATCATCAGGAGAAAAATATATCTGTTTGTTGGTAGCATAGAAATACAGAAATGGATGTCTTGATGGAGAAAATGAACTTTTGTCTGTAGTTTTCATTTGTTTTTTTTTATCTTTTTAACATGAATTTTTCAACATTCCTTGTTTTGGTCAAACAGTCTCTTTTAAGTTGTTATTTGAGATAAGAGCTGGATGGATCCATGCTGCTCTGAATTCCCTTGGTCAGTCTGACAGTTTTATTGGTTCCTGGAGAGGGGATGTGTCTCTGTTAAGTGTGTGTGTGTGTGTGTGTGTGTGTGTGTGTGTGTGTGTGTGTGTTATTTGGTTCTTAGGAAGTGAGTGAGTATGATATGTGTAAGCGTGTATATTGCTGCAGGTGTGTGTTATCATTTGGCTCATTAGGGAGTGAGTGAGTATGACGTGTGTAAGTATGTATATTCGTGTGGATGTATGTATAAGTATGAGGCCTCAACACCTACGTAAGCATGTCTGTTTTAATACTATCCATATTGTTAAATTTATGATTTAGCCCGGCTGGATAGTGTGTTTTTAAACGTCGTATCCACCTATTTTCATGGAGCTCTAAAATCTTTCTAATGTTATCTTGTAATATAAAATGAAAATAAGAATAATTACAAGCTTTATAATTATTTACTGGGTATGAATCGAGACTCTATTCGATTAAAACGTAAGTTTAATGTTTATGGTTAGTAAAAAAATATTTAAGAATTTAAATCTTAATTTTAATACTAGATCTGAGTGAGGCAATGTTCTTTAGTGCTGAAGGATATTTACAAATATTTTGTATGTCCGAGCTCTTTCGTCTATACTTTTAGTCATTATCAAGAATTATTTTATTCTTACTTTTAACAGAATGTATGGATTGTTTAATGTATGTATCTAGAGCTATAGGTATTTTCAATCACGGCAGAGGGATTAAAGAAATTTCCAGCCAGGAAGGTTTACCGTGGCATGGGGTTAAGAGGACCGCACCCACTTCCAGATCCTTAATGCAGTGCAGCACAAGACGTTGAACTGTGCAGATCTAATTGGTACACTTCGGATACAAGTTTTATTTAAACATGTCAGGATTTTGAAAAATATATATATGCGTGTGTGTTTTGTGTTTACTGAAGGCGATTCAAATTAACAGTTAAAAACTGCATGAATCAATATTATTTGATACATGCCTTTCTTAATATTTACATTAAAAAATATAACAAAATTTGTATGTAACAAAAACGGATGCGTAAATGTTGTTCATGTCTTGCGGCTCTGAAACATCTGAATTTTATCGTACGTGGCTGTTACACTAAACTGGTTTGGACACCCCTTTGATATATATGTTCACTTATTTATTTGCCAGTCTTCTACAGGTTAGAAAGTATCAGTTATATTCAACTTGAGATAGATTGTTGTCAAACTTCAAAAGGTTTTTACCAATCTTTGTCTTGCATATTTCTTTGAGATTAGTTGTTAATGTTCTAGTAATTTAAAAGCGTCCATGTTTATTCTTAAAATTTCTCTTGTATTAATAAACCATCAATTTTAATGCTCTTTTGGTCATTGTTGTTTAATTTAATGAAACCTTAACGCGAATCTAAGTATCGAGAATTTTAAGCCGATATTCCTTTTATGTGTTTCTTTTTTGAGGGGGGGTTGTTTAGGTGTTTATTTTTAGTTGTTGTTTTTTAGGTTTCGTTTTCAGGTGTTTGTTGTTTTTTAGGTGTTTCCTTCTCTAATTGTTGTCGGGAATTAAATTTCCAATAATTTTAAGACACTTTTTTTTATTTTTGAATTTTTTGTTTATGAAACATTGTATGGAATTATACGCCACATAATTATAAAGGACTCTTTTTGCATTTTTTGTTTTCTGAAATTTTGTCAGAAATTCGGGAATTTTAATACTATTGGCAATTTTCAAGAATTAAACTTTTGTATAACTTTAGGCCATCTACATTTTGTCATAATCCCATGACACTTTTGAAGGTATGTGGCCAAGATCTTTCACTTTTTCCTTTTTCTTTTTTATTACCTGTGAAATGACACATTTTATAATAGTGTGTTACATTAATTTTAGCAAAGTTAGGAATGAATAGTTTTTTTCTTTCTATTTGACTGGTTCCCACTTAAGTTGCGAAGAACCAACCTAACTTAAAAATATAGCTTATAGATTGAGGAGAAGAAAAACAACTGATTCTTGACTTTTCCAAGAGTATTTTCTCGAAAGTACACGCAATAGACTACGCTGGGATTTGAACTCTGCCGATTTTACTTTACATTTATACTGCCCGCGTTGTTTATTTTGGCTGATTTCTTTCATGAAATTTCAGACATGACTACTTGTCGACTTATATTTATGATGTCAAAGTGAGCTGGTTTTTATTTGTACATATGTTCATTTCATATCTTCCATTGTTATTAATTTCGTTTAAATCTTTCAGATTGCCTGTGATAATTCAATCCCCGTGCTTACATATATTCTTTTTGTTTTGTTTTTTGCTTTCATGAAACTTTAAAATAAGTTAACATTCAATAAATATTTTGAACTATTCACCTTAGTCATATTTATTTCTTCTTTCTGAAATAGTTCTGAAATATTATTGAGACCTTTAGTTATTCATATATTCATTTTATTGTTATGAGCGTCTATTTCATTTATTTATTTGTTTTCTTGTAAAGAACGCAATTATTGTTTTTGAAATGCTATTTGACGTATCTTGTTACCGTTGGTCTATTGCATGCCGAGTCTAATCATCGTGATCAAATTATTATAACAGATAACGTCTGGGGAAATTTGATGCACATATTATATTATGGTTGTTATCGATTTTCGGCAGCGCTGAAATTTTCTTATAATTGTTATTGTTTAATAACGGGCCGGTTTTAATCAAATTAATCTAATTATGGATATTAATTACAGGCATGATTAATTCATTTCCCCTCGACAATATTATTTGTTGTCTTCATTTGATCTCTTTCTATCTTTTTAGCTAGTGATGTCTTCGCGACTGTGTTTCCTCTTTCTTTTCGACTTTCAAGAAAGCAGTGCTTTCTTTTTTTCTCATTGTGTTTGGAATCAGATTTGAAATTATTGTGCATTTCTAATTCTTATTTATCTTGGTACTACTGAGGTTAAGTGGTCCGATCGTTAAACAAACAAACAAAAAAAACATGGGAAATTTTGTATGGGGAATAATGTTTGTTGATTATCGATTATTACACCTTTCTCTAAACATTTCAGAGGTGGGTTGTCCCGTTCATAATATGAATATAGTGTCGAATGGATTACTGATATTTTCAAGTGTTATCTGTACCCTGTTATTATTTACAGGTATTAAGTTTAAAATGTGCTCCTCTGCTGACGTTGTCATTTTTTTCACCATTCGTGATTTTTCTCATATTTTAAGTAATCTTTAAAATCTTTTACATAGTTCAGAAATACCCATATTCGTTTTGTATTAATTTAATAGAGTCCCAAATGACAATAAACATGATAACAAATTAAAACCATTTAAAGCATTGAATAAGCTTTGTTTCTGGCTAAAACCTAAAACGCTGCCATTAGTGATAGCAATCACAGAAATTTGAGCCCGCTGTCGTAACTAGAGTGTCATCAATTTCTTCCGTAATATGCCGAAAACAGGTGATATCCATTCATTTAGACATACTTCCTGATAATACTTGTACAGATAACCCGATATTTATAATGCTTTCAGTTTAATTCTACAAATCCTCAACATTTTCGAGCCAAATGCATATTAATGTACCTTGTACTTATTATTATTATTATGATTATTAATGTAGGTTATGTTTTCTGCTTTTTATCCGGTATAGCCAGTTCCGAAATAGGGTCCTTAGGCCCTTTAGGAGAATTGTCATTTAATTGATAGCATTTTTCTTAGTATATGGGATGTTCCTATTTGGGTGATCTTCTGGGTAACCTCTATGTTGATGTTACCTAGAACACTGTTAGTAAAATTGTTCATTCCTTTTCTGACGTGGCCCAGAGCTCCGATTATTATTGGTACAGTCGCAGTCTTCATTCCCCACATCCTGTTAATCTCGATCTCCAGGTCTTGTATTTGGCCAATTTCTCGATAATTTTCATGAAGGTGTTTCTCTTAAATGGTACTATGTCAATAAGCATACACTTCCTGAATTTCTTGTCTTTTATAGTAGTTTCAGGCCTGTTGACTTTTATTTATTTCCCTTTCAGTATGAATTGGCCTATCTCAGAGGTTAGTTACATTTTTATTTTGGTAACTGTGTCTGGTTGGTGCCCATACCGTCTCTCAGTGGTTTCGATTTTTTGCTTCTTGCATATCTTCCAGTGCACATATGTCGCTACCTTGTTATGTCTGTGGGTATATTCACTTTTTGCTAGTTCCGAGAAAATATGGTCGACATTTCGGATTAGTTCCATACTTGATTATGTGACATTGATAGGATCTGCTTGCGAGCATTTGAATCTTAGATGCAATGATTTAGCCTTCTATCTCAGATTTCAACACGGTGTTTCTCAGCCAATGATTTGTTTTCTGTTGGTCCACATCTGCCTCTTTCGTTCTTTTTGGGTATTTGCCATGCAACGCCTTGTCATCCAAGTTCATTTGTAATTTCATTTGGCCACGTTGTGTATAGCTAAGGTTCTGATAGCTTTCATTTTATTGACCCCATTAAGTTTGATTTATTATTAGATCTCAGGTCTTTATAGTTCGATAGGTTTTCGAATTACTTGGTTGCTATGTTACAGACCGCTGAGCAAGCCATATCAATTAGCAAGTTTGATCTTTTCGGTTTTTGACAATTAAGTCCGGATAATTTGCTTCAAATCATTATTGTTATTTTATTTCCTTCAGTTTCCGATGTATACTCATCTCTTTCCCAACCAGAAATCTAGGGTCAGAAATGGCATCATGACATTTTCCTCTGAGAATTGTTTGAAAAAATAACATGGACAAAACCCTAATATCACACCCATTTTACATAGATAAAGCCTTTCGTAAGATGTGAGCTGTACTTGTGCGTACATTTTTGTTTCTGTTTCTTTCAGGCTTAGGTTACCAGGGATACCTTCAGTGATACTATTGAAACCTTTTCCAATCAAACCGCGGGTCCAACGACAACTGGAATTATTGATGCCCTCGTGTGCCGCATTGTGTATAATTCTACTTCACGATCCTTGTATTATTTTTTTTGAAGATCTTGTATTTTGACAGCTTTCTGAATATCTTAAAAGATACATTGAAGTCAGCAGGGACTGCCATATCAATAAGGATGCACTTATTTTGTTTGTGGTCTTAAATATCAATGTCTGGGCGGTTGGCTTTGATTGTTCTGTCAGTGTGTATTGTGTATTCCCATAGAATTGTAACAGGTCCTCTCTATGTAACCGGGTCTGGGTGGCGTTCAAACCAATTTGTTTCAGTTTCCTTCGCGTAGAAGTTGTAGATTTTCCCGTGCAGATATTGGCCCACTCTGTCTTGCCGGGTTTTATACACAGTGGGTGCCAATATCGTGCAACCTGTTACAAGATGATCAATTGTTTCTGGATATTTATAACAGAATCTGCATTTTGGGCTAACACAATATTTTAGTATATGTGCTTGATAATTTCTTATTGTTGTTGTTGTTATTATTATTAATATTATTATTATTATCATTATTATTATTATTATTATTATTATTATTATTTATAGTTATGCAGATTCTATGAGGATTGTCCGTATTTTGATTAGCACATTCATTGTTTTTTATCGCTTTACTTATTAAGTCATGCCAGATTGATATGAGAATCGAATCGCTTCAGCACTACGTTCCATGCAATCATTTCTCTTTCGAAAGGAAAGAAAATTTCGATGACCTCTCTAGATTTTATATTAACGAGAAATTTGGAGGATGACCTGCAAGCCCCAAATCTACAGCCAAAAAATAGCTAAGAAAAGGAAAGAGAAAAACGTGACGTAACCGAATAAATCGACTGCTAGAAAGTAGTTGAAAATTGGTGGGCACAAAACAAGACCCCCGGAACTAACCCTAGCCCAAAATAACCGAACTTAAGTTGTTTTTACTCCAGTACAATTTTCTGCTTCCAACTCAATTGGTTGTGCCGCGTGCAAGATTGGCAGTTTAAAGGCCTAACAAATGTAAAAGGAAGGAAACAGCTTTCAATTCTATTTCCTTGCAGACAAATTAACGATTGCGCTGCGTTTCCAACAATAGACGCCATGTTGTTTCGTTACCAGGTCAGAGACGGGGACGATATGAGAGCTAGGGAAAAATGGCGGAAAACAATTAAAAAAAAAAAGAAAGAATGTCGTAAAAGATTATACTTGATGCTTAAATCAAGTTACAAGTTTATTTCCGTATATAATGAAGGACCAGAAGAAACAAACATATTCTCTCTCGCTCTCTCTCTCTCTCTCTCTCTCTCTCTCTCTCTCTCTCTTTGTACCTGATGGCATAGGTTGATATATATTGACATAGATTTTGCATAAGGCCACAATTGTAAAGTGCCCTATGAGGATCGAACTAATTTTAAAATAATGTGTTCTGCGTGAGGGGATTGCTGATAATCTATCCATGGCAGTGAATCTAGAAATTTATTTAGCTTAGATTGGCACAAGATCACACAATAATCCATACGACATAGTTTGCTAAATGTCTCTCAGTTAGATTCTAGATATTTATGTTAAGCTGGCTAAAGTCTACTTTATTTGAGCGCCTAATAATATGAGAGGTTCGATTTCAAAGCATAGTTCCACGACGAAATTTGTGATATTTAGTTAAAAGCACAATAAAAAAAAAACGCAAATGTGTGTGTATCTGTGTTTTATAGATTATGCAGAAGTATACGTCACGAGAGCTGTTGAAACGGCAAGATAAATTTTGCATATTTAGGAAGAATATTAGATTAATCCACAACCTATAGTGGCATCAAAGTGCCTACACACGAATAGAAAATGTATTCGGCAAATATAGAAAAACAGATACGGTTGTAAGTGTATTCTCACTGGACGTAATTAACTTATACAGTGTGACGTTTCTGAGAGAATTTGGAGTCCTACGAGGATCCATTATCAGCGGCCGTACATTTAGCAACATAAGATATAGAGATATCACAGTGTTGATAGCTGATGCAGAAAGGAAACTTGAATAACTCCTACAGAATATAGGACAGAATATATGACAGAAAAGTGAGAAGAAAAGACTAAACCCCAACTGGAAGGAAAGAGAATGCATGATTGTTAACAAAAGGAACAGCCTGGCATTGGAGACACAATTGGACACACAAAATTCGAATAATTTAAATATCAGTTAAGTTAGTGACAAAGAAAAGAGTACTGAGCTGCTACGTGACATCTGTCCTCCTATACGGCAGCGAATGTTGGACGGTCTCCTCAAAGATGAAGAAGAGGCTCGAGGCAGCGGAGATGTGATTCTATAGAAGGATGCTAAGGATATCATTAACCGAGCATGTGAGGTCACGGAGAGAATGCGAAAAAAGAGGAAGCTTATACTTGACATAAAGAGGCAGATGATATTTTTGAGGTACGTTTATGAGAAAAGAGGCCCTGGAGAATCTGATACTCACAGGTCGAATACAGAGACAAAGAGAAGCAATCCATTGACATACCTGTCAGCAAGTTGATGGTAGAACGTGGTTTGGGGGAGTTGGCAGAGGCACGAAATTTATTGAGAGCTACAATGGATAGGGGGGGAAGTGGAGAACCATGATCGTCTAAAGAAAAAATAAAAATAAAAGGAAAAGAAAGTTTTAACAGGAGGCGAAAAAATTCGACACCGAAAACCGAAGGCGCACTGGGGTGGCGAAAGTTGCCTTCCAAAAGCTAAGCAAAGTATTTAGAAACAGGTAGATATCGTTAGTAAGAATGAAAAGACTACGGAAACACTACGTAATATCATTCCTCCTGTGCGGCAGATGAAAAAGGCATTTGAATCACCAAAAATGAGAAGGATGCTGAGGACGCCATGGGCCGACATGTGATCAGCGATGAAACTTTAGAGAAAATGTAAATAAACGGATACATCTACTTAACAACAAGAGGAGGAGTTTAAATTTCTTGTGTAAATAATGTGGAAAGAAAGCTTGGAAAATTTGATGCTCACGTGACAGAAGACGCTAAGTGTGACACTGAAATGCGTAGACGTATTGGAACGGCCATCATGGGGCACATTAATGAAAAAATGAGAATTTGATGCTCACGTGACGTTGTTTTCCACCGTCTCAAGAGAGACGGTGTAAAACAACGCTTAACCCACCAAGAGTGCTTTAAATGGATGACAGAACAATGTTTAGGAGAGATAACAAAATGTCAACATTTGTCAAAGAACAGAAAATTGTGAAGAGCCATAATTACCAATTTCCTGAAAAGTCACGGCAGTTAGAAGAAGAATCGCGTTCAAAGTCACTGTACTGAAACGCCAAATAAGGAAGGATTTCTCTACACTGAGGAATAATCTACGTAAAATTCACTTCTCAATGACAGGGATTGTAGAGTTTGTTGCAATATTGAAGATTGTATAGTGCCAAATATCAGCGGTGAAAAACAGATAAAGTAAATGAATATATACGTCTCTTCAAGAGTTGAAGTGTATGCAAGAAAAACTGTTAGAGAAGTAGTTTTCCCTAAATCCTTAATGCATGCATTCATTTTTAAATTATTCTTGATACTTAAAATTCTGTCAAAGAGAGTGAGTTGTACCAGACCTGTAGTTCGTTCAGTGGGGTGTTTTATCTCTTCTATATTATCATCTATCTTGTTCATCAGCCAAACTAAAATAATGGTTAGAAAAAAGACAAAATATACAGGGTGGTATGGATAAACTTCTGTCTAAATTACGCAATAATGAAAACAACACAGACAACTCATTTTAACATAATTACATAAAAATATCTTGAAATACTAGAGTATGTAACTGCACTTTTTCCAAAATAACAAAAAAAGTAACTACACTTAATACAAACAGAGTTTTATCGTCAAAATGTTTATGCAATTATTAAGAGGAAAGACCAAAATATTATTTTATTAAACTTTTTCATCCTTTCTAGCACGTTCGAACTTTTGATGAAAAATCTTGTATTTTTTACGTCCGCATTCGAGATAATATTTGCCATTTGGCACTTCTTCAGGCGAAAAACACACTAATTTGGAAATTCTTACAAAAATCAAATAATTGTCGAATTTTTATGAAACTTTCATGTCTTATTCACAAATGAAGGAAATAGTTTATGCAATTTTTGTTTTAGAAAATCTTGGTAAAAATATACTTTGTTACATATGCTACCCCCACCACCACCACTTACATAATTTCAGGAAATTTCGAGAAATTAAATTTCAGTCTCAAAATTTGTTTTATTAGTTAAAATCAGGAATCCTTGGCAAATTCAAATCATCAGTTATTTTTGTAAATCAGGGCCCCTAGTTACTGAAAATCTGCTCTGAATTGTAAAATAAAAAAAATGCAATAAGACTAAGATATTATTTAATTAGATGAATATTGTATTTTTACAAGAATTATTTTCATTTTTTTAAATTATAATAATTTATAATATTATAAATCGTTTAAAGATTCTTACTTCACTCCGGTTAGGTGATATGTTATTAAGTGAAACTATATATACAAAGCAAAAATTGAAAAGCTCAATGAAAGTAGTGTTCACACAATATGTTTAAAAAAATCTAATTTTTCTATATATATATATAATATCACATAACGTGCACCCTGTATGAAAGTATGCTCTACCATACCTAACATAATCAAAAAATAAAAGCTATGCCTTAAATTCAACAAATTTCCTAAAATTTGATTACGAATAATATTTTCAAACATTTTTAAGATTGCTGAGTATTTAAAAATTATGCAAAAATAGCTCTCACCCCTCATTTTTTAAATTATGTTTTAACAGATAAATCTCCGTAGAACAACAGTAAAGATGTTGGCAGATTTTATCATCACTTGTTCAGTGATCTATGAGTGACAAACGACATTGATAAGCCCGTAATCCCCGCTACGGTTTATTTTAAAAATCCATTTCTCTGTTATTTTAAACGTAACGTAAATAATATTTGGTTAACATTTTTTTCTCAAATTCGATTAATTATACTTTAAACCAGCTAATATTCCTCAAATAAAGCTCCAGAAAAGTACATTTTATTTTTGGAAGAATTTTAACTCCAATAATCAATTTTTATTTATAAACATGTTAAAATAGCCGATATTTTCGATTTTTATCTACTTTCTGAAAGCAACCAAACAGTTGAGACTCTAATCAATATAATTTCTATTTGAAATACACTAGAGTATTTTGCTTACTGGAAATAGTAAATTTAATCATGTAGCTTTCAGTTAAAGCTAAAATAAAAGCTTCAAGAATCCTTTCTCATTTAAAAAAATCATTTTAAACCATAGGTAGCAAAACTGAGTGGCGGTAAAAAAAAATTATTCAACCACGGCTGCCAGTTGATTTCGGAATCTCCTGCATCTCTTCTGAACGGTCTTATTGTTTATGTTATTGAATGCTGCCATAATCCTTGCCTTCAGTTGATCTGAGGTGCTACAAACAGTTTTGTTGGTCTCGCGCTCATCTGAGCCACAAATAATAATCAATGGGATTGCTGTCTGGCAAATTGGGTGTCCATATCTAAGGGGTGTCGTGGTCGGAGAAATTTTTTCACAGCCATGACTGGATTCTCTTGTTTGTGTGGTATGGTGCAGCGTCCTGTTGCCAAATATAGGGTCTTCTAACAGCAACCCGCTTGACACAGGGCACTACCTCCTCAAACCACTTGAATCAGGCCTCCGTGTTGAGTCTGAGGCCCTCACAAAAAAGAATTCGGATGTTCATTTCTTATCCGAACGATCAGAGTGAGTTTTTTTTTTCAGCTGCCGTACCTTCTTAATCACAATTAGACTAATCCAAGTCTTTCCCACCCCCACTGCATCTTCCTCAGATTGACGCCCAAACACTCTGAAATGTTCGTATTTGAGATTCCTGGCGCGAAATGTACCCAGTGCCGTTTCTAAAATTCTGGCAGAGCGAATTGCGTCATGGTGGTCCTTTTCTCAAAAGCGGTTCCCAGTTGACCCTATTATATTGTGCAGTCAAGAAAATAAAAAAAAAACAACATAAGCGCAGAATTAAAAATCTAATATAGCGACAATTTACCCATCGCACGGTGTATAATACAATTTGGTAAATTGTTACTTTGATACGTTTCACTGATGAAGCGGCGTAATCAAATAACTTAATTTCAAATGAGCAAAATATACATTAACGAGTTAAACCGTTATTCACCTGAAACATGTGACAGATTGATTCTTTAACTGTATTTTTATAGACGTAGGATTTTAAATAAGACTACTTCCTGTTTTTTTTTTAACAGGAATAGAGAACTGTCCCTTGTTTCCCGTTTAAAATTAGGCTTCCGGTTCCTTCTAAAATCTTTTTTAACCCGCAGTAGTCCCTTGCGACTTAGTTTCGGTGAATTGATTTTTAAAAAATGCCAGAAATAATAAAAGAATAAGAATGAAAAGAAAAATGGATGGAAACGAAAGAAAAAAATAGAATGAATAGGAGAAAGAAAAGAAGGGCGTAACAAAAAAAATGTAAAAGGAATAGGAAGGAAAAGAAACAAAAAAGAAGGAAAAAAAGGAAAACAAATATTCTTCAAGAAAAAGTAAGCAAAAGAAAGAAAGAAAGACAAAAGAAAGAAAGAAAAAAGAAAGAAAGAAAGCAATATTGTTCAAGAAAAATGAACGAAAAGAAATAAATAAATAAAGATAGAAAGAAAGAAAGAAAAAGAAAGGAAATATTGTTCAAGAAAAAATAATGAATGAAAGAAAGAAAATATTTTTCAAGAAAAAGGAATGAAAAGAAATAAAGAAAGAAAGAAATATAGTTAAAAAAGCAATAGAAAGAAAGAAAGAAAGAAAGAAAAAAGAAAAAGAATGGAAATATTGTTCAAGAAATAAGAAGGAAAGTAAACGGATAGAAAAAAGAAAGAAAAGAAAGACAGAAAGAAAATTAGAATGAATTGGGAAAAAGAAGGAAAAGAAAGACGGAAAAGAAATGGAAAGAAAGAAACTGAGGAAAATAATAAAGAGAAGTTTAATGGAAGAATGAAAGGAAAAGAAAATGATGATAAGCTTTTTAGAGGGAAGCATATAATGAAAAGAAAATTAGAAAAGGAAAAATAAATAAAACGGGCGGGTAGGATTAAAAGGATTTTATGAGGAAAGAGAGAAATAACATTAGAAAAATACACAAAAACAAATTAAATTAAAAGAGATAAAAAGGATGAATATAAAGAAAATAGCAGAAAAATTAAAATTGAAGAAAGTAATGAAAAAGAAAGAGTAGAATAAAATGAAAAAGGAAACAACATTAAAGATGAAAATAAAAAAATAGAAAGAATAGGGAAAATAAAAGATAAGATAAAACAAACAAAAATGAGGTAAACGGAGGAACTGGAAAGAAAAAGAAAGAAAGTAAGCAAAAATAAAAATGGTAGATAAATTTAAAACTAAGAAAAAAAGAAAATTAAATTAAAAGTCAAAAGAAAGAAAAAGTCTTGAAATGATTTGAAAAAAAAAGATATAAACAGAAAAAAACTGTGCTTTAAAAAAAAAAACAAGGAAAAAATACCACTCGTAAATGGAAAAATTGAAAAACGACAAAAATATACAATTATATATTGATAGACTACAGAAAAAAACATGACAAAAAAGAAATAAAAATCCTTTTTTTATCTAGTTAGTAAACAGCATCTCCTGCCACGTTAGTAAGCTTAAATTGATTTTGCCGTTTCAACCTCAAAGTCTGTAGATTCTTTATCGCTGTCTAAATAATAACATTTCTTTCATTAGTAATGATGAATCACCGGCCATGTTTTTAAGTAGATAAAAGCAGCTCTCTACACCGGAATATAATGGCGGCTAGAAAATGAGCGCTGGTGCGTAAATTGCTACTGAAACGATTTAAATAGGAATTGAGCTGAAAAGAGCGAAAAGCATTATCAAAAAGAATAGGTAATAGAAAAGAAGTAAATGTTGAACGAACTCGGCCACATAAAATAGAGAGGTCTTGAATAACTGTACATTAATTCGAAATTGAATTAACTCTTTTTTTAAGAGATGTACACTGGTGTAGGGAAAAAAATTAGAGCCGACCCAATTTTAAAATCAGGCAAAATGAGCAAACATCGAATTGTCAGAAAATATATAATAAAAGTTATAATTAAATACAAACACGATATATGAGTGCCTGATAATAAAGTAGTTAATTTACAGTGTAACACCAGCGCTCAGTTCGTATTAAAAATTTCCAAAATACATATATTTATGTGTAATTGTACATGCTCCATTCGAATCTGGTTTGATAAATTTGATAAAATCTACCGTTTAGGAGTTATTGACATTTCACTTACAGATTTATTCGCGTCGCGGGTAGACATTACTGGCGTTGTTTGTATACATTCGCTGCAGAATAGCTATCAGTATAGGTATCACTGCTCAAACTGAGTGTATATACGTAAATAGTTCTCGTGCGCAGTAACTGAGACAAATTTAGACAAGAAAGATCAGTTCCGAGCTTAGTTTTCCCGTAATCTTTAGCTTTCGTTTAGCTTTCCGCAGCGAATGTATGCAAACAACGCCAGTAATGGCTGCCGTCAACGACGCGATTGAATCCCAAATTTCACTGTCGATAGCTTCAAAACGCTAGATTTTATCAGATTATCAAGCCAGATTCGAATATAGCATGTAAAATTGCACATAAATTTAAGTATTTTAAAAATTTTAAACCGAACTGAGTGCGGGTGTTACACTGCAAATTAACCCCAAAAGTATCAGGGTCGCTGCTATATAAAATTTAAAAAAAAACCAAAAACTTCAACATATATTAATTCGTCAGTTAATCACCTTCGAAGTAGTCGCTTTCTGAAGTTACGCAGTGAAGTTTCCATTAATGGAAGAGTTCCTGGAACACCTTTTGGTATTTCAACTTGCATTTCTCCGACTTCTTGAAATCGTGTTCCTTTCGAGTGGGATTTAATTTTTGGAAAGAGGAAAATGTCGAAAGGGGCAATATCTGGGGAATATGGTGATATTTACGAAACTGGGGAATGTTTTCCTTGACCAAAAACATCTGTACAAGCCATGGTCACTGATGGAACGAGACGGCCACACTCTACAAACCTTTCCCTCTAAGAACTGCTATAAACAACGGAATTGAGCAAGAATATTCTAACATAGTGCGCATGCGCGTTAGAGTTCAAAGTCAATCTGTGCCAAGCGGTTTCTCTATGAGTGCCTTAGCTCTGTTACCATAGCAACCGGTCCAATTCTTTTTGATCCAACCTTGTAAAAATGACAAAACTTTTTTTTATCATTTCACTCCAAGCAAGGCCTGGAATGCAACTAGTTCGCAGGAGGTCACACGGATCGAAAGAAAAGACTGAAAATATGGAGGATTGAAAAAAAGCACAAAAGACCCAAGAAGACAGAAGATGGCGATTGATGTTGCATTTAAATTTTTGAAGATTGTAATTATCATGAAAGCAAGTAAACGCAAGGGAGTTCCACAGGATCGAAATTGCAAGAAAAAAACTGTCGGAGTAGAAGTGGCAGTTGCATTTAGCTATTTTAACAGGAAATCTCGTAGCACGATTAAATTCACTTAGTCTGGTCATGATCGATTACATTACAAATCCTTCTTTGGAATTTGTCAAGAATCTCAAGACGTACAGAAGGAGCATCAGACCAGATATGGCAACCGTATACAATGCACGGACTAATAGTAGATTTGTAAATGTGCAATATAGATACTGACAAGAAATATTTTTCCTTGTATTAGATGGAGTTATTGATTCGATCTAGGTGCCCCGTTTCAAGTCAGTGGAAATGTGATGCCAAGAAGGCGCAGTATTGCTCTCCTGGATATTGCATGCAGAAAAGGTTTGTGGTAGTTAAATGGAAGACATTTGGTTTGGTGGCGTTAAATTTTTCAAGGCATTTCCCGTTCCAATTAACCACTGTATACAAATAAATAAAACTTGAAAATAATTACCAAATATAAAATATATCATTATCTATGTTTCAGCCTATGGCATCTTTAACCATCGCAGTGCTGTCTGAATTTCTAATTTTTAAATAGTATCATTAGACAATCGATAATTCGGAA
Organism: Acanthosepion esculentum; assembly: GCA_964036315.1. Classification (NCBI taxonomy): domain Eukaryota; kingdom Metazoa; phylum Mollusca; class Cephalopoda; order Sepiida; family Sepiidae; genus Acanthosepion; species Acanthosepion esculentum. Next base: position 68,058,855 of record OZ038483.1, read on the forward strand.
GAGTATCCTTATTTTTTGTTGTTTTTATCACTTCATTTTATCTAATGCCGTCACTAAGCATATTTTTTGTCTCAAGTTCGCAGGGGAAGATTTTCGGTATTCTCTAATTCCAACGGGACTCCTTGCCTTGCCTGTGTCGATTAAAATCTATCAATATATGCTAGCTATTCTCGAGATGTCCGTAGTTCTAATATGAAATATCAACATTATCAAATTGATTATTCTGATGTGTATCCAGGCTTTTTTATTTTTTCAATTGCCAGGTATCGGCCTATGCTTTTGTCTATACGTCTTAGTAGTGGCCGAATCCTAATACGAAATCTTATCCGTCGTCCATCAATGATTCGGACCAATATCTTCATCCTTTTTTGTTTTGTTTCTTTTGATCACTTTGATTCGTCTTACGGTGTTCCCAACTACCCTAGTGTTCTTTGAAGATCCAAGATGAAATATATCATTATTTCATTAATACAACGTATATCATCATCTTTCTATATTTCCAGGTAGCGTCTCCTGTGCTTTTTCTAACATTCGTTGTCGAGTCTGAATTATAATGAGAAATATTCGTCCAAAAAACTAATTGGACGAGGATCTTCGTCCCCCTTTTTTTTAATCACCATGATATATGCTTTGACCTCTTCAGCCATGCTCGTGTTCATTGGATTTTTATTATGAAATATTCCATTGTTCCATTAATCTGGCGTGTATACTCGTCTTCCGAATTTTGGTTGCCGCAGAGTGTGGTTCTTCCCTGCCTTTCTATTCGTGTCATCATTTGTCCATCGATTGTTCGGACGGGTATCGTCATCTTTCTTGTTTTGAACATCACGTGTCTGCTTGTGTCCTCTTTGATTGCTCTAGTGTTGTCTGACGTTCTTATTTTGAAAAGCCGCTGTTTTTTTTCCATGAATTACGTTCACATTTCTTTTGTCGATCATCACACTTATGTCAATAAAAATAACTTATTCATGAAGGCAAGAAAACAAATTTCCACATTATTTACATGCTGGCTATTGTTTTCATCTTTATTGATATCACAACATTTCAGTAACTACGCCTCAGGCCTTCATCAGGTTTATACTCATTCGGGTAACATAGAAGCAATTACGAACTGAAACCTTTATTTGATCTACAGCGCTATACAAAGAGCATTGTGGACTAAATCTTGAGTTCATTAATTCAGTGTTATAGTAATTACGAGTTCAATCCCTTTTACTTGGACTAAGTCTGAACATGGTGAGCAATAAACGACATGTACTAGAAACACAAACGACAAGAGATATCGCTAGACGTAGGCAGTTGAAATAGAAAACAGTTACGTTAATAGTTTTCATTCAATGTGCAATACTATTTAGCTGAATACTTTCTTTCCATAGGATGAGATTTTATATCTGGTCGCAAATCAAAGGAATCTTTAAAGATACAAGTCGTTAAGTGTGGAGTTGTATTTTGATGCAATACTTGAGTGTTGCACACTATACCGGGTGCTGCTTGTTGTGAATATGAATTATCTCCCCTTTGATAATCCAAGCTATAAAAGCTGTACATTTCCGCTTGTCAAGTAGACGAGTAATAAGATTCTTAATTGAATAAAAGATTACTAGGCTGAATCTATTGTCCTGTTTTCATTACAATTTATTCAATTAAGAATCTTACTACTCGTCTACTTGACAAGCGGAAATGTACAGCTTTTATAGCTTGGATTATCAAAGGGGAGATAATCCATATTCACAACACTGCTATCGACCAATATAGATATAAACTAAAAGAAACAAAAACAAAATAAAACTGTATTAACGTTGATCAACGTTATAATATATAAATCTAACATTCGTCTGTGTACTGAACACTGTTTCTATATATGGTCTGGTGTCACTCGTGTGCATCTCGAGATTCTTGATAAAATCGAGAGGAGGGTCTGCAATACAATGGGTCATGACCAGGCATCTCGTCCCCAGTCACTTTCTCAACGTCCTGACATGGCTTCCCTCTGTCTGTTCTAAAAATATTCTCATGGTAACTACTCGGATGAGCATTTTGTGAATGAATTTAAGCGTGCTACTAGTAAGTCAAATAAGTTTAACTGTTGAACTAGCTAAAGTCAAACGCCACTTTTAATCTAACAGTTTTTTCTTTCTCGCACTTCCCACCTGTGAAAATTCCTTGCATTTTCTTACTTTCCTGAAAAAATTAAATGCAGCGCCAGTCGCGATCGTCTGTCTTCTTGAACCCCGTTCCTTTTTTGTTGTTTCCGCATTCCTCTCCATTTTCAATCTTTACGTTCGCTTTAACATTCACTTCCGGTACCCCCACCCTGAGTTCTAGTGGCGTTTTCGCCTTGTTTAGCGTGAAATAATTTTAAAAAATAATCACCGATTCTCACCTGCTACCCAGATCTTTTGAAATCGGGCTTATTTGACCCACATTTCTAACGTGCCAACGGTTTTCACACACATCTATTTCACCTCGAAAGTATGCCAAATATCGCTCCTTATCGCCGATGTTTTCGCCAGGACCAGTCAGCTCAAAGCTGAGCTTCATTGGACAACAACGAGATCTTATCATCATTTTTTTCTTATGTTCAGGTGAGTAAGATGTCTATCTTTCCAGCTGAATCGATAAGGAATTTTACGGAAATAACGAGATCTAGTAATCTCTAAAGATTTCCGAGGAAAAACGCAGTAAATCCAGAAGAACATTTTCTAATATTAAAAGCAAAAATAAAAGGAAACTAGGTGAGTACTTAATACAAATACTGACGGATTTACATTGCTGCCCACTATTTGCTGTTCATGTTCCGATTAAGTAGCAAGAGAAAAAAAAGTGGGACACCTCTCTTTCCTTATGAATTGTACACTTGAAGATGAATAGAGAATCGACTGGAAGAAAACTTATAATAACAACAAAAAATACACAAAAGGAATAAATCTGCCGCAACAAAATGGCTTCTCTAATATATGTCAGTAATATTCGATATGGTTATCAGAATTTGGACACGTACTTTTTTCAGTCGGGCTTACAGTCACCTCAGATTTAAACACCGGTTTCCGTAGAGTCACCGACGTAAAGCAACTTCGAGATTGGTCAGTACATAAATGGGTGACCGCTTGGGAATGCAAACAGCTGTAAGCTTGGATGTGCCGCTGGCGTAATAGATAATGCCTCGGAATTGTTAATCGGAGATACGAGTTCCAATTCCCGTTGAGGTTGTTTTATTCACTTAAGAGCAAATAGACTTGGGAAAGGTATGATATTCTCTTCTTCTCGCCTCGTCTATGGGGTAATTAGTAGGACTTGTATCACTATCTCCCAAAAATTCCTTACGATCTAAATATAATTTCTGACTTGAAAATATCTCGCAAGTGGTTGATAAGCCGTAGAAATCGAATCAATCAATCATTTTTTTTTTAGTCTGTAGACATTTGTTGAAAATAAAACAAACGATGCCTTGTTTTAAGGATGGCTAATTTTTTGTCAGCTTTTGAATATAGGGTGGAGGATTTAGCGATAACGTAACCTGAGATAAGATAGGCGTGGTGTGTGTTTTGTTTTTTGTTTTTTTTTTTTTAATTATGATGTAGATGACGAGACTAATTCAAAATAATAGGTTGTAATTCGCCAATTTCTCGAAGAAAAGAAAATGAATAGAGACAGGTGCGAAGTCCGGATTCAAGAATCGAGATGTTGAAATCTGATTGAAGCCAACTACGTAATGAAAAAAGAAGAAAACAAACAGTCAAGTAGAAAACGAAGAACGCAAATGAAAGGAGAGGAAGATTGAAATAGAAAGAATATGGAAAAATGAAAAAGCAAAAAATATTTGCAAGTACAGAAAGAAGGATATAAGGCGTTAAAAAAAAATAATTGGAAAAGCGTGGGAAGAAAAAAAGACAAAATAAAATGGAGCAAAGAAAAAGAACGATACGAGATAAAGTAAGACAAGAAAAGAAAGAAATATACAGAGAAACAGGAATGTTTGAAAAATACAAATGGTAAAAAGAAAGAAAGAAAAGCATTAGAATATGGGAATGAAAAATAATGATAAAAGAATGAAGCTAAGGAATATGGGAATGACAGAATGACGGTATAAAAAACGAAGACAGAAAAAAGAACGAATAGGGAATGATTCGAAATCAAACGTAATTAATGATACGAAATATTAAAAAAAAAGAAAGAAATAATAATGGAAAATTTAGAAGGATCAAATAAATGAGTAAAAATTCCTAAATTTAAAAGAAAGAAAGCAATCATGACAAAGAGTGAAAAGAAAAGTAAAAAGAAATTAAAACTAGAAAACACAAATAAAAGAAAGAACACTATTAAAAGCAGTTAATTCAGACTGCTGCTTGATAAACTTGCCCGATAAACTTGTCGTCATGATATAATTTTTATCTACAGAATCTAGCTTACATCGTTATAAGTCTGCCATTCGCCCATGCTTAGAATATTACTGCTAGATATTGTCTGGTTCTCCTGTTATTTATTTAGAAATTTTTGATAAAATTCAAAGCAGAATCAGCAATGTTTGGTCTTGACCTAGTATTTCGGTTTTAGTCCCATTCCCAACGCTGTAGAGTCCCTTCCCTGTGGCTTTTCTATAAATACTTTCATGCTAATTGTTTGAATAAGCTCTTCATAGAAACATGGAGGCATTATAGTGGATGAGAATGCTTATCAGAATTCTTAGTAAGAATGCGTTGTTTTGGCGAAAGGAATATTGTGGTACGATTGGATCAGTGATCGTGACTATCTAAGTTTAATGTTAAGACAGAAGAAAACCATCCCTTTTCTCCCTTCCTCATTTTGGCCTTGTACTAGATTTCCTAAAATAAGCGGAAAAAATATCGCTCTTCGCTGTGGTACGTAGAATTTATGAATTTAAGCACAATATTAGACCGCTGGCGAGGTCACGTCACTTTAGATTGGAATTGGTGAGATGTAACCGTAAGTTTTATGGTAAATTTTCATTTCTGTTTCCTAGTTTTTAATTTCTTTTTACTTTCCTTTTCACTCTTTTTTTAGTGATTGCTTCCTGATATCCCACTTCTCGCTTCTAGAAATCCCTTCAGGCTCCATGCTTTCCTCTCCACTTTGGACTTCAAAAATTTAAATTAAATGCCAGTCGTTATCTACTGTCTTCCTAATTATTCTTCTTATCCCTTCGTAATGTTTTCGAATCCCTTCACACCCAGTAACGTCTTTTGACTTAGTGGCTTCCCTTCTTTGCTTAGTGTAAATTCTGTTAAAAAATATCACTTCCTTCATAACACTGACTAAATGACATTTGCAAGGAATAAATTTTCATTATGCTTTCTTGAAGATATAGTGTATTGACGTCCGTTTGCCATACCACTATGCTTCTACCTGTGCGTCACAAATTGCAATCATTAAATTGAAACGTGAACACCTTGAAATATTAGAAAAGTGTGATCTCCACTGAAAATATATGTCAGTATTTTGTAAACTGTACCGGAAACAAACGTTTACTTTTTATCAAAACTGGAACGGCACCTCTTTTACCAGCGGATTTATGTGACCTATACGGTTACAAGAGATTAGACCTCTTACCATTATCTACTATTTGGGGATGTAAGCTGTACATAATATATTATACTATATGATACGATGTTCATGGCAGCTTGAAAAGGAAAACTGAAACAATAATCAGTACTCGAGAAAGGTGAAAATAATATTAGTTATTAATTGTAAGACGGTGGAATGTATAGTTGTAAGCAAAATGGGCATCACAACGTGGGGCATACACATCAGGAACGTTGATAGTAAATGTGTGCGAAAATACAACTATTTCAGCCGACTAAAGAAAGTCAGAGCTAGTAGTTTCAAGTTGCATGGGAATATCGACAGTCATTTCTCAAAAAGTTGGTAAAGCACTTAGGATAGTGGAGAATGCTCGGTGTCTATACACATGTGGGCTAAAAAACAGACATTTGGCATTTTTTTAATCATTCCCTAAGTGATATTTGCTATAACAAGTCTGAATGTAGAGAGCACTGAGATTTCAGATGGTCTAACATTGGCTTGGCTGGATGCAAAAGGCGATTATCTCTTCTTGATTCAAACGCAGTAACGAAGCTCACGTGACTGATGTTAAGTGGCGTCAATATATAGAGAGTCCACTGAGGAGACGGACGTCACAAGCCCACAGCGGTAGGATGAACAGAGGAAACCACATGGTCTCAACGAATACATAAATGACACCACTGACCTTTCCTTTTTCCGTTGAGTTATATCTTTCTCTCCCCCTCTCTCTCTCTTTTCGCTCCTTTCGTACCGTTTGTTGTATGCATATGTTACAGTTTCTATGTGTGGGACAAATTAGTGATAAGAATGTATAAATCGGTATAAAAAAATATCTTTAAGAACAATGTATGATTTTTCATTCCTTTCTATCAGCTATTCTGTCCCGTCAGCATATTATGCTTCTACTATATCATAAATATATTAATGCCTATAGTGGGGAAATTCTATGGGTAATATTCCTTCTTGATTACTAACCCCATTAGTGCTAACTCCAAATCTGTTTCGGGGTATGGTTTTGTAAAGCTAATCAAACCTCACACCTTTTTTTTAAGATTATAGCTCATGGACAGTTTTTTTTATTCGTTACTTTTTCCTAGGAATTCATTGGAAGTTTTTTTTTTAAACAAATCGTCCCAACAAAGGTGGGAGTGCCACTAGCACACAAGGAATTACAGAGAGAGTAAGAGTAAAGCGGATCAAAATCAAGGTATCAGAAAATGTCGATTGACATTACATTTGAATATCTGAAGATTATAGCTATCAGGAAAACAAGTGATAGGAAGGGAGTTCCCCTGACGGCAGATGCGAGATAAGAAGCTGTTGGAGTAGAAGAGATGGCTATATTTAGCCGTTTCGACAGTGAAAGGGTGGGACCGAGATGCCAACCTAGTAGCACGCTTAAATTCATGCAGTTTGTGAACCAGGGAGAGTAGTTCGTCGGAGCAGTTGCCTTGAAAGTACTTGTAGAAAAAACAGTGGGAAGCCACAGCACGTCTGTGAGATAGTGACTGCAGGCGAGATACCAGATCAGGACCTATCACATTGAATATCCGTCTCTGGATTTTGTCGAGGACTTCGAGATGAACAGCGGAAGCACCAGACCATATATGGCAGCAATATTCCATGCAAGGACAAATTTGTAGATTTGAATGATGACGAGAAAAACCTCCAAATGAGTGCTATAAGGAACAGACAGATTAGACATGACATTTTTTAAAAGAATTATCTCCATGAAGCTGTATATTGTTGACGGAAAACATACAATTTAGTTAGTTTAACACGTATATTAGTCATCATTTATCCGTTTTTGCTTTTTGGCCTCACTCTATATTCGAACAGCGATAACAAAAAATACCGGACAACAAATTTTTTCTCCTTTTTCGTGCAACTTTCCAAATAACAAGAAAATTGATAGATGAAAAAAATGTAAGAAAATTGTTCTCGATGGAAAAAATGTTACTTTCGTCCGTTAAATTGTTGATCCGCGCCATCAGTATATCGCAGGAAGTTCATCATGCAATCACTGCGAGAGTGTTCACCACGAGGAAAAATTCATCGCAAGGAAAGTTCACCTCGCAGACAGTTTACCGTAGAAATATAAAAATAAATCAATTCTTAATGTGTTCTAAATATATTGGTTCACCTTTGGAACAATATTTTTAAAAATAAGGTAAAAGTAAATAAAAATAACTTTATGCGTTTTAATTGTAATTAATTTAATAATTAACATTTTGGTTTCTAATAGCTGATCTGTGTGGCTTTAAAGAGAGACACACACACACAGACATATATACATACATACATACATATATATATATATATATATATATATATATATATATATATATATATATATATATGTGTGTGTGTGTGTGTGTGTGTGTGCGTGTGTGCGTGTAAGCAGCATATTTTCATTCAAGCAACTTTGGTTAAATAATTTAGACATATTATGTGTATTTATTTTGGTTTCAATCTTTTCAAGATCAGTTTCTTGGTAGTTATGGAAAATTGATTAAGAAAAATACCAAAATTATCTTGCAAATATTTTTTTTTTATTTTTGAAAGTACTTTCAATCTCATATGAGAGCATCTTCAGGGGGTTAAATTATCCGAAAATCACTGCCCAAGAAGTCTAAATGTTTGAAATGTAAAACGTTATGCCCGTTACAGTAAGTTTGCTGCTGATCAGGGTTTATAGACTTAAATCCATATTAATAATTAGAAATGGGAAAATTTTGTTTGAAAGTACAAAAGCATCGATGCAGTCCATAACTGAGCTGATATTAATTCAGGAGGTTCCAACCAGCAAATATACGCTTCGCCCTATTGTGCGAGCCCACTATGCTATATAATGTCTGCCCATTAATATAGCAGTTAATTGCGGGATTGTTGCACCAAAAATATAGAACTTTTGAGGCAATGGAAACGGTGTGCATACTGTAGAGAGAGTATAAGACAAAAGCAGAAATTCCCAGAATTATATGCAATAAAAAAGAGAACGTTGTTATGAATCATAGGATTGTTACTAGAGAGTTGCTTTTTAAAGGACACGTAATGTGTGATGAAGGCTGGGGTATTTGAACACTCACACGACACACCTAACAAACACAAGCTGTGAAATTAATCGCTCAAGAGGCTGGCAAAACGAGCAGATCCTTTTACAGCTCTACAATTTATATGACGCTTCCAGCCAATCCCTCTATTCTTAGAAGAGCTGAATCAGACCAAAGAGGGGCTAGGTCTGGCCTGGAGTTGCCCAGTCCACACTTTGAAGCTTTGATAGGCTTCAAAAGTGGCTACGCAGACTGGTGGAGAATGATGAATTATTGTCCCATCTACAGGCCCTTTTCTCGCGTCGCAAACATATCGCTACTTCCGTCGCTTTTTCCGTGGCAAATGTTCTGACTACATGCATTAATTGCACTACTTCTGAACTTCACTACTAAGACCCGCCTTGCAACTAACACTGCAACTGAATCACCCTCATTCTATTCGTATTCCATTATTGAGAAGGAAGTTGAATTCGGAAAGCATCTTCTCGAAAGCTGCTGCTTTGTGGAACAGACTTGCGAGAAAATTCTTCCCCAGTCGCTACAAACCTAACATCTTCAAATCTAGGGTCAACAGTTATCTTTCCTACATGTCCTCGTGATTTTGTTTTCATTTCGTTTAATTGAGTACACACAACAGGTTCATTCACCAACCCTCTACCTTGAGTGTCTCTTGGGATTTGTATTGGCTGAACAATGAGTGAAAGATAGAAATGATAATCGATTTTTAATAGCAAATTGTGAGCGTAATAAATCTCACAAAATGAAAAAATTTTCAAAAAGGCTCACTGAATGCAACAAGACGAGGTTGAGAAGATATATGTGCGTTTGCATCCTTTTAGGATGCAGAGCACCAAATAAACGAGAAATTAAACAGAATACGAAGTTAAACAAAAATACTTTTTGTCACAGACTAACAGTTTGCTTTCCCGATTACAACGCTCTTAATCTCATCAAGTCTAAGGTCAACCATTATCGTTCCTACGTGTCGGTATGATTTTTTTCTTCTGTTATGATATTTTATCATTCTAAAAATATCCTTGCCATCAGGAATAATAGAAAATAAGGTATTTAATTATCCCTGAAACAAAGAGAAAAAAATTTCATCATCCTGAAATAACCTTGATGAGCAAGATATTTCATCATTATAAAAACTGAACTTCATTATAAAAACTGCCATTCCCCGACAAGCGAGAGCAGTCAGGACAGTAGGGTAGACATCAGTAGCAAGTAGCAGTAACAGTAGTAAAAAGGAATACAAAACAACGTATCACTATCGCCCCGGAAAATCGAAAGTTGACGATCTCAAACGCTATCCTTAACAAGGAAATTCTCGGAACAAGCAAAAATAAGTAAGCGCAAACATTTAAAGAAACAAAAGAGACAGTAACACTGGGATGATTTTTTAACACGTACCATACCAATATATGTAACCACATATGTAACTGGTGTCACCACTGTAACGCGGTTGATGTGTAGGGATATCATCATCGTTCTGGATCATACTACTCTCATCTATTTTGCTTAAACAATTCACCTAATGAAAAACATAACGCCACCACGAAGCTGGGGTCTACTGAGCGTGAATGAGAATGAAATGAGTGCAGGAGGAACCGGAAAACTAACCGTAGACAGTAAACAAGGGATAGACAACTACTCCTGTTCAAAATGTCTGGGGAGAGGTTAGAACCGCTTTCCTACATTTACTCCTGGTCTGGTCTTCTTATCTATTCCTCTTACGTTCATACACCAACCTCATCCACGCCCCAAGTGACACAAGTAGCTCTTGGGCCTTTTGTTGAAAGAACACTTACCAAAAGAAATAAAAATCGTTTTGACAAATAAGTCATAAGTGCCAGGAAAGGAAAGCGTTATGAAAAATGCAAAAGACATGCAAGAGAAAATAAAGAGAAGTTGAGGAGACCCATGATCGTTTTCATCTTTAAAGGATGTAGAACACAGAAAGCGAGAGATTAAACAAAATATGTAGGCAAGCGATACTTATTCAACTTAAAGCGATTTTCAGAATATTTCTATTAAGAAATTTCATTCAAATCATACAATAAATATGGAGTTATATATTTTTTTAAATTGTCTGCAAAAACTTGTTCTCCAAACAGCAAATGTATGTCGTGAAGAAGAAATACAATGGCCATCGTAAAGTTAATCGGGTTATGGCAAAAACAGCAAGATTAAAATACTGATCGCCAATGCTGAGTAGATTCGTGTCTAAGAATATCGCTTATCGCAAATCGGCTCTAGATAGCAGCAGACGCTGCTTGCGAGACTTTTGGCACAGCAATACGAAATCAGAGATAAAATCGTCAAGAAGATTGCAATAAAAACCAGGGAGAAGCAAGAAAATACTGTAAGTAAAGAAAGAGGGGCATAAAGCGATGAAGGAAATAGGAAGGGGAAAAGAGAAGGTAAAAGAAAGAAATTGAAAAACAGCAGGAAGAAAAAGTAGAGACGAAGACAAAATAAAAAAGGAACAAAGAAAAAGAAACATAAGTGATAAAGTAAGATAAGTAAAAGAAAAATATATACGGAGAAAGAGGAATATCTGAAGAAAAGAAAGGAAGGTAGAAACAAAGATAGATAGAAGGAATAAAGAAGGAATAAGAATGTTGGGGGAAAAAGAAACTAAAAAGGAAGAGATAAAGATATTAGAAGAAAGAAAAAAAGAAAACCTAAGAAAGAAAGAAAGAAAGAAAGAAAGAAAGAAAGAAAGAAAGAAAGAAAGAAAAAACATGTGAAAAATGGTGTTGGGAAAGAAAAACCTAAGAAAATAAAAGGAAAGAGACAATGCTATTAGAGAAAAGAAAGCTAGAAAGAAAGAAAGAAAAAAAGAAAGAAAGACAATAGATAAAAAAGAAAGAAAGAAAGAAAGACTGCGGGAATGTTGTTGGGAAAGAAAAAAAAAGAAACTGCCAATTAGGAGAAAGAAAGAAAAAAGACCAAAAATAATTTAGTAGAAGGAAAGATGGAAAATGATGTCAGGAAAACAAATCAAGAAAGAGCAAAGTATATTAGAAGGAAGGAAGGAAGGAAGAAAGGAAGGAAAAAAGGAAGGAAGGAAGGAAGGACGGATGGTGGGTGGAAGGAAGGAAGGATGAATGGTAGGGAGATATGTCTTAATGAAGGGAACATGGCTTTAAATGTGAGAAAGAGGACAAATGAAGAATGAAAAAGAGGTAAACCGAAAACGGAGGAATATTCCAAGTCAGGAAATGCGGAAAGATAGAGCGAGAGAAAGAAAGAGGATGGAAGGAAGAGTGGAATAAAAGATTCACTCGAGTAAAAATAGAGAAAAAACACAAAGAAAAGAATGAATCAAGGAACTGAAGAATTTCAGAAGGAAAAACGCAGTGAAAAATAAAAATTATTCTGAAAGAAAAAGATTCTTTAAATCTGTAATATTTTAGGGGAAGACTGCTGAATAGTTTATAGCTACAGTGTGGACATAGGTATCAATGCTTAGTGGTGACTGTCGGTTTCACGCCTGACTGTAAATTCCAGATCTGATTCGGAAGATCGAATTGAAGCATTAAAATGTGAGTCTATATGTAGCATTTTTTCAATGTTTCCTTCCATCCTATCCATCTATCTATCTATCTATCTATCTATCTATCTATCTATCTATCTATCTCTACATAGGCATCCCTCACACACACATACACACACACACACACACACTCATATATATATATATATATATATATAAGTGTGACCATTGAAGTCAACACTCAGAGGCGACAGGCTGTTTCCTCATGGGCGTCAGTCGGAAATTCTACGACTAAGCCGTCGGCGCACGGAAGGGATGAAGGTGAATTTTAGCGTTTTTATTTTAGATTTAGATAAACACACAGTGACTGACAGTGACTCAATTCTGTCGAAGAGTCATGCTATATTAGCTTAAATAGTCACTGTTTACAAACACACGCTTCCTTCCCACAGAGCTGAACCAAAATTATATATATAAGATAGAAATTCTTACGGGGATTTGATAATTATAATTAAATAATTCAATGAGTGTGAAAGAAACTTCAACAGAATGCAGAAAGCACTGGACGGTCGTTTCGTCCTATATTTGGGACTCATCAGCAGTGCGCATACACTACCGAGAATTGAAACCCTGACAGTTGAGTTATCAAGCAAACGTCATACCAACGGGCCTCGCTGACGAAGAGCGAGCAAATCAGACTCAATATAGCCCCGGTCGTTCACATATTCCGTGGTGGAACTAAACTGAAATTCTCTGTAACCATAGGATTGTGCCCCCTGGAGCCAAGACTACTATCACCAAGTCACTCAAACTGAAGCATTTGAAGCCAGGCCAAGTTAGAAACCTCAACAGAATGCAGAAAACACTGGACTTTCAGACTCAATGAATTACTTAATTATAAAATTATCAAATCCTCCTAACAATTTCTATCATGTGTATATCATTGTTTGCTATATATATATATATATATATATATATATATATATATATATATATATATATATATATATATATATATATATATATATATATATATTGGGTTTAGGGGAATGAGTTCGATCCGAAGAGAATCCACCAGAACTGTGGTCATGCTTCAGCCTGATGTAGATTTAGCAGTTTAGCAGTGCACCGAACGTAGAATAACTTTTAACAGATTAATCACAGAGACCTGTGTCCAGTGGGTTGGCTTTCTTGCACTTAATGGATGTCCCGCTTTATGGCACACTTCCAGATTGGGAATGAATCTTGCAATTATCGAACTGAAACTCTGTTGTGGATTAATGGTTAGTAGGATAGTCTTGCACATAATCGGCCACAGGTTCGAGCTTCATCCTATCCCCGTTGTAAGTTTTTTAACAATGTAAATTTGGGGTATATTGAAGTGTGCGCCTGCAGGAGAGTAAGAGTTATTTCATTTTAGTTTGCTTCACATTGTAAAGTAGATTATATAAATAAATATCTTAGTGCAACCATAACGATGTCATTTGCACGACTTAATACATTGGTTTGGCAAAAATATCTGTTCGCTTAGTCCGGAGAAAATTTACCTCAGAAACCGAACAATATTTTTGAAAACTCAATAAAAATTACAACCTGTTTTGTCAATACTTTGAGGTATGGTAAATAATGAAAATTAAAGATTTTATTTTTTTCATTTGTTGATTCAATGGTTGTCGAGTCAGTATTTCCATATGTTTTGTTATCACGCATAAGTTTATGGTAGATTTTCATTTAGTTGTCAAATCTACTGAGATCCTTAGACATATTAGGATGGCTTACGACGCATTCCAAAAGCTGGAAGACAGGAGGATTTCTTTGGTAACAAAGAAAAGATTACTGAGCTGTTACATGATATCTGTTCATCTTTACGGCAGCGAACGTTGGACGATTTCCTCAAAGATGAAGAAGAGACTCGAAGCGACGGAGATGTGGCTCTACCGAAGGATGCTAAGCATATCATAGAGCGAGCGTGTGAGCAAGATGAGGTCTTAGGAAGCAAACAAGGAGAAGGCTTATACCTTTATATATCAGGAAGAGGCAGCTGAAGTTTCTGGGACACATAACAAGGAAGGAAGGCCTGAAGAATATGCTACTCACGGCTGTAATAGAGGGAAAGTGAGACAAGAGAAAAACAACGCGTGGCATAACTGGCGGATGACAGAACGTGGTTTGGAGGAGGTAGCAGAAGGAACGGAGCTTGTTGAGAGCGGCAAGGGATAGAGAAAAGTGGAGAGCCATGATCGCCTACGTCCTGAAAGGACATGACACATAAAAAGAAAGAATATATGGAGTATTTTTTACCGTATATATAGTTTAGTATTTTTGTATAATTGATAAAATTGTAAACCGAACGTTTTTGCAAGTTATGTACTTTTCTGTTAAACACTGTTTTTTTCAGTTCTTTCTACAAGGTTTCGATCGGTGCTTTGGGCAGGCTAGTTTTTTTTGCAGTAAAGATTTTTTTGCAGGTTATTTTTTTTTTGCTGCATAGGTATTTTGCAGCCTAGTTTTTTTTTGTTTTGCAGTATATTTTTTTTGCAGGCTAGTTTTCTTTATGCAGTATAGATGTTTGGCAGGCCAGTTTTAATTTTTTGCTGCATAGTTTTTGGCAAGCTAGTTTTTTTGGCAGTATAGTTTTTATTTGCAGGCTAGATTTTTTTGCAGTACAGATCTTTTGCAGGTTAATTTTTATTTTGCAGTATAGGATTTTGTTGGCTAGTTTTTTTGCAGTATAGCATTTTGCAGGCTAGGTTTTTTGCATGCTAGTTTCTTTTTTGCAGTATTGCTTTTTACAGGCTAGTTTTCGTTTTGCAATTAATTTTTTTTTCCAGGCTAATATTTTTGCAATATAGTTTTCTCTTGCAAGCTAGATTTTTTTGCAGTATAGCTTTTTGCAGGCTAGTTTTTGTTTTTCTGTATAGCCTTTTGCAGGCTAGATGTTTTTTGCAGGCTAGGTTTTTTTTGCAGGCTAGATTTCTTTCGCAGGTTAGTTTTTCTTTTTTTTGGAGTATAGCTTTTTGCAGGCTAGTTTTTGTTTTGCTGTATAGCCTTTTGCAGGCTAGATGTTTTTTGCAGGCAAGATTTTTTTTGCAGGCTAGATTTTTTTTTGTAGTATAGCTTTTTGCAGGCTAGTTTTTGTTTTGCTGTATAGCCTTCTGCAGGCTAGATGTTTTTTGCAGGCTAGATTTTTTTTTTAGGCTAGATTTTTTTTTGCAGTATAGCCTTTTGCAGGCTAGTTTTTGTTTTGCTGTATAGCCTTTTGCAGGCTAGATGTTTTTTGCTGGCTAGATGCTTTTTGCAGGCTAGATTTTCTTTTGCAGTATAGCTTTTTGCAGGCTAGTTTTTGTTTTGCTGTATAGCCTTTTGCAGGCTAGATGTTTTTTGCAGGCTAGATTTTTTTGCAGGCTAGATTTTTTTTTTGCAGGCTAGTTTTTGTTTTGCTGTATAGCCTTTTGCAGGCTAGATGTTTTTTGCAGGCTAGATTCTTTTTGCAGGCTAGATTTATTTCGCAGGCTAGTTTTTCTTTTTTTTGCAGTATAGCTTTTTGCAGGCTAGTTTTTGTTTTGCTGTATAGCCTTTTGCAGGCTAGATGTTTTTTGCAGGCTAGATTTTTTTTGCAAGCTAGATTTTTTTTTTTGCAGTATAGCTTTTTGCAGGCTAGTTTTTGTTTTGCTGTATAGCCTTTTGCAGGCTAGATGTTTTTTGCTGGCTAGATTTTTTTTTGCAGTATAGCTTTTTGCAGGCTAGTTTTTGTTTTGCAGTATAACTTTTTGCAGGTTAGTTTTTTTTGCAGTATAGTTTTTGTTTTGCAGGCTAGTTTTTTTTTTTGCAGTATAGTTTTTTTGGCAGGCTAGTTTTTTTTGCAGTATAGCTTTTTGCAGGTTAGTTTTTGTTTTGCAGTATAACTTTTTGCAGGCTAGTTTTTTTTGCAGGCTAGTTTTTTTTCGTCACTGTGAAATTTCATTTGTTAGTCGCGATGTGTAGCAAGTTGATCCATCATTTTCGAATATTTCACCTTCTGCTATGTCTGACAATATGTGTGTCTTTAACAAAGTAACGTATTTTTCGCCGTTCAATGTACCATCGCTTTTTATCAACATTATTTTTGCCACCACATTTAATGTAGCTTCTACGCATTAAACCGTCACTACCGAATTTTACTGTCGTCGTTGCATATTTGTTTCTTCTGCCAATTGATCTTCAGATATACTTTCCTCGTTAGAATTATTTCTTTTTATTCTGCTTTCATTCCTGAGTGCCTCTTTCATTTCTCTGTACACTGTTTTCATCTTATGCTTTTTTAAAAATTTCGTGGGGGTGATAATGGCTTTTTTGTGGCAATGCATCCATTTACATGAATTTACGTAGTAGCTGCTTAGTAGCAATTCTAATGTCGTCCATTACTTCATGAAACGTTAAAGTCGGATTGGATACTCTTATCTCTGCTTTTCCTTCTAAATTCGAACGTTAACCCACATTTTCATATACAGAACTCTCCATTTTTTTCTGGGCGACTTGAACAGAATGCCGTGATATACGAAGATTTTCATCAATTTCGGGTTGAACCATTCTTTGTGAGATTTCGAAGGTTTCCGCCCTATTCTCGAGATTCGTCTTCCCATTTTGAAATCTAAATCCCCTAAACGAATAAGAGAAGGTGATGGTTCCAAACTTTATGCAATCTGTGTTTGATCAATTAAAATGTGAAATTCACGTGGATAATCTCAATCTGGGGTGATATCAATCTTAACAGGTGGCATGGGATCCATAACTGCTTCATACCTTTTCTTGAGTGTCACAACACGTTTAAGTCTTTATCATCTTTTTACTGTTTTCACTTGGATCAGATAATTTACATTACAGACCTGAATGACAGCAGATACCATTCTTGAAAAAAAAGTGGAATACTTTTAGGGCCTAAGTAAAAATTAAGCGAATCAGTACTATTTTTTTTATCTAAGAACCTGATTTCTTTTGAACGGCATTATATCTATCCATCTATCTATCTACATATATATATATATATATATATATATATATATATATATATGTTTTTGTATTTCTGAGATAAGGCATTATGTACACTATTTATAATATTCGGACTATTATCCCCATCTTTCCTGCCATATTAATCACATCTCAAACACTCATGGCACAGTGGATAAAGGCGCTTGCTAGATCCAGTGACAGGACCCCACGAGTGTGAGTTCAATACCTGGGTAAGGCGGGGGAGAACTTGGAGAGGGGAATTAACGGGTGATAACTGATAACTAACATCCATTAGACATGTCATGTGGAACTAGAACAGTGAGCAAAATAAAGGGTTCAGTTCGACATTCCAACTACCTGAAGA
Organism: Acanthosepion esculentum; assembly: GCA_964036315.1. NCBI lineage: Eukaryota > Metazoa > Mollusca > Cephalopoda > Sepiida > Sepiidae > Acanthosepion > Acanthosepion esculentum. Next base: position 68,076,304 of record OZ038483.1, read on the forward strand.
AGGCCGGTGCGTACAACGGCCGAAACCTTGTGATAAATATGGCATCAAAGATGAGGACAATAGTCCGAATAATATATATATATATATATATATATATATATATATATATATATATATATATATATATATATATATATATATATATATATGTGTGTGTGTGTGTGTGTGTGTGTGTGGGTGTTTGTGTGTATAGAAAGAGAGAGAGAAAGGGAGTTTTAAAAACATCGGTTCATACTGCTATTAAGCACAACTCTTCAAGTTCGAATTGAGTTCTCCGAGCCGATGGCGTATTTCGTATAGAAAAAAACGTTAACATTCCCTTGCTTTCTGCTGTGCGACAATGGCCTAGGGGTAAGATATCTGACTGATGTCGTGACGAATCATTCAGTCGTCTAGGCATATTGAAGAGTTGTGATACAGTGAAACAGTCTGTCTGTGGAAGACAATATTTGCTCCCGGTAATCCGGTTGAGCTCTCGAAAGAATGGGGTTTTAAAAACAGCAGGGGCGGCTGTTTTTAAAATCCTATTCTTTCTTTCTGCTATTAAGCTTTACTCTTCAAGTACGAATTCAGTTCTCCAAGCCACCGGCGTATTTCGTATAGAAAAAAATAACGTTAAAATCCCCTTGCTTTCTGTCGTGCAAAGTGGTAAAATCTTTGACTGATGTCAAATCAGTCGGGTTTCGATCCCGGCTTGAAGCAATTTGGATGTCTAACCACACTGAGGAGCCGTGATACAGAGAAACAGTCTGTCTGTAAATGATTGGTGTAACATCATAATTATCTAGCCCACAAAATTGTTAATATCTAGAAAACCACTAAACTAATTCAGTTTCTTTCTACCAGGTTTTCAGATGCACCATCAATTGTCGTTTGAATCACTGAAAAACTCTTTAAGTTATTAACATAGAAAAAGAACAGGGCAATATTGTTTTGTGTCAGCCCCGCTGTCTCCGCAAATGAGCAATGGTGAGGGGAAAAAGAATATTCAGGTCTTCAGCAATAGTACAGTGAAAAAACACTTGAAAATGAAGTCGTACGTGAAAACTACCAGGGAGAATGATATTCCAGGACAGAAAGTTAAAAGGTTTGAGAGTGCAAAGATGATCTTGAATGTGTTCAAAAAATATCCTGGAGTAACATATGCATATTTGAACTTTATTTCAATAATTCATGAGCTTCCGCTCCTTAACTGTGATTAATTAATGATGAAGATGTCATTTTCATTCATGATCGATTTCATTACGATTATACTTTTAAGCTTGCAGATAAATTATACATTGCTCAAAGTAGAGTCTAATATAAAAGCTTGGAGAAATCCAGTAAGATATCCTTAACCATTTCTAAGATACAAAGATTCAAATCTTAATCTAACAATTGGACAATTTTCCTGTTACACCTGGTATACATACATACATACATATACATACATATATATATATATATATATATATATATATATATATATATATATATATATATATATATATGTGTGTGTGTGTGTGTGTATTTAGGCAGCAATCCTTCTTTCAAGCACATTTCATTAAAAACGACTGACAAGGTGCTTTTATTTAGTTTTTTTATATAATTTCTTGTGCGATCTAATAAAGTTTTTCTTTTCAGAGGATAAATTATATAAAAATTGTCCGAATGTTCTTTTTTTCCGAGCGCTTTCGGCTATACATTTAGCCATTATCAAGGATTATATTTCAACTGTTAGAATTAGAAATAGGTTGTTATGTGTATGTTTTATAAAGTGATTCATTTTTTTTTGTTTCAAAACACGGTCAAGATATTATGTCCATGTTCAAAGTTAATATTATTAAGTGTTGGTTTGTTTATTTTTATAAGTAAGGCTTCCATTATTTTTAGCCTTTTTTGCAAGTGGATGATGCTATTATATTAGTGTTGTCAACAAGTATATATAAGTTTATATAATTTATCCTCTGAAAAGAAAAACTTTATTAGATCGCACGAGAAATTATATAAAAAACTAAATAAAAGCAACTTGTCAGTCGTATTTAATGGAATATATATATATATATATATATATATATATATATATATATATATATATATATATATAGTCTCGAACTCTTGCCTCGGGGGCATGCCGAGAACTTTTGGGGGAGTTTTTTGTGCTGTGTTCCTTCATAACGTTTGTGATCATATCTCTCTTCTAAAATTTCACGTGCTTTGTAGCTCTCAATAAATTTTGTCCTCTGGCCATCGCTATCAAACCCTTTTCTACCATCCATTTTGTCAAACTCGCCTGGTAGGCTATGCGTTGTATTCGTCCATCTCTCTTGTCTTCATTCTGTGAGTATCAAGTTTTCCAAGCCCCTTTCCTCATTAAAGGCCCTAGAAATGCCATATGTATCTTCCTGATGTTAAAGTATGTGTTCATTTTGCTTATGTGGTCTCTAAAACTTCGTCGTTGGTCACATGTTCTGTCCATGGTATTCTCAGCGTTCTTCATCTTTGAAGTCCTGCATCCACTGCCATATAGGAGGGCTGATAGTGCATAACAGTTCGGTACGCTTTGTTTGTGTCTAACGAAATCTTCCTGTTTCATAATACTTCGCTTAGCTTTTGGAAGGCTTCTTTCGCTATTTCAACACGACTTCGGATTCCAGTGTCACACTTTGCGTCATCTCTTAAAACGTTTCCCCAGATACTGAAATTGTTTTACTCTTGTTTTAATTTTGGTATCTCCGATTTGTAATTTGGATGCTGGGCCTTTCGGTACGGATATTAAAATAACATATGTTGGCATGTGCCTTGTATAGTACGCAAGTGCGAGACCACAAATTTCCGCCACTGCTAGCGCCACAGTGGTATTATTAAAAATACTTTATGAACATGAAGAAATTGATTATTATTATTATTATTATTATTATTAGTAGTAGTAGTAGTAGTAGTAGTAGTACTATTAGTAATAATAGTAGTTTTTTGCTTTCTGTTCACTACAATCGCTTGCCAAGACCTACGGTATGACATGGTAAATACTTTTAGTCTGTTTCTACATATGCCGATGTTAAGTAATACGTAGCATGTACATTGTCCATATTTTCCTTACAACGGCAGCACTAATCTGAGAAGATAAAGAGTTACACACAGTGCAATCTTTTGTAGACAGGAACCACCAGGAATCTTGTTAAAATAATTGTCTATAACGTTTTATCGGACACAGGACACCAATAAATATAGGCGTATTTGTGCTTTTTGCTTTTAATCATTTCTCCCCAAGCAAGGCGGGAATTGCGCTAGTACGCAGGGGGGGGGGTGACAGGAAGTGAAAGTAAACGAAAAGACTGAGTATAGGGAGAATTGTTGAAAAGGATAAAAGATGAACGGGATTCAAGAACATAGAAGATTGGGATTGACATTGCACTTAAATTTCTGAGCAGTAGATATATAATGGCACATTTGATTTTCACTTTTAAATCGCTTCTATCTACTTAATTTGTTAGTGAGAAGTTCTTGCCATGTCGAACTCTCTTCCCGAAGGCAGAGAGGAACCTGGACGAGGCTATGTCGAAAGGCAGAGTCTCGTGTGGGGTGGTAGACAGATGCCCGATCCCGCGTATGCGGGGTCTACGGGCAATTTTTTCCCGAGCCCACGGGCACGGATTTCCCCACATTAAATTTGACATTGTGCCGCATCATACCTCGTGGGGAGGCAGGTAAATATCGTAATATCCTGTCTAATAATTTATATGTCATGGGGTGCATATTTTAGGTTCCATGAGAGCATGCGGCATTATAGTATATGGAGGACTGACTGGTGACGGATGAGTTCTTGTGTTAAATGTGCAAATTCTAATGAGTCAATGGGTCGCGAATCAGATTAGCTAAGTATAAGATATTCAGTGAAACCCGCCTCAACACATTCCGCCTTTTCGGCCTTGAGCCATAATAGTATTTTATACAATAAATCTAGCAGTGGTTTATCTATTGCACGCCGCTGGCGAATATTGTATTTTGTTGATGTTATAAAAATTACCATTTCATTTCCAACCTTCGTTTTGGTTATTTCTCATTCAATAACCATTTCTAGGTTACAAGTAATATATATATTTGTATCCAGTGGCGCAATGATAATGTAGGCTTTGTAATTTTTTAATCGCTATGTCGGGCCAATTAGCTGTTATATATCTGTTATTATAATTTGGAGTTGCAGACAATAGTTAATTTTGTGACTGATTCAACGTATTTTTCCTACCATTTTACGGCATATGGCGCATTATAATATTGAGAAACGTTCCAGTCAATATAATGACCAATCTTATAATATCGATCCTTTTAGTCTGTCGGTGTCCGAATTGGACAGCCAGACATTAAGTGGTCAATTGACTCAACATGTTTTTCATATAATCTTCATAATGGGTCTGCACCATTTTTATTATGTTTTCCTAGTCATTCCTGTTGAATAAGCTTTTGTCTTGTGCAGCCATTATAAATTCCTCCCTTTCTTCTTTTAACTTTTCAGTCTGTGTTGATCGGCATCATTCTTTTTGACTGCTCATTGACCATGTAAGTGGTCCGGTTCCCAGGTGGCTTTTAATCATTTAATTCTGGTGGCTTTGCATCCTTTCTTAAAATTATAGTTGCATTCGTTGATTTAGTATTCTATATATAGCTTTCAAATTGATTATTGTTTCCTTCATAAAATGAATAATATTCTTTTAATGCTACGCAGACTTAGTCAGGTGTATTGTATAAATACTACGTCTTAAATCAAGACTTGTTTTCTTGTAGGCTAACTTAATTTGGGTTAAAACCTTACCCACATTACCACTGATTACTTCGTCCACCTTTTCATTTTGCAGCTTATGGACAATAACAGTCCATTTTCACAGCTATAATCAAATTCAGTGTTTATCAACCTTTTTAAGTAACGGCGAAGCTAGAAGCAAATGAAAATAACACGGCATACTTGGCAAAATTTTTAAAGGATAGTTTAGAAAATTAAAATTAAATCAAAGTATTTGAAATAACATAATCGAAGAATAGTGGAAAGAATTATTTGAAAAAAACAACAACCCGTTAATACTCATTCATTTATTCAAATAATAACGCTGTACCATTACTACTGCTACGCACACATATATATGCATGCCATGGCAATATTTCCGAATACACTTAAGAGGATCGCGCGGCACACTAGTGTTCCATGGCACGGCGGTTAAGAATCACTGGCCCAATTGATAATATAGAAGCAATTATGTTGTGGATTCCGGGATGAATCCGATATCAATGAATAACAAACGCCAGGAATGGATAAGGAAAATAAATGTATTAACGTAATAATACAAACTGGTGATACGGGTTAGTAGATCCAGGAATGCGGGTTAGTAACAATAATATATATACAGTCTTGGTATTGAAGTATCGCGGTATCACTCCTTAATGAGTCTAGGTGCTCGTGACAGTGACTCTTGGGCTACCCTCCTCTAATACTACTCTTATACAGACTCCGAGTATTCACTGGTAGTAGCATATCTATACCTCGGGCGAGTCTATCTGTGTGAAAAGGGGAGACCCCTTATCAAATTATTATGTTGCTGATGCAACATTGATATAGACAATAGAAATGCTATTCTTGAGGCATAGTGGCAACAAGTCCTCTCTCAACTTCAGAACCTTAGGGTGAGTTCTTGCAGAATAATGGTAGCAGTTTCCTGGAAACCTACAATCTTGGTCGTACATCCTAAGCTCTCTTTCAGTTTTCTAGGTGGTTTTCCAAGCAATTGGTTCGATATTCATCTTACGTAGATTCTCTAGCCAGATCCTTATATTTTTTTGTTTTTTCAGCTTCTTTAGAGTTCACTAATGTATCTTATAGAACAGCAAAGTCAATAATCTGGTATTTGCTATTCCACGTATCTATAAGAATAAAGTGGAGTCTTCGTGCTTCCATGACATGACGTGTCTGGACTGAGAAATCCCAGAATATATGATGACTGTCATTTTCTACCACTGCTTCTGGCTGATGTTCATACCACTAATCTTTTACACTGAAGACAAACTTGCGATATACTTCTCAAGGGATTATCTTACCAATTCAATCATGTCTTTGCTTATCCTTCTGTCCCAAATAAGGACATTCAGTGATTATCATCATTATTATTATTTTTATTTTTATTTCCTTTGATATCTGGCCTTTACACATTTCTTTCCGGGTCCCGCCCAGGGACCTAAGGTTAGAAATGGCATCATGACACTTTCCAGTGCAAAAAAAATAAAAATAAAAAAATGAAAAAAATAATTACATAGATAAAGCCCTTCGTAAAGTGTGGGCTATACTTGTCAGAACAATTTTTTGTATCTCTTTGAGGCATGGACTTCCTGGGATCCTTTCAATAAGCCTACTGGAATCTTTTCCAACCAGTCCAAGGGCTCCAACTACAACAGGAATTGTTGATGTCCCCATGTGCCACATTTTTGAGATTTCTATTTCAAGGTCCTTGTATTTTGACAGTTTTTTGAATATCTTCAAAGATACATTGCAGTCTGCAGGGACTGCCATATGAATAAGGAGGCACTTATTTTGTTTGTGGTCTTTAATAACAATGTCTGGGCGGTTGGCTTTGATTGTTCTGCCAGTGTGTATTGTGTAGTCCCATAGAATTGTAACAGGTCCTATCTCCGTAACCGGGTCAGGGTGGTGTTCGCTATTATTATTATTATTATTATTATTATTATTATTATTATTATTATTATTATTATTCCGACGTACATGAAAGAAGATAAAACCTGACAGCTGGGTAGCTAGAAAACCAATTACTTTTTTCATTTTATTATCATCGCAAATGACGGTGTCATTAGACTCTCCAAATATCCTGACTAAATTTGACCAATGAGAATAGCGAACAAATCGGATAAAAGTGCCTGAGATAAGCAGCTGAATCGAATAATTTTAACCAATCAGGATCGAGCTTTCATAAAATAATGACGTGAATAATACTGAACGCAACATAGACGACTAAAAACTCTGCCCGTCAACAAAAATTCAGTGATTCTGAAGCGAATAAATTAGAAGTAAAGGAAGTTTTAACTAATGTTTTTGCAACACTCTGACGTGTGTTGAAATTATTGCTAAAATATTTTGTCGAGATATACAAAGTCTGTTTCGTTCAATTTCGAAATTCAGTCAATGAATTGTGTATAAACTGATTTGTTTGGAAAATATATTGAAAAATAATACGCGGTTTAATAATTTCTCTACTTTAACTTAATTTAATTTTATAGGACTCCATGCTAAACAATAGTTTTAAGAAAATTGATATTTTTACTATTTCTTTAGGATTTCTTACTATTGAACATGCAACATACAACTGGCTATGCGCAAATAATTCGTTCTGGAGCCAGATTCCAATTTTTGAAGCACTCGGCCTTTTGAAATGTTTATATTTCTCGCAAACGACGGGCGAAAAGGAAACTGTATTCTTGAAAAAAAAAAACATAAAAAAAACAAAATCGCATTTTTATTAACTAAATATTTGTTAATTTAAAGAGTAAATTGTTTTTTAAATTAGTTGGAATATTTTTTTATGTTAAAGAATAAAACTTTTAATTTTTTCGAGAAAATAAAGAAAATTTATTATACTCAGCTACGCCCCCTAGTAAAACCAATTGTACTTTGTACCCACTTATCTGTTTTCAAGTTCTCCTAAAATTTAGTTTCGATAGGTCAATGTAAGTCCAATTTAGAGGGTGTGAACAGCGGACGGACTTACGGAAGTCACATAATTTATTTATAAAACACTACAGAAATATATAAGTGTTATATATCATACCGATGAACACTAAAGGCTATGTCCCAATCCTTGGACACATAAGTGAGGGGTAATATGCTGTCTAAGGAGTCCACCACTAGCAGTGGTTTACCTATTTCAAGCCGCTGGCGAGTATTGTATTTTGATGATGCTATAAAGATTACTATTTTCATTTCCAAGCTCCGTTTTGGTTATACCTCATTCAGTAACATTTTCTAGGTTACAACAATAAGACAAATATACCTGTCAAAAAAGACGGCTATTATTAGAAAGATTTAATAGGGAAATGCAATGAAACAAATGTCTTGGAACCATGTAGTGGGATTCAATAAATCGGGGATAT